>JACYFF010003369.1:8902929-8944842 GCA_017589665.1 Selenicereus undatus | reverse complement strand
CATAATGCCCTACTTATCAGCATGCCCAACACTTATATTTGTTTTTTTCCAGTAGGAGAATAAGCGGTTTTTCTAAAAAATTTTGCTTTTTAGACTTTGATTTGTTATAATATTTTCTTTTATATTTCTCTCATCTTTGCTTGTCAAAGCTTTCTTTTTTATAAAATTTTCTTTTTCTTCTTCTCTTATGTTCCTTTTCCATAGGTGAGCATTATCTCAACAGTTTAAAAATTGTTTCTTCATTTTCTTTTATTTTTGGAGATCAAGACACTAATCATTTGACCCCTTTTTTTAAATAAGAAATTCTTGCATCAAGATTATTGATGGCATTTGCTTGTTTCAAGCCATGTGATGTATTTTTCATTGGTTATAGAATTTATTGAATATGGTCATTTGTTATAAAACATACCAAGATTGGTTTTGTTATGCTTAATTTTGTGATAATATTGACTAAGTTCAGTAAGATAATTCTCTAGATATCTCATATCCTATAACTCTATGTTATTAATCTTTCTTTGCTATTTTCTAGCTTTTTTTTCGGAATCAAGTTTAGTTTCGATAAATTCAGTTTTGATTTTTTTACATAAATTTTGGAACACTGCAGCTAGTGTTTCCATCATTCTTGATACATTTTTACCTTCCTCATTTAATGAACTATGCTAGTTAGCTACAGTGCTAGAAAAACTATGCTCGATATAATTGAAGAAATTTTCTGTAGTCCATGTGGTATTTAAATTCAAGACACTATTCATTCCTCTTTTGCAATGCTCAAATATTTCTTCCCTATTACGAGCTACATCGATGTTTAATATGTTTAAGATGTATCCTGTTTTGCTAATTGAGGTAAGGTCAATTTCTTCAAAGGTCGTGGTTTTCCTTGAGATAAATCCAAATGTAAAATTAGTTGTACGTCCTGCTGGAACGTATCAAGATCTCGTGAAATGAGTATTTCTTTTAGAAGGTTCACCAAATTCTTCAAGTTTAAGAACAACGTCGTTAATGAAATCGGACTCGATTTCATCTATGTTGAGTTCTTCTCCAATCTTATTGATTTTATCGTCGAATGCAATTTTACCATTTTTTTAATCTAGTTTTCTCATAATTTCTTCTAAAGGAACGACATTAAGATCCTTTAATTTAATTAGGTTGAAATGGGATACCAATACTTAAATCAAATTTTTCACTATGTCTAATCTCGTTAATTAAAGAAAGATGGATTACGGACAATTACTTCTTCATTTTTTTAACTTCAGTCTTAATTTTTGCTAATTCGGCTTTTAATTCTGAAACTATATTAGT
This sequence comes from Selenicereus undatus, assembly GCA_017589665.1. Taxonomy (NCBI): domain Eukaryota; kingdom Viridiplantae; phylum Streptophyta; class Magnoliopsida; order Caryophyllales; family Cactaceae; genus Selenicereus; species Selenicereus undatus. The sequence goes on along the minus strand of JACYFF010003369.1, from coordinate 8,943,543 downwards.
GATATTGTTTAATTGCGATGCTATTGAAATAGTTCTTTCTGGTGAGTGTACAATATGTGAGCAATTGGGAACAGGACAAGTAGATGACTATTCAAGCATTAAGCATAGTTAATAAGCCTAATTAACTATTAATTATCTGAATTATTTTTAATCATTTGGCTCTGATACCAAAGTAATGAGGGCTTCGAGTAATACCAATAAGATTAATATTACATGCACAAAATTAAAATTTTCAAATGTAAATTTGTTAAGGATTGGGGTTAAATTTGTAAATGTAAAAAGTTTTGAGAACTATATAAAAAGTTCAGTTGTGATTTGTCCCCTAGAAGTTTATTGCACAATAATTCAATGGTTCCAGAAGTTCAATTTGTGAAAAGTCGGTCGTGCAAATTAATACACTAAAGTTCGATGGTCCCAAATGGCCAAATGTAAATGTTTCCTAATAAATTGAAGAGATGTTATTCAAAGCCTTATAGCACGTGCGAAGGTCATTTGTTGTCAGTTCTCACAACCTATAATGCTAGAATTTGTTAATATAGCTTTGCAAACTCTTGAGCATTGGTACAGCAAGGGATTTGATTATAGATCTATGTCATCAAGGTGCCCTTCAAGGAATCTATACACTAGAAGTGACATAGTTTATGGTGTTCAATTTTGAGTAGCATAAGGATGGATGACTTCTTGGGAAGATCTACAAAGTATGTACTTACGATAAAAAAATTTGTAGTAATTTGGTGGGTAACACGTGTTCTGTGAGGCTAGTCATTAGCGCCTTGTAAATGCCTAAATATCTGTCAGCCTCAGAGCAACAACAACAGTGGCGGCGGCAGTAGCAGCAACAACGATGGCAACAACACAATGCTCGTTATGCATCCCACTTGAGTAGAATATGTCAATTTGCATGTAAAGAGATTTACTTCGAGAGACCCACAATTTCTCTTTTGGTTGGGAGGGGGGGGGGAATTTTAAGTGATTGAAACTTGTCGCATTTCATAGAAAATCTTTTTATATGAAAAAAAGGGAATTTTAGGTTCCAAGTTGCATTTTACTTTGTATTTTTGACCTAATTCTCCTTGAGGACTGAGTGAAGAACTTCACACTCATCCTTCTCAGGATCTACTAGAACTTAATCCTTCTACCTGATTTTAATGACGCCAGTGACTGAGGTAAGCTAGTTCATTTTCTCAGCTGACACCACTCAGGGGAACTATTAACAATTAGCCTTAGGAAATGCATGGAAGCTAGTGAATTATAGGATTTTTCTGCCTAATATCCACATCTTTCACCTCCTTGCTGACCATCTACTGGTGTTCCTCAAACAATGCATTCGCTTGTGTTTTTGGCTTTCACATACACTGATACACATTGCTCTGAAGTAAATTAATGAGGATTGGTCAGTGTCTCATGCCACACATATCATCCAATAGCAACTGTAGGTGTGATCCTCCTCCTTGTAGTTGCCATGTGTCCCAAGATTGCTGGCGTGGACCACTACGGTAGTCAAAGGCTTCTTTTACGAGAAGGTTCTTGCCAATGGGTACTTGCCTTCTTTGTTCTAACTGTTTGTTTCTTTACCTCTCTGCATTATATAAATAGGAGGATTCGATTATTGCTGATCATGGTTTCCTTATCTTGTCTATTTGGTTCTGACTACTTGCCAATAAAATATGTTATTCGTTGCCACTGACCTCAAGAGCTTGCGTCCAACCGGACACCTGGGCTTCATTTTCAAACTAGCCCAATGTTGGATATACATTGTTAAATCCCTACTAAATAAATTAATGAATGAATGAATAAATAAATAAAATCTTCCTCTCTTCGTCCATTGGTGGCTATTATATTCAAATAATTGTCTAAAAGCCACTTATTTGTCAAGGTTTGTTGGAGAAAATGAACTGCTCCAAGCTGAATAACTGCTGAATTTGGGAAGCTTTTGGTAAATTACTAAATATATACAGATCAGCTTCTTTAACTTTCAAGTGTTGAAATTCTATTGGAGTGGCCATCCACAAGCAAGTCCTCTGGAACAAGTTATTAGGATATGTAACGTCAGATGCAGGCATGATCTAAGCAATTAATTCTAAGAAAACAGTAATAATCCACATGGATGAATTTTCTTTTCATAATTGGAAATCCTTAAGTGTCTGTGACCGACTGACTACTAGCACCGACGCATCTGTCTTTTCTGCTATCCTAGACATGAAAACAGAAGCATTTTTGATACGCTGTAAGATATGGGACCATTTCTTTTCCCACTAATTTAAGCGTCTCTCACGCAATTAGATCTGACAAAATTAACCCAATATCTGAAATTTAAACTGAACAATTCAAACTAATATCCGACCCAACATCCAAAATATGCTCACCCAAAAGTGAATCTGAAACCTAAATTAACCCGAATCGAACCATACCCAGATCCAAAATTTTCTACAAAGTTGTTTGTTTTGGCATGACGAGCGTATTTGACCAAAAATTAATTGACCTGAACCGAACCATACCCGACCCAAACCGAAACGACCCAAAATATCACTTAACTCGAACATGACCCGATCCAAGCTTGACCCGACCCGTTCCCGAACCGAATGATCCATTTGCCAGGTTTGCAGCTCATGTTAGATAGGGCTGCATGCATGTTAACTTCTTGAAATCTTATTCTGTTGTTGTGTGTTGTTGTAACCTGTAATTGTCATTGGCGAAGTGTTATGATGGCAGCTCGCCAAAGATGTGATTTTGAAGTGTGGGCGTTGTTGAATGGGGGAGGGGGGGGGGGGGAGGAATATGAAATTACACCAGAACAAAGACAACTCAGGAAAGAGATCTGATATTGACATGAGAAAGAACATTTTGTTATAGTGTATCAGATACTTATAATTTTTAGGTGTTATGTCGCTTACTCGCTTTAGTTATTGTACTCAGTGCTTACTTAAATCATAAAAGTACCGTAATTTGGCAAGAGTTCTGGATCATTTGAAGTTTTTGGGTCATAAATTATTGTTCAAAATCAGGAATTTTACGGAAACACGGCCATACTTTGAGTCTGCCAGTCTTTAAAACTGAGTGCCCTAAGGAAAAAACAAGGAGGTAAAACAAAGGAATTCTTTGTAATCTTGCAAGTTTCGACAATTGAACAGGTGAATCCCTTTAACTCTTTTTGTTGTTGCCAGATCAAACTACAGATAAATCTTAGTATATGAAGTTCTGTCACAGGATGGAAGTACATACCTGCGGTATTTTGGGATAAGTATTCCTAGCAGGCTAGCACCAGTCATTCTTCAATTCTGACTTTCCTGCTTAAATTATTGTCATCCCTTGTGTGTACCAAGTGCTCTGAGAAAACGACAGATTTCTCCACTTCAAGTATCTGCTTTATGTGTGAGATACGTACACATTGATGGACGGCACTTAGTTTTATAGCAGTGAGATACAAGGGATTTGGATCTAATTTACACTCCACAAAAAATGGCACTCACTCTTTTTCAGTTGTTCCAAAATTAGTTTCGGCTTTCCTAAAGTAAATTTTGTTTTTGACTCGCTTAAGTCATTATAGAAATGGAACAATGAAAATTGTTAGAGTATAAATCTATGTCTGAGTTTTCAACCATCAGTTTAAACTTTTGATTAAGCTGGTTCTTGAACATGGTATTAGAGTCTTTTTGAGTGAGAGATCTCAGGTTCGAATCGTTCGAATATCAGCAATCCCCATATTGATTTATTCCGTAAGGTAGAGTTAGAGTATTAACTTATTCCTGAGCCGTTAACCATTAGATTAAACTTTTGGTTGAACTGGTTCTTGAACAAAAACCTTAAAAAGGAGTGGGTGATTAAACCAAGGAGGTTCTCTGTATCAAATTGTGAAGAATCATATTTGCTCATGGGCATACGACTGTGCTTTTATGTCTTCAAAACCATAGCTTGATTGGTTGTGATGAAAATTTAACGTGATGTGGATTTTCTTTTCTTTGCGTCCTGTTAACTTTTCTTATTTGGTGCTTGGGAATTTACTCGTAATTTTCTAATGGCGTTCATAGGATTTGAGTGATCAGCCTACGCTATTTCCATCACGGGTGGGACAAAGCAGATCTCTTTTAATTGGATGATCGGTATTATGTAAGAAATGAAGGTAAAGAGATACTTTTTTTTTGTATAAGTGTCTCATTGATTTTCTGTACTTTTAGTTATTTTAAATAAATCACTCATAAAAAGATCGTAAGTAAGGTAATGATATAATTTATGTTTCTTAATTCTTACCTTTACTTCCTCGCTCTTACTCACTCGTCTAAATGTAAGAACCTGAATTTGTATTCTTTCCTTGTTTCCTGGTGTGTGTGACATGTATGAAATATTCTGGTTAGGATTTATCGTGCCACAGTTGACTGCCTCAGTAGAACTCAGCAAGTACAACAAATTCTGGAATATTTAAGCAATGGAATTGCTTTGTGCTGGAAAAGTAGACGGGAAAAAGGTCTTCCTATTACATGCCGACGTACAAGGCTCTCACTTGGGTATACTTTCGACATTGCACATAATCAGGGGTGAAGTTAGGAAATTAGGAAAGGGGGTCGGAATTAATCCGATTTATTTGAGACGATGGAATGGAATTGATATTTACATCACAAGGTGATGGTGGTGGTGGTGGTGGTTGAATAACATCATTTTCACATTTTTCATTCAATGATGAGTTTTTGAATTTCGAACTTGAAGGTAACGATGAGTACTCGTGACCTTTCTTTTTGAAATAGCTATGCAGTTTTGCCTACAATTAAAATTAAACATGTAAATCAAACATTTATGAGACCTCTAAACTATAATCAATGATTAATTAGCATACAAGTCACAAGATAAATGACCAAAATCACAACAATTGCATCCAACAGTTGAAATCCAACAATTGCATCCAACAATTCAAATAAATGACAAAACCGTAGAATCAAGCAAAGCAAACCCAAAATTCACCCACGGTGTCTTCTTCAAGCCTCAAATATGAGAATTAAAATCAAAGTATCAAATTAATCTACAAATTCAATTTTAACCTACAATTGAAATAAAACCGACAAATTGTGATTTGAGAACTCACAATTTTAGATAGAGATGTGAGCCCGTGAGGGCCTTGCTACGCTGCGCAAACAGCAAATTCATTCGCAGCGGGTGGTGGATGGTGAATTGGCGACGCGATGCAGGTGGCAGGTGGGCGGTGGGATGAGTTGGGTCTGGGCAGTGGAGTGGCGAAAAATTGAAGGTCGAAGGAGACAGCTGGTTTCACGACCTCAAACGAGAAAGGGCACTGGTTTTAAAAACAAAAACAACAAAAAAAAGTTGGGAAAAAAAATGAGAAGGAGGAGGTTTGAAACCGCAACCTCAGGCACACCAAGCCAAGGCACTGACCGTTGAGCCATTGCAAAGTTCACATTTTCCTTCAACAACTATAATACATATACTTAAATTTAAATTTTTTTTAATTTTCTGACATATATATAATTTTTTTTTTAAGAGGATGGTCGGGTGACCCCACTGACCCCTCCTTGGCTACGCCCCCTGCACATAATCTAGTATGAATAATTTCCTATTAGTGGGAGAAATTTATGGTACATGCAGGGAAGCTTCATGTAGATTAATCTCATTAAGTATTAGATTATTGTTGAGCCTAGAATGTACTTGTGTATTTTAGAACCAGCCTGCACATATCCATGCTGTATCCTCTGAGATTTAATTGATAAATCTGGTTCCCTTGTATTTTTGAGTACAGAGCTAGCTAATTTTCCTGAGGCCCAGGTCCACTGTAATAGGTCATGTATAGCAAAATTAGCAGTTCAAGTATCGAATCACGGTTCAGGTAGCAGATAACTGTTTAGGTATTAGATAGCGTTTTTAATTTAGCTATTAGCGGATAGCTGTTTAGATGAGCAGTTGAAATAAATGTGTTTGGTAAGTTTGGGTGTTGGGTTAGCTGATTAATGTAAATTGACATGAAAGATAATTCCTAAAGATAAAATTTATAAATGATATTTTTTGGCAAAAAAAATATGAAACGCGACTTTTAAATGCAAAACGTTAATACTGTTAGCATTTTAGAAACGTTGCTTAAAACGCTAAATGCTACTTGAAATGCTAGTCAAAACACTATATTACCGAACACTAAAAATTACGTGATGAGTGTATTGATTTTTTAGTCAAAAATATCAAACGCTACCTAAAACGCTGTTGCCGAATACGCCCATAACTAATAATGTTGAAGCCAATCTGATTAGCTTCGTAAAGTTAGCAAGCAACGTAAAATGAAAAGGAGAGCCCTTCTCGAATTCTTGGCAAACAAATGATTTGTCGTCGCTTGATATTTGAGTACAAATTCATGTTCGATAAAAAAAAATATATGTTCAGTTCCATAAATCACAGAACCGGACATCTAGTTCTGATTAAGTTTCTGATTTTCTTGTTTGTTCACATTACTATGGTGTTTAGGATTATTGTGCAACACTGACTCTTTGCTCATCGCAGGTGTCCAGATCCATTAGTAAAATGGCATTCATTTCAAAGATGTTGAAACTATAGCCGTCGAAATATGGAGCTGGTGAATTATAGCCATGCATGTAACTTGAAAATACAGTCCCTGAATACTCCAGTTTTTATCTCCTGTTTTGGCTGAATACGTGTCTTTAAGTGCACAAGATTCCTGTAAATTTTTTCCCTTTGTCAGTTTTGTCACGACTCATAACCTTCCCACCTTTTTAGCCCTTTGTTTTAGGGCTTTCCTGTCAATCGCGATCCTTACTTGTAATTTGGCATAGATTAATCAAGCAATCTTGCGTCCTGAGCGCTCATCTGGAGCTCGTCAGCAGAGTTATGTAGATGCAATGGGTGTCAATTGACACCTAAACTTTTTTGAGAAAAAAAAACTTAAATATCGGAATTTGTGGGAAAAAAAGAAAAATGTATATATATGCTTAGCTTGCATACAAATGGGAAGCGGCTAGTGCTCCACTGGTGTGAGGCGCATGGATGTTACCTGTGTAAGGGAGTGAGTTGCGTGTTCAAGTCCGTACAACTGTAGCCTATGTAGAGGCGTAAGTTGCATGTTCGAGTTAGTATAACTGCAATTGTACAATTTTTTTTTAAAAAAATAAGATACATATTGTTTGCGTATACATTTTGTGTCATAAAAAATACGGTAGAAAATGTATTAAAAAATTAGAGCGCAATTTTGATAAACATCCATTGGGAGCTCGTCTTGAAAGGTAAACCACCTTGCTAAACTGCAGCCTTGGTTAGACAGTTACGACAGCTTTGCCACTGAATGCGAGAAACTCAATTCCTAGTCATTTATAGAAGTCGATGCTTCTTTCTGTGTTCATTCCACCCTTCCTTTTTGCCTTCTGTTTTTGTTTTGTGTTCTTTTTCTTGGGGGGGGGGGAGTTGCAGGGGATTTGGGGGTTGAGCAGTTAGGAAAACTTAATTTGACACGATAATCCGATTCGAACTCAACTTGAAACATTAGGAGAAGCACGAATTGACACAAATAAAACTGGTTTCGATCTAAAACCAATATGATTTGATCGTTCAGTATGTAAACATGTTATTTCTCAATTGAGTGAGTCTAAGCTATTTCTGATGTTGACACAAAATAGATTTGTTTATTAATTAAGTTAACTTAAACCAATCTGTTTACCCGCTCTAGTATCAACATTCATGGGCTAAGGCTGAGCTAGCTTAGTCTTTGTCCAATCCACTGGATCCGTAATGGGGATATTAATAAGTCTATGTAAATGGTAAATGGAGCATGAAGTAATCAAGTAACATAGAAACGGATGACAATTTTCCATCCATTTGTGTCTTTGTTGGATATCCAACTTGTTTATTAATCTTTTTTTTTTTAAATTTAGAATCATACTTTTTTATTCCTTGTGGTGTGTGAATAAATGACTATGAATTGGCATGATTTATATGTCTGAAATCCAACCGTTAATTTCTTCATTGTAAAGTACCCAAATACATCGACTCATTCATAGTCGGTTTTCACATAAACATATAATTATTAATAACAAGCAGTCATACTTTGTCCTCATTTTTAATATTTAAAAATATTATAGATTTGATATGCTTGACTGAAAATAGTATTGAAAAGAATACATATGGGTTGGATTAGAGTGTTTTTGGAAGAAGAAAAATTTAATGGGATATCTAATAAACTACTTGATATGATGGAAATGTATATTGATGGATAAAATAAAAAGAGTTATTGGATGTGAATAATCTAAACTTTGGGAGTATTGGATGGAAATAATCTGAATTTTAAAAATAGTTTTCAGCACTTCAAACTTTGCTGATATTTATTTTCAGTAGTCTAAAGTCATTTTAGATTGTATTATTTAGGTATTATAAAAGATATTGCCCCTAAAGTAATAAAAAGATATAAAATTTAAACAGATTTATTTTAAAGTTTAAATTGTCTAAAAAATACAATTTTAAATAACTTCTGAACTACTCAAAATAAATGCCTCAATAGTTCAAAATGATTAGAGTTATTTTTAAAATTTTAATTATTTTTATTCAATACTAAAAAATTTAAATTATTCACATCCAATAATCCAAATAAAAATGAAAATAGGTAGAACGCACTGACGGACGGCAGGTTAATAGACATACACATGCATAATTATATGAATGTGGGCATGTGGGTCCCGCGAATCTCTCTGATTCTTTGCCACCTTGCAAACAGTCATGATTGAGCACACTCACAGTCAGCCTAATAAATCAAATTGGTCAGGTCTGACAACGGTGCAGTCTAGTGCTCTATCTGACTATCTGTAACCCAAACTTGACATTCTTTGATCCAGGGGCCTGTATCGTGAGCACCTTTTTGTTTTTTTAAATTCTGTCCCTTGAAATCCACTTCTTTATTTGTAATAATAAAGTTATTTATATCTAATCTTCTTAAATTCAATGAAAACGACCCACATTAAATGAAGGAGGAGTTGTTCTTCTATTTTTGAATGCTTTATACATGCAAAATGAAATAAATTTACAACACATCTTTAAGACCATCTAATTAACAATGTGCATTCTTATTTGTTTATTATTATAGTTATTGTTACTATTACTATCATGTTGTTATTATTATTTTGCGGTCAGGTTAGACTACCTTTTGAATCAGAATAGTAGGAATGACAATTACATCTGAATTCGAGGCACATCCGATTTGATCTGAGGTAAAATAATTCAATTCGGATCGGAGAAAAAAATATTCAAGTCAGAGTCCGGAAAAAAATAATTCGAATCCGAGTCGGATCCGGATCGAATTTGGAGGGAAGATAACATTCGATCTAATTTTTCAATCAGATTCGACTATTTTGTAAAGTAATTAAAATTCAAATATAAAATTTTACAAAGATAAAATCTACCCTCTTATCTTAACCCTTGGTTCCTAACACCTACCCGCAATTAGTTGCTTAGTCAAGACTCTCTCTCTCTCTCTCCCCCTCTCCCTTTCCCTCTCCCTATGTATGTGTGTGCGCGCGTGTGCATGTGTCTTAGACTCTTAGCCTCACTCCAAAACCGACTAGACAATCGATGTCATCTATCTCCTTGTCACTTGTCAATTTCCCTTGATTTTGTATTAAATGTCCAAATATTTAGTTGAATTGATAAGAAAGTGCATGTTATCACATTGATGGGTGGACAGAATAAGTTCGAATGAAAATTAGTACAAAAATATTGCTGAGAAAGGAAATTAATTAGGATCGAATTAAATTCGACTCCGATTCACTCCTAGTCGGATCGAATTTGAAGGTCCCCTCTGAACCGTCGGATCGGATCAGATTTTTAGATCCAAAACATATTCGGATTCGAATTTGGATGTTCCAATGTCTAATCCAAATCCGGCCTATTATCATCCCTATTGAAGGGCAAGCAACCTATGAGCCATGGCAAGGAGGGTAAGGGAAAAAACCAAAAAATCTTACAACATGGAAGGGTATACACCATTAATGGCCCTTTCAAAGAGATATTTGGGGGGGGCGGGGGGGAGCGCGCTCAACCCCTACCTTGCCCAACTCAAATTGCAGTCGATAGGCCATCTGACCACCTGTACCCTTCGCCAGTTGTTAGGTTGTACTATATGTAATACAATGCATTGTACTTTATATAGTATGAATAAGTTTAACTGAAGATAATTAGTCTTCAATTTTTCGAACAAATTGTAACGCCCCCAATTGCTAATATCTGATTATTCTAACATAACCACTTATTATTATAATTTAGCAACGAAAGACTTCTAATTTGATTGGAGGCATTACCGCCGTTCCATGATGGAACACGGCTGCTTGATTTAGTGAACTTTATGGGGGCTTAAATTGTAGGGCTCTCAACCCTAAAGTCAGGAGTTTTACTATTTTGTTCTTAAATCTTGAGGCAAAACGGACAGAGTTTTTCCTAAAAATTGACCATTTCCCCAGGCTTACAGCCCTACAAATACTTCCCTCCACTGAAAATAACAATAAACTAACTCAACGGTCATCCGCCCGAGTTCACAGCTCTACGGGCCACCCGCCCGAAGCATTATAACTAAAGCAGTTTAATGTTAACCAAATAAACAGCGACAAATACAGCCCTGACAACTTAGATGGTGGCTCATATGGCCATACAGAGTGACTCTAAATGATATGCAACCAAGCACACAAGAACTCAATTTACAATCACACACCACAAAACACATTGCAGTTCACGTACGAGCCCATCATTTCATTTTTAGACAGCGGTGACTCCCTTTCGGCTTACTTGGGCCGACCCTTTCCTGCTATTTCAAAAAAAACCTGGGAAGGGAACAAAATAGAAGGGAGTGAGCATACACAATGAACATTATATATATATGATGAGCGTTATATAAACGATAAACTTATATGATCGACGAACACTATATATAATTCGATAAATATGCATAATCGATGAATGATATGTGTTTCATACGAGATGAGATCAATGATCAATTAATTGCAAGGATCAATAAAATGCAATTAATAAACGTTATATTATCAATGAGTAATAGAATGCCATGAATATGCGTTAGATAATCAATAATCGATAAAATGCATAATTAATGAAGAACGTTATATATATAAGGGATTTCTGTAATCGATTAAATCAAATTGACATATATCATGATAAACTTGACGTTATATATATATATATCAATTTGATTATTACATATAAACTTAATGTGTATATATATATATATATAATCGATAAACTTGACATACTCATAAATTTTCATATAATTGACAAATAACATAAAATCAATAAGTTATGCATGTTTAGCTTTGATTCGGACCTATTAAGCTAAATCATGCCTGAAGACTAACTTCGAAGTGGATTATAAGTGATTAGAAGCGACGAATGTACGTTTAGTTAATTCATACCGTTTATTGACTTCGAAGTAAATTATAAATGCTTAGAATCAACGTATATATGGTTATGTTCGAATATGTTAAGTTTCTACCCGTCTGCAGTTTACTTAATTCATAATCGTTAAATAAATGAACTATAAATGCCTAGAATCGATATATGTATGCTTAGTTGATTCATGCTCGTTTAATATGTTTAGTTAGACCATGATCGTTCAATAATTCGATATGATAACTATGATAACGAATGTCAGGAACCATAATATGCTTAAATGGCTTAAGTCGATTCGATTACTGACTTCGAAGTAACAACCGAATGTTTAGAACCGTATTAGGCTTAAAGGGTTTAATTAGGCTTGAAATGTAAATTCGAAACAATAAATGGACACCTCAAATGGCCCTTATATAATTGCCAAACAATAACTTTAATTTAGTACGACTAAAACATATATATACATGGTATTGTTCAAATCACGCTACAACTTCCTCATATTACTGATAATTGATTCAAGTTCAACCTGAACGAACTATAGTCAATAACTAATTCAACCTGAACGAACTATAGTCAATAACTATTGAATTCAACCTGAACGAACTATAATCATGAATTCAACCTGAACAAACTATAATAAAAAATCAATAAACTTTATCGAAATTAACAATTTAACCATAAATAGGAGGATGAGGAAACTCACATCGAATCCAAGCTAAAGGACCCGTTTTAGGGTTCGATTTTGTGGTAGAATTCGAATCCCCGAAGCCCGAAACCCTAGCTCTCGAGCCCTTGGTTCGCACAGGGCCTTGCTGGTCACCGGACTCGAGCCCATCGGCACCTCGCCCCCGACCTGAGCCCTAGTTAGCGTCTGGCCGGACCTCCGGTGCTCCCGCCTTTCCGTTCGATCACTCTCTTGCTCGCGGTCTTCCTCTCTCTCTGTGGCTCGGGTTTGGGTCACGACCGGGGTGGGGGACGGCTGGGCGTGCGTCGCCGGTCGCCGGCGACCCCACCGGCACCTCCCTCCCCCTTTTCCGGCATGTGTGTGTGTCACGACCAAGGAGGTCGAAGACCCCCCCTTTTTCGCGCTGCTTCCCCGAGCCTCCTCCTCCTCTTCTCTTTTTTTTCCTTTTTCCGTTTTCCTTTTTGTTTTTTCGAAAACAGAAGGGCTTCGGCCCCTTAAAACTTTTTTTTTTGTCTACTAAATAAAACACCAACCCACTTATACCATAAATTCAATAATTTTCCGACCTTTATAAACTTAAACCATAACCATTAATATAATCATCGTTCGATTTATTCGCCTTTTGATTATATTAAGGTTCGATTCAATAAATTGCAGGTTCATTCCCAAAGTTCGACATTTTAGTCGTATTCGGGAATCTGCTCAATGAGGTTTCCAATAAAAATCTTTAATACCCAAAAAGCTAATAACAATGAGAATAATAATATTCATTTCAATAAAATCGATACTCAGGCAGAGTTTATAACGACATACATCGGCTGAACGGAGGGGTTGAAATTCCGGGTGTTACACAAATTTAACGAAAAACTCACCTTAATTTCAAAGGTGTGAAATTTAGAGATTATATGAATCCAAAAAAATCGAAAAGACAACTTCAAATTTAGAACAGAGTGAAGGTCCAATACGTATGAACATAATATATTTTACCCGAGGGAACATAATCTAATGTTCAAAGATCTTCACTACGTCTCTGTGGTCTTATCACTGAGGTGAAGCCCCAAGAGCAGCCGCGGCTCATGAATAATGCAAATCCCGTGACAAAATTAAAAGGGGGATTCCCACAAAAAATGATGTGTGACATGCGGATCAGAACCGTGACCTAATTACCAACATTATCTAGTGATTAATTTATTTTCTCCCCATTAATTACTATTTTTTTTTCCCATATTTAAGGGACACGTCGCCTATATATTGACTAATGAGAACTAGGTGAAAGCAACCCATTTGCCCTTTTTTCAATTCTTGTTTGCCTAATTTATTTTTTCATTGTTTTTTAGGTTAATTGCTTGTCATTTTCCCTGTTATTTTCTATTTATATACACCCAGCAGCAGAAGCCCTTGTTTCCCATGCAGCCCAACCCTTCTTATCTCTGTAAAATAATTGATTAGGAGGAGATCAGAGACTGAAACATATTTCATAAAATTACTGATTGAGTGAAGAAAGATGGGAAGAACACCATGCTGCGACAAAGATGGAGTGAAGAAAGGTCCATGGACTCCTGAGGAGGATCAAAAGCTGATTGATTATATTCAGAAGCATGGCCCTTGCAACTGGAGATCTCTTCCTAAGAAAGCAGGTACTAATTCTTGCAATAGTTTTTTTAGCTTTTTAGATTATCTAAGAAACAACTTCTTTGAGATCTGATTGAAAGAAACAAGACTGTATACATCTGGGTCATATTCAGCAAAATTAGTTGTTTAGGTAGCGGATTGTGGTTCAGATAGCGAATAGTGGATAGCATTTTTAATTTAGCTGACAGTGGATAGTTGTTTAGATGAGTGGTTTAAACTAAAGTATTCGGTAAATTTAGCTGTTAGATTAGTTGATTAATGTAAATTGACGTGAAAGGATATAGATAATTTTCAAAGATAAATTTTTTAAAGGATATTTTTTGGCTAAAAAATATGAATGCTACTTTTAAATGTCAAATGTTAAAAAGTTGAACGCTACTTGAAATGTTAGTTAAAATAGTAGTTTATTAAACACTAAAAATTAACTAATTAGTGTATTGACTTAATCAAAATACTAAACGCTATCAAAACACTAAATGTTATTCAAAACATTGTTGCCGAACACAACCCTAGTCTCTTCAAGTCTAGTTTTGGCTGGGCTTGTAATTAGTGTCGCTACTGATTTTGAACAGTGTAATTTATGTGTTCGGACATGTTACGTGGTACATAAGGCTGAATCATGAAATGTTGGAATTTGGATTTCGGACTATGTTTACAGGACTACAGAGGTGTGGGAAGAGTTGCCGTCTCCGGTGGGCAAACTATCTACGGCCGGACATCAAGAGGGGAAGATTTACACCTGAAGAAGAGGATACCATAATTCATCTCCATAGTGTTTTGGGCAATAAGTAAGTTCACTTCCCCTGTTTCGTTGAAAAAGTCTTATTCATGTCTATATTCAAAGTAGTTAAGGTTGATTCTTTTTGGCTACTGAAATGACCATAGGTGGTCTGCAATTGCTGCTAAATTGCCCGGAAGGACTGACAACGAGATCAAGAACTACTGGAACACCCACATACGAAAGAAACTCCTCCGAATGGGTATTGACCCAGTGACTCATGGTCCTCGCCTTGATCTTCTTGACCTTCCCTCCATCTTGAGTTCTCTTCAAAATATTAACCCATCATCCCTATTGAATATGCCTTCTGTGCTTAACCTGCAAGCCCTACTTAACCCTGAACTTCTAAGATTAGCCACATCACTTACTCAACCTTCCTTGGGAAATCCAATCATGGGCAATAATACCCTTATGCAAAACCAAATTCAACCCCCAACTCAGAACGCCACTCCATATTTTGATAGCACGAAAGCTGAGCCTAGTTTGGAGCAAAACCCACCAAAAAATTATGGGGTTGAGGTTAATGGCCGTGTCAAAACTGAGCAAAGCTTCGAAAATTGCGTTGGATCGAATAACGTAAACCTGTGTCCATCGTCAACATCATCTAATGCTTCCGCGTTCTTGTCAAATAATAGCAGCCAGAGTCCTAGCAATGGCAGCAACAGTAGTTTCTCGATATTCTCAACACCATGCTCAAGTTCTATCGATCGTTTGGATTCGAGTCTGGCAAATCTCATTAGCAGTGCATGTAGCGAAGATGATATCGAAACCTATTTTGGGCACATTGTCAAGAAGTTTGAAACTCCCACTTCCTTGGATGTTTGTAGTTCTTGATCATAGTTCTTATTGAATTTTCCCCATTATTGTTTGTAAATTACACATATTCTCAGTATACGTGTTCTCTACTTTCTGAGACTGTAGATAAGATTACGTATATCTGAATTCATAATTTGTGGAATTGATGTATAAGCGTTGAAAAAGTGAGGTGGTTGTGAACAATGTTTGGTCAACTGCTCAACCACACAGCCAAAATTCCTTCTGAAAAGGGAAACCAAATACCAAATATAATATATTAATATACATGTAGCCTATAGGCATATTCTTCCAGGGTGATGCTTCGAAGTTTTGACCATTTTAGTGAAATTACATGTATGGAAGTTTAACTTTTTTGGGGGGTTTTAGATCTTCTATTTTACTGAAGTCGAACTATTATTTGTTCAATACGGGGTATAGTTCTCCTATAGCTGATTTTCTAGCTTAAGGTATTGTGCACCTCTTTAAAACACCATCATGATCACAACTTTGTATGAATCCTTGATATGAGTAAGTTTTGAAATAATTTAAATGTAAATAATCTTATTCAAGTCACACCTGTAGATAGGGAGATTGATTATGATATCAACTTCTGCAATGAATCATATAAATAAGTGAATTTCATTTTGAAATCCAATGAATCATCGATCACAAATCAACAATGTCATGTAAGTATGTTGTGGATGAATTTTCAAGTATCTGGTCCCTAACCTTGTTCCAAGTTTAGTCAAGGTAGAACAAAAAATATCATCAAGAAGTGGAGCATTTGAATACCGTTGGCGGAAGATGTTGTTTTAAGTTGTTCATACTATGATTAAGGGCCTGTTTGGTTCACTTGGAGTGGAATGAAATGGAATGGGATTTGAACTCTAGAAGGAATGGAATGGAATTTGATTCTTTGAAATCATGTGTTTGGTTTAATAAAGGAATGGAATCAAATTTTTTATTTTTTACCTTTTTATATTAATATTAATATTTTTAATCTAAAAAACCTATTATTAGGCTCTCTTCTTTTCGTGGCTAAATTTTTTATTTTTTACTTTTTTATTTTTTATTTTTTATTTTTGTATTTATTTTTTGTTTAATTTTTATTTTTTATATTTTATTTATATTTTATTTATATTTTATTTATTTTTATTTATTATGTATTTTTCATTATTTATTATTTATTATTTATTTATCATTTATTTATTTTTATTTACTTTAGATTTTCTAATTTTTTGTTATTTATTTATTTATTTATTTTTATTTTTTTTACTATTTATTTGTTTATTTGTTTATTATTTTTAATTATTTATTTACTTTTTATTTTTTTATTTTTTATTTTTTATTTCTTTGAATTTTCTGTAGGTTTTTTGGAATAAAAATAAAAAATTTAAAAAATTAAATACAAAAAATTTCAAAATAAAAAATTAAAAACAAAAATTAAAAATAAAAAATAAAAAATTAAACACAAAAAATAAAAAATAAAAAATTAAATACAAAAGATAAAAAGAAAAAAAAAAAATAAATAAATAATTTAGAAATTAAATTTAAATATAAAAAAATAAAATAAACATTAAAAAATACAAAATACAAAAAAATTAAAAATTAAAAAACTAAAAAATTAAAAAATTAAAAAAAAAAATTAAGTACAAAAAATAAAAAAATAAAATACAAAATGAAAATTAGATAAAAATTACAAAATTACAAAATTACAAAAGTACAAATATTCAAAAATAAAAAAATTCTAAAGTATGATAATTTACCAAAAAAGTTATATAGTAAACCTTTTGGTGCAAGAAAAATTAAATCTCACATGACACTTTACAAATAAATAAATAAATAAATAAATAATTATTATTTTTAATTAAAATGGGGAATGAGACTTGAAACCCTCCCAAAATGGGGGGAATCAAGTCCCACTAGAATGGGGGGAACTTGAAACCCTTGGGTATCAAGTCCCATATACTTGGAGGCTCAACCAAATAATGGGTATGAGAACTTGATACCTAAAGGTATCAAGTTCCATTCCTTTTCCTCCAACCAAACAGGCCCTAAAGAGTAATGTATATCATATACCTAAGAGTATATACTTTTAATTAACAAGCATATATATTTTCTCAACGTGTATTTGTTACATAGATAATTTTTAATTTAATAAGTGGCGTGATGTGGCTTATGAGAGTAAGGAGCACATAAGAAATTGTCACTCCTAGGAGTATGATATAGACTTTGTGACTAGCACCGCATTTGGATTGGGATTAGAGGAGGCGAAGGGAGGGGTGGGAGGGAGAAAGGAGGTTAGTTAACTCCTCTTCCCCTTATTTGGAAAAAAGGACGGGAGGAAAGAGGAGAAACACTTCACATCCATTAACCCCCATAATCCAATTTTTATCCCCCCCTCAAATTGAGGGTGAATGGAGGGGAGGGGAAGTGATATAGAGATTTTAATAGTAATTTTTCCCTTCCCTTCCCCTCCCCTCCCCTCCCCTTTTTAATATAAACATAACACATATAGTTAACCTCCATTCCCCTCAATTTCAAATCCAAACATGATAAATACATTTTTCCTCCCCTCCCTTCCCTTTCATTAACCTCCCCTCCCCCATCTAATATCCAAACACAGAGTAAGGTGGCTACTTGTTGGGGGGGGGGGGGATTGTTGCTATTTCTAAACTACTCGAAATATATAGTTATAAAAAAGGGTTCATAAAAACACATTAATTACTGCACATAATATATGATTGCAGTCATCCTCCCAATTAAGAAAGATTATATTTTTTATGTAAATAAATATTAGTATTCACCCCATCCCATTTTATTTGTATCTTATTTCCTTTATGAATGTTTCAAATTATTTTCATAGTTTTTACATATAGACTGTGTTTGGTAAAGAGTTTTTTGGCCCCAAATATCTCTTTTTTTTTGGGTATTATCTGTTTAACTTTGGTCAAAAAGCTTTTTTGGTTGTTTGGTTAGATAGCGTTTTGAATTAGCTTTTGATACTCAAAAAGTTAATTTAGAAAAAGCTTTTTGGAAGAGCTTGTTGCACCAGCTTATTATTGTTCAACACCAAATTTACCATATTACCCATCTTCTTTTGACATAATTACATTTATGGTATTTAGCACAAAAACTCTAATCCTTGCTTCATTTTCTCATTCTACGTTCTACCAGTGTATTTCTTCTCCAACCCCTCCTCCTTCAACTCAGAGAAAGCTATCTTTGAGGATTGTTCATCTAATAAGGTAATTCTTCAACCCTTAATACTTATATTTTTAGGTGCCATTTTTAATTTTCATTCTCCTCCTTTCTCCTTCAACAATTATTTTATGGGTTGGATTTAATTTCTCATGGAATTGAAACTTTGTGCTAACATTGGACCTTTTGTTTTAGATTTTTTCATTCGTTTTTTGGCCTTTTGGAGAAGAGTTGTGGATAATCATGATGTTTACATTAATAATTTTAATTTTAAATTTTTCTTCAATTTAAGAAATAATGTAGATTGATTAGTATTTTGGGGTGTAGATTGTTCTAAATGTTATTATGTTATAAATCTCAATTATTACTAAAAATAAAATTAAGGTCAATTAAACAAAAATACTATGATAATGAGCATCAAATTTGGGTGAAGGTATGATTGTAATTTTATATATTTCACAAGTCAAAATCCATAATTCACGATTCATGTTGAAAAGAAAAATGAAAATGCAATAAAAATAATTATGTTATTAAACAAGTAATGAAATTATGTCAAGGGGCACAAGTGAAATTTCACCAAATAAGCTTGTTAAAAACAACTAATTTTACTAAACACTTTTTTCAAAAACAACTAATATAATCAACTAACTCAAACAACTAATGCAGCCAGCTAATAACTAATAGACAATAGCTAATCTAATGAGCTCACAGCTGATTACCAAATAGAACCATAAACAGTTGACTAGGGCCCACTTCCTTTTAATCAATAACAATTTTGTCAAAAGAAAATCATAATAATTAATGACATTGTAAATTACAAAAATGCATTTTCCACCAGTTGGTAAGTCGAAGGTACAAGCATCCACACATTTCAAGAGCTTCATTTTCTCTAGATATTTAATTTTATGTGAATAGGTTACCAATAGGCTACTGTTAATTATACATTTACTTCTAACAAGTCAAGATTGTTCACAATGCTTTTTTTGTTTTTTAACTAATTCCTTAATTTATGTATGCAAAATGATAAATATCTTGCTATAAGACACATTTTGAGTATTTCGTTTCCACTTGAAATGTATATTATCGCATATTAAAATGAAAAAAAATTGGTGTGATTGAATAGTGAAAGAATGTCAAAACTTATAAATTGTGTAAAATCATCCTTTTATACATAATTTTTCACATCTACAAAATTACACATATGATATACCTTCGAGGATAGAGTTGATCTGATTAAGGTGTCAGGTTGTATTTGTTGGCGTAACTGACGAATATTAAAGTTTTACAACTCTTAATAGTTTATAACTATTAAAAATTTGGTGATTTAAAATCATAAAACACATTAATTTGAGTTTAGACAAAACATCACCTTTTACATATTTTGTGAAACCTGTGCAAATTAAATGGAATGAATGGAGTATTAAATAAAATCGCCCTCCCCTAAAACAAAATAAAAAATAAAATAAAAAGCTCAAAACTCAAGCAGGCTTTGGGACTGGGCCGTAGTATCTTATTGGACCGAGCCCACAACAAACTGATAAACATCGTGGAGTCTCTCTCTTCTTATGCCCGACGACTGAAAAAGTGATCACGCCATTGCTTTCCCGCCATGGATGTCGAACAGGAAGCACACCCAGAGCATTTCGATTTTCTCTCTCCTCCATCACAGATGTTGTTGTCGATGATCCATCGAAAATCATCCCCAATGGCCGCGCTCCTAATTTCTTCCGCATTAGGTTTGTATTCTCCCTCAAAAACTCTCTCTATCTCCAGCGTAATCTAGGTTTTTGTTTCATTTCTTTCGTTATTTTTTGGGGACTGATTTTCGGTAAATCTGCTCCATTAATGGAATTGGGCATGGTTTCCTTTCGTAGATTCTACCAAATTCCAGGCCTCAGTAATGGTGGATATGCTAACTGTTCAGTAGTTCCAGGCCGATGAGAGGAAACAGGGAATACAATTGTTGGGAATCGAACAAATTACGATAAAAACGGTGACATATATGTTGGGATTGAAAAGGTTGATACTTGTGAATTTTTTTTGTCTACTTTACTAGTGTAAGTAGTGTACCAGTATTCTATAAGTAAGTTTCACGTTGAGTCTGATAGGTTTCTCTTTCTTCAGCTTAATATGGTAAGTGCGAAGTACAAAAACATTGCACTACTACAACCATTTGCAAATAGGATTCTCGAAAACTACTGTCACATTTTCCTTCTTGGTTTTGTATGCTATGTCAGGATGTTGCATGTTTCCTTTCTTGCCTTACTGATAATAAATTGATCTTCTAGTGCCTGACTGCATGCTTATTGTCCATACCCCCCTTCCTCCTGTAGCTGTGAATGGAAAAATCACAGATTTTGCTCTCTAGGGAAGTCGTCGTCGTAATACTTCACATGTGACATGTTTTCTTTAGTGGGGTGTTTGGAGAGGTACTTATATGAAGTCAAATGAAGAAGACTGTCACATTGCTATTAAGTAACTAACCAAAACAATACCTGGCAATCCTGCCTAGGTAATTTTTGGGAGGGCCAAATGTACACAGCCTCACCCTTACATTTGAACTGCGAAGAGGTTGTTTCTATTGGGGTAAAATTTGAAATGCATTGACCATGTATCACACACAACTAATGTTTCTTGGACTCTTTTTGCCTCAAATACTAACGTGGGACACTTTACACATGGACATCAATAAGAACAATTTACTGACTGCGTACTACATGCATGACACAGGACGAGGAATACAGGGCATCTTAGTGACGAAGTTTCTTTTAGTCCATTGCCATCATAAGTTGAGAAAATTGCCAACAAGAGTCAAACATCTATTATTATGTAATTGGTTAGGGCTACAGGTAAGTTTTCTGTTGAGATTTGCTATAAATGACAGGAGACTAGGCCAACACCGTGGGATGTCTAGATGTCTAAGCGTGGTTAGGTTCTATTAACAAGGCAGATGAGGCTATTTTTATAGTTTAGACTACATGAATCCATGACGGTTTTACTTAATTAGGAATTGAGGCTATCTATATCTGTTTGTGATTTGATTATGATAGATGATTTCCCCATTAAGCTAAGCCTGTAATACAATCGATACTTGAGAGTTGTATTCAACTGTACTGCTTCCTTGTCCTCTATGATTTCCCCGTTTTCTAATTATGAGATTCTCGGGCAGGCGAAAGCATGCCTCTTTTTCAGCAATATTGCACTGACTTGAGTTGCCTCTTTATTGATTTACAATCTATAGAGTAGGATGGCTTGTTGTGATGAAGATTTCGAGTTCGGGCTTGATGACCAAAAGAGTTTCAGAGTCTATTTCCATGTGACAAGCTATTGCTTTTAAAATATAGCTGATTAATCAGTAGGGATTGTGGAAGCTTGTGTTTGAACTTTTATGGAGTGTTCTTTGTGCATAGTGTTCTAGAATCCTACTTGTAAATGGGTGTACTAGTGCAATGTGTTTGTACTTCGTATCGCACTTACCATACTAAGATGAAGAAAGAGAAACCTATCGGACTCAACGTGAAACTTACTTATAGAATACTGGCACACTAGTGAAGTAGCCAAAACAAATTCACAAGTATCAACCTTTTCAATCCCAAAATATATGTCACCATGTTTATCGTAATTTGTTCGATTCCCAACAATTGTATTCCCTGTTTCCTCTCATCGGCCTGGAATCTACTCAACAGGTAGCATGTCCACCATTTCTGTGGGCTTATAGAGGGTGCGATGATTATTGTTCATAGAATTACCTAAATTTCAGCAGAGCTTGGCCCCCAAATCCTTAAATGCAGTTAGAATCAACGAAAGGATACCATCCCCAGTTCCATTAATGGAGCAGATTTACCGAAAATCAGTCCCCAAAAAAATCACGAACAAATGAAACAAAAACCTAGATTACGCTGACGAGAGAGATAGAGGGAGTTTTTGAGAGAGAATACAAACCTAATGCGGAAGAAATTAAGAGCACGGCCATTGACGATGATTTTCGATGGATCATCGACGACATCTGTGATGGAGGAGAGAGAAAATGGAAATGCTCTTGGTGTGTTTCATGTTCGTCATCCATGGCGGGAAAGCAATGGCGTGATCACTTTTTCAGTCGTCGGGCATAAGAAGAGAGAGACTCCACGATGTTTATCAGTTTATTGTGGGCTCGATCCAATAAGGTACTACGGCCCAGTCCCAAAGCCTGCTTGAGTTTTGACTTTTTTATTTTATTTTTTATTTTGTTTTAGGGGAGGGCGATTTTATTTAATACTCCATTCATTCCATTTGATTTGCACCGGTTTCGCAAAATATGTAAAGGGTGACGATACGTGTTTTGTCGTAACACACTCTTAAATGTCTTGTCTGAACTCAAATTAATGAGTTTTATGATTTTAAATCACCAAATTTTTAATAGTTATAAATTATTATGCGTTGTAAAACTTTAATATTCGCCGGCTACGCCAACAAATATAAACTGATACCCTAATCAGATCAACTCCATCCGCGAATGTATATCATATGTGTAATTTTGTAGATGTGAAAAATTATGTATAAATGATGATTTTACACAATTTATAAGTTTTGACATTCTTCCACTATTCAATCACACCAATTTTTTTTTTCATTATTAATATGTGATAATATCCATTTCAAGTGGAAACGAAATACTCAAAAAGTGTCTTATAGCAAGATATTTATCATTTTGCATATATAAATTAAGGAATTAGTAAAAAAAAAAAGAAGCATTGTGAACAATCTTGACTGGTTAGAAGTAAATGTATAATTAACAGTAGCCTATTGGTAATTTATTCACACAAAATATAGAGTAGGATGGCTTGTTGTGATGAAGATTTGGAGTTCGGGCTTGAAATCAGATTGGTGTGACCAAAAGAGTTTCAGAGTCTATTTCCATGTGACATCCTACTGCTTTTAAAATATAGTTGATTAATCACTAGGGATTGTGGAAGCTTGTGTGTTGACCTTTTATGGAGTGTTCCTTGTGCATAGTGTAATACAACTTACATGAAACTACTTCTCTCCCAGGAAATAGCATTGAATGCTAATCTTTCGAGTTAAAGTGAATTTTGAGTCATCATCACAATTAGTTCCCCATTTATGTAAGGGCTGCATTGTTTAATGGTCCTACTCCGGGGGGGGGGGAGGTCTTCTTTATTCTTTCATTGCTTTACTAAAATTTATCACTCTGCCGACGCTTTCGTATCATACCTGTTATATTTAAACACACAGGGACACAAGAGGGAGGGTGAATTGTGTCTACCGATTTTTTGAATTGTTTCAAAAACACTTGTGAGAATAGTTTGAAGTGCGTGGTTCCAGTGAGACAGAAAGAAAACTTCTTTCAGAACACTCGTGATAACTGATTGGAATGCGTGTTCTCTATGAAACAGAAACGAAAGTAATTGCGAAAATAGTAAAAGAGATGCAATATTTTTACATGGAAAACCACATCTGACCCAATGGAGGTGTAAAAACCACGACCTACCTCAGTAGGATTTCAACAAACACTTTCACTAACACGGGCCAAGTTCGTTACACTATGTAACACACGCGACAACGTCACATACGTAACTTAGTCTCCCTCAAGACTCTAGTTACAAACACATATCAAAGGTCTCTCAAGACTTGGACAAGCTCACACAGACAACATGTCCACCGTCTCCTAAGAGACCTCGTCCAACTTGGACAAATACTCACGTACACAATGTCCACACGTCCCCTAAGAAACCACTTCCAACAACTTGGACAACCTCTAATCACGATGATGGAAAAGAAATAAAAAAAAACCTTACTTGAATGCTTCTAAACAAGCTGAGTATAAGGTACCATACAACTCCTATTATGCCAATAATGAAGACTCGATTAAGTGCACAATTTGAAGATTTTTCTCACAGAAAAATTCAGATTCAGAAAAGCAATTTTAGCACTTGATCAATCGTGAAAGCCCTTGAAAAATCTTGCATAAAGGGATGAGAAGCGAGTGCTTATATACCCACGAAAAAGCAAACATTTGATTTCCATAATAACTCTGAAAATACTCAGTATCTTAAAAGGAATGAAATCCTTGAAGAATTTATTTTTTTAGGAAATCATATCTTTTAAGGATAAGATAAAATCTTTTGAAAAATCTTTTAGGAGACCAATATTATTTAGGAAAGTACTCTTTCTAAAACACAATATTATCATAAAATTGATCCTAAATATATTAGGAATTTTGGCAGCAGGAAAACTCTTGAAAATATTTGAAAATCGATTTTTGCACTCGCTACCCTTAGAACACTGCAGACATGTTTGCTCAATTGTTCTGAACAGTGTTCTGAGTCAGCTTAAATAATTCCTTCAAGGTGAGTGTTAATTCAAGTTCTTCTTTGGCATATTAATAAGAATCTAGACAAATATAACCAGTACTTAGCCCTAAGCCTTTAAAGACTCTTGTACTCTGCTGATGATGTGCACATATATCTACTTTGATGATTTCAGCTTCTTTGACCTGTTCTTCAGGGTGTTTGCAACTTCTGTCGCTTTTAACATACAACTTTATCACATAGCTTCAAACATGATATTTCGAACTGATCTCCAAGATGTTTGCAATCTGTCTTATCACATGATTCTAGCACTCAACTCAAGCCAAGCATAATTAGCACATTTGGGTTGTAATCATCAAAACCTTATATAAGATTGATTCAACAAATTCCCCTTTTTGATGATGACAAACCAAATGACCATTAAAAAATGAAACAAGGCGAAGGGCAAAACATTAGTGCCAAGACAGTTCAAGAAGCCAATTCACATAAGAGAGAATAATAAGAATAGAAAGTCAGCTTAAAATAGGTAGACCAATCAAAGCATGGTCATACTTATCTTCCCCCTTTTGACATCATCGAAAAGGTCTAGGGAACCATCTGTATAAATTCAGTAGGGATGCACCCACCACCACGGGTAATGAGGGAAATAACCGCGACACACTCAAGTATATGGTACAGTAATGATATTGGTCATCCGAGTCATGCACAAACATGCAATACATGCAACAGGCTAAGTTATAACATAAATGCAGATATTATCCAAAAACAGTCATAAGCCGTTAGTAGGCACATACATAACCAAGTGTTTGAAAAATAGTGTTGGAAACAGGGGAAGGAACAAGTTCAGGTAGAGGAAAGTGGAGGAGGAAATGTGGTTGTGAGGGCAAGAAGGGCACTTAATAGATCCTCGTGACGCTGTGCATTAAGAGCCTTTTCCTCTGTAAGTGCTTGTTTCACTTTAGCTATCTCCCCCTTCAAAGTGATCTGATCTTGCAATAGAATGGCAATGATAGGACCACTGGATGTGGAGGTATCACTGGGAACAGGGCCAAGAGGTGTTTGGAACCTTTGTTCTGAAGGTGCACTACCGCCTTTTGTAATCTCGAACCTACACCCAATCAATGTATTGTTGTCAATCTCATCACTAACCTGAAGGCCTACTCTCTTCTGCATTGGAATCCCAAGCTTCTCAAACACCGACGTCACCAAGAACCAATACCATGTGTCATGAACCTTGGTTGTGTTGGCAATTCTCCCAATATGGTTAATCATGATTGCGGACAAGTTAATTTGCGCACCCTTATCCAACAAATCAGTGTAGCATATATCCATGGGATCAGCAAGGTTGCGTCTCTAACCTTAGGGAGCAACATTTTTTAATCATAAATCAAAACAACTGATGCAATGACATCATTTCCCCCTTTCTCATAGGCCGGGACATAGCCAGATGGAGCTTTTGGGCCAGTCTTTGGGTCAGCGCCAACAGCCGTTCTTCACCTACGATGCTCTTGTCCTCTCTCACATACACATCAAAACCTTCGGAGGACACTCCAAGTAATTCACCTAACTTCTTAGCATCAAACTGCACTTCATGACCATTAACTATACTTGGCACTACTCCATTGGTGACAACACAGTTTGCATAGAACTCAGCTAAATCTAGGACCGAACACCCTCTCTTAGGATTTGTGAACAATTCCAACCATCCCTGGGCTTCTAATGTCTCTACAAACACCCCAAGCCTCAGTTCCTGAAAGTATGACACCTTAACTACCTTCCCCCGAACAACAAATTTCTGGAGAAAATTCTCATATCTCTCAACAAGTGTCATGTTCTTCCTAACTTTCTTTTTCTTTGGTTCATCAGACTCTTCAACCAGTTCGGATACTTGTTCTGATACAACCCATTCATCCTCATCACTATCTTCAACATCCTCATTAATAAAATCATGACCCATACATTCAAGATAAAAACCCTATAATTCCTCAACCAACTTGGCTTCATTCCCCCTTAATCTACATTCGGCCACAACCGGGTCATATACTACTAACTCCCAACCCGTAACTGGGTGTACTAAGGGTACCATATCAGGGTTCAAATCAACTGTCTTTAACTCTAAGCTGTTCAAGAACCCAAAAATAGAGGGATTAATGAAAAAGAAGGTGATGGGGTATTTTTTATACCAATTGAGTACGCTTGTGGCGATGGTGCTGGTGATTCTTCCTCAAAATTCATCCAATTTCCTCCATTTTTCCTTGATAATTGGTCCCGTAGTGATCTTGGGTGAGAAGCCTTGAGTTTGGAGGATGCTTGACCACCACGAGTTCTTTCCATTGTGAGGATTTGAGGTGATTTGGAGTTAGGGTTTTGAGGGGGTTTAAGGAAAGAGAAGGAAATCGGGTTCTTGGTGTAGAGAGAGAGAGAGAGAGATGGATGGGTTTTAGAAAGAGAGAGTGTTTTGCATGCAGCACATCATTACACTAGTTATGGTATAAATTATAGGTTAGGTGTGATGAAAAAGGAGATTTTAGTTTCCAACATTCCTTTATAATGCCACTTGGTCAGCACATGATATAAACAGTGGTCAGGTCTACTCCTGGAGCCTGTTCTTACTGTTAACAGTTCGGTGTCTCAAGACACTAAGAGCAATATCATTAGACCTCAACGAGTGTCAGTATGTTACTTTCCATATATATGGCAGTAAAAGCACAAGAATTGAATGCATCCATTGGAACAATGTATTTGGCCTAACGACCCTTAACTAGTCAGTCATTGGGGGTTAATTAAGCATGCTCAAGCTCTTTTAATCAAACCCAATTCAAGCCTATTCCTTTTAAGTTGATCTCTACTT
Organism: Selenicereus undatus; assembly: GCA_017589665.1. Taxonomy (NCBI): domain Eukaryota; kingdom Viridiplantae; phylum Streptophyta; class Magnoliopsida; order Caryophyllales; family Cactaceae; genus Selenicereus; species Selenicereus undatus. The sequence continues at coordinate 8,915,908 of JACYFF010003369.1, read as the reverse complement.
AGTGCCTTGGTAAAAATATCAGCAATTTGTTTATTAGTGGCACAAAAATTCATTGAAATCAAGCCCTTTTGAACATTATCTCTTAAGAAGTGATGACAAACATCAATATGCTTAGTCCCTTTATATTGACACAAATTTTTGGCAATGTTAATTGCACTTGTATTATCACAAAAGATGGGAATGTATCCCGTATCAACACCAAAATCCTTGAGTTGTTGCCGTATCCACAACAATTGAGCACAACAAGAAGCAGCCGCTACATACTCGACTTTTGCTGTGAATGTGGCAACTGAGTGCTGTTTCTTTGTAGACCAAGAGACCAAACAGGGTCCAAGAAAAGTAGCCATACCTGAGGTGATTTTTTTGTTAACTAGAGATGCAACATAATCAGCATCCGCATACCTAATGAGATCAAAATTGCACCTTCGAGGATATCATAAAGCTCAGTCCGAGGTCAAATGTTTCTTCATAATCGATCTGTCCTTATGCCTTGGTTCAAGGTGTCAAACCTTGTTCCCTTTGAATTGATGAAGCACTTCTTGCATAGCAGTAAGACAGTCAAAATTTGCAAGAGCTTCATGAACATTCTTTGGCTTAATGTTAGATAAGAAGGCATAGAAAGTACAAAGGTTTCTGACTTTAGACTTAGTTTGCACCCCTGTGTTGACATCAGATATAATATGGTCGAGAGGGTGCAAGCTCTGGTGCTTCCAGGGTCGTGGAGCAAATGAATCTATGGACATGTTTTCTAATCTTTCCTGAACACTTGATGAAACAGGTTCTGGATCTGTTCTGGAGCTTGTTCCCACAACTGTTCGGGAAGGATCAGGTTGAGTAAGTCGGTTCTGTCCCAAATCAGGTTCAGCAAAGCTTCCCTCTAACTATCTTGCTCCCTACCCACCTCCCATATTTTTAGATCCAGGACTTGTTTCACCTTAAGGAGAATTACCATTATCCACCATGGATTTTTGAGTGAGCGTGAGGTCTTTTCTTACAAGACCAAGCTCGAACTCTTCATCCTGTATATCATGCTCAATCATGAAGTTAGTTTCATCAAACAATACATGCCTCTTCCCTCCTCTACTTGTGATCCTCATAGGGCCACACAAATCAACATGTAATAGTTCAAGAGGTCGGGAAGTACTAACACCGTTCTTTGACTTGAAAGAAGCTCTGACTTACTTTCCTCTAGCACAAGCGTCGCACACCTTGTCATCATTGTACTTGATAGAAGGTAGTATGACTACTAGGTCCTTAGAAACAAGTCTATTCAAGAGAGAAAGGCTTACATGACCTAGCCTCTTGTGCCAAAGCATAACATCATCATCAAGAGCATTTTGGGGAAGTGAAAAATCACACACTTTATACATATTGTTGTGTTGCTTCCCCTTCAATATAGCACTACCAAAAATGACATTGGTAATCAAGCATTGATATGAAGAGAATTCAACATGATTACCTCTATCACACAATTTGAGACACACTTAGCAAATTATGTTGTAACCCATCAACCAAGTATACATTATCAATAGAGTGAGAGAGTGATTTACCTATCTTACCTACACTGACAGTTTTCCCATATTTGTCGTTTCCGAATGCCACTCTCCCTCCATCAAAGGCTATAAGTGAGAGGAAGTTTGATTTGTCTCTCGTCATGTGCTTTGAGCAACCACTATCCAAGAACCATAGTTGATTGCCTCATCTCACTTTAGCCTGCAAAATAGCTACGTGTTTGTCTTAGGAACCCAGATCCACTTGGGTCCCATTTTCTTTGTCATGGAAATTAACTCATCCTTTTTAATCCACATTTGTTTAACATATAGTGAGTTTCTTTCCATGGCCCTCTTTTTCAAGAGACAGGTGTGCCGATAATGACCAATCTTTCCACAGTGAAAACAGGTGATATTTTCTTTAAGTCCAACATACTTTTTGTTTACTGGCTTAGTGATAGATCTATTCACAAATCCTAGTCCCTTTTTATTTCTGCTATGGTGAGTGTTTAGCCAATTAAACACTTTTGAGGAACTGTTCCAGCGCCTGTTTTGAACAAGGTCAGATTCAACCTTATCAGCATATGCTTTTGAGGAATAGTTCCAGCGTTTGTTCTGAAAGAGGTCAGATTCAGTCTTATGAGCCTTGTCAAGCAATTTGTTATTTTCACTCACCAAAGGATTCTAGCCTAAATTTCAGGTCTAGGGACTCACTTTCCAGTCTTGTAAGAGCAGAGTTAAACTCTTTCTCTCTTGTGTTCATGAGGTCCTTAAGTGCATTAAGGTCATTACCTAAGGCAAGGGTCTTTTCTTCTGCTTCAAATTTTTCACATTTGAGAATTTCATTCACACGTTCAAGTTCTTTTAGTGTGTCAAGATCCTTGCTTAAGGCAAAAGCTTTTTCATCCTTTTCAGAGGTGAGAATTTCATTTGCTTGCTCAAGTTTTTGTATGGTTTTTTCGAGCATTCGGATATCCCCTTTTAACTTGGAACAAGTATCTTTAAGCATATAGTTCTCAATGCTTATTGCCTCACACTCATCCATTAAGGAAAATAGTAATTTCAGAATTTTCATTTTGTTAAAACCACTTACCTTTTCCTTGAATTGAGACATGGTTTCATCCGATTCTGAATCAGCTTCGTACTCGTTTCTGGCCATGAGTACCAGTGCTTCAGCTTCGTCTTGGGAGCTATCCTCTTCTTCTGAAGTTTTACCCCATGCTACCACCATAGCTCGCTTGGCAGAGCCACTCAGTTGCGGTTTCTTTCTGCGGTTTCGGAACTGTTCTGAGCTCTGTTCTTCCTTCTGCATGGGACAGTTTTTCACCACGTGATCATGTTTCCCACATCTGAAACAACCCGAGGGCTGATCACGATTGCTGCTTCTTATCTTGCTGGTACTTCCCTTCTTGAAGATCTCTTCGCCTTCTTGACTAATTTCTAGAATGTCCGGGTTATTATGGCCATTACTTCATCATCCAAATCAGAATAATCAGTTTCCACTACCTTTAAAGCAAGGCCTTGGTCTTTCCTTGTTTCTTCCTTCACTTGGGAGTTCTTCCTGAGTTCGTATGTCTGGAGATTCCCTATGAGCTCATCCATCTTCTTTGCTTTCTGGATGGCTGTAACTTTCGCTTCCCGCGATTGAGGTAAAAATCGTAGGATCTTCCTTATCAATTCTTCGGTGGTAAAGGATTTTCTTAAGGATTTCTACTCATTAGTGATGTGGGTGAAACATGTAAACATATCCATCACTGTCTCTTTGTCACTCATTTCGAATAGTTCATACTTCCTTATTAGGAGCTCGATCTTGGATTGTTTGACTTGGTTGGTACATTCATGAGCCACACAAAGAGCATTCCATATCTCCCTTGCTGATTCACACTCTGAGATGTGAGTGTACTTGTCCGGACCAAGGCCAAAATACAACAGTTTCTTGGCCTTGGCATTCTTCTCCATCTTCCTGAAGTCGTTTGAATTGAATTCCTTTGGCTCCTTAGGAACAGTCTTCCCATCAGTTGTGACTTTCACTGGAATGTAAGGACCATTCACAATGAGCATCCATAACTCATAATCATCAGCTTGAATGTAGTTCTCCATTCGGTTTTTCCACCAATTGTAGTGTTGCCCATTAAAGTATGGAGGACGAGCCACATATTGACCCTTTAAGATTCCTTGTGGTGCACTGATCTTTTTAGGATCTCTCAATGTGTTAACCTATGTGTGATAACTCTGCTATAATACCAATTGTTAGATTTAAACACACAAGGACACAAGAGGGGGGGTGAATTGTGTCTACCGATTTTTTGAATTGTTTCAAAAGCACTTGTGAGAATAGTTTGAAGTGCGTGGTTCCAGTGAGACAGAAACAAAACTTCTTTCAGAACACTCGTGATAACTGATTGGAATGCGTGTTCTCTATGAAACAGAAACGAAAGTAATTGCGAAAATAGTAAAAGAGATGCAATATTTTTACATGGAAAACCACATCTGACCCAATGGAGGTGTAAAAACCACGACCTACCTCAGTAGGATTTCAACAAACACTTTCACTAACACGGGCCAAGTTCATTACACTATGTAACACACGTGACAACGTCACACACGTAAATTAGTCTCCCCCAAGACTCTAGTTACAAACACACATTCAAGGTCTCTCAAGACTTGGACAAGCTCACACGGACAATACGTCCACCGTCTCCTAAGAGACCCCGTCCAACTTGGACAAATACTCACGGATACAATGTCCACACGTCCCCTAAGAGACCACGTCCAAAAAATTTGGACAACCTCTAATCACGATGACAGAAAAGAGATAAAAAAAACCTTACTTGAATGCTTCTAAATAAGTTGAGTATAAGGTACCATACAACTCCCATTATGCCAATAATGAAGACTCGATTAAGCGCACACTTTGAAGATTTTTCTCACAGAAAAATTCAGATTCAGAAAAGCAATTTTAGCACTTGATCATCAATCGTGAAAGCCCTTGAAAAATCTTGCATAAAGAGATGAGAAGCGAGTGCTTATATACCCACGAAAAAGCAAGGATTTGATTTCCATAATAACTCTGAAAATACTCAGTATCTTAAAAGGAATTAAATCCTTCAAGAATTTATCTTTTTAGGAAATTATATCTTTTAAGAATAAGATAAAATCTTTTAAAAAATCTTTTAGGAGACCAATATTATTTAGTAAAGTACTCTTTCTAAAACACAATATTATAAAAAAATCGATCATAAATATATTAGGAATTTTGGCAGTAGGAAAACTTTTGAAAATCTTTGAAAACCGATTTTTGGACTCGCTGCCCTCAGAACACTGCAGACCTGTTTGCTCAATTGTTCTGAGCAGTGTTCTGAGTCAGCTTAAATAATTCCTTCAAGGTGAGTGTTAATTCAAGTTCTTCTTTGACATATTAACCAGAATCTAGACACATATATAACTAGTACTTAGCCCTAAGACTCTAAAGACTCTTGTACTCTGCTGATGATGTGCATATATATCTACTTTGATGATTTCAACTTCTTTGACCTGTTCTTCAGGGTGTTTGCAACTTCTGTCGCTTTCAACATACAACTTTATCACATAGCTTCAAATATGATATTTCGAACTAATCTCCAGGTTGTTTGCAATTTTTCTTATCACATGATTCTAGCACTCAACTCAAGCCAAGCATAATTAGCACATTTGGGTTGTAATCATCAAAACCTTATATAAGATTGATTCAACAATACCTAGTGCATACTAGGTGGAAGCTCCTACCTATGTTATAGCTTGTTTAAGAGAGACAACTTTGGAGATGGAATATAAGAAACTAGCTTAAAATCTTCGATAATTTCCCTCTTTGGATTATCCATATTCCATAACCTGCCTAAAAAAACTGTGAGCGCACAGAGCATTTGATTGTTGAGTTCATTATTCTTAAAAGATGGATGTTAGTAATTCAAAATACAACTCTGACGTGAAGAGGTTGTGAGAAATATCCATTGGTTGTGAGAAATATCCAGTGATCCCAGTATAATTAGTGACTTGAAGCAGTTTGGTGCAAAGATAGTTAATTTGATATTGCAGAAGTATATATGGTCATTGTTAGACCCCTGGGGTTAGGCATTACAGTTTTGCCTGTGTGATGAATGATATCATGTAAAGATTAGGGATATACCCCAGCAATCTTACCATTTTAGTGAAGCCCCATTTTAACTGGTTTCTTCTAAGTTCTGTGTTTCGGTTACCCAAACTAGTAAATCAGTTATCATTCAACTTCTTGTTTCATTCTTGTCCAGCTAGCTTGTGAGATGCTCTTTCATTTCTTCTTTGCTCTTTTGTTTACTCAACTTTTGGTGTATTTCAGTTTGCGGGTGGAATTCATTCTGATGTAATTAACTTTCTTCTCCTGGTGCAGTTCACACTGTTTTCCCCAACATTTGCCAGTTATCTGCTTTTATTTATCTAGGCAAGTGTTATGAATATATCTGTGCAGGAACAAATTAAAAGGTATGTTCTAAAGAGTTGCTGGCTCCAATTTTTCTCGAAATTTTCAAGTCATAATCTAATCCCTTCTGCTGCCAATTATTTTTCTTCAGAGTCTCAAATTCAACCAGCGAAATTTTCATCAAGGGTGGAATCTTCTAAGCTTCCTTCTAAGGCAAGAGTGCTTGATAAACACGTTCAAAGAGGTATGACTTACTGTTATCGCATACATCAGAACTAGTTTTTCTTGCTTGTTGCTTGAAAGTTATAATATTAGATTCTCTCAAAGATTTAGTAAAGACTTGGCAGAGTTTTTTAATTATATAGTTTCTTTTGTGTATTTATTAGGACATGTGCAGTAGAACTCAGCCACACATTCCTATCCAAACAATAGTTTCAACGGCAACGTTGTGTTGTTTGGCTTGATAAACAGTGAAACTAGCATTGACCCTTCAAATTTGTGCAGTCCCTAATCGAACATTTCTTATTTTTTTTTATATAGGTAAATATGCCTAGCCTATTAGGCCCTATCTCAGGGGTCACCAATAGACGACAATGGGCGGAGAGGGGGGAGGATACCAAAGCTCAGACAACAAGCCTAGAAACCAAGTTCAACCGCGTAGTTGTGCACAAAACACAACATATGCGTCTCCTCCGAGTCAAACCCGGGTGGAGAGCATTGGAAAGGCAACACTTACCATCTGTCCAAGTGCTCTTCGGTGTCCTTGATCGAACAGGGACCATCCGATTATCCTACAAAGTAATCACTACCAATCGCCTTTCTCCAAGTGTCATTTTTAAATTACATTTTATTAGGGGACGTATTTTTTAAATAACTACTGATCATGATTGTTGTTGCAATATATTATTGGAGTAGATAGCTGACTACGTAGGGATATATCATATGCATGGATTGATTGTACTGGCAAGGGGAAGCTTGCACAATATCCACACATTCTCTAGATCTCACATCAAAAGTAGATACAACAGCAGACAGTGTGTCAAGTAACTGAGATTTTTATTTTCAAAAACAAATAGCCAAAACTTTTGGGCTTTTTATTATTTTTTTATAAATGAGTTTCTATTTTCTGGTTATGATAATGAATAGGGGTTTGAAAAAAAAAAGAAAAGAAAGAAAAGAAGGACTCTTAAGCATCAAGAGAGCATCCACTGCAGTATTCAAAGTTGGTTGGATCCACTGAACAGCTCATAACAGAAACTAACAACTTCATAATACACCTAATTTGTACACATAAGCTAGTTCTAATATATCTTATTGATGCAATTAACACCGCACAAGGAAGCCCCAGAAATTGGACAAGTTATTACCGAATCAGGCATAAGATGTATTCTTTGTGTAAACTAGTGCCATTAGTTATCTACATGTTGCATGGCTTTTTCTTACTTTTTTTGCGCTCCACGGATGTCCCCCTGACTTTGAGAATAAACATTTGCTCAGATTTGGCTCGTTTCTCTTGTTTATATGCACAGCCATATGCATGTAGGATTTTGAAATATTTACCACACGTACACTTCCGTCCTGCAATAGTTATTCCAGTTTTATTTTTAATTGGAAGATCTTTTTGGTGGATGCCAACTCAGTAGCTCTTACAAAACGGGTTCTTATCTTCCTATTTATTTCATCAAACATAAATAAACCTTGATCTTGTGGTCTTGTTTCTCACTAGAGTAAAATATCTCATTAAATTATCCCTTAAATATTTTATTTGTTGTTAAGTAATAGATCATTAACACATTTAAAATCCACGGTTAGGTCAAAATAACTTTCTTTCAATTTGGTTAATTATACATGAAGGTAATGTTGTGGACATTTGACCCACGTATCAATCTAGGGTGAGACTTGAGTTGACGTTTGATTTGGTGGTTTTGGTTGATGAGGGGGTTTTTTTTGGGGGGGGGGGGGGGGTGTTGTAATTATCATGTTGATGAAGCAATAGCTCTTATATTATCCTAATATTCTAATAAAACTGTGATAACTAACTTAAGAGAGAAAACCTCTACCGGTTAGATGACATTATGATCAGATGAACTTTGAAACTGTTTTTGCTGCATATGGTGGCTGGAAAGGAAATTCAACAAAGGCAAGGTAACTAAGGAAGGTATGGGAGGTTGGGGTAGTTACAATGGTAGAAAACCAATGACAAACCTCAGATAATATATAAAATAATATTTGACCAAAGCACCTGCCTTTATTAATCAAGGTAAAAGGCTTGGGATTGACCTGCACTTCCCAATCATATTCACTGACCCTGACAAGGGTACAAAAAGTTTTCCAAGTGTGTTCACATTTCTCAGTTAGGGCACGTAATTGGCCCCTTAAGTTCTTACACTATAATATTTTTTTAATCAGAAAACAACATCGCAAGGGCTGCTGAGATTGATCATTGGACACAAGTTAGGGATGTAGGGCCTCTGCTTCTCTTGACATCTGTCCAAAGTGATGCATTAGCTAGTGATTCTCCAGGCTAACAAATCACCTTTGAAACTCTAATTATCATTCTAGTCAAAAGCCTTTTGTTAGATTACCAAATTGCTTTTTAGGAAGACGTGTGGCAAATTGAACCAAGTAGAAGAATCACCCGCGCTCTTATCTCTCTCATGTTTCCTAGTCCTCTTAATTTTTGAGAACTTGACTCTAGCTAGTTTTAAATTATGATTAGTTAACTGTGAACGGTATCAAAGACTTAGACTTTAGTTATTCACAGCAGAGTCTTTGCATTGGTTAGTTTGTCCTTTGTCTTTGATCCTGGGTCATTTATCAAAGATGATGCTAATGTTGAAAGGATGCTTGAGGTGCATATGCTTTAACCCTGCCTTTGAGGAAGAACCTTCAAGAACAAGGGGATATATCTACGTTTGTAAAGAAGGGAAAACAAGCACTGTAAACTGAAGGTCGGAACAGAACTAGTGGCCTAAAATTTCTTCTTGTGTGGACCATTTAGGAATGCTATATTGACTTGTTTGTTTACATGTTAAGAAAAGAGGGGGCTAAAAAAAAGGAAAATGAGTTAAGAAGCGCGGATCTATGTCCAATATACATTGCATACCAGCACTCTATAAACACTCTTTGTGTTTTAAGACGTACGCCGAAATCACAGAAATTATATTTTTGTTGTTTTCCATTTGTAGGATGCACACAACACCGATGTTTTGTGAATTTTTGCATCATGACATGACCTTGGTCCTTGAGGACTAATAACATGAAAGAATAATAGACACACAAAAATAAATGAATGCAGCTAGTGAGAGCCTGCTGTGAGCAAGGGCGAAGTAAAGTGTCATAGCCTGCTACCCGTCAACTCCTGAGTGGCACGCAGATGCAGCCATGCCTATTACTTGAACAGCTGAAACAAACAGTTACTCACTTACAGAACGACACGTGTCCCGTTCTGTCATATACTGTTTGGCAGCACAGCACTGCAATTTAATTATCATATACCCTGTCTTAATACAGTAATTAGTCCCTGGTTTAGCGGTTGACAATCATTATTAATTTGAGCCCAAAATTTTGATTGATCGTGTCACGTGTAAACCTTGGGATTGGTTGCAAAAATTGTGAAGGAGCGTTTGAATTCTGCGTTGATTGGAGCAAGTATTTTGTGTGGAAAAGTCAAAATCTTGTTGTTTTTCAACCTGTTGTGCTAATTTCTGGCAAAGTCAAAGCCTTTTTGGGGCAATCTTTTGGTTTTTAGTTCTATTGTGTGTAGCTTCCGGGTTCAATTATTGATAGTGGTCGGCTCACAAGGCAATTTTTCCTTGTTCTTCACATTTTCATTGTCCATTAGTTGCATTAGATGGAGACTTTCAGCCATTTTCCCCAAAAGTGATTCTCTGTCTTAACACAAGTAGATAGGCCTCTCTATACAACACCATTTCCACCACACATTTTGTTGTGTGTTATCTGTTTTTCTTTTTCTTCTTTAAGTTGGAATCTTATTAAACGTATGGTTCGACATATATGTACCTCAATTATTGGTCTTTATTTGCATTGTTAGGTACCGGTATTTGTATAAATCGTAATTTGTATGTATTAGGCGTCTGAAAAATTATCAACACATAATTGTTTTTCAATAATACATTATTTTTCGTATGGTTCTGACAACAATATTTAATGAGGAATTTATTTACCCATGATATTAGAGTTCCGAAGAGAAAATTATTACTACGTATCTATTTGTGCTGTATCATTTTCTATGGTATGAAATGACATCTATCCTTGATATTGTGCCATCCACTCTAAGAGAGATACCGATATTGAATTATAGCAACGCATGATGTCTTTATTATTATATCTTTTTTTTAGCTTTTAGACCATTTTATGTGGTATTTACGAAATAGGTAGTATTTTGGACAAATTATCCGTATCAATTAGTAGAAGAGAGTTCCAATTTTAAGTAGTAAGTACGCTGCAGCTACTGGGGGGTACGTGGCATAAGCGTATGGGTGAGTCTAGTATGAAATGAAGAAAAATGGTAATAAATTACGCGTACAATATATACGAATTGCTGACATACGCTCTCTTGGTTTTTCGTCATATTACACTGAAAAAGAGATTTTGGGGCTGAAATTTCTTCAAAGAGAGACACGTCTACACTTTGAGACACAGGGCGGCAACAAATCTTGTTGACTTCCTCTCTCTCTCCTCCTATTCTCAACTCATATATATACACCCACCACTTGGTATCATATCCCATGCAAATACAACCTGCAGTATAACTTCCAACTCTCATCTCTCTTTCCTAAACGAGCAAGCTAACTGTAAAATTCCTAAAGCAGCAAAAACCAGAAGAACACAGAAAAGAAAAGATGGGTAGAGCTCCTTGCTGTGATAAGGATGGACTTAAGAAGGGTCCATGGTTGCCTGAAGAAGATCAGAAGCTTGTCGATTATATCGAGAAACATGGCCCTGGGAACTGGCGAATCCTTCCTAAGAAAGCTGGTGAGTTTCTTTTCTAGAAGTAAATTAAGTTGGTTTTGTTAAATAAAACAGCAGGAGGAAGTAAATGAGTTTTGTGCTGATCAAATTGGTGGAATTTTTGCTCATGTAGGTCTTCAGAGATGCGGGAAGAGCTGCCGCCTTCGATGGACTAACTATCTCCGACCAGACATCAAGAGAGGAAGATTTTCATTTGAAGAGGAGGAGACCATAATCCAGCTCCACAGTATTTTGGGCAACAAGTAAGTTCAATAATTGTGTGAAAATTACAGTTTTTACCTTCTGAATAAGGCAAAAAGAATGTTTGTTCTTATTGTGTGCTTGCTTTGTCTCTTTGGATAGGTGGTCAGCAATTGCTGCTAAATTGCCAGGAAGGACTGATAACGAAATCAAAAACTACTGGAACACGCACATTAGAAAGAGGCTCCTCCGAATGGGAATCGATCCGGTGACCCACACTCGAAGGCTCGACCTTATGGACCTTACCTCCCTCTTGAACTCCCAACAGCAAAACAACTCTCAGTTGAACCTGTTGAAGTTGCTCAGCCTACAAACTTTGGTCAACCCAGAGCTTCTGAGGCTAGCCACTCTACTTTCCACCAACCAAAATAATGGCAACCTCAACTTTCTCCTCCAAAACCTTCAGGCAAATCAACTTGCTGACCCAATGCAAAACCCAAATCTATTGCAAACCACCAACGGCCACATCCAAAATTCACTCAATCTCCCATCTTGCTCGACAATGACTGCTACTAATGCTCCTTGTGCGTCGGTCATTGGCGATGCCCAAGTAATGCAACCCAATTTGATGCAATACCAAGCTGACATTTCCGGTTTCGATGCTCAGAGCTTTGGAGCTCATACTGATTCCATGTTGAATGATCAGTGGCCCAACAATGTTTTGCTGGGTTCAGAAGCTCCAGCTCCAGCTCAAGGTTATGGCAAAGTTGAGCCGGACCAGAGCCAGTTTCTGTCATCCGATGATCAAGCCATTATGGGTGCGTGGGTTGACAACTCGGCCTTTCAGTCAGATAACAGCAATAACCAGAGCCTGAGCTCGAGCCAACAGACTCCATTGAGTTCAAACTCGATGTATCCTAATAGCAGCAGCGAAGACGAGATCGATAGCTACTGCAGAAGCCTGTTGAATCTCGACCTCCCACTTGATCTTTTTGATGTATAGGCTTGGAAGATCTTTTCAATTTTTTTCACTTTTTACATTTTGTAAAAAGGAAATATACTTGATTCATCATAGAATAAGGTCCAACAGGTGTACATTGATATACTATACAAATGATGCGCCGGATTTTTTGATTGGTGACTTCATGTATCTGATCATTTTTACTTTCAAAGTGAGATTCTTTTTTTTTCCCCTCTTTGTCGATGAGAAGATTTTAGTTTTGGTTGTCAGTGTGAGAGATTGTACTTAGTAGAATAGTATCAACATGAGTGTTTTTATTGTTATATATATATATATATATATATATATATATATATATATATATATATATATATATATATATATATAATTGAGTTGCTTAGCAATTTATTGCGTAATAAAAATATGAGTCATTTGTTGGTCTGTTGAAGATGAAAAGGGTGGTTTCTTGTTTTCACTTTTTTTTTTTAAAATGTCTAGGTCAAAAAAAATAGAATTAAATTCTTTAAAATTCCACGTAATTTATTGTAGAAAGTTTCAGAATCAAGAATTGGACGGTGCAAATCAGAAGTACTTTTTCTTAGATAAAAGAATAAATTACACGATCCATCTCTACATGCCACGACCTTGTTAGGATCTCATATAAGTCGTGAATTCATAAGTTCAATTAATTCGATCCTCCTGGATGCACCTCAATGAGACCCGTAGTTGTTATTCTTGTTTCTTCAGCATCTTTAATGGCTTTCCGAGGGCAGGAGGGGCAATAATGACTCGACATCATTCTTACTTTGTTCCGGCTTATCACCGGCAGTCTGGGAGTTTTGCTTCTGCCGACAACCTGCTGTTGGGTGGTGCTCTAACTTTATATATATATATATATATATATATATATATATATAT
>JACYFF010003369.1:8873908-8897929 GCA_017589665.1 Selenicereus undatus | reverse complement strand
ATATATCAAAGAATAAGGCCCGCATAGAGAACTGAAAGCTCCAAGAGAAAAAATGGGCACTATTAAAAAATATGCATTACCATAGTTTTTTTGTCCTTTAATTCCTAGGTAAGTCCATCAAGGCCACGACAATTTAATCGATATTTTTCGCCACTTAAACAATTCAATTGATATTTTTCGTCATAAAAATAATTTCAACAGTTTAAATCGAAACTTAATTATTCTAGAGGAAGTACTAAAAAATTACTCAAATATGAATTGTAAGCTCAAAATTTCATGATTTGATCAACATTTATCAATTACGGCTATTCGGTCAATATTATTCGTCATTTAAGAAATTCAGTTGACGTTCTTTTTTTTCATGGAAAATGATTTCTCTTGTACCAAATAGTGGAAAATGTGGCATGAAAATCAATTTTCCTTGGAAAAATATTCTCCACATAAAATGATTTTTCGGGAAAACCATTTTTGTTCCAACTAAACACTACATAAGGGATAATGACACATTTTGTTACAAATCTTTTTCCGGGATCTCCTTTTTATGGGACAAGAATAGGAGCTTCCATTACTTGAGACACAAATTCTTGGATAAACCATCTCAAATAAGGATTGCTATGAGACGAGCTCCTTTAGAAGTGATTTCTTAAGGTTTTGTGGTAACTAGTAATTTGTTTTGGGGTGACTTTTAAATTCAGAGATGACTAATAGTTCATTTAGAGCTGACTATAATAATAGTCGTCCCTAATGAATTATTAATCACCCCAATTAATTATCAATAGTTGCTATAAAAAAACATGTCTCATATTATGACTTATGTGAGACGGTCTCATTCAAGGCTTACTATACTTCATATATCTACATACTACTGATAATAGTAGCTAACAACAAACTCTTTTTCCGAGTAACTTTAGCCGATTAATCTAAGGCCTATTCCTTCTACAACGTTACATCCTAGCTTGCCCATTCAATGGCTAAAAATTAACTTGAGGCACTTTAAACACATCCAATAGGAAAATTCTATTGGATGGTGAACAACATAATACACACATAGTTTTTGTAATTTTTTTTTTCCCTCGTGCAAGGAAAATCCTGAGGCATCCCTGGTGCAACTTTACAAGTAGTTGGATTTAAACTCCTAATTTTTCATTTAAAAGATGAGCATTTTATCATTTGCAAGGATGTTTCCTAACCAAAGTTTTTACCTTTTTTCCCTGGTGCAAGGAAAATCCTGAGGCATCCCCCCCTCAAAAGGGAAAAAAAGTTGAAGGGAAGAAATAGGAAAAGACCTTGTTCATTTTTATTGTCATAATAAATCATGCAGTATTTTTACAGTCGTACATAGGCTATGTTTAGCAAACAGCTGTTAGCTGTTTGTATGAGCTGTTAGCTGTTTGAATCAACTGTTTGTATTAGCTGTTTGAATTAGCTGTTTTTAGAAAAACTGTTCAATGAAATTAGCTGTTTCTAAAAATGTTGTGAGATAAAAAGCTAATTCTCCAAAAATGTCTTCTAAAAAGCTAATAAAATTAACTTTTTAAAATTAGCTTTTTAGATACAAAAAGCTCTTCCAAAAAGCTATTATACCAAACACTTAAAATTAGCTTTTTGATTAAGTCATATAGCTAATTTTGGTTTGAAAAGTTCTTTTTAGCCAAAAAGCTCTCCAAAAAGCTGTTTACCAAACAATCCTATAGTTTATAAAAATTTTTTGAGGTCAGTCACACACACACACACACACATATATATAGATATAGATATAGATATAGATATATACACACAAATTTACGTGTATTATATACATCTCACATGCTATGGCAAATGCAACATCTGATCTATAACTCAAATTTATGTTTAAAGTTAAAAATTCAAGCGAATTCAAAATTCAATACCTAATTTTTCCGAAACAAATTTTAGGGAATAAATAAATTGGATAAGATTTGTTTGGAAAGGAAGCAAAACATAAAAGGAGAAAGGGTAACCGACAGTGGCGGAAATAAGGCTATAAACTTATAATTCGGGCCAAGGCAGTCAATATTTGCGAGAGACCCGTAATTGGCCGCAGCAATTTCGCAGACAAAACCCTCAAATCATCGATTGCCACTCTCCCACGTCGCAATCTTCCAATTCAAGTCATTCATCTTCATATGAGCCATGAAATTATCCCCATTTTCCTTCCTTTTCATCATCATTAATTTTCGAATGCCACGGAGTTTGATTATTGAATTTCAAGCAAGAAACCATTGTATTTGGGCCAGCTCAATTTGAGGTAATTTCTCTTGTTGATTGTTGACTGATGATGATTGATGTGATTCTCATAGTTGAGATGCACGGTCATCAAATTTTGCACGCTTTTTTTGGCCCCCTTGGATGCTTTTCATAGTTCAGAATTTGGATATGCTCTTTTCATCATACCTTGGACACCTAATCATCAAAACAAAATAGCATAACAAATGGATTAGACCAGAAATAGGATACTACATCTGTAAAACCTTTGTGTTTTTTAGTTGAATATTATGATCGTTTTTGGTAACAGTATTTTGAATAGCTTTTAGTGGTTTGATTAAAAGTCAATATATTAATTGATCAATTTTTAGTTTTTGATAACGTAGTGTTTTGGCTAACAGTTCAAGTAGCATTTAGTGTTTTAAACAATGTTTCTGAAAAGCTAATAGTATTGCATTTTGGCATGCGGAAGTAGCATTTCAACTTTTTTAGCCAAAAAATATCCTTTGGAAATTTTATATTTGAAAATTATCTGTATCCTTTTATGTCAATTTACATTAATCAGCTAATCTAATAGCTAAATTTTATCGAACATTTTTATTTCAATTACTCATCTAAACAGCAGTCAGTTAACAGCTAATTAGAAATGCTATCAGCTAGCTAAACAGTTATCCGCTACCTAAATCGCTATTCGGTATCTAAACAGTTAAGTTTGCCAAATAAGACCTAAGTTATATGTTGTAAGATATTTTAAGAAAAAGTTCAAGGATATAAGAAGTGCTAGAAAGTTGTAAAGAAAGGTAACTAGTTGTATAAGGTTATAAGGTAGTTTTAAGATAGCCATAACTCGTAAGAAAGTGTGACGAATTGGAACTTTTAAAAGTCATCATCAGATCGAATGAGGATTATATGTGAATTCTGGCAATTCAATGATAATGGCTCAGAAACACACGAATTCCGGTAAGCTAGGCATCGGAAACCTAGTCATTGCTGAGACCAGCCATGGAGTTTCGTGAGTAAAGCAGACAAAAGAGGGATGATGCAAAGGATCGGGTTATATCGAGTGTTATTGGAAGCTTTGCTCTAAACATTTTCCGCACACTTTCCTCTCAATTGGAACGAAAATATTATCTACCAAATCAGTTTGAGTTTCCATGATCTTTTCCGTTGAACTTTTTTTCTTTCCTTTTTTCTTTGATCCAAACAAAGGAAAAAAAACCTAATTTTTCTTTATTTTTTTCCTTTCCTTGTGATTTTTCAAGGTCCAAACAAAGGGTGAATGTTTTGCAAAGGGTGCACACCATTAGATACACATAGAAAACCATGATAAAGTAGAAATTGAAGGAGACGTGCGTTTTGAGACTCTAAGGGCATGTTTGGTAGGATTGAAAAAACATTTTTCTAGAAAATAATTTTCCATGTAAAACAATTTCATGTAAATAATTTTTCAACTCATATTTTCAGTTGTTTGGTAGAAGAAAAAATGAGTTTGATTAACAAAAAATGAAAAAAGCTAAAAGGAGGCACAAAAATGAAACACAAAAAATAAGCAAGAAATCTTAAAAAGTGGGAATTTATATTTTTTTTCTTTTGGGAATTATATTACAATAGTGGTGTCATCTAAATCAAAGCTATGGCAATATATATATATATATATATATATATATATATATATATATATATATATATATATATATATATATAAATTTTTTTGATGCTACCTACTACCTACAATTTGATGCTAGCAGCACTTATGGATTTCCCATATTCGAGTAGGAATCCAAATGAAGAAAAGGAAAAACCTAGTGAGCTCCTTTATCTTTTTAACCGTGGCAACAAATTACAAAGCATTTTGGATTTCCTTGAAACCATGTTCTTCATATTCGCTGACGTTGGCATCAGGATGTTACAGCTTCGCTAATATTTAAAAAGCTACCTTAATCTTCGAACCATATGTCACTGCCTTTCTTTGAACCATACTTTGAAGAAATAGACACAGATGAGAGAAAGAGCGTGAGACCGTGTAAGAGCCTAAGAAATGTAAAATCAACTCATGCTTTATTCAAAATGAAAATATTTTCTTTCGTTCTAGGAAAATGACTTTCTCCTGAAAATAAATTTTCCCTCATTGTTTTACCAAACATCGTAAAATGAGAAAATCATTTTCTAGGAAAATAATTTTCACCTCTGCCAAACACACCCTAAATCGAAAATATGATACAATTGGAATAGAGAAACAAATTATTGGATTGTGATAAGATTTGTTGTTGAACATATGCGTCCCTTTGCTGATATAGACCATACAGTATGTACAGGGATCAACAATACATTTATGAATTAACTATCATTTTCTAAATTAATATTGTACGTTAAGACATACTAATTTATATTATTAGTAATGTGAATTTTTTTTTTGGTCCTTAAAGAAAATTTAAGTTTATTAGGAAAATCTCAAAGGAGATTTAGTAGAAACTAAACAAATGCATAGTGCTTGCCTCCTTCCCCATTGCATCATGCAGGATTTGGGAACTAGCCAACAGTTATCAGAAACTGGGTTTTGAAACTAGCTAGAAGTTATCAGAGACTTGGTTTTCCAAAGGAAGATTTAAAAGAATATGTTAAACAGTTTAAAAGAGAAAAAGAACGGTTATGGTGAAGCTATGGTTGTTATGGGTTATTTAATGAGGGTTAATCACTTGGTTTTCTTAAGGCATACTATGGATGATGAGGGCTGCTTGTAAAAATTAGTTTGGTGAGAGAGTTTCATGCACAGACTACAAAACCTTGAGCGCGTCCTGTGTTTGATACCACCTATAAATGCAATTGCTACAATGTGCTACTTGCAATGCTTGCTAGCATCAATCACAATAGAAAGATAATGCATTTGGATGTGTGCTGGTGGAAAATGAGAAATAATCTTCATTTATTTTGGTTTTGGATCATTAGTTGAATCAGGGGAGAGACAAATCCATAGACTACTATGCCAAATGTACGGAAATTAATGGCTGATGCCATTAACGCTATATTTCTTGAAGCACGACAAATATTATGCTTCTGGCACCTAATAAAAAATGTTATAGGGAACGGAGCTGACAAGTTTCATAGCGGCTCCATTGGGTGAGAAAATAAGTACAATACTATAAATGATTTTGAAAAGTGCTGAAAAGATCTCATGTCTTCTCACGGAGTCCGCCGACATAAAAAAAATGGACAATCAATTGTACAGTGACAAAGAGAAGTGGCGTCAGTATACTTGCGTGGCTGTTTCTTTACTGGTTAGTAACCGTAGCCTCTATATCCTCTTAGAAAGTTATTGCTTTTCTTTTAACATTTACTTCTCTTTCCAGGCATGAGAAACACATACGCAGAGGGTTTACTCAATGCATAGAGCAATTGAGATCGATATCAATGAGTCCAAACATAAAGGAATATACGAGCATGTTGAGTTGTATGATTAATTTATTATATAGCTAAGAGTTCAAGATTGACATGTCAATCACATTGCAATTCTAACTTACCCAATTATTGATGGAATCTTTTCTGACATTAAGTCACATGTAACAGTAGTCATCTCTTTAGAGAACAAGTGGTTATATTCGCTTTTGTAGATGATTGCTGCATGTGTGTTGATGTTCGAAAAGATATCTGTTAATAACTGGAATACATGTGAATTGTAGTATAATTGTAGTGTCCATCTTGAACTCTTAACTATGCAATAACTAGATCATACAATTGAACAGGCTTGTATATTTTTCATACTTGAACCTAAGTAACTTAATTGTTTTCTACATCAATTCAATCATTTACATGCCTCTCATGCCTTAAAAATAGTAAATGTCAAAAGATGTTGAACAATAATTTTTGAAGTGGACACATAAGCTAAGGTCACAAACTGGCAAGAATTATCCACGTAAGTGTGCTTCTGCTAAGTTCACCTTGTTATTGTACAAATCGATGCCCGTGAGATACACATTCTTTTCACCTTTTCCACAATCATTTGGAATGCAATTGTTAGATTTAATCGCACAAGGACACAAGAGGGGGATGAATTGTGTCTATCAACTTTTTTCGATTGTTTCAGAATACTCGTGAAAACTGTTTAGACTATGTGTTTGGAGTCACTACTAAAAAAACTGTTTTTCCCTATGGAAAATGCTGACAAAAAAAGACCGTCGGACATGGCGACGGAGTGACGGGAAAAGAAAAAAGAGACGACGGAGGTTCCGACTGACAAATATTCCGTCGAAAGTTCCGACGGATTCCGACGATTCCGTCGGAGTTCCGATAGACTTCCAAAAGTGATTCCGTGGGAGATGTGGTCAAAGTTGACCAGTTTTCTGCAAAAAAGGGGGGAAATTTTTTTTTGAAAAGATTCCTTGTCCGGCGGAGTATTCCTTTGGATAGAATTTTAAACCCAGAAACCCGTGTTCGTGTTTCATTTTTCGCAAACCAAAAAACAAAACTAAAGAGAGAGAGGGCAACGTAGAGAGAGAAGGGGAGGGAGCGCCACTGTGGTCGCCGCCGCCGGCCACCCCAATTCCACCACCAATTTCTTCTTCTAAATTCAAGTAAGTAAAATTTATTTAATTTGTAGTAAATCTTTTGATGAATTTGATAAATTTGAGGTAGAATTTAACAATTATGTGATAATTTGTGTTTGTTGTTGAAATTTTATTGAGTTATTTGTAAATTTTGGGTTTTGAATTTGGTTGTGTTGATGTGAATATGAAAGTTTACTATGTAAATGTTGTTTGTTTAGTTTGTAATAAATATTTTGTGGAAATTGAGAAATTGAAGTAACAATTTAACAATTATATGGTAATTTGTGTTAGTTGTAGAAAATTTATTGAGTAATTGATAGATTTTGGATTTTAAATGTGGTTGTGTTGATGTGAATGTGAAAGTAATTATTGAGTATTGTTAGTAATTGTATGGATGATGTAAAAATTTAATTGAATGTTATTTTTTGGAACTTCTTATTTGGAGTTTTGAATTTGTAACTTTATAGAATTTCATATTGGAAGTGGATGTTTGGTGTGGCTAACTCGTATAATTTATGATAGTTACAATTAATAGTGAATATTTAAAAAAAATTAGTATATTAGTATGTAGAAAATGTGGGAGGGTGAAGTATTGTGACGTATTATTTGGATAATATCTGTACTTGTTATTTAGTATAGTAGAAGTATTTGTAATATACTAATTTCAAAATTTAGATAATATATGTAATTAGTAGATTATTTTGTATGTTGTACCTATAATGTAATAAATTCAATGAAGGTATGTTGGATAATAATTGGAAGTTGGATGATGAAATTGTATTATTTTGTAAATGTGTAAATATTATTTATTGTTATGTACGTAGAGTAAATAATAATACGTTTATTATATATAACGTAAATATTAATTTGAAGTTTTAATTTGTGTAGATGATTAATATGAAGGATATGGGTTATAAGAGAAAACATATTGCAAACAGGAAAAAAATATGTTATTGTTGCTGTGAATGTCGTTATTGTTGGTGTCAATGTCACAAGTTTGGACTGCAATTTCAGACATTGGAACAGGTTTACATCCTGACCTAATTGTCTTAATGTCTTATTTTTGTGCATCGCATATTGAACATAGTGCATGACAAAGTAGTACAATCATATGTAAATTATTATTGTAGTATGAAGAAAAGTGTAATCATTATGTCTATTATTATTATAAATAAGGAATTAACGTATACATTTGTATACCTGTACAGTTGATAATATTGATAGACCACCCCATCGGAGGTAGATGTATAAAAGATTTTTACCAGGCAGAAAGGGGTATATACAAGAATTTTTAGATGGAGTCAAATTGTTTGACCAATTTGCAAGAAGTTAAGTGGAATTCATAAATAATGGACATTATAGATGTCCTTGTGGCAAATGCTAGAATAGAACTTATAGAGAACCTGATGACGGGAGATTACACTTGTACCAAAACGATTTTGTTAAAGGTTGTTGGTACTGGACATCTCATGGGGAAGTAGAACCAACCTCTGATGACAATGTTGGAAGTAACAACACACAAAACTTATATGAGAAAATGGTTTCAAGTCCCATAGACATTGATAATAGTGAACCATTTGTGGATAATGTTGAAGCAATGGTAAATGATGTAATGATTACTAATGAAGTTAGTAACAATGAGCAACCAAATGGAAAAGCTCAAGCATTCTATAATATACTTCAAGCTGCGCAGAGACCTTTGTTGGATGGGTGTTCTAACCAAACTGAATTGTCAAATGTAGTTAGATTGATGAGTATCAAATCTAATTATAATATGCCCCAAAATTGTTTGAACGAGGTGATGCAATTAATGCATGAGAGTTGCCCGGCAGACAATCGTGTCCCCAGAAATTACTCAGATTTGAAAAAGAAGGTTCGAAGTTTGGGTTTAGATGTACAAACCATTGGTTGTTGCCCCAATGGTTGTATGTTGTCCTTTAAGGAGGATTCAGTAGTTGAGAAATGTAAATTTTGTGATGCACCAAGATGGAAGCCAAAGAAGTCAGGTGATAATGGGAAACCAAAACCATATGTGAAAATGTTCTACTTCCTGGTTATACCTAGGTTACAATGCCTTTGCGCCTCAAGAAGCACAGCTAAACACATGAGGTGGCATTATAACAATAGGCATGAGGATGGTGTTCTTTGTCACGCTTCGGATGCTGAAGCATGGAAACATTTTGATCGCAAACACTCAGATTTTGCTTCAGAGGCCGGCAATGTGAGACTTGGTTTGTGTGCGGATGGGTTTACCCCATTTGCACAATCTACACGACCTTATTCAATTTGGCATGTTGTTGTGACACCTCACAACCTTCCCCCGGATATGTGCATGACAACGCCATATATGTTCTTAACTTGCATTATACATGGGCCTACAAATCCGAAGAACAAAATAGATATGTACTTACAACCTTTGATTAATGAATTGAAAATGCCATGGGATTGTGTCCAAACTTATGACATTTCACTAAGGCAGAACTTCGTTATGAGAGTTGCATTAATGTAGACAGTAAATAACTTCCCAACCCTTGAAATGTGATCTGGATGGAGCACTCATGGTATTTTAAGTTGCTCTGTTTGTATGGAGAAGTTGAAAGAAATACATTTGAAACATGGGGGTAAAGCATCGTGGTTTGACTGTCACCGTCGATTCTTACCCAGACATCATGCATTTCGAAGAAACCGAACTGCATTTCACGGAAGAAAAGTTGTGAACGATGGTCCTCCATCCAGGAAAAATGGGGAGGAACTATATGATGAGGTTCGGAGTCTTCCTACAGTAACCACTGATGGAGATTTCATCATTCCGGGTTTCAAGGAGAATTATCATAAATGGACAAAGCAAAACATCTTTTGGGAGTTACCTTATTGAAGAGACCAACTACTACATCACAATTTGGACGTAATGCACATAGAGAATAACTTTTGTGATAACATCGTCAACACTGTCATGGATATACTTGGTAAAACAAAAGATGATGTTAAGGCAAGGCTGGATATTACAGAGATATGTGATTGGAGTGAGTTGAACCTCAGACATGGTGTTAATGGTCGAACACTAAAACCGAAGGCTGTGTACACCCTTTCTTTGGACAAACGAAAGGGGGTGTGTGATTAGGCGTAGCAACTAACAATGCCTGATGGATATTGCTTCAACTTTGCAAACTGCGTAGATATGAAGTCTGCAAAGTTTCAAAACATGAAGAGCCATGATTGTCATGTTTTTTTTGCAAATGCTTATGCCAATAACATTTTGTGCCGTTCCAGATGATGTATTAGAACTACTCGTTGAGTTAAGTGAATTTTTTAAAAATCTTTACTCAACAGTATTAAGCGTTGATAAGCTACAAGAAATGCAACGCAATATGAGCATCATACTTTGGAAATTGGAGAGAGTTTTCCCACTGGGATTCTTTAATGTCATGGAGCACTTGCCTATACACTTGGCAGAAAAAGCATACCTAGGGGTCCAGTGCAATATCGATGGATGTATCCATTTGAAAGATAAATAGTTATCCAAATATCATAGAGCACTAAATTCAGCAGTAGTGTTATACTGAAATACTTATATAAGTTGTTGTATTTTAGGTACTTTGGATGACTTAAGAACAAGATAAAAAACAAAACACATCCTGAGGGATCAATGACCGAAGCATACTTGGTGTTTGAGATATCGCAGTTTTCTTCGTATTACTTCGGCGGCGATGTGCCTTCGTTGCGCATAAGACATTGATGTAATGTGGATGACAATGACGATCCACAAATTCAACCTACTTTATCAGTTTTTCAAACCCAAAGAACTCCAGTGGGAAGTCATACACAGGGGTACCTAATTGATGAAGAGTTGCACGCTGCACACTGCACACCTTCACATTTTGTTGAATTGTAATGAAGTGCAACCTTATTTCGAGTAAGTCCAACCTGCGCTTTTTTGTATTGTAATGAAGTTAATTGGGAACTTAGCGCTGATGAATATCATTCTCACAGTTTATTCAAACAACAACAATTACAAGAAAATCCCACTTTAACGGACGTGGAGATAGATGCCTTGATTGAAGCTCAATTTATCTGATGGTTCAAAAAAGCAGTAAGAGCGTAAACTTGCCTCTTATGTTATATGTTCATCTCCTTGAGCACATCTTACACAATATGGCAAAACTAGTGATCAAGTTTGTAAAAATGAATGTAGGTTGAAATTGTAGAAATCTTCAATGACGATCGCCAAGTTTACATATACCACTTGGCTCAATTGCCTTTAAGGAAAGTTACATCTTGGTCTGCATTCAGAGTTAATGAATTTCTATTTCACACACAGAAAATGTGTGAAGGGGAAAAGACTTTCAACTGTGGTGTTTGCGTTATAGGGAGCGGGGAAGGTGGATATGCGGACGATTTTTATGGAATCCTCCAAGAGATTATTTGCATTGAATATCTTCGATGCCCGCTCAAACAATGTATGTTATTTAGATGTGATTGGTTTGATAACACCCCTCGAGGAACACATTGCCCCAAACTATGTCCATTTGTAGAGGTGAATGAGACTCGAAGATATAGAAAATATGATCTATTCATATTTGCTAGTTCTGCAACGCAAGTGGTGTACATGAAATACCCGAATGGAATAAGAGATAAGTCTAACTGGTGGGTTGTTGTACCAAACAAACCCACATATAAAGTGAATAACGAATTCACTTTACCAGTTGCATTTCAAGAGGAACATGTGTCTCACGTGACACCAATGAATGACATAATTCCCGCAACTTTGTTGAGTTACGAGGAAGACATTGAAGTTGTTAATGGGGAAGGTGCAAACGAGGGAGGTGTGGAGGCAGAGTAGGATGATGATTATGAATATATTGAAGAGGAATTCGTTCTCGACCAAGAAGATTCTGATGAGGATAATGAAATTGAGGATGATGACTAGTCTTTGTTGAATTGATGTAACTTTTTCGTTCTGTGGATGTACACTTGGTCATCGTATGCATGTAGTCTTTGTTGAACAATTAATGATACAATTGTCATTGTATGAGTTATTAATATTGTTTAATTCTTGTATTTTATGTTATTTGATCATTACGACTTGTATGTTTGTCTTAAAGATGTCAGGTATGCAGCGTGGACGCGATGGTGGACGTGGTAGAACTCGGGGAAGAGGTTATAACAACCAAAGTGGCCAAGCAGAGGAAGAGTTCCAGAGATGACAAAACTACCAAGACATCCCTCAGAATGCTTTTCCTGATCCCAACAACATCCAAAACATGCAATTCACCCAACACATACCTCAAAATGCTATGTTCCCTCATACTGACATGGGCTTCTTCCAGTCACAAAGACCTCCTAACACTCAGACGTAAGGAACATTTATTGGTAACCAATTTGGCTCCTATATCCCTGTACCACATGTCATTCCACAACACAATGAACAAAGGAGTCGGGATCATAGTAAAGGTGCTTCAAGCCATGGGAGCATGTCCAACAAGGTGCTTATTAGGCCAGATGATAAAAAGTAAGTGATTATACATTTCCACATTTGTATATTCAGAACCCAAACATACATATAAATATGTTTGTTGTGAACACAAATTTGTAACTATATTTCTTACTTACAGCTTTTTTCCATATGATGTAGTGTTTGAAATAACGAAGATATTTGTGAGCAAATTTTTCGAGCCTTGGCCAACATGGGGTAAAGTCCCTAAATCACAACGGGATTTGTGGTTTGGCGAGTTCAAGGTAAGATAAATTTATAAGTTCACTATATGTATAAATATATTGTTCACTAACATATTGTTTATGTTTTGCTCACTTTTATTTTTTACAAAAGCGTTTCTATTGGGCTCCAGAGCATGACTCCGAGATTAGGAGAAACTTTGAGGAGAAGGGGGCTAGTAGATTGAAGGACACATTTGGGGAGCTAAGGAAAAGAGGCAAGTAGCCTCTGTGGTTGTCTGACAGTACTTGGAAGTCACTTCAAGAGTATTGGGCTTTCGAAAATTTTCAAAAGGTGAGTGCGCAAGGGAAGAAGAACCAGAACACTGATCAGGATGGCTTAGGTCCTTCTTTGCATACATGTGGTTCAATCCCATTCAGCGAGCAAAAGAGACGTTTGGTAAGTACGAATAATTCTCACTTATTTCAACTTATTGCGTTGTGTATTTTGTATGTGTTTTACTTTGCAATGTACGAAGAAGTCTCACATATTTCAACTTATTTGCATATTGTATAGGTTAAGAAGTTTCAAAGGGAGCCGACTGGAATAGAGTTATTTAAAGACATTCATCAACATGAGTGAGACAACACATGGGTTGATAAAAAATCTGAAAAAACATATGTCAGTAGCATGTATTTTTTACGTGTTTAAAATATTCTTACTCCGTCGGCGTTAATAGATCTGCAACATTTAATATTTTTGAAATTATTTTGTAGAAAGAGCATCAACAGAAACGGGAACAGATCAGGAATTTTCAATCCTAGACAGATCCTAGTTCCGAGTCATCTAAAATTTCATCTGAGACGGAGCTGTGAGTGCAAGGCAACTTAAACAAAAAGGGGCGCGTGTATGGTCTAGATTTAGAAGGGGTGACACTGAAGCACCTGTTCAAGCCACAACAACATCCAGGAGTGGCCAGGAGTCAGATGTACGACAGACGGTCACCCAATTGGACAATGAGTTAAGTTCAATGGCGGAGTTAAATCACCGAACTGAAAAGAGGAACCTTCATTTAGAAGAGAAAGTAGTGTTATTGAGTGAACAACTTAGTGGAGTGCAAAACACACTGAGTGAGTTCATTAGATCTCAACAAGCATCTGGTTCTGGATCACGCTCACACCCTTCATCGCGCCCTCGACTGCACCGCCGCTCCACTCATGTTGCAGCTGCTGCTCATCCTCCTCCTTAGCCTCAATGTCAAAATGATGATGATGATGGTGATGGTGATGATGATGATGATGGTGATGGTGATGGTGATGGTAATGAGGGTGCGATCCGTACTCTACTTATAACTATTTCAACTATTAGAACTTCTAACATTTGACAAATTTTATGTTATGTTATATATATTGGGTACAATATAATGGTTTGGGTTTGCGTGTGCTATGATCATATGGATTTTTTAACATTTTGTAATTTTGATGTTGAATGAAAGTAACCATGTGTCATGGTTACTTTTGGAATTAGTTTAGAATGTCGATGCATTTATGTGCAAATGAATACTTGTGCTGATTGGGTTGAATGAATGTGACCACGTGTGGTGGCTGCTTAGTTTTGATTCATGTACCACATATGGTGGTTGTAAGTTTTGAATTTGCAGGTTTTGTGTAATTTGTAGTTTGGGATGGCTCAAGGTGCCCATTTTTTTCAAAAAGAATTTTCAGAAATTGAGACGGATATTCCGACGGACAGTGATGGATTCCAACAGAATTCCTTCGAAAAAGTGCATTTTTCTTCTTTTTTTTTC
Organism: Selenicereus undatus; assembly: GCA_017589665.1. Taxonomy (NCBI): domain Eukaryota; kingdom Viridiplantae; phylum Streptophyta; class Magnoliopsida; order Caryophyllales; family Cactaceae; genus Selenicereus; species Selenicereus undatus. The sequence continues at coordinate 8,883,705 of JACYFF010003369.1, read as the reverse complement.
TTTCTAAAAAATGGGCAGATGGAGGTGATGGAGCTGCCGGCCATCAGATGCAAGCTTTTCCGTCAGTGTTCCATCGGAAACCTACTTCGACGGCCAACCCCTTTCCGTAAGAACAGTGCCGACGGAATACAAGATTCCGTCGGAACATGGTCCCGACCCGCTTTATTCCAACGGATGATTTCGGTCGGCCATTCTGTCGAAAGATCATTTTTTCGACGGAAAAAGTTACTTTTTCGGTCGGAATATCCGTCGAAAAAATAAGATTTTTTAGTAGTGAAGTAGAAACAAAGCTAATTGCGGAAATAATGACGAAGGCACAATATTTTTACATGGAAAACCACCTCTGGCCTAACTGAGATGTAAAAACCATGATCCACCACTGTAAGATTTTAACACACTTTCACCAGACGGACCGAATACGTTACAACTGTAACACACGTGACTCAGTTACACACGTAACTTGGTCTACCCCAAGACCTTCGTTACAAACATCACGGAACTTAGTCTACTCCGAGACCCTCGTTACAACCACGTCCAATGTCTCCCAAGACTTGAACACTCTCTTAGCTCACTGATGGAAAAGAGAACAAAGAAAAACACCTTACTTGAATGCTTTTAAACAAACTGAATGCAAGGTATAACACAATCCCTATTATACCAATGTTGAAGACTCGATTTAGCACTCGCTTTGAAGGTTTTCTCACAGAAAATTCAGACTCACAAAGACACTTTAAGTCCTTGGAAAACCTTCAGAAAACCTTGAGGGAGAGGCGACTTAAATAGGCATGGTGCATGTGCCGCAAGAGTAGAGGAAAGGGAATTCCACGCCCACTCAACAACTTGGCAGCCCAACCCATATCAATCTCTCCACTTGATATTCTTCCCTTAAAGGATACGATAAAATCTTTCAAAAATCTTTCAATATTATCTTTGAAGGAAAGAAACCTTTTTAGACTCTACTACTAAAATCTCTCAATATTTTCTTTAAAGGTTAACTGACATAGGAAAAATTTGTCCTCATTATTTTAAGAAATTCGACAGTCAAAAAATCGTTTTAAAATCTTGAAACTCGTTTTTGTCATTGACTTCAAAACACCACAGACCTGAGTTCTCAGAGCTGTTCCGAGGCAGTGTTCTAAAGTACTTAAAAACCTTTCAAAGCAAACGCTAAGTCAAGAGCCTTCTAATTGGCATATTAACAACAATCTAAAAATAAAACCAATACTAAGCCTAAGACTCTTGTTATCAACTGGACTCCTTGCACATGTATCGACTTTGATGCTCCACGCTCATTCGAACTGCTCCAAGTATTTTCCAGATCCTGTATCATTACACAACTCAAGCACAACATATTGACTAGTACAGTTAGATTGTTATCATCAAAACCTTACTCATTAATTGGGTCAACAGCAATACTTATTGACACACTTGAATTTGTTGCAGAAAACTTGTCGCCTTCGTTTGCCCTAACATGTCTCATTAGGTACCACAAGCATAGTCTATGTCGCACTTCAAGAAATGCTATATTAATAGCATTAGCCATTGCTTTGTCCCCATCTGTCATAACAGTCTTTGGCTTTGGCTTTTTGTTTCTTACCTACTTCAACTAATTCTTCCAAACCCAAAATAAATGAAGATTCTTTCTCATCTACTGGCAGCACATCAAAATGGCTCTATCTTTCAGGTATGATTAATGCTAATAAACACCACAAGTGGCTTATTTTGGGAATTGCATTTATAAGTGGTGTCAAACACAAGGATGTGTCTGAAAAAGTTGTCTATGCATGAAACTCTATAACACCCCCCCCCAAAAACCCCCAATCAAGCAAACCCCATCTCTGCAATGTACCATAACAAAAATGAGGGATCAATGCATTTTTCCTCCTTACATAAACCATGACAACCTTAACGACTCCATATTGTTCTTCTTCCCTTTTAATTGTTTTCACATGAGTCTTTAGATCTTCATTTAGAAAACGTAGTTTTTGATAGCTTCCAACTTATTTTATCAAATTCCGCATGATGCAATGAGGAGAGGTGCAAACAATATGCATTTTTGTTCAATTTCTTTCTAAGTCCCCTTTGGGATTTCCCTATGAGCACTGAATTTTGTAAGGCAAACAAAAACTACATCAGTAATAACATAAATCAATGCGTAAATGATATATACAACATTAATATTAAAAATGACGATTAGTTAAAAATATATTGTCTAACCTCATGTATAGTACATGACCTAGATTGGCAAGGAGATGTGTTTACTCAACAACAAATCTTATCAAAATCCAATGATCTTTTTCTCTAATCCACTTAAATCGTAGTTCACCTTCGCAGTCAAAAACATGTTCTGTCTTTCGGTTTTGGCACTTTATCAAGGCTTTCTTTGTGCTTCTGATGACATAGACCTTCTGGAGAACATTTAAAAGAAATAGAAGTTGGATGTTGATTTACTCTGCCTCTGCGCTTCCCCATCCTTCAAAATCCAAGACCTTTAACTTTAGCATACAATTTATAAAATTGATGACCTATGTCAATATATTTGAAGGATAATTTTTCATGGCTTCCATCGTAAAACTCTTCAAGATCATTGTCAGATGCTACCTTTATATCTTCCAGATGTTCAAATTTTATAAAATCATAATATATATTCATCCATATGTTCTTGTATGTAAGAATGCTCTAAATAAACTCTAAAAGTCAAGAAAAGTCAAATAAAAAATAATTCTGACAAGTATAAACAAATTAACATACTGTTAAAAATGCAAAATGATGAACCTTAAATTTTTGTTATGTTTTAGTCAACACTACCGTAAGGACCCATATGATTCATGGGATTATGTAAACAACTATTTTTATTTTAAATGGTGAGTTTTTCCTTCTTTAATTGAGGAATTTGATCATTCTCATTATGATAAATAAACTAACATTTGACAAAAAAAATAAACCATAGATATAATATCATACTTTGTCATTGTCATAATAATCAATTCTTTAGTAATAGTTGTAATTATTATCCAAAATATTAATTTCATAGGATTTGGAATTAGGGTGCATAGTCATAGAAATTATAATATTTTATCATCAAAATATTTAGTAAAGACTTTGGTGTTATAAGCTGTTGCCAAAGTTTTGGTAATATCGGATCAAAATCATTTATTGTATGTATTGTTTTCCAAAAAAAAAAATTGAAAAGGCAAAAATAATACCCTTGGAGACGCCCAAAAAAAGGAATCAAAATGATATTTCAGGACTATTTTAATAATGGGAATAACAAAAAATTACGTAAAAGTGCCATCACTGGAGCACTATTGGCCTAACTGACATGTTGCATTTGGAGAAGAAATTACACAGATAAGGAATACTTTTAACATCATCTAAGTGTGTGTAATCAAATTCATTCAAATAAAATTCATTAACATACTAAATTATGTTACTAATATTAGCAACTTCATCAACTGGTCAATTTGTCTACTTATCATAATTCACCTTCCACATAATTTCTATGCCCTTTTTACTTCTATGAATATCTATTTATGTTGTAAATTACAAATTTTCTTTAATTATCTGCCCATGTTTACTTGTAAATTATCTTAGCTGGTTCTCCAACTTCAATTTTCTTTAAACATACTTTAGTATTGAGGCATCCTCTAAAATTTCCCCAAAAGGAAGGATTAAACTGTGAAAAGCTCCATATTAGGAGAGAATCAGACCTTGGATGTCGACCTCCATTGATGTAGGTGAATAAGAACCAGAAAGAGAATAAGAGAGGAAGATTGATGAATTTATTGTTTTATTGAATTGAATATCAAGTGTGTTCTGTACATTATGTGATCATCCTTATTTATACATAGGCTTTAAGAAAGAAGGAAAATATGCTAGCTAACTTGCTGACATCAGCATAACAAACTTCTAACAAATCAAATAACTAACTTCTTGTTGTTGTGTGTTGTTGTTGCTGCTGATTGATATTCCAACATCCCCCCTCAAGCTTGGGATGCTGAGGAAGCATGCCAAGCTTGTGTAACAAAGTCCAATGTTGTTGGGAGGGTAAGATTTTGGTGAGTACATCAACTAGCTAGGAGTTTGTTGGTAAATAGCTCAATTGCAACAACCCCTCTATAACTTTATCTCTTGTAAAGTGGCAGTCAACTTCGATATGTTTTGTCCTTTCATGGAAAATTGGGTTTCGAGCAATGTGAATTGCAGATTGGTTATCACAATGCAAGGTCACAAGCTTAAGGTTTTATACACCCAATTCTTGAAGAAGGCTAACCAGCCAGGTTACTTTAGCTGCAGCATGTGCCATAGCTCTATATTCAGCCTCAGTAGAAGACCTTGCCATAGTGGACTGCTTCTTTGACTTCCAACTAATGGGTGATTGAACAAGAAGTATAATGTAACCTATGACAGATCTTCTACTCATTGGACATGGTGCCCAATTTGAATCTGAAAAAGGTAAGAGTTTTAAAGAGTTAATGCCTTTTAATAAAATCCCTTAGCCTGAGGTACCTGATATGTAACTGAGTAGGTGATCCAAGGCTGACATATGAGAAGTTGTAGCATGTTGCATATATTGGCTCAAGGTTTGAACAACAAAGGAAATATCAAGTCTTGTATTAGATAAAAAATTTAATTTGCCAATGAATGTTCTGTACACAGAAGGGTCTTCTAATGGAATTCCTGCGTTGGCTATAAGCTGGCAGTTAACAGGGAGTGGAGTCAATGTAGGTCTAGCATGTAAGTGTCCAGATTCTTTCAACAGATCTTGGGTGAACAGTCATAGATCTTTAATGCTAAAAGCTGTATGCAAGTTGTGCTTGAGGGCTTGAATATTTTCTGTACTTGAGCTAGTAAGTAGTATATCATCAACATAAACTACCACAATAGTTAGATGTTGTAGTGAAGACTTTATGAAGAGACTATAATCATTCTTGGACTGAACATAACCCTGATTTTTGAGAAAGTCAACAAGCTTCGAATGCCACTGCCTTGAAGCTTGCTTTAATCCATATAGGGATTTTTTCAATTCGTAGACTTTGTTGTAGGGGTTTGAAATTCCCTCGGGCATCTTCATATATACTTCCTCATACAAATCCCCATATAAAAATGCATTTTTTACATCTAGTTGGTATAAAGGCCATTTCCTGGCAACTGCTAATGCTATAATTATTCTTAGTGTGGTCATCTTTACCACAGGTGAGAAAGTTTCACTATAATCTATGCCTTCTTTTTGGGTATTGCCCCTGATAACTAATCTAGCCCTACATCTCTCCAAAGAACCATCTGCCTTCAGCTTGACCTTGAAGACACATTTAGAGCTAATAACTCTCTTCCCAGGAGGTAAATCAACCTCAATCCAAGTATCATTATTCTTGAGTGCATCTATTTTAGCCTCCATAGCCTTAACCCAATGAGGATGTTTAGCTACTTCTTTATATGTAGCTGATTCAGATAAGTGATCAAGCTGATAAATGTGGTGCTATTGTGCTGCAGTCAAGGCAGAAAAGTGAACTAAATTGCAGCAATTTGGGGAAACAGAGTGAGAACTATAAGAACACATGTAATCTTGTAAGTAAGAGGGGACTTTGATTGTTCTTGTAGGCCTCCTAGGTTGCTGCTATGTAACCTACAAAGATTCTAACTATGGAGGATGAAATGATTCATCAGATGTTGAGGAACCAACGCCATCACTTGACTAAGAAGTAGAGGAAGATGAAGTAGTGGTTGAAGGATGCTGATATTCATCATTGCAAGAAGATAAAAAAGGGTTATTTGGTAATACTGCATAAAAAGAATGAATAAACTGAAATGGGAAATAAGACTCATGAAGTACAACATCTCTGCTGTAATGAACCTTCTAGCTGACCAGATTATATACTTTGTATGCTTTCTTAGTAGAGGGATAACCCAAAAAAACACATGGTTGTGCTCTAGGATCAAACTTAGTTCTTCCTTGCTTTAAAGTTGATATGAAACAAAGACAACCAAAGGTCTTCAGGTAAGAATAATCAGGCTGCTTGTCATACAATAATTCATAGGGTGTTTTGTAGCCAATGACTGAATTTGGTAGTCTATTAATGAGATAAGTTGCTGTCATAATACAATCTCCCCAAAACTTCATAGGTACCTTGGACTGAAATAACAAGGCTCTGGCTACTCAACAAATGTTTATGTTTTCTTTCGACAACTCCAGTTTGCTGAGGAGTATCTACACATGAAGTTTGACGTATGATCCCTTTGTCCTTATGGAAAGATTTTGCATGAGTATCTCTAAATTCTGGGCCATTATCAGACCGTATCACTTTTACTTGAACATGGAATTGAACATGAACGTAAGTAATGCATGATTCCCACATAGAGAAAGCATTGCTCTTATGTGACAATAAAAAAACCCAAGTCGCCCTTGAAAAATCATCAAAAATTGAAAGAAACAGCTTGAAACCCTCATAAGTGGATGTCCTATATGGACCCTAAATGTCAACATGCAAAAGTTCAAACACTTTATTAGCTCTAGTAGTGCTCAAAGGGAATGAGGACCTATGTTGTTCGGCTAATGGACAAACACTACAAATTGTAACTGGTTCCTTGCAAGGCAATTTTTGAATATGTCCCATATGATGAGCTGAAGGATGTCCCAGTCTACAGTGCCACAGTTCAGAAATAAACAAACTGCTTGTTCCCAAATTATGTTCCTGAGAAGACTTGGCCATTGCAGTAGAATCCACCAAATACAGACCACCTTTCTCTCTGCCAAGAACCTATTGCTTGCTCCTCAAAAGGTCCTAAATATAGCACGTATCAGGTGTGAAGACTATACAAGAAGATAGGTGCTTAGCTAGCTTGCTAGCTGAAATAAGATTGAAATGAAATTCAGGTACATGGAAGACATCTCTCAAAATAATATTCCCAAATAACAACACTGTTCCAATGTAGTTAACCTCCACTTTTCTTCCATTTGGCATTGTTATGACATATGCCCTTGAAACAGGACCATATGAATTGAGCAAATGAATATGTGGTGTAATATGATATGTTGCGCCACTATTTATAATCCAACTCACTTCTGATTGAGCAGTAAATAAGCAAAAAGACTTACCAGTCAAATAAGTAGCATGATTGTCCTCCAAATTTGGGGTAACTGTCAAGTTTTGCTTGCTTAACAAGGCCAAAAGTTGAGCATATTGCTATGAGGACAGAGTATGTTGTCCTATAGGTTCTGATGAAGAATCATTCAAAGCCATTGTATTATCAACTTGTTGTACACTTGCTGCCATTTTTTTTTTCTATCAGACTTACCTCTAAGCCTTTGTAACTTGAAACATTTAGCAATGATGTGGCCAACCTTTCTGCAATAGTTACATGTCACACTGTTTCTTCTTGGTCCAAGGCCACATTGATAAGGTTGTGAAAAAAAATGACTAAGTATTATACCCAGGTTGTTGTGGAAAAGCTTGTTGTGGATGATAAGAGGAATGAGACTTATTATGCGAAAAAGTCTGCTATTTATTCTGTGATAAGAAAGCAGTAGAATCAATCTCATTGTAATGAGTAATATGGCCTCTTAATTCTCTCTACTGTTCTTCTTAAAGTATTATGCTACTAGCCTAAGCGACTGAAGGAAGAGGCTTCAACATCAAAATGTTGCTTCTCACTGCTTGATACATATCGTTCAAACCCATCAAGAATTGCATTAGTTGTTGTCATTCAATAAGCTTCATTACTGAGCCTTGTGAAGCACAAGAACAGGGAGCAACCAGCAGCACATATTCATCCCACAATTGCTTGCATTTTGTAAAATAAGTAGAAACCGAAAGATTGCCCTATGATAAATTGCTCATTTCTTTTTGCAATTGATAAATCTTGGTCCCTTGACCAGAGCTAAACCTCTGAGATAGATCTTTCCAAATCTTTGTAGCAGTTGGTGTGTATATTATGCTTGATACAATGTCTTTATCCACATAATGCAATAACCAGGATATAACCATACTGTTGCATCATTCCCAAGAGGGAGAAGAGGAGAATTGCTATCTGGTTTCTCATATTCCCCAGTAACAATTGACATTTTGTTCTTGGCACTCAATCCTATCTCACATGCCGTTTTCCATTGAGCATAATTGTTCCCAGTCAACAATTCACTCGACAAAGAACAATTCGGATTATCCAAATGATGTAAGTACAACACATGTCCAGGATCTAGAGTATAATTGTTCAGACTAACACGATTTTGTTCATTATGAGAAACAACAGCCATTTTCAAAGATCAAAGAAATAAGAATCAACACTTTTCTTTCAACAAAAGATTGACAAATCAATCAATGGAATACACAAGAATCAAGTGCTATCAATAGAAACACTCCTAATATAATCACATATTCAATCCAATAGTATGATTAGATATTGAGAGAGAGAGAAACAAACTTGTTAATGCTCTAATACCATGTGAAAAGCTCCGTATCAGGAGAGAATCAGACCTTGGATATCAACCTCCATTGATGTAGGTGAATAAGAACCAGAAAGAGAAGAAGAGAGGAAGATTGATGAATTTACTGTTTTATTGAATTGAATATCAAGTGTGCTCTGTACATTTTGTGATCATCCTTATTTATACATAGGCTGTAAGAAAGAAGGAAAACATTCTAACTAACTTGCTGACATCAGCATAACAAACTTCTAACAAATCCAAGAACTAACTTCTTGTTGCTGTCTGTTGTTGCTGCTGCTGATTGATATTCCAACATAAACCATCACAATTCACTAAATAGTTGACTTAACCACATTAAAGGCGTCAAGACCATAATTACATATTGAATATTTCAAAATTTTATGTGTTGAAGGTAAAAGATAAAATAAATGCACACTCTAATACACAAGATTTTTAAATTAAAAGAAAAAACAAATTACAAGGTCTTGGCCATTGATTGTACTAAGCTCCTGCACCGAAGATTGCTTCCAATGCAGAGAGGGCCATTCATGAACTAAAACTAGTGAACAATTTAACTTATGCAGGTTACGGAGAACTAACTAGGAGGAAGAAGTAGAGAGGGGGTAATAGTTGGATATAGGAAAAGAAATTCCCTCAGAAGGAAGAATTCTTATTTTTTTAATTATTTTACCAGATTTAGGAAGAGAAATTTTCTTAAAAGAAATAATTTATGACTAGTTTTTTTTACTGGATTTACTAAAGAGATTTTCCTACAATTAGAGAATTTTATTAAAACGAAAAATGTGCAGATGGGAAAAGGGCAAAAGAAATTGGGCATATTTTGATGGAAGCTACACTGTTGACGCTGACTTTGACGAACTACATGGTTATAAAAAAATGCTGGTCAAAATTAACATTTGGATCGAAACCCTCAATAATACTGATGGATTGATTTGAATGGACTAAAAACTGGTCTTGGATTGCTAAATTGGAATGATGAGCCATTTGACGGATTGATAGTTCGTCAATATAAACCTTGACGGAAAATTAGTGGAAAGCATTATTCGTAAGAATGTGGATGATATCTTGGATTAAGATGATCCAGTAATGAAGTGACTGAAGCAAAGATGGGATCAATCACAATTTGTGACAAGGGAGATTTTTTCTGGCAAAAATTCCGTCAAACATCTGTCAGATTTTTTGGATTTTTTTTACATTTTTGTAATGTGGTATGTGGAACACAACAATATGATCACTAACGTAATTTTATGCAGACATTAACAACGATGAATGCTATTAAAAAATAGTAATAATTGATTCATAACTTTGTTCACTGTCATATCATATCATGTATCATCATCATCATCATCATCAT
>JACYFF010003369.1:8813896-8832383 GCA_017589665.1 Selenicereus undatus | reverse complement strand
TATATATATATATATATATATATATATATATATATATATATATATATTTCACGCTTGTATTCGTCATATATTTATTTTCTTAGTATATATTTGATGATGTGGCTTGTGGGAGCATATGCTCCCAGGAGTATGATAGACTTGTTGCTTGTTCAGCAGCCTAAAAAGGCTGAAAATGATTATTTTTTGGTTTTTCCTAATCTTTAGTGGCTTTCTTGTACTCTATTTCTGTGTTCGGTTGTTTTTTAAGTCTTTGTTCGAATTTATTGCCCCATTGTGCGCTATCTAAACATGACAACAAGGCTCTTTAATGATGGTCAATGATTCAAGCATAATCTTTCATGTCAGATTAATATCACATTTACAGAGTCTGTACAAGATCATCAAGTTCACACTTTGAAAAAAGAATATAGCGAATATGAGGATCTCAGTCCAAGGTTGTGCTACCAGAAAACAATGATTGATATGAGATGATGGACATTCAAATTGTAGCAGATTAGATTTCATAAAGTTAGGATTTTACTTTCACATTAAAGATTACACTTTAATTTTAGTCAAATCTACATTATAGATGTCAGATAACCCTTCCATCACTTAATGGATTTATCCCTTTGTATCTATGTTTCAACACCGTAAATCTACAATCCATCTATAATCGCGGTAACTATAACATATCTTATGAATTGAATCATCATCAAATGAGAAATGGGCAAAGCCCTATATGGATTGATGAAGGGATTTGAATTAATAGGGGAGTAGGGAGGATTAGCCCCTAAAGTTGGGATTAAAATCAAGAAGAGAAGAGGGTGGGGATCTTATTAGTAGCCTAGAAATCCAAGCCATGTTAATCCAATGCAACAAATTAACGAGGCTAATGGCCAAAGGCTAAAGAGAGGAGGGTGTACGTGGCCTCTTGGAGTTGGTGACAGCTAATGTGAATCCCCAAAGCGAGGAGAGAGAAAGTAAAGAGTCTACGCCGGAAAATGATATTTCTTGTTGTCTGTCTTTGTACGATATTTGCGTATCAACCCACGAATAATTAATTACTTAATTAATTGATTGATTGTCACCATTTAGATTTGTCCTATTACTTAATTAATCCTAGTTTTAAGGTGTCATTATCATTATTTTATATCATTTTCCTCTGCCGTTACTGTACCAATAGATTCAATCCTAGGGTAGGCAGAAATTCAACCCTGTGATAAAAGTAGGGTTTTCTCTTTTCTTTTTTTTTGGATAGAAGCAGTTAATTTTTAAAATAAGTGGAAGTAAAAAAACAATTACATAAATTTTCTTTGTTCGATATTCATTATACTGTATTTTCAAAATGGAGCTTAACTAAATAAATAATTAATGATTTAAATTAGGCTCGAAATTAAAGTTACTTCTTCTGAGATTTCACAAAATCAAATAGGATCCACATTGAATATTATTGTTGTTTATTGAATAATATTATAGCATTCCCTTTATCCTATGAAAATTGTCAATTTTTCCTTCCATAATTATTTCAAAATTCTATCAAAATTTCTTTAGTCGGCTAAATAGGTCATTTTTTTGTCCAAAAATGAAGGAAAGACACAATAATCAATGATATTCTTGTAATCTTTTATGGTATGTTCTACATAAAGTTTAAGAAATTTTTTTTTAAGTATGTCTAAATTTAAATTTCACATTAAAATTTCTATTTTTTTTTTAAAAAAAATAATCCTCCATTATATAGAATCGAGCTGTTGTGAGCACATAAATATATAACTCTCCCAACATAAATTTTCTTCAAGTATTTATTTGAGAAAAATAATTGTCAAATCACTTAAACCAACTCAAATTTGCAGTAATGGATACACATTATGATTTATTGTGTATACTGCAACAGTCAACTAAAAAAATTCTTGAAAATGCTATATAAAAATCATCATAAATTCATGTAATTGTTAAATTGAACAGCCATAAAAATTAATCGGAACTCATAAAATTAAGAAAACTAACAAAATTAACACCGTTCAATAAAGTCTCTGAATCTGTCACTGTTTTTGTTAAAAATCTTATATTATATATCATCATCTTTTTTAAATAAGAAACATATTAGTAATTAAACCTAACAAAATTTAGCTAGTGCTAGAAGAGATAAGCACAATATTGGGGGGTTAAGATTTCTCAAAGAACGGGACACGTCGCCAAAACGATGAACACAGGACGGCACCAAATCCTGTTGACTTCTCTCTCTTCCCTTTTGTCCTCCCTTTATATATCCCCTTCATACAGACCCTACGATCACCATTGATCTCTCTCTCTCTCTTCCTCTTCTTAGTTTTCTCTCTCCGTTTTCTCTCCCCTCCTCTCTCTCAAAAAATTCTAGCTAGCTCATCTTAATCAGCAAACTCACCTCGACTCGAGCTCGATCTTGATCTAACGGAACAAAATTAATCACCATGGGAAGAGCACCTTGTTGTGATAAAAACGGGTTGAAAAAGGGTCCATGGACTCCTGAGGAAGATCAAAAGCTCATTGATTATATTCAGAAGAATGGCTATGGCAACTGGAGAACTCTTCCACAAAATGCTGGTAACTTTTCCTTCTATTGTACTTTTTTTTTCCAATAGTTGATAAAATAATTCTTTAAAAACAGGTAAAGCAACTAGGCTTAAAAGTATGCCACGTCCCAACATAGTCCTCACTAGGAAACTACATCCTAGGACAACAAACTAGACATAAAGAAAATGATGATATGGTAAAAGTTTTTTGTTTTGCGTGTTATGTTATGTAGGACTTCAGAGATGTGGAAAGAGTTGCAGGCTTCGATGGACGAATTATCTCCGACCGGATATCAAGAGAGGGAGATTTTCTTTTGCAGAAGAAGAGACCATAATACAACTCCACAGCATTTTGGGAAACAAGTGAGTGCAGTGCTTAATTAATTAGTTCATAAATAATGAATGATGACCATGTTTTTCTTTTCCTTCTTTAGACCAAGTTCTTGTGAAAAAAAGGTGGAAAAAGGTTCATGTGCTACAAAGACTAGGGATTGAGGGGGTCATAAATCAATAATTATTTAAGACGTACGTTGATTTTTCCTTGTCTAATTTGGCTTCTTTGGTTGACTACATGTAGATGGTCGGCAATTGCTGCTCGCTTACCTGGAAGGACTGATAACGAGATCAAGAACTACTGGAACACCCACATAAGAAAAAGGTTGCTCAGGATGGGGATTGATCCCGTGACCCATAGCCCTCGCCTCGACCTTCTAGATCTTTCCTCCATCTTGGGTAACTCCTCCTTCTACAACACTACTGCCTCATCCCAAATGAATATGCCAAGCTTACTTGGGTTGCAACCCATGGTGAACCCGGATTTCCTTAAGCTGGCCACTTCACTCCTCTGCTCGACCCAAAACCCTAACCCGAATTCCTCCTTGATCCAGGACTTGAACCCGAGTGCCCAAATCCAAAGTGGTCTGAACCCACTGATGCAAACCTCCCAAATCCAAGCCCCGATACAAACTCCCGTGCCCAGTTGCACCACCATGACAACAACTGCTACGGCTACTACTACAGATACGTCTCGGGTTAGCCCTAGTGTACCGTTTTTCAACGAAGCCCAATTGATGGATCAACCTACTAGTTTCGGACAATACCCATCAAACAATGACATGACTAATTTTGGTGACCAAACTTTTGATCAGTGGCAAAGTCAGGAATTTTTGTCATCATCAGAGGGTTTGGTTAGTAGTAACCCAATTCTTGGTTACTGTGGGGGATCCGACCATACTTTCTTGGATCCTTCGATATCTGATAACTCCAACTTCGGATCTAACACCACTAGTACTGGAGGAGGCCAACAAAGCTACGTGAACTTCGCGCCATCGGTTATGTCTACTCCATCATCAAGCCCTACGGTTGACGAGAGAGAAAGCTATTGCAGTGAAAACATGATGATGATCAACAAGTTTGAGATCCCAGATTTTCTTGATGTTAACCAGTTCATGTTAGCTCAGACGAATTGTTAGCCAGCCAGCTCACGAGGAGGATAACCATCATCATGGGTCACGCTATTTTCCTTTTTTTTGGGCGGGTAATTTGGGGGGGGGGGGGGGAGTTGTGGATAAAGTGTATAATTTTTAATTAGGAATTAATATATAGATTGTGTAATTTTCAGCTGATGGAAGCATGCAAGAGCATTCAAATATATGCATCAAATCCAACTTCGTTTTTGCCTTCATTGGCAGGTTTTCATGACGTGAAAGATGATTGACACTGATGTTTTCCTTCTCTTAGTTATTAGTAGTTAATTTTCCACATCAAAAGTACCTTTTGTTAACCTTCCAGAAGTTAACTAGGTGTTGCTATGTTAAATATTAATTTCCCTGTATATTTGTTCCAAGGAATTGGTCTTTTACCTTTTGAAAAGGTCATCAACTTAAATTAAAGTCCTTTCACTATGGTATTTTAGAGATTCATTTACGTTAAAGATTAATTAAGAAAAAGCCGTTGTTCAAATTCATGGATGGGCGTGGGTGGCTTCGGGTGAATTGAGCTATATCCGCGTCCATATTTATTTTGAAAACCATATCTTTACGCATACTTATAACCACTGGGCTTTCGATCATAATATCTATACCCATACCCTTTGGATTTTTTGGATTTACGAATTTTATTCGGGTATATAGAATGCACAAAGTGTCACTTATATTCAACCCATATTTGCGTACATGCTATATTTGATTATCAATTTTAAGCGATACTACTAAAATTCATGTCCAAATAAACTAATGGGAATTTAAATTGTAAAAAAAAAAATAACTTCTACATAAATAAACACTATACACTTAGAGTTTCATGCCTAACATTTCTTTTGAGTTTTATCAAATTTTGTCACATTTTACTAGCAAATTGGGTACACAATCGGATATGAGTTTTAAGAATCCATACACATACCCATACATATTTTCAAACGCAATACCTATACCCATACCTATGCTTAATTGAAAACCATTTTCATCACCCATTTGGGTGCGAAATGTGGCGGATTTTGACTGAATTTTTTGAGTTCGAGTATTACTCCCTTCCCTATTCAAACTATTTATTCTTCAAATTATTTTCACTCTTAAGCTGGGATGTTTTTTGCCTCTAAAGATGATGACTAGAATTGCTTCTTAATCCTCCCATGGAGAAAATCTCCTCTTCGGTAAAAACACAAGCCGTGAAATAAACTTCATTCAAAATTACCATTATTGATAACAATTAGAAGTAATTTCTCTCCCTCCATAAAGAAGTAATTTCTCTCCTTGTGTTTAAAATTATAATAATAATTGAATTTTTTAGAAGATCGTGAATTTTTAAATCTCATAATAATTGAGATAGAATTTGTTTTTCAAACTCTTTGTTCCCATAAATTGCAGTAATTTCTTAAGAAAAAACTCGGGGCACCAAGAACTTATCTTACCAAAGATAACAATTAAAGTGATCATCAGTTGTCTCAACTCTCAACTTAAAGTCTCTGAAGTTGTTACCACAAATTATCATACCAAAGATAATAATAATCTAAAGTGAATGGACTAACTCTATAAGATGGGTTATTGTGAATCTAATTCAAGGCTCTGATCCAATTAGGGAGCCTGACACTATATATATATATTGATTTAGGGAATACAAAAATTACATATTTGTCATTTGTACACTGTTACGCCTCCTCAATCTGTTGGGGATGAACGTACTGACAGATTGTCCCTAAAAAAATCAAACAACTTAGAAGACAACTCTTTGGTGAAAATGTCTGCTAACTGAAACATAGTAGGAATGTAACGGACGACAAGATCCATGTGTGCAACACGTTCAAGAACAAAATGATAGTCGACCGCAATGTGTTCGCTGCGATCATGCTTAACCGAATTAATAGTCATGTAAGAAGCACTAATGTTATCACAATAAACCTTAGTGGAGGAGGAAAGGTGAATGTCAAGATCAGAAAGAAGCTTGTGAATACAAATAGCTTCAGCAACGGTGTAAGCAACAACACGGTACTCAACTTCAGTGGAAAACTTAGAAACAGTGGCTTGTTTCTTGGAGCGCCAGGAAATAAGATTCAAGCCAAAGAATACTGCATATCCTGTCATCGAATGGTGAGAATCCTTGTGACCAGCCCAATCAGCATCTAAGTAGGCAATTATCACTGAAGGAGAGGAGGCAGGACGAAGTTGTAACCCAAATTGTAAAGTGCCCTGCAGGTACCTGAAAATACGCTTAACAGCGTGGAAGCAAGTGGTACAGGGAGCATGCATATATTGAGAAATAACATGAACAGTGTAGCAATATCAGGTCTTGTCATAATCAAATATTGCAATGCACGTACCATAGTACTCCTGTATTCTTTAGGATCTGCAAGTAACTCTCCATATGTGAGGGTTAAAGAGGTTTGAGAAAGAGATGGGGTACGAACAGGTTTAGCAATATGCATGTGAAACTTTAGAATGAGGTCATGGATATATTTATGCTGGGTCAAAAATATGCTCTGAGAGTTTCGTACCACCTGATCACCCAAAAGACAATGAAGATCGCCTAAGTCCTTCATAGCAAATTGATGAAAGAGAACAACAAAAAACGTTGAAGGATAAAAAGAGAACTATCAGTGAGGATGATATCATCTACATAGAGAAGTACGATCAGGGTGGTAGAACCGTGGTGATAGACAAACATGGAAGTGTCAAGAAGGACAACAGGTAAAACCATGAGATAGTAGGAAATTACTGAATTTATGGAACCAAGCTCTAGGAGCCTATTTGAGAACATATATCGCTTTCTTAAGCTTACAAACATGACGAGGAAGATGAGGATGAACAAACCCAAGTGGGGTTGACGCATATAACTTCCTCAGTAAGAATGCCATGAAGAAAAGCATTCTTAACGTCCAGTTGCCGTAGAGGTCATCCAATGGTAAGGGCTAAAGAAAGGACAAGACGAATAGTGGGGGGCTTGACAACTGGACTAAATGTCTCATGGTAATGAATGCCAGGTTGTTGATGATTACCTAGAGCAACCAATCACGCGTTGTATCGTTCTACTGGTCCATCAGAATTAAATTTAACACGATAAACCCATTTACAACCCACAAGATTTTGTTCGAATTTGAATGGAACCAACTCCCAAGTCTCGTTTGCCAACAAGGCATTATATTCCTCAATCATAGCCTTGTGCCATTTAGGATCATTAGAAGCTTGTTTAAAAGATGTTGGTTCAAGACCAACAATGTTTGTGTCTAGGGACAACAACTGCTTGGGTTTCTGAACACTACTTTTAGCACGAGTAATCATAGGGTGAAGGTTTAAAGGATGAGAAATGGGCTAGCAAGTGGGATGGGAAGATGGGTCCAAGCAAGGAGGAGAAGGTGTGGGCTGTGGGCTAGACAGCGACACAGGGCTGGGTTTGGGTGAGGGCGGCTGCTGTAAGAGGCCTGGAGAATCAGCTGGGCTAGGCATAGATGAGCCAGCCTAGCAATGGAGGTCATAGAAGGACACAGGGCAGCGGGCTGGGCTGAGGCAAACGCTGAGAAGACGGGTCGCGG
Source organism: Selenicereus undatus (assembly GCA_017589665.1). NCBI lineage: Eukaryota > Viridiplantae > Streptophyta > Magnoliopsida > Caryophyllales > Cactaceae > Selenicereus > Selenicereus undatus. The sequence continues at coordinate 8,824,832 of JACYFF010003369.1, read as the reverse complement.
GCTAGAAGAAAAAGGAAATGGTGAGCTGGGTTGAGGCCAGTTGGGGCTAAGGGGGAAGATTTGAGGGCTGGGTTGGGCTTGATGATGTAAGTAGACTAACAGTAGGGCCGACAGCCTGCATAGGAGTAAGCCAGGATAATTCGACTAGACATTCGGGGGATGAGCAAGCTGTACAGAATAATGTGGAGTGGGGATTGTGTAAAAATTTCAAAAAGGGAAACTCTTGTTCATGAAAAATGATATGTCGACTGATATAATTAAATACGGGCCGTTATGGGGTCAAAATATTTGTAACCTTTGTAATGGGGGGCGTAACCAAGGAAAATACATCGAGTAGATCTTGGTGCTAGTTTATTGGTAGAGGTTGCGGAGAAATTTGGGTAGTAGGCACAACCAAATGTTTAGAGAAAATTGTAGTCTGGAGATTTTTGAAACAATTTTTCAAAAGGAGATTTGCCTTGGAAATTAGGTGTTGGAAGCTGATTAGTAACGAACACCGCAGTGTGAATAGCATTAACGCAAAAAGTAGCAAGCTTATGAGCCTTAATGAGAAAAGTACAAACCATTTTAGTGAGGTGAGGATGCTTGCGTTCAGCAACACCATTTTGAGCCTAAGTATCAGGACAAGATTTGCGAAAGTAAATGTCATGGTTTAAAAACTGATCACCAAGAGAGGTATTATCAAATTCACGTCCACCATCACTTTGAAACATTTTTATTTTGGTATTACATAGATTTTCAACCAACTTCTGGAAAGTGCAGAAAATAGGAAGAACATCTTATTTTGACTTGAGTGGATAAAGCCACGTATAAAGAGAAAAATCATCCACAAAGCAAACATAATACCAATACCCCATGTTTGACATAACTGGAGATTACCATAAATCAAAATGTATTAACTCCAAAAGTTTCTGACAACGATGTTCAACTAACTGAAAGGGTAATCTATGAGGTTTTGCAAGTCGACATGAGTTACGAAAACCATGAAATTTATTTGGAAAAGAAACTAAATTCTGATTTCTAAGAAGAGATAAAATCCTAACTCCACAATGTCCGAGTCACCGATGCCATGAGGTTGTAGGGTCTAAAAGTGCAACAAAATTCGAGGAGGATGAACCAAGAAAAGCTAAAGGGTAGACATTGCTGGTGGAAGATGTCCGTAGCAGTATGTTACCCAAGGTTTTGTCCTTGACACAAATAGAAGAATCGTCAAATACAACAACGCAATTGTTATCTTGATAAAGTTGTTTGACAGATAATAAATTGTGTTTTAAAGAGGGCACATGCAAAACACGTTTTAGAACAAGAGGCTGAGCAACTGTAGCAACAATGAAAGACCCAATATGTTTAATAGGGATAAGCAAACCATTTCCAACTCGAACGCTATCAGTACCATTGTAAATGGTTTTAGAGTGTAAATTATCTTTGTTAGGAGTCATGTGAGAAGCATCCGCTGAAACAGGATACCAAACTGATTCGTTAGCATCAATAGCATTGAAGGTAGCCAAGGCAGGAACGACGGAATTTGGGGAGGGAGAATAACGTTGTGGACAACCTAAAGCAGTGTGACCAGGGGAAAAACAAATCTAACAAACAGCATTCGGGTGAGAACCTAAGACCGCTTCAGATGAATGGTTACCTACAGAAACATTGTTAGTAGGAGACGACGAGGAACAATGAACATTAGACAATGAAGAATGAACATTAGACAATGAAGAATGAATATTACCAACACCAGTTCCTAGAGTGTTATTCCTACCGACAGAATGATGCTGATCTGTAGTAGATTTGCGATTTTCGCTACCTTGATTGCGATTTCCCTTGTGATTGTTGTTCTTTCCTTTGCCTTTGCCACCACCAGAGCCATTGTTACGATTAAAATTAGTAGAAGATGACCCTTTGCTGGACTCAGAGGAGGTAGCTGAAGTAGCTAGATCTTGATGTTGGACACCAAAGGATTCTTTGGTTTTAAGAAACTTCAGTCGCTGCTTGTAATGAATGAGCTTGGAACGCAGTTCATGAAATGTGAGTAAGTTGGTGCCATATAGGAGAGTAGTCACCTAAGTGTGATAATCATCGTCGAAACCATTCAGCTCTAACTGCACCAAATCAATGTTCGAAACAGGAGTCCGAATAGAGGCAACAGAGTCTGCAATATGTTTGATGCTGCGTAGATATTTCTCCATGGATTGTTTAGAATCCTCAGACAAAGTGGATAAAGTGCGTCAAAGATCCATAGCCCGAGCAAGAATGGCAGTGTTAAACCGTTGAGAGAGGCATTCCTAAATTTGCTTAGAGTGAATCAAATCATGGACCTCAGTGAATAATTTAGAAGAGATTGTGGCAAATAGCCAAGATTGAATAAGTTGATCCAGATGCAACCAAATCGAACACAAGGGATTGGGATGTTGCACGCCATTATAGTCAAGAATGTAAGTGGTGGGAGCCTCAATCACACCATTAAAGAGTCTGCTTAACTGTTGAGTAACAAGAAAAGCAACAAATTGAGTGCGCAAAGAAAGAAAATGAGAACGACAGTCACAAAGTTCTTGACGTTTAGGGAGAAAATACTGAGATGAATAGGAGGTAAGTGAGAGCCAAGCGATAACCATGAAGGTGGGTCAACCATGAAAGACGGTGACGAACTTGTGGGCACTGCAGTGGGGATTGACGATAGGTTGTGGAGATGCCACTGTGCTACCCGGGTAAGGATACAACAAAAGAGAGAGATGTTATCGGCGATGGTTAAGAGAGAGGGAGGACCACGAGTAGACCGACGTGCCCATGCCATAAAGAGAAGCAATATCAGTCACCATAGGATGGTCGAAGAGAACTGATTGGAGGATAAAGAGGCGACGGCAGTGGTGGAAGAGGGATGGAGGAGCCGGCGAGAGAAGGAGGCAGTGTGGAAACTGCTGTCGACGCGTGGGCAGGAGGAGACGTCGCCATGAACGTCGGGACATCGGAAAACGGAGGAGGAGTAGCCGGTGAACGAACCTCGTCAGTCATCGTCGAAGAAGAGCAAACGTCGGTGAGGGCTCAACAAAGAGGAGAGTGGCGACTGGGGTTTGAGGGAGGAGCATGAAAATAATTATTTTTTTGAGAAGGAAGAAAGCAAAAAAATCAGGACACGATTTGTAACTCTGATACCATGTGGATGTAATTCAAATCTCTAGCCCAATTAGAGAGTCTGTCACTCTATATCACTATTAAAAAGTTCATATTAACGACGGAATTCAGCGAAGAAAAAAATAGTGACATATTTGGAGACGAAAATGGTGAAGGAAAAATAGTTTTACAAAAAAGTCAGATTATATGACAGATATGGCAACGAAAATTTGGTTCCGTCGCCAGAATTGACAGGTGGCAACGGAAATTCCATCGCCATTATTAAAAATTTTTAAAAAACAAAATTGGGCGACGGAATTTCCGTCGCCTTAAAAAAAATTTAAAAAAAAAAACAGGTCGCCACTGGTATAAAATGAGACCAGATTTCTCTGGTTTTATTTTGCTGATTTTCGAAGTGTCGAGGAGAGAAAGAGAGGGGACATCGTGAGCAGCAGCAACCTAGCCACTAGCCGCCTCCCCGCTGTGCCCAACCACCGCCGGCGGTCGTCCGCCCCACCCGCCGTCGCCGGTGACCTCCCCCTGCCGCCGACCGCCATCTATCGCCCCCGACCGCCGGTTTTTTGAAGTTAATTGAGGTATTTTTCTCAACTAAATAACTTGAAATTTCTACAAATTTTTGTATTAAATTGTTATAATTTCATAGTTAGTTCATATTTATGTTGAAATGTGGTGTTTGTGTGAGGCTATTAGTTTAATTTGGTTCAAGATTGGGATAAATGCAATTTAGGGTTTAGGTTTGCTAGTTTGAAGTTAAAGTTTGATATATTGGTGGAATGAAATGGTTTCATTGATAATGTTGTTGAAATGTGCAATTTGTGAGAGGTTATTGCTCTAATTTGTTACAAGAATTTGGTTAATGTGATTTAGGGTTGAGGTTTGGTAGTTTGAAGTTGAAATTTCACATGTTTGTGGAATGAAATGTTTTAATCAATAATGTTGTCGAAATTTGGTTGGAGATTTTGCTCAATGCAATTTAGGCTTTAGGTTTGGTGATGTGAACTTGAAAGTTGATATGTTGGTGGATTGAGATGCTTTAGTTTATTATTTTGTTCAAATGTGATGTTTGTATGAAGTTGTAGCTCATATTTGTTTAAAGTTTTCGCCCAATGCAATGTACACTTAGATTTGGTAATTTTAAGTTTAAATTTGATATGTTGGTGGAATAAAGTGGTCCACTATGTATGAATTATTAGTTTTGTGATGTTCGTGAGAATGTAATTATAGTTATCAACTATTTATCAGTTTTTTTTTGTGTGCATGTGGAAATTTTAAAGTAAGCATACATAATATATAATTGCGTGATTTATGTAATTATTATAATTTTGATTAAAATTAATTCTTATCAAATACTTTATGTGGTTATTGTTATTTGAGCAGAATATGAATGGTCCTCCACATCGTAGGTGGATGTATAATAGATTACTATCTGATCGTAGTGGTTATACGCAAGAATTTCTGAATGGAGTAAACGAATTCGATCAATTTGCACGTACACAAACAGAGTTTCTGAATTGGGGAAAGCATAGATGTCCTTATGCAAAATGCAGAAATATGGTGTACTTGACACCTGATGAGGTCAAGATGCACCTTATGTATAAGGGTTTTGTGCAAGGGTATTAATTTTGGATAAGTCATAGGGAAATAGAACATTAGGAATATGATTTTGGGTATCCAAATAGTGAACTTTCCCAAGTTGGAAGTTCAAGTTATGTTAATAATGACTATTCTGAATCCTACATAGATCAGATGGAGGACATGGTTGATGATGCTATAATAGCAAATCAAAATGTAAGGGAAGAGGGGTAAAGCACTTGTCGAGAACCATTTTATAATATGGTTCAAGCTGCTCAACAACCCTTATATGATAGTTGCTCCACCCACAGTGAGCTATCTGCGGCGGTGAGACTGTTGAGTATTAAATTTGATTATAATATGCCTCAAAATTGTTTCAATGAAGTTGTTCAATTAATGAAAGAGATGTGTCCCCCTAACAACCGCGTGCTTAACAACTACGGGCAAACGAAGAAGGTTGTTAAAGATCTCGGCAACGATGTGGTCTAAATTGATTGTTGCCGGAAAGGCTGCATGCTATTTTATAAGGAGGACGCAAACTTGGATGCGTGCAAGTTTTGTGGGCATTCAAGATGGAAGAGGCAAAGGTCACAACAAAGGAATCAGAATCCATTATCGTACTCAAGGATGCATTACTTGCCATTAAAATCTCAACTACAGAGGTTGTACGCATCAAGAAGTACTGCAGAACACATGAGATGGCATTATGAACATCGACGTGAGGACGATGTTTTATGCAATCCATCAAATGGGGCAGCATGGAAATATTTCGATACCAAGTACCCTGAATTTGTTGTATAGCCTCGGAATGTGAGGCTTGGCTTATGTGCTAATGAATTTAATTCTTACACATTGTTTTCAAGATCATACTCCATTTGGCCGGTGGTCGTTACACCTTATAACCTCCCCCCTGAACTGTGTACGACCACACCATTTGTGTTCTTGACTTGTGTAATCCCCGGGCCCAAAAATCCCAAGAACAAGATAGATGTATATTTACAACCTCTTGTTGATGAGTTGAAAGAGTTGTGGGATGTTGGAGTTGAGACTTATGATATTTCTACGGGGCGTACATTTCAGATGAAGGTTGCACTTATGTGGATCATCAACGATTTTCCCGTATATGGAATGTTATCTGGGTGGAGTACTAATGGCCAATTGGCATGTCCCGTATGTATGAAACAACAAAAGGCTTTGAGATTGCGAAGTAGAGGTAAATTCTCATGGTTTGACTGTCATCGATGTTTTATGCCAAGGAATCATGCGTTCAAAAGAAATAGAACCGCATTTAGGAAAGACAGAACTGTTACAAGGGGTCCTCCTCGCCGATTGTTCAGGAAAGAACTTTATGCTGAGGTGGAAGATTACGCAATGGTAACCACAAATGGTGACTTTGTCATAGCAGAATTTAAGGAGAATGAGCACAACTGGACGAAGAAGAGCATATTTTGGGAGTTGCCTTATTGGCAACACCAACTGCTCCGCCATAATTTGGATGTGATGCACATTGAGAAGAACTTCTTCGAGAACATTATCAACACCGTTATGGATGTTCATGGGAAAACAAAGGATAATGCCAAATCAAGAATGGATGTTGCAGAAATATGTGATAGACTAGAATTACATTTACATTCAGGCCCAAGTGGTAGGCCGGTTAAACCAAAAGCGAAGTTCGTACTTCCTGTGGATAAACGAAGAGAGTTGTGTGAATGGGTGAAGGAGCTTCAAATGTCTGATGGATATTGCTCTAATTTGAGAAATATCGTGGACCGTAATGAGGCTAAGTTCAACAACATGAAAAGTCATGATTGTCATGTCTTCATGGAGACTCTTTTACCAATTGCATTTGGTGCGCTCCCAGATGGTGTTGAAACCTCTTATTAAGATAAACCAGTTCTTCAAGAACTTATGCTCAACAACGTTGCGGGAGGATATGCTTGAGGCACTGCCTCACAACATTGTCATCACTTTGTGTAAGTTGGAGACCATTTTCCCTCCTGGCTTTTTCAATGTAATGGAGCACCTGCCAGTGCATTTGGCATAAGAGGTTTAACTAGGTGGTCCAGTACAATACCGATGGATGTATCCATTTGAGAGGTAAATTATACTATAATCGATGAAACCTTCTATGAGCTCTTATATGTGGAATCACTTAAAAGTGATTGCAATTGTGAATTTGGTAGGTTCTTTGGCCGATTAAAGAAAAAGATAAAGCAGCAAACGTGTCCTGAAGGTTCAATCACAGAAGTATACCTAGAGGCAGAGAGGACATTCTTCATCTCCTATTACTTCGACTCTAATGTGCCCTCCATACGCAGTAGGTGCAGGAGAAATGAGGATGACGATGAACATATTAACCATTTTCCAATTCTGTCCATGTTTGCACCGCAAAGGACCGCTATTGGTAGGGAAAGATCAAGGTATCTCACATATGCCGAATATGTTGCTGTCCATCTTCACGTGCTGTTAAATTGTGATAAAGTTAAACCTTATATAGGGTGAGTGGTATTTTCACTTCTAATTGAGTTTATCATTCACAGCGCAAGTATATTAATATGCTTCGTAAAATGTGATAGAATTTTCACTGAACAAGTGAGAGCTGCACGTCCCAATATCAGCGACGCAGATGTCGACACCGTCATCAAAACTCATTTTGCAGATTTGTTTAGTGAGAATGTAAGTATTTGAACTCATTTATTCATAATTTGAACATAACAGTTAATTAGGTGCATTGTATTAATTAAAACCACAGGTTATGTCACCTTAGGTGCATTATATTCAACTGTTCGAGACCGACAAACATTGCTACCTGAGCCAATTAGCTGTGAAGCCAAAGCGGTGTGTGTCGATGTGGACAGCATATAGAGTAAATGGATTCAAATTCCACACAGAAGCTCGAAGCGTCGGGAAGAGAACATATAATTGTGGTGTTGGTGTTTGTGGCACTGGGGAAGGCAATATTGAGAATGATTATTATGGTGTACTGGAGAACATTGACCAAATTGAGTACGTATGTGGACCACTTAAACAATGTGTGCTCTTCAGTTGTGAGTGGTTCGACCCCACATTGAATCGTGGGACACAATTTCATAAATTAAGCAACCTTATTGAGGTCCATTGTACAAGAAGGTACCGAAAGTACGATTCATTTATCTTCCCAAATACCGTATCACAATTATACTTCATGCCACATGCAGATCGCTCAAGGGATAGGGCCAATTGGCTTGTTGTCATACCAACCAAACTAAGGGAGAGAATGGATCAGCAATACACTCTACCTACTGCGTACCAACAAACGGACATGACGACTATCGTTGAACCTATGAATGACGCCATCCCTGCATCATTAGTGGATGAAATTGCACCACTGGAAGAGATTAATGATGAAGTAAGGCTTTCATTCATTCAGGGTAATGACGAGATAGATGAGGTAGAGAATGATGAGGATGATGAAAAGGGAGAATGGGATGATGGTAATGAAACATATGAAGCTAAAGAAAAATTGCATTTGTATGATGATGATGATGATGATGACGTTGATGAGGATGAGGATGCAGATGATTGAGTGGTTACGAATTCTTATGTATATGAGTACTTTGCATGTCAAATAATTAGTTGTGACTTTACTTATATTGTATGAATGAGCTTTGCAAAATATGTGTAACCTACGTACCTATTATGATGTATGAGGAGAACGGTTTACATGTGCAATCATTATATATTTGTATTTGGCATTGTTGTCACCTATTTCAGGTATGGATTCAAATTCTCGTCGAGCAAAGTCCTCCCCTCATGGTAGAAGATGAGGGCGTCGGAGCTCTGCCGTTGATCCAACTGCAATGGACATTGATCCATCTTCCCCCCAGGTACCTCATATATCAGTTCAACCAGGAGCGACAATGGTTGCTTATATACCAGGTATTTCAGGACCACTGCCTCCCCCATTTGGGGCTTTCCATCATGAGACCTCATACATTCCCAACCAAAGCACTGTGTATGACCAATTTGCCTACAACATTCCTCCAAACCCCCATGTTGTTAGCACTGTGCAGCCCACTCCCCAACCCACTCACCCTAAGACAAACCAGTCCCAAGAGAACATTGGAAGTGGTGAAAGTGAAGCACAATCCAGTCATGGGAGCACTCGAGCTAAGACTTGGATTGACCCAGATGGTAACTGGTAAGTCTTCATTTGTTATATCTTATGAAGTACTACATGAATTTTACATAACAAGTAATGAATTTTATGTGTTATATTTAATTAGGTTTCTCCCCAATGATGGTGTTGTTAGTAGGATTTCGTTCATATTTCGAAGCAAATTTGACGAAACTTGGCCTACTTGGAGCAAAGTGCCCAAACCAGTACGAGATTTGTGGTTTGGAGAGTTCAAGGTAACTACAGTGACTTCGTATTAACAGTTTCTATGAACATGCTATATTAGTATTGAATTATTTGATGTGTTTTTGTTTTCATGATTGTAGAAGTGGTTTACTTGGGATCCGATCCATGAGGACTGTATAAGAAGGAATTTTGAAAATCGAGGCAATGCACGCTTGAGAAACTTCTTTGGCAAAGTAAGGAAGCATAACAAGAAGCCTGTCTGGCTCGGTGATGTTCAATGGGAGGGACTCCAATAGCACTGGGGGAATGAACATTACAAGAAATTGCGTGAAACAGTCCAGAAGAACCGACTGGGGACTCCAGAAAGTGGTGGCCCATCTCTCCACACCTGTGGCTCGATCCCTATGCATGAGCATAGGCGGCGTCTGGTAAATGAATTAACGTTTGCTATGTATTCGTTTAAATTCAATACTGTATATTGTGTTGTGCTTGACATCATTCTTTCTGGCACGTACATAGAGGGAACAACTTGGGACGGAGCCCACCATTGTTGAATTATTCAGTCGCACTCACAAGCTCCAGGGCAAAGAAGATGCCCCTTGGGTTGACAAGAAATCACAACAAATATATGTAAGCAATTAGCTATTCTCAATCTTCATTTGTAGTTCCCCCCTGAACTTGTATACTTTATTTCAAGTACATTTAGTATGCATGATTTCGTGCGCATGTTGCGATATTGTGAGAATTCTTTGAACGTGATTTTCAAAATGTTATCAACTTTGAATGGACCGGGGATGACAGTTTTCAAGATCCAAACCAGCCATTTCCAAACCCAAATGAGTTGTGGGTGAAGACGTTCAAGAACAAGAAGGGTCATATTTATGGCATTGGGGACGGGGCTGTTAACATGAGGGAATCCAGTTACTTTAGTCCCACTCAAAGATCCGGTACAGTTTTCATATTAACGTTTCAACGACCATGGTTATATATTGAATTTACTTACTTGCAATACTAATGCGTACTTCATTAAAATGTCTGTCAGCAGGTACCGATTCTACGCCATCGCAACAAGAACTCAATGAGTTAAGGGGTGTAGTAACCAACTTGGGGGTGAGCTAACTTCACAAGCTGAAAGCTATCGGTTGGTTATGGAGAAATGTAAGCAATTGGAGGAATCCAACAGATTGCTCACATAAAGCAACCAACAACTGAGCCAACAAATGATGAGCATCGATCAGTGCCTCCAAGCTTTCTTTCAAATGCAACAGGCATCTGGCTCAGGATCTCAGCCATCATTTACTCATCACTCGCAACATAATGAGGAAGATGGAGAGCCAGAGGAATAGGAAGAGGAAGACCTTGGTGATTGAGTTGGTTGCAGGTTTCCTTCAGCTGGTGCCTCTTCTACTTGATTCTTCACGAAGTATATCTCTTGGTGCTTGCTTCTCCTCCCTTTTCTGCTTATTTCACTCCCCTCACCCTGGTGCTTATTTCGCTCCCCTCCCATTTCGCGCTTGCTTCTCCCTCTTCTGCAAACATATATATAACTGCATTCTCAATTACTGACAATCAACTTCTGGTTTGTTTGGATTTGTGGTTTGTGATATGTACAGACTTTATTTTGAACTTGTAGTTTGTGATATGTAGAGAGTTTGTTTGGAACTTCTGGTTTGTGAATTAAAAACCCTTGGTTGGAAATGTTGCGTTGGATGTTAAATTTCACCTTTGTGTGGTTTGAAATTGTTGAGAAAGCTTCGAGTGAAGCCATAGTCGAAGCCATTGGATGTTGATTGAGTGCGAAGATGTTGTAAATTTCTTGCAGGAATTCGTTTGTATGTACGGATATGATAAAAAACAAGCGATTTTCTTTTTAAAAAAAAGGATTCAGCGACG
>JACYFF010003369.1:8799312-8813496 GCA_017589665.1 Selenicereus undatus | reverse complement strand
TGTACACTATTAATTATTATTCGAAAGACTTAGGCCCTATTCTATTAAATTTATTTTTTTAGAATAAGTTCAATGTAGTTCAATTCATAGAAATAAGTTCATTTCAATTTAATTCACCAAAATTAAATTCAAAATTGAATTAAAATGAATTCAGTTTGATTCAATTTAATAAAAACAGTGCCTCCATTACATCAACCATCAAAATTTTGCTTCTATCATATAAATTATAGTAGCACCTCAAATAAAAAGCTACTAACTTACCCAGAAAAGGAGGTCATTTATAACAACCTAACAAGAAAGAACATATCCAAGCCACATAATTAAAAAATTTATAGGACTTCCACAATGATAAAGTGTATATTATGATATTTTTATAATTATTGTCACTACATAATTTAATTTCATTCTTGTTATTTTATTAAAATCGAGTATATCTGCTATAAATGTCTAATTGCTCAATAAAGTTGTTTTTTATTGTTCCAAATATTTTATCATTTATGTTGCTGGACATCAACCATATATAGTTATCTCCTTTAACTGAAATAATTGTTATAATTATGACCTCGACAAAATTGAAGATAATATAAGCAAATGCACTTGTCAGTTTTTTTCTTCAATGTATGTTATGTCTCTAAATTAAATATTTTATTTTAAATAAAATCTAGGAATTTTATTAATCAAAAGCTAGCTACATATACTTAAATCTACATCGCCAAATTAATTTGTGTATGTAATTTTTAAATTAGTAAATTATTTAGATGCTATGCATCCAACAATGGAGAACCGTTATCGTTGTGAGTGGTGACAGCAGCATATGTCATTGATCAATATGGCATTATTTTTGCAAATATATAAACACATTGGCTGTTTGATCTTCACAATGCCATATTAGCATTTGAAATAACTGATTGCATAGGTATTAGTATTAGTAGATATTAGCGGTTAAACCTGTGCTATGTACGGGCTGGTTTAAAATTATAGTAAAAAATTAATGTCTTCAATAATAATCTACATATACTTTATCATATTACTTCAGGGATTTCATGTATTAATTCTTAAATAATCATACTTTAAAAGAAAATATGTTAACATATCAATAATAACAAACTATTAATTGTTGTTTTAAATTGTGAATGACAATTCACCATTAATGATAACTCATTAACTCATTAGATATGTGTCAACACTGCATTATATATTTGTGCTCACTTTTATATATAAGTATATGATATAGTCTTAGACCATATATTTAGAATGTACTCTTTAAAGTTTCATGAAAAGCGTTAGATATGTACTACTATTGTGATTTACAGATGTCTGCCAGATTTAAGAGGTCAACCTGTTAATCGTCAAAGCGACTTCCCCACACCCCCCCCCCCCAAAAAAGGAAAAAAAAGGCCCCAAACACATGCTCACATATAGGCATATAGCATTTACAGCTTGTGAAAAAAAGCATGTGGTGTATGGTATACTGTTTTCTACATAATAGCAAGCTAAATCATATCATAATTTCAACTAATTGCATAATGCGATCCAAGTAACATCTATAATTTCTTGACAAGAATAAATCTAAAGTACCAAAATTAATTTTTATTTCATCAAAGTTAATGATAATTATACATATGACCACCTTATACTTGCGGCGTCATTCCGGCTACAAACTGTGTTTCTTGACTTCAATATATTGTCATTCTTAAACATTGACAAATTATGGTATAAGTTCAGAATAGGCATCTTTGCGATGTAATGTAGAATCAACTTGAAAGAAATGTCATTTTGATTGAGCCATATGAACTTTCATTATTGAATCATTCTTAATCAAAACTAATTAAATTAACCGATAAAATTACCAAAAAAAAAAACGGGTTCCATCTCTCTCTCTCCCTCTCTCTAGCTCTATCTCTCTCTATCTAGGCTCTAGCATTCTGCACAGAGCAGAACGGGCAACTCTGCCACCTCGAGTACGCCCCAGCTCAACGCGGCACCAAGTACCGTCGGCGGCAGCACCGACCGGCCTCTCACCGGAGTCTCCCCAAGCCCTGGTTTATGCACAAGCCCTGTTCGCAAGCGAGCCCTGCCTCGGCACAAGCACAGAACGACCACCTGCGCCTCGGGTATCACCAGCAGAGGCAGTCCCCGAAGTGGGCCGGTATATCTCCGGCTACACCCAGATTTCGCCAGGTTTGACAGAGGTTCAAAGCAACGATACGGTTTTTTCCAGCCTTGGTACTCTTATTCATTTCTTTGCCCTCTGCTTCATTTGTTTGCCCTTTGCGTTTCTGGGTTTCCTGTGCATTTGCCCTTCGCTTGTTTGAGTGGTCCTTCGCTTGTTTCCTTCGCTTGTTTGCATTTGCGTTTCTGGGTTTCCTTCGCCTGTTTGGTCCAGGTTTGCCCTCTGCTTTTGGAGATTGGTTTGGTTGGGTTTGAGCTCCGGTTCCTTATTGCTTGCTGAGTCTGGGCTGGGTTCATTTGAGTCATATTGTTTGCTCTGGTGTTTCAAGCTTCGTTCGCAGGTTCCAGTTGCTTCCTTGCTGTGTATGGGCTGTGTTGATTTGAGTTCTGAGTTTTGGTAGCCGATTTCCTCCTAGATTGTCAGACTGTTTTGCTAGTTTGTCAGATTGTTTCTGAATTGAGGGTAGTGTTTTGCTAGATTGTTTTGTCTAGAGTTTAGAGTGGGTCAGTTTGTGGATGGTTTGAGGGCCATTGTTTCTGGTTTGAGGGTCTGATTTGAGGGCCAGTGTGTTCCTCTCGCTGTTCTATGCTTCCCTTCTTGGCTGAAGAAGGTGCGCCTATCGCCTTGGAATATTGGGTCTCTTACGGGTAAGTCGATAGAATTAGTTAAGTCTTTGCGTAGGTGTAAGATTAGCATAGCGTGTGTTCAAGAGACGAAGTGGGTGGGTGCTAAAGCTAGAGAGATTGATGGTTACAAGCTTTGGTATTCGGGGTCAATCAAGGCGAAGAATGGAGTTGGAATCTTGGTTGAGAAGGAGCTAGCGGACTTCGTGGTTGAAGTGCGGCGGAAGAGCGACCGGATTATGGCCATTAAGGTTTTGGTGGGTTCAGTTTTTGTGAATGTGGTTAGTGTTTATGCGCCGCACGTAGGCCTGCCGGAGGACATTAAGAAGCTTTTTTGGGAGGATTTAGATTTGGTTATCCAAGATGTACCTCGGAGCGAGAAGCTCTTCATAGGAGGCGACTTTAACGGTCATATTGGTGCAGAATCAGTTGGGTACGGCGCGGTCCACGAGGGTTTTGGTTTCGGAGAGAGAAACACGGGAGGGGTTTCCGTGTTGGACTTCGCGGTGGCCTTTGATTTGTTAGTGGTTAACTCCTTTTTCAAGAAGAAGGATGATCACTTAGTGACCTTCAAGAGCGGCTCTTGCAGGACCCAAATCGATTACTTTCTAACGAGGTCAGATAGCCGAAGATCGTGTAAGGACTGTAAGGTGATCCCTAGCGAGTATCTGGGAACGCAACATAGGTTGTTGGTCCTGGATGCAGAGTTCAAGAGTTCAATGAGGAAAAAGGGGAGAGCAGGAGACCCCAGAGTTAAGTGGTGGACTCTCACGAAGGAGAACGCGGCATTAATAGCGGAGAGAATTACTGAGGAAGGAGCTTGGAGGAGGGCTGAAGATGCAGATTCAATGTGGGAGGCTATGGCAGGTTGTATACGAAGGTCGGCTAAGGAAATCCTAGGTTTTTCCAAGAGAGGTGGCAACAAGATGGAGGGTGCCTGGTGGTGGAATGAAGACGTAAAGGAGAGAGTCAAGGAGAAAAAAGAGGCGTACGCAGAGGTCATGAACAGCGGCTCTGACGAAGAAAGAGCGACTAAGAGGATTATATATAAGGCAGCTAAGAAGGAAGCCAAGAAAGTTGTGGCGGCAGCAAAGAGCCTGGCTTTTGATAGATTGTATCATAGATTGGGGACCAAGGAGGGGGAGAAGGAAGTTTTTAAACTGGCAAAGACTAGGAAAAGGAAGACTAGGGATCTAGGTGTGGTGAGGTGCATCAAGGACGAAGATGGTAAGGTGTTGTATGAGGATGCTGAAATCAAGGAGAGATGGCAACGGTTCTTTGCTAAACTCCTTAATGGGAAGGGGATGGGAAAAGCCTGTAGTAGGAGCGGAGAAGGTAGTGATAGGCTTTTAGATCCTCAGGTGTGTGGCCATATAACAAAGGATGAGATTAAGGAGGCCTTGAAGAAGATGGCGAATGGGAAGGCAGAGGGTCCGGACCAGATTCCGGTGGAAGTTTGGAAGTGTTTGGGGGAAACAGGTTTAGAGTGGCTTTCGGAGCTTTTCAACGTCATTTTTAGGACCGCTAAGATGCCCAAAGAATGGAGGGCAAGCACAGTCATTCCCCTATACAAAAACAAAGGGGATATTCAAGATTGTAATAATTTTAGGGGTATTAAGTTGCTCAGCCACACTATGAAGCTATGGGAGAGGGTGATCGAGAGAAGGCTGCGAAGAGATGTTGCAATTTCAGAGAATCAATTTGGTTTTATGTCAGGCAGGTCGACCATAGAGGCGATTTACCTTCTCAGAAGGCTCATGGGTTTGTACATGGATAGAAAGGTGGATCTCCATATGGTGTTTATTGACCTGAAAAAAGCATATGATAGAGTCCCGCGGGAAGTGTTATGGAGTTGTTTGGAAAAGAAAGGGGTGTCATCCATGTATATTCGTGTGATTAAGGATATGTACGAGGGAGGGCGGACGAGTGTTAGGACGCCGGGAGGAGTCTCAAAGGACTTCGATGTTAGTAGGGGTCTGCACCAGGGCTCAGCCCTAAGCCCATTCCTTTTCACCTTAGTTTTAGATGAACTTACTAGAGGGATTCAGGGGGAGGTTCCGTGGTGCATGCTTTTTGCAGATAATATTGTTCTTATTGATGAGACCAGACAAGGGGTGAATGACAAGTTGGAGAGTTGGCAGCGTACGCTGGAAGCTAGGGGTTTTAGATTGAGCAGATCGAAGACGGAATACATGCATTGTTGTTTCAGTGGAATGATAGAAGAGGGGGGAGAAGTCACCCTGGTTGGGAGACACATACCTAAGGTAGATAAGTTTAAGTACCTTGGCTCGATCATCCAGCAAAATGGGGACATTGACGAGGGTATTAACCAGCGCATAAGAGTAGGCTGGCAAAAATGGAAGGCTGCCTCAGGTGTGCTGTGTGACAAGAGGGTGCCTTTAGGATTGAAAGGCAAAGTCTATCGGATGGTAGTTCGACCGACTGTCCTATATGGATCGGAATGTTGGCCCTTAAAAAAGACACAGGTTAAGAGATTGCTGGTAGCTGAGATGAGGATGGTCAGGTGGATGTGTGGTTTTACGAGAATGGACAGAGTTAGGAATGATGTAATCAGGGACTTAGCTAAAGTGACCCCCATAGAAGAGAAGATGAGGGAATTAAGACTCCGATGGTTCGGTCACGTCAAAAGGAGAAGTATGGCGGCCCCAGTGAGGCGGTGTGAGTTAATCGACGTCCCCGGTGGTAAGAGAGGAAGGGGTAGACCGAAGAAGAGTTTGGACGAGTTGATTAGAGAGGACTTGAAAGTAGTGGGTTTGACGGAGGACTTGGCTCAGGATAGGAGGATGTGGCGAAGTAGGATTCGGATTTTAGATGGTAGAGAAGCGACTCTGTAGTTGTCTGTAACTGTAATAGTTTGGTGCTGGTAGGGGTCTGTCAAGCTCGTATGCAGGTTGGGCTTTTTTTCTGGGAGTGACGGCAGCTGCTTAAAGTCGCGTGTTGAGGTACGTTCTTTCAACTTTCTTTCAGTTTCAGCTTCTTGGTCACTGTTTCTCCTCTTTGAATGCTTCGCAAATGCTGTCTTCTATAAAACTTTTTCACCAAACCTTTTTCGTGGGTCTCTTGGAATCAACCTCTCTACGGGTAGGAATACCGGTAGGGGTAAGGTTGCCTACAGCTGGATCTCCCCAGACCCCGCGAAAGCGGGACACACACTGGGAGGTATTGTTGTTGTTGTTGATAAAATTACCAAAAAAATACTTTGAGTAAATTATATTCACAACCTTGATAAAACTTGTATGAGTATACAAGGTACAAAAGGCAAGAAATAGAACCCTAAAAGGAAAACATTACCTATCACGAGGAGAAAAGTTAGCAAAACAAAGCAACAATATCACCGGATCAATATAAAATTGTTGAAAGAAATCAAATAAAAGAGGCTTACCACTGGCTTTAAAGGCCTCATTGTTTTTAGCACTTTGGAGAAACGTTTAGTGGATTGAAATAGGTTGAAGTGGGTTGGAGTTTTTTTATTATATGTTAGTAGTTGGGAACAAACTGAAGCAGGTTGGAGCAAGTCGGAGTATGTAGGAGCACGTAGATTGGACCAGGTTGGACTATTTTGGAGCATGTTTTCTATTCGACCATTTATGATTATCAATGACTATTTTGTACGGAATAGCTTTTTTATTTTCATAACATCAGTTTACATTACACTTACAAAAACTATACAATAGAAAAGTTGAACCTCATCATAATGCCTTATTGAACATTGGTCAATGATAACAAAGTCAAAGTGGACTTTCCATTTTTGGGTATGCAATATGAATGGGAAAACCACAGCCGACATAAAAGAAGAAACAAAATTTGGTTATCTTGAATGGAATGCATAATAAGTGGAAGACTTTTACAAGTAATAATTGAAGTAGTAGTAACTTGTTAGATTTCTAGAGGTAACATAACAATAAAGTATGGCAGGTTTCACGGACACCAACACTGGTATTCCGGCCGCCCCATCGGAGACAGCTTTCATGTGCTTGTTCACACGCCACGCGTCCAGTCCTACTATACGTCTCGAGTAAGTAACGGCCTTTTTATCTCACCTTTCCACGCATAACTTTTTGACTAATCATTTAAAATCATACCAACTTCTATGTATAAATATTAATTATATTAAAAAACACTTACCTGAAAAATATAGATTAAAATATATATATATATATGACAAATAAAAGTATACACTTTTTAATTTATGATGATATATATAGTCAGAACATTTATATAATGCAATAGTACAAATAAAAAGTTGTTCATAAAAATAGGAATTTTAACAATAAAAATTACTCTCCTATTTCCCTTTTTTTATAAATGATGCTGAAATTGCAAGGATTGATGTATGCAGGATTAAAACAAAAATCCTTACTAACAATTTTCAGATACTTTAATAGTTGAGCAATCTAACAGCCAATTTGTACCTTTTATTTTAATTTTTTCAATGAATATACCTTTTTTATTTTAATTTGTCTCATTTTAACTGTCATGTCTTCTATTGAATCATTATACTTTAGTGTATTTGTCTACTTCGACCATTTGTTAAGTTAAATAGATAGTTTAAATATAGACCGCAACCTTAGTTCTATAGAAACAAAATCAAAGGCAAATTCATGGCTATAAATAAAAAAAGGCTAATTAGGAGAAAATAATAAATATTCATGTACCCATTTTAACCTATTTAATATTTATCAATGCTTAAAGAAAACATTTTGTTATTTAAAAATGGGGGAAGTGTAAACTAATAGAAATAAGCAAACTTTTAGAAAATTGAAATAGTATAAATATAATTTATCTTATTTTATCCTATTGTATAAAATAAGATAAATTATTTTATCTTAATTAAAAAAACCTTAGCCAACTCCTCCTCCTTCTCCTATCTTTTTTCTCTAGAAAATTATTCTCCCTTTTGTAGATTTTAGTAGGCCTGATCAAAATGAGGGTCAGGTCGGATTGAGGGTCGAGTCATGAGGGTCAGCAAACAAGATCTTCTCAACCCTGGCCCTACCCTACTCTCATGCGGGTCACCATACACTTGACCCTGACCTTGACCCTAACCTTGACCCTGACCTGACTTTGCAGGTACCCTCAGGTCATTAGGTCATATCTGACCCTCAAATATTCTTAATATAGAGAATGAGATTTTTCATTAAGTTTCCTTTTTATTATAAAATTCAACATTAAACATCCTATAAAACAAAATGCCAAATGATAATATAATAATCGAATGAAGTCTATCGCAATTACAAAAATTCTAATATATAATTTAGCGATTAAAATGATTAGTTCATTAAAACGACTACTCCAATTATTAGAGAGAAAGCGTTACAAAGTTGTAAGCCAGTGAGATTTGAGGGAGGGAGGTTAAGAGGAGATGAGAGGGTAGAAAACGAAAAGGTTTTAAACAAATAAAACCCAAAATATCTTGTTATAACTTTAAATTTTGATCCTAAGTTTTAATTTATTTTTTTTAAGTGAGGGTCAGCAGGTCAGGTCAGAGGATCAAAACCTCTACCCAAACCCGACCATCATTGTAGTCGGGGACCCTCAATTTGAGGCTTGGGGCGGATCGGAGACAAAAAATATTGACCATGACCCTAATTTTTGCAGGTCGGGCCTATTGATCAGGTTTAGTTTGGATTATCATTTGCATCTTCATCAATAGTAAACCCCATTTATGAGTTATTTATGTTTCTTTAGTGTTTTTCTACTGATTAAACCATCACTCTTAATCTTAAAGAATCTCTCTATATCCTCTTTTAATGATTGATAATATCTTTCGCTCTTTAAATGTATCTATCATTTTAGTTTCGACCTATTCTGAGTTACTAAAATTATTAATTGATTCTAATACGGATTCAAATAGATATAAGTTCTTTAAGTTTGAACTACAATAAGGAGTAGACTTTCTCAATAACAAAGTTATACGAGTTTGGCGAAGCTCCTTCTTAAAAGCTGCATGATAAATCATATTGAGTAAGAGAAAACAGTTGCTACGTATCGATTAATTTTCTTATGCATAAAATTGATTTTGTTATTCTAATTATGGTCGGTCTTGTTTGAATTTAAAATCAATATGCTTTATTATAAAGCAAAGAAAAATCTTTTATCCCGCTAGAAATAAATGGGGATTAAATTAGGCAGCTTTGACTAGCAAACTAGCACGTGTCGCTGTTTGCCGTATGACAAAATATATTGCGGACCACTTTTTAATTTCCAATTAGTAAAGGTTTTTTTTAACTTTATTATTAGAAAATCAAAGAGATAGCGGGTCTCTTGTGTTGGGCATTAAATTCAGTCATTTAGAAAACAGGATAAGCATTTATTTTTATCCAAAAATCGGCTATTTATTTATCAAAAAAAAATCGGCTATTTAATGTGCTCAACGTTAGAGCTCATAAACCTCATTAATGACGTCATTATTGGAGACACGTGGGCTTTGATAATGTGGACTGTGGGGTCTGGCGGACTGTCTGCTCCTGGATTATAGGTTACCTGTTTAACTGGTGGATACTACTATAAAAATTGGCAAGTAAAACCAAATGGTTGGATATAGGGGGTGTGTAGTAATAACTATTTAAGTAAAAAAATAGTTTGGAAGAGTTTTAGCTATTTTGATTAAGTTAAACAGTTAAAGAATATTTGGTAAATAGTTGTTTGCCTCAAAAAAGTTATTTTTGAAAAAAAATATTCTTATTAACTTTTTGGGAAGAGTTTTTTTTGTAGAAATGACATAATTGTTCAAAAGTTTGAAATTTTTACATCACATGCCATTTAAAAGTAATTTATAGATAAGGGTATAAATGAAATTTTACTAACATCTTTTTTAAAAATAGTTAGTTTTACCGAACATTTTTTTTTCTAGAAACAGCTAATTCAAATAGCTAATACAAACAATTAATAGTTAACAGTCAATTCAAACAGCTAATAGCTAACAACTAATACAAATAGCTAATAGCTAACATTTAATGGTTGTTTACCAAAAAGATCATAATTGGAGTGATAAGTGGATAGCAGATAATTTGACAATTTAAATTTTTTAAAGTTGTTAGAGATTTGTGTTCATATTGCACATGTATCAATTTCTATGCATATCTTTACACTAAAAATGGAAAAATAATTTGGAGGATAAGATAAGCTAGAAGTATTCACACAAAAGCCCGATATAGCTAAGGTATTGACTTGGGGATGGTGTGGATATTAGTTTACTGTGATAGTGTGTGCTTCCGCAACTTATATATATATATATATATATATATATATATATATATATATATATATATATATTAAGGATGTATTTATTATATATTCTACTTTTTGTAATCCGTTTTTATTGATATCTGTTGAGGATATATACTCTGATATGGTTTTTACCCTGAGATCGTACACATCGACTTTGGGTATGCAGGTGGCTATGGGGCCCACATATGCTTGTGTGGAAGGTAAATTCATTTGTATTGTGATGGACCCACCTCAATTATTGGGCGATTGTAGGTTATAGATTTTTCCTCTTTCATGTGCTTTGGAGACACGGCTAGGAATATGAAAATTGAAAAGCATCAAGCTAACATGTTCACAATTTTTAGCCCTTTTTCTTTCTTACTTTTTTTTTAATTAAAAAAAATAGCCTTGTTAAGGTTCTGATCAAGCCTAGGAGAGAAGATTACAACCTGAGCCGAGTCCGTTTGGTGCCCTTGCCTTCTATATTAAATAAACACATTAACAATCACGCCATTTTTTAGACAAAATAATCACAATTTTATCTTTACAGGAATATTCTTTTATAATTGTTATTAGATTTAGATTGTCTGGACATAAGAAATTAGATGACAATTAATAACAAGATTTTCTTAGTTATATTTGAACTCACTAACTTCTAGCAAGGAAATTGTAATGCCCTGACCCCTCTCGGATCGCGAGTAATTATTAGGAATGACTTCAAGAATCGTCGACTAGCCTCACAAATCACCGCAAAGATTTCCAGCATGCTTCGTCCTCATTCACATGGTGTCTGAAAAACTTTCCAAGATGTCACCTATTATAAGATTTCTCCACAACAAGCACGCTTAGCTATGAAGTTCTAAAAAGTAGGCTTCCCGAAAAGGAATGTGCACCTTTGGTGATATGAACAGTTATTTCACATCCTGTTAAGCCACTCAGGGTGTTACAATCACCCCCACTTGAAACGCATAACATCCTCGTTGTGTCTCACTAACCAACCGACTTACAAGTCATATATCTTGATTGGTGGTCCAAGCCAGTATTTTTGCCCCGTCAGGTGACTGCGAGGACTCTTCTGTCTATTGGCTCAGCTCACAGTCACAGGTTGGCTCTGATACCATTTGTAACGCTCCGACCCCTTTCGGGTCGTGAGTAGTTACCAGGAATGGTTTCAAGGATAGTCGATTGATTCCACAAATCATTACAAGCCTTTCCGACGTGCTTTGTACTCAGTCACACACTGTCAAACCACTTTTGGTGATATGAGTAATCACTTCATATCCTATCAAACCACTCGAGGTGTTACAGAAACATTGTGCTTTTCATAATGCATGGTCTGACCTTGCCAGTATGATACATTTGCTCAAAGGAAATTATTTTGCATACTCAGGTTAAAAAATACTTGGTATAAATTAAACAGAATCCAATTAGATGAGATAATATTAGTTCATCAGAATAATTTAAATTTGGGATATTTTTTTACTTTTATATTCAATTATTCAGTTTTGTCCCTATCATCTCCCCCACCCCAACCACAAAAAAGAAAAGAAAAGAGACATGCAAGCAAAAAAGGTAAAATGCAAATAGTGTATCCAAATTGATAATGTCTAATTAAATCAAGCTGAGCCAGGATGAGAATTACTCCGGCTAATTAATTAAACATTAAATACTCCACCCATCACATAAAATTTGTTTTGTGTAATATGAATTTTTAAGGAAAAATTATTTAATGTCATAATTTTCATAACTTTCCAAATAAACAGAAGACTCCAAATACCAACAACAACAACACCAATTTTTAATGCGGCTTCCGTTTTTACAGGATTTGGAGAGGTTCAGATGTAGACAACTTTACTTTTATTGACATTCCTACCCATATAGAGACTGATTCTAAGACTTTCGATACCAATAATAGTAAAATGTATCTTTATTCTAAGACGTTTAGAAAAAGTAAAAGAGACCGGGAATGTGGGACCCAGGGGGTTGGTGGCAAACAACTCCACAAACTCTACATCCTATTGACTTGATTACATTCATCAATATTAACCACAATTTTTTTTAAAAAAAAGAAAAAGGCATTACCATCATTGACATCGCGCATAATTAGTGATGTGAATTAAAGATACAGTTAATATTAAAATTATAGTTTCATTAGGAAAATTCAGTTGAAGGACAGCTAAACTAACTTTCTTACATTTCCTAGATTCATGACCATTTTCCTTCACCATGGTATAATGTGTTGATGTAAATCATCTTACATTTCTATTGTGGAAGTATATGATTGTGTGCATGTAAGATTTTTTTTGGGTTTTTCACTATGCAAGATTTACTCTATATGTAAAAAATTTAGGATTTTTGACCACCAATGATCTCATCATTGGAGGTCTTGGATGAGAATAAACCAACCTTTAAAATTAGCTCTCAATAAGCAGATCATGTGGGATATTTATTTTGAATATACCAATTTTAAATGAACAGTACTTTTACTTTCCAATTTGATAATGTACTAACTTATTTATCACATGTGAATGTTGATGTCGGAAATAGAGTGCAAATATACTACATATACGTGATAAATAAGTTAATATCTTTAAAACTATTGAGTAAAAGTATCTATAACTCGATGGTGCTACAAATAAAGCAAACACCCCCAAAATTTAGAAAATAATATGGTTGTCGCTCCCTTATCACACCTGCATGATGGTGTCAAACAAATGAAAAAAATATATCATCAACACATGATAAATAAGTTAATACATTGTCAAACTAGTAAGTGAAAGAGTCGTTGACCTTGTGGCGGAACATGCAACCGGAATATGATCCAAATGCCCCTAAAGTGAGATTATTGGCGTTCAAAGCCCTAAAAATAATTTAAAGTAATATGTATAAATTTGAAAGTCAAATATATAAAGCTTTAAAATTTAAAAATGATAGGTGGAGATTATTACAAGGACAATAAGACCATATATAATATAAGTTATGGCCAGGAATACAAGTCCTTTTAAATTGAATATGGCCATCAAATCAATTTTTCCTTTTCGTTGTGAAGGTTGAACTTAAAATCAATCATGACTCAAAAAGTTTTGTGGGCCTAAACTTTGTTTGACAAGCACTTGTCGTGGGCCCATAATATCGTGTTAATTGTCCACGGTTTCCTGTGGGCTCAGTGGCCCACCATGCAAATAATGGGAAGTCTTTTGTGATTGGACACAGTTTTTTGAAAAAAAAAAAAGTTAATATGGCCAGATGTGCTTGACCCAAATTTTGTCACAACGTGGCAAAATTTTCATGTCTCTCTTTTTCCCCCTTGAAAAGCGTAAAGTAATTAAGATTGACGCCACCGCTAATCATCTTCATCTTTTCTTTTTCTTTTTCTTTTGCCTTTTCCTTTTCCTTTTCTTTTTTTAAGTCCAAAATGAAACTCAACTTTATTAAGCTCCAACAAATGGAGACCACGAGACACCAATGTTATCTTCAAATAACATAGGATGTAATGAATTGGGGGATTATTGATGATCACAAGAGATAAAAATTGCTCAGCTCGTAAGTTCGTAAGATGATTTGTCGTATAATTTGATTCTCAACAGTCGTAATCAACTTTTTTTCTAGGGTGATTAACTAGCCAAACAATCTTTCTTTTTTTTTAAAAAAGAAACAAGTGTTGACAAATCAATTATGACTAAGTAGTTATGGAATTGTGCAATGATTATGTACCCAGTTATTGGTGAACTGGTCTATTTAAAACAGATAACTATCTGGTTTGGATTTACCTAACAATAAGTTGGGTCGATCACTAGTTATGCATTTGGATTCTGTTTGATTGTCATTTCTTAACTGTCAAATAATTGGATTACTTGTTAGCTGTTAATTTATTAAATTATCTTTTCATATCAGTTATTTGTATTAACCGTTTTTAAAAAATATTTAGCAAAAATTAACCTTTTTTTTTCAAAGAATTAAAAATGTGACACAAAAAATTAATTTTAAAAAGTTAAACACAAAAAGCTACTCGAATGTGCTTTTTGCTAATAGCCTGGGATATTAATATATTTAAAAAAAATCAAGGATTTAATTTCAAAAACAAATTATAAAAAAATCAAGGAGTTAATTTAAAAACAAAATTTTGAATTTATCTAGAAATTTAATCTTGTTGGAATT
>JACYFF010003369.1:8748256-8798912 GCA_017589665.1 Selenicereus undatus | reverse complement strand
GTTGGAATTGTAATTTGCAAGTATAAACTCGATGTGTTGATAGGTCTCGTTAACATATTGTTACGCATTGTTCATATTGTAATTATACATTTAATTTCGCAATAGTTTTAATTATTTGTTGATGTCCTATTCACTCCTCTAGAATAATTTTAACCTTTATTATATTAAATATTATTGAATAATAATTTAACAATCTTTTCCTTGTAATTAAGAGTTTAGGATCGCGTTTCCTTTACATTGATATTCACAAAGAGGATTTGAATAGTTGATGTGATGTACAAGACAAATTATAGAAGAATGAAGGATTTTAAATACGATTTTTTAATTGATCTGAAAATTTAATTACCTTATCCAGTTACAATTGCAATTTGCAAGTATAAGCTCAATTTGTTAATAGGCCTCATTACCACATTGTTACGCATTGTCCATATCGTAATTATGCATTTAATTCGCAAAAATTTTAATTTTATTGATCTCTGATTCGGTCGTCTAGGATGATTTTAATTTTTAAAATTTTAAATGTTATTAAATAATAATTTAACAATCTTTTCCTCGTACATAGGATCGCGTCTCCTTTACGTTGATAGTTACAATAGCATTTGAAAAGTTGATGTGATGTAAAAGTTAAAATTATGAAGTACATCTCACGTCATAAAGAATTAAATTAGTATTTGTCATGGTTTAACTTTTAGTTAAGAATGTAATTACCTTGATAATTAAAAATTAGAGTTGAAAAAAGTTGATCCGATATGATTATCGATTTAAAATTGACACAAAGTTAAGTGAATTTAGGTATAAATTTTCAACCCGTTTAATTAAATGGGTTGACACATTCAACCCATTTAATTAAATTAATTAGGTTCAGGTCGAGATTCTCGACACGAAAAAGTACTTATTTAATCCGTTTAATTAAGTGAGTTAAATAAGTTAACTCATTTTTCTATTTTTTATTCATCCATTTACTTTTTATTAGATAATTAAGAATATAAAAATTTTTAGAAATTGTTAATTATGACGAATTAGGGGAATTTCAAAGAGTAATTATTTAATGTGATATGTAAACTTAATTTTTAACACTATAATTATGTATTAGTTGAAAATATTAAATACGTAAATAGTTAATTAAGCGACTGTAATTATTATCGTAAACGGGTTAAGCGGGTCAACCTGTTTAAAAATTAAATGGGTACATGTCAAGATTTATCAACCCATTTAATAAACAGGTTACGTTCAGATCGAAAAATTCTTAACCTGTTTAAGTTCGATATGAACACGAACCCGACCCGACCCGACACGACCCGACCTATTACCCAGCTCTACAATTAGTCATATCTAAACAAATCATCTTAATTTAATCTTTTTGTAATTAAAAAAAAAAATCTAAAGTATCCTCTACTTTGTGATGGGAGAATTGAGACAGAAAATCGAGCTCTCCCATGAAAAATTCTAATGTCATTAATCTACTTCAATTAATAAATTACAATTGTTACCAATTACAAATGTTAACGTTAAGTCCTGAAGTTCTTATTTCTCCTAGTTTTATACAGTTTATTAACGATTTTACTAGTAGTTTTATTTCTCTATGTCTTGGTGAGAGATGTATTTTTCAGTGTAATTTTTACCTTCTTGCCTTGGTTGTAATTTCAAAACTTTGCGAGAGTTAGTTTACTCGCGAATTCAATGATTAAATTTCACCATATCAGATATTGAATCGATAATGAAATATAATATGCGATTTTAGTACGACGATTTGTTTGTTAAGTATAGTATATTATTTTAAATAGTTTTCCGTTTCATAAAATCATGATCCTGTTTGACAAACAGTAGTTAGCTATTAGCTGTTAACTGTTTAAAATAGCTGTTTATATTGGCTGTTTGAATTAGCTGTTTTTAGAAAAAATATTTAGTAAAAACTAGTCGTTTTTAAAAAATATGTTGGTAAATTTTCATTTATGCATTTATTTATGAATTAGTTTTTAATGAGATGTACGTAATTTTTTCAAACTTATAGACAATTATATCATTTTCATAAAAAGCTCTTCTCAAAAGGTTAATAGGAATAACTTTTTTACAAAGAGTTTTTTGGAGCCAGATAAATATTGTAAATAGTTCTTTACCAAACATCATTTAGCTGTTTGATTTGGTCAAAATAGTTAAAATCCTTTCAAATAGTTATTTTTTTTTTCAAACAGCTGTTGTTACCAAACACCCCCTATACCATAACTCATTGAGAATTGAGATGCTTCGTTATTGAAAAACGCAGTTGGCCCTGTATATGTAGATCTAAACTTTTTGAAAATAACAATTTGTTTTGATATTTAAGATAATTTTTTTTGGAGAGGACTCGCATTATAGATGGTGTTGACATATCATATTCGGATTGAACAAATGGGGCAAAATCAAAACTCGGATAAGAAATTAATGTTCGATTCCTATTTTTTTAGATCGGATAATTCAGACAAGGTTTAATTCGAATCAAAATCGGATTTAGACAATGAAAATATAAAAAATGTTATATACAGATTTAAATTTGGAAGAAAAATTTATAATTATATCCAATTTCTTTGAATTAAATAAATTTTAATATTCGGATGGAGCAAATTTTAACATGGGCAAAATTTATAGAGATAGAGCCTGTGAAAGAGCCAGTGACCAAGGAAGCAACGTCGGCAAGCAACAGTCGCGCAAGGAAGACGTCACGTTGACGTCAGAGCAAAACTTTTTGCAAATAATGTGATTGTAGAAGTTCAGAGAAAATGGCGTCCACCCCGTTGTGTTGTCAAAGCTGTTTTCTGGAATCACATGGTGAGTGACGTGAGATGACGTGTCACCCCCAAACTTCAAAGGCTTTCGCGCCATATAAGACTTTGGTTCTTCGTTGACTCTATTAGCCGACCATTACACCCTTATTTTCACCCTCTCATTACACTTTTGTTCTAATTCTCCTTCCTTCTAATGTCAATGCTTCTTTTTTAGCCAAGTCTTTCATTTTCTTTCTTCATTTATTATTAATTAGCTTTATAAAAAAAATTAGAATTCTTAGATATGGATAATATTAAATTTACAGAAATTGAATAAAAGTAATATGATTTTTAAATTTTATTATACCTTATGCGTTGAATTTCAAGAATATACGTTTTCTTCATTACCCCATTAAGTCAGAAGAATTTTGACTTGTAAATTTGATAATATATTAGTGTATTGTTTCATTTTCATAATTTATTAGTAATTTATTATAAGTTAGAATTTTTTGACACCAATAATATTAACTTTACAATTTACGTACATCATTTGATGAGAATTAATAATCCAATTTTTAAAATAGCGGCCCAACATACTAAACTTTGAGCATGTCTTTTTCTTACTGTGTTCGGATCAAAGTCACTTTGCCTTACCAATTTGATGATTTTTTTTTAGGGCTATGAATTTCATGATGTATTAGCATGTTCATCACATTGAGATGGTGGTATTATAAAAGTAAATGAAAAAATATATTACGCATGTGTGTTGAGTAAGTTACCACATTTCAAAACAGTGAGCAAAATTTTATGTAATTCAATGGTGATATAGATAAAATAAATATCCCTAAAGTATGGGATGCAATGATGTATTCATTTATTCATTATGTGTAATTCAATGGTGATACAGATGATGTATTAGCATGTTCATCACTTTGTTCTCTTTCTTCCTCTCTTCATCTATGTGATATGTGCATTTTAAAGATTGGGATGGCGGATTTTCTGACCATTTTAGTCATTTGCTTTGTCATTTTTAAAGTTCTTTCCCTTAGCAACTTGTCTTTTCAATTGTGAGAGTTGTTTTTTCTTTTTGAGTGCGAGAGTCTTCTATTATGATAGATGTTATTTACTTTTGTGTAGTATTTTTGTTTGTTTTTCGTGGTATGATTCGTGATCCAAAGATAAAACGATTCTTAATTAAATGAATTTCAAATACAACCTCCCATGTGACATAAATATCACTCCCAGAAGAGTACACCAGATTAACAAATGAACATATTACAGTTGATCCATGGATCTTCTTCTCCGTGCTGTATAATGAAATAGCAGTCGTGAGAAGACGAGTGGCAATGCTTGTAAAAGTAGTATTTTTGGATGTAAATGTATTTTGACATTAGAATTTGCATTTATTTGTGTTTGATATGTCTTGTAGATATCATATGCCACATGTCCATTCGTTTAACAGGACCTTGCTCTTCAAGCTTAAATTTTTTTAAAAAAGCCTACGCAAAAAAATACTATATGAATGTTACAAGCTATAGCATATATATGATGATTGTTCACTACTATATATCACAAAGCGTACACTATAAATACGATTGTTCTTAAATTAGAAAGATATTGATCATATATGCTTTATAATATGTGATTTGTGTATTAGACTAGTAACTATGATTCGGCACAATAAGCCTCACATCAAAAGTTAATATTTAGCCCGAGGTCTTGATAGGTCGAGATCTAGGTATATCTTAAACCTATTTTCATTAAATTTTAAGCATATAGTCATTGGTAGGGTGTATAGAAGTTCACAAGAACTCCTTGCATAGCAGATTATATTAAGTCTTGGATATTCTTTTAATGGATTAATTATAATTGAAGAAACTTGACATTTTAGTTTTTCAATAGAGATGAATGAGATCATGAAAAGGATAAAATGTTGACCTTGAAATTAATATTGCAAATGCATGCAGAATTCCATGATATTCGATTCACACGTACAGTGGAAGGAGCTAGAGAGGGAGTAGTGACCCATGCAACTAACTATGCTTCATGTGTCTCCATCCTAAACACGAATAAAAGTTGCCCTATCGACCGCCCAAATTTTGAAAATTATGTGCCCTAAAAGTTTGTTTACGTCGTTGCTTGCTTGTAGGCAGTTAGCTAAGCACCCCAACTTCATACATCATTTTTTTTTCCTTCCATTTTACGTACGGCAAACGACCCCTTTTTTTAGAAATTATAACGTGGTCTCACAAGTAAAAATTCTTCTCTGTTTTTATCTTCTAAATCCTGCCGCTATTTTCTCCTTTTATTTAACTATTTAGACCCGGCCCGTTTGGACCTTGAAAAATTTGGTGGAAATAAAAATTTTTGAGAAAGTAACTTTTTTTTTTTCTTGTGTTTGGTTTGGAGAAAATCATAAAGAAAAAAATGCGGAGGAAAATAAGGTGGATAAATTGCTAGAAACAAGCGATAAAATTTTTCTCATAAAATTGTGAGGAAAGTTAGGGAAAAGTTTCCAAAAGAATTCCCGGTCTCCTCCAACCTCGCGCTGCTTGGTGATATCAACATGATTCAAGTAATTCATTACCATTCAAATTTCTTATCCAAATTCTTGTATTTTTTCTCAATCCAAACAAGAGAAAAAACAACTTACTTTTTTCATTCAACTTTTCTTCTTTTTTAATCTTTGTAAGGACCAAACAGAGCCTTAATGACATATGGCCAGAGTTTACAGAATGGAACGAATTCATGGTGTAAACACTAGTGCTTTCTGTTAGCCTCTTTTTCTCTTTTTTTTTTGTTTTCCACTTTTTTAATCGCTATTGACTTGTTCTCAAATTGTTGGATGTGTGTCTTCATTTTCTTTGTCGATTTATGAAAATTATTTTTTTTCATATTTTGGGTTGAAAATCTTTTCCCTTTCGAAAAGATAGTGCTTGGGGGTCACGTCACATATTTGCTGTTAGGTTTACTCCTTCATATCTCTGGGGAATCACTCTCATATAGTGAATTTGTTATGCTCGTGATGCCCGTGGTCTAGTCCAATTTGAAGTTTTCACGCTAAATCTTGTCTTTGCCTATTTTAATTTTTATCTTCTTTGGTTGTTCTAGATTTTATTTGTCATCCTAGTCGTTTCGCTGATAATTGCTCAATTCTAACTCAAAACAAATTTATCTCTAGCAAGTGGTATTAGCTAGAATGATTTCTACCTAACATAGATCCAATTGAATAGTTTTTTCTCATTTTATCAAATAAGATTTGAATAAATTATTTACGACATTGGAAATTAGCTTAAAGTAATTCAAATCTGGGTCAAATGTGCACAATAATCCAAACTGTGACATTTGTGCAATATACAAAACTTTCAATCCATTTGGACTGCATATACCAATCAATAAAATTACGTCTAGCATGCCCTGGAAAAAGAATTTTGCATCACACACACACACACACACACATATATATATATGTGGGCATTGGTATGCGACGGGTAAGTGAGGTAATTAGTATGACCATATTTGATGACAAGCTTTTTGCCTTCACAAAGAATTTTTTGCGTCCATTAACAGTTTGATATTGATCAAAAAGTTCTTCGGATTATTTAGTTAAATAGCTTTTTACACTAGTTTGTAAAAAACTCTTTGAATGAACTTTTTCAACAAATGTTTTACTATTCACCATTAAAATTACCGTCTTATCGCATTGGATTTGACAAATTTATGTTCAATGCCATTGGAGGCACTTTGCATGAAAGAAGGTAATTTCTTCAAGTATGTTAACTTATTTTTTTAGCAGCCTTTTTTTTATTTTCCTCCTTCTTACCCTTAAAAAGTTATTGAAAAGAAAAATAAATATACAATAAAGACAATTTTAATTATTATTAAAAGAAAATTAAGTTAACATTTAACAAAATATTATAATAATAAATGTCAAATTTGGGTGAACATATATAAATATAATTTTATATATCGCACAGACATAATTCATAATCCGTATGAAAAGAAAAATTAATGTGCAATAAGACAATTCTGTTGTATGAAAAGTAATGAAATTTTGCTACGGGCATAAGTAAAAATTTGTCAAATAGCCTTGTTAGAAATAATTAATTTCATTAAACATTTTTTTCAAAAATAACTAATGTAATAAGCTAAATCAAATTGTTAATACAACCTTTCTAACAACTAATAGTTAATACAATAAGCCAACCACTAATAACCAACGTACAACAGATTTCCAAACATGCATATATATTAACCAAATTTCATAGTTCGAATTATTTTACACATAGAGCCCATATTTTAAATTACCTTAAACCAATTTCTTATGAAAGTTTAAGAGTAAGATTAAAATTCTTCAAAAATGTCAGAGCAATGATTAAAGCTTTAGAAGTCTTCCATAAGTTCTATGGCTAATCAATGACTGTTAAAACCTTTCCGTCAAAATTTGAAACTAATCCGCAAATGTCATGGGCAGTCTAAAAGTTTCAAACCCTACAAATTTAGAGTTTAAGCAAAAATTCCTACAACTTTTAAACAATGCCATGTATACTAGGGGTCTGTTCTTTTCGTAGGTAAATTGGGGTGGGTAAAAGGGTAAAGTAGATTGAGGTGGATTGAAGTAGGTTAGAGTGGGTTGAATTTTTTTTATGTGATAAATTGAACTTGGTTAAAATAGTGGAAGTGGGTTGAAGTGAGTTGAGGTTGATATTTTAGAATTGACCCACGAAAAGAACATGACCTAGATCCAAAGTTGCAGATTCAACATAAATAAAATTTAGACAAGGATAATGCCAAATTTCAAACTTTTGTTTTCCCTCACATATATGGTTATTATTAAGAGGGATGCCAACTTTGTTTGAAGTTAGACTTAGTGACAATTACTAATTAAATTTAATTACTTATGCATTTAATTTATAGAGTGATGATATATGTCTTGTCGTAAGAGATTCTTAAATGTCTTCCCTCGTTCTAAATTAATGTATTTTATAATTTAAAATCCCCAAATTCTCAATGGTTATACTTAATTCTAAATGGCTAAGCTTAAATATGCATCAACTACCGCACTGAAGTACTCAATGACATCCCAATTGGATCAACCCTATCTGGAGGGCATATGATGTGCGTATTTTAGAAATGTAATAAATTATGAATAAAAAAATGATTTAACACCATTTTTAAGTTGTAATATGCTTTCACTGCTCGGTCATATCATTTTTTTCAATTTGAAAATATTGTAATATGATTTTTAGACAAAACATGACACTTAAAAAGTGTCTCGCAGTAAGATATTTATCATTGTGCCAATCTATAAGTATGTAAAATTAGTATTGGGAATACTAGGAGCGAAGGCAAAGGGTACCTTACAAGCCAAGGGGATGTTTGGTAACAACAACTATTTGAGAGAATTTTAGCAGTATTGACCAAGTCGAACAGCCAAAAGGTGTTTGGTATATAGCTATTTGGCTTCAAAAAGTTAAGCTATTCTCATTAGCATTTTAGTAATAACTTTTATAGAAATGACATAATTGTCTACAAATTTTAAAAAATTACACCACATGTTATTAAAAACTAATTTATAGACACGAGCATAAATGAGATTTTACCCATATATTTTTTAAAAAGAGACAGTTTTATCAAATATTTTTTCTAAAAACAGCTAATTTAAACAACTATTACAAGCAGCTAATTCAAACAGCTAATAATTGTTTGTTAAATATGACCCAAGTGGACACTTGGACCAATTACCATTAGCAAAAATATAAGCACATGTGCAGTATAATAGAAGTAGCTTACTTTCTAGTGCCCCAAAGTGCTTCTTCCTTGAAATCTACTAAAAGCGTAGCCCATTTTAGCTGGCTTATGCATTGCATGGCTGAAACAACGCCAAATGTGTTCACTCTCAGACAATACCATCATGAAAATGCCATTTACCGTAAATTTGTTGGATTATGACGGCTTATTTTGACCAAATTTTGAGCGAATGTCAATTTGCCAGTTCCAACATGATGTACGGATTTCTGAGCCTCTTTTTTTTTTTTCTGCTGCTGCTTTTCAATTTACATGCAATTTTTCTCAATTCTTGGTCAGTGTTGAATGAAACTGTCTTACAATAACTTAGTGTGTGAGACATCTTACATATTTATTAACCAACACTTAAATTTAAAAGAAAAATATTTGTTATATAGACGGTCTTATAATAACTTTTCATGAGACCGTTTCATACAAAAATTTGTATATAATTTGTATGTATCAAACTGCGCGAAAACAACTATTATGTTACGTTTCTTTTTCCACTTCCCTTTATAGTTTGTTGAAAAGGAAACAAAAATGACAAATGTAAAGGATGACTAGCCTAATTAATGTGAAAGCTTATGGAAATGAACTTTTTGAAGATCGTCAGGGCAATCATCATACCCTACATGCTTCCATGCATGGACAAAATCATGCTTTTTAATCGAAATTGCTGTCAAATTGTCTATAACAATCGTACCGCCCATTCCATTTGCATTCGCTCGTACCAACTAAAAAACAAATTTTTGCAGCCGAAAAAAAGAGAGAAAAAACTCCGCATAAAACAAGTTGAATTCCAAAATTTTCCAACATGTTAGTTGGACATATAATATGAATTGAGACTTAAAGCATGTTTTCAAAATTATGCAACTCTAAATATTGCATTTTTAAAATATGAAAATCTATTATCCAGAAGCATTTATTTTACTAATACGAAGGTTCGAGGTTCATTCTTTCTATATGAGTACGAACTTTAGGTGGGTTAAAATTTCTTCGCTAGAATTTAAGGCACCTTAATAAATTCTTTAGTTTGAATAATATATTTGCTATGACCCAATAATTTCTTCCTACATCGACAAAGTATTGGATATCACCCTAATTTGTTAGAGTTAGTCAGTCAAGCCGTTAAATAAGCTGGTCCACATGCCAACTCCGCAAGTTAATTAGAAAGTCTGTTAGCTTATTCTTTTCGCTGTGTACCAATACTTCTCTGTATTTAGCTGGACATTTGAACATAATTAAATCCAGTGAGGGGTTCCTTCTTCTCCCTCCAAATCTCTCTATGTTCTTGCTCATTCTGAAAAAGGTTCAATGTTAACATGGTATCAGAGTAAGGTTGCTCGATCTTGATTTGTCACCGTCCCCGTTTAATTAATCTTATTCGTGATGACATATGATTTTGCACAATTTATAAGTTGTAATGTGCTTCTACTATTTAATTGTATCATTTTTTTAATTTAAAAATATCATAATATAATTTTTAGATTAAAATAAAATACGTAAAGACTATCTTATATTAAGACCTTTACCATTTTGCTTTAAAAATAAGTCAAAAAAGGACAATGTTAGTACTGTTTAACTACAAGTGTTGCATGTGCGAGCAAAACGTCATGATGGGTATCTTCTACAAGAGTTCGTGAAGTGCATTAATTACATGAGAGAAAAAAAAGGCAGATACATGATAAAGCGAATTAAATGGTCCTAAAAAGGTTGGCTCATTAGGGAGCTTTTAATGCGGTCTTACATATCTGCTTAGACTTGAAAATCATGAGCGTGGAATGGCCAACCAAAAAAGGGTCCCCCATTTGTGGACCTTTTATGCAAATTCCATGTGCTCAAATTGTACTTTTGAGCCGTTTCCCAGCTCTATTAGCTGTTTGCCAATGTAACACTTGTGATCGATACAGTTATGTAACGACAAAACAAAAGAGTATTTGGTAAATAATTTTTTAAGAATTTTTTTGGTATAAGAGAATTTCTTTTTACCGAGGTAAACTATATGATCAAGTAAAAAAGTTAATTCAGGCGTTAATGAAAGGATTTTTTAGAAGAGTTTTTTTGAGTTGAAAAAAATAATTTCAAAAAGCTAATTTTATGTGCTTTTTGAAATAGCTTTTTAAAGAATTAGCTTTTTTTCTCACAACTTTATCAGAAGCAGCCAATTTTATTAAACAGTTTTTCAACAAACAATTAGCTCAAATAGCTAACAGTTAACAGCCAATACAAACAGCTAACAACTAACAACTAACAGCTGTTTGCTGAACATGACCAATATATATATATAAGTGGGATATATGACAGTCGCAAATTTATATATATGATAGCAGTTTTAAACTCATAAATTTTGACATAACATACAACCATGTAAATGATTAATTGAGTTTTACATGAAGAGTTTTGAGACGAAGAGAGTAATTAACTAGCATCGCAGTTATATTTTTAATTATTATTGTAGTTATTTAAAGAACACTGTAGTGACAATTTAGATAGTAGCCAAGTTAGGTGATGTTCAAGGGTGAGTCATTGGAGTAGATTTAGTAATTATATCGCATAAAGCAAAGAATATAAAGATGATTAAAGATAAACCTAATTTGGGTTCTTCATATCCCTGCATAGTCAAGGAAGCCACTGCTCCTTTTCTCTCAGTGTAAGATTCATCATTGGCTTTGCTATATATATATATATATATATATTGATTTTGGATCATCCATTTCACTAGAGTCGAATTACTATTAGCTCAACAAGGGATAAAGATCTCGCATTACAGATTTTTTTCATTCACAAGGCTCAAGTCCAAGAACTTATTTAAGAGAAACAAGTACCAAACTACTTGAATCAACCTATATTGATTCTTTGCTATAAATATGGTAAAACAACAGCGAGGTTAATTTATTGTAAGTTTGTAACTAAATTGACGGTTAATTATATAGAGCTGCTGTACTTGCTTCCATTACTAATATTTTACTATTTTGGCAATAAAATCAAATCACTGTATTACACTGGTCACTTGCAAAGTTCTGGCCCAACAAGAATTTCAGATATTTTGTTCCGTAGATCTCGACTTTGATGTTCCTCCGCATTTTCTTGTACGAATCAAGAGGTGAGAAACGGGTTGGGTCGGATTGACCCATTTAATAAATAGATTAATTTTTTATCGGTGTTAAAAATAGCATAGATTTGCTTTAAATTGAAAAATAACATGTTTTCATACTATATGGTTTAATCGTGTCGACTTTGGGTCGAAATCGGTTCGGTTCGGGTCGGGTTCGGGTTTCTTTCAGCAACTTCGAATCGGGTTCGTATCGTGTTATCGTGTCGGGTCAGACATTCCCAACTCTATACGAACCAAATGCACTTGTTAGATCACAAGGTCAATAGTGTTCATTTGCTTTTTCTTTCAAGTAAACTATAAATGATAATATAAGACAATTACAAACAGTAGACGGAGTTGAAAAATGAGGCTGAAATCTGATGCATTAGTTAGTTTTAAATTTTAACCATTAAATTAGGACCCCATTTGCATTGCAAGGATGAAACAATTAGAGCTGGAAACGGCTTGAGTCGGGTCAACCTATTTAATAAATAGGTTAATTTCGTATCATCTGTGAAAACAACTTAGATTTGCTTAAAATTGAAAAACAACAAGTTTTAACACTAAGCAGTCAAATCGTGTTGACTTCGGCTTGAAATCGGTTCGGTTTGAACTGGGTTCGTATTTCTCTTAATAACTTCGGATCAGATTCGTGTGGTGCTATCGTGTCGCGTTAAACTTTCCTAGCTCTAGAGATAACTTTCTGTGTTCAAAGTGATAAATCTCAAATTTGTTTAAAAATCTAGGCCAGTCTACGCTAATTGTGCATTTTCAATGTTTGATTACACCCAAATCACCTTGGGAAGGACAGGTCCAACGGGAAGAACGCATGTGTTTGAGGTCCACCCTAAGATCATAACCGTGTATTTAGGAAACACAATAGCCTAATGGACTAGAGGCCTTTTTAACTGGAGCTTTAGCTTATGAGGCCACCCTAGAACCCGTCCTCAATAGGGGAGTAATGGGCCATTTTAATTTTTCTAGGTCGTGAAAACATGGCCAACTAATCTAATATTTTTATTTTTACTGAGTAAAGTTGGGAGTTTTAAGTAACACTGTAGTAGAAAAAGACAACAGTAATAACAACTTGTAATATAAGTTTCACTTTTGTAGGATTTGGAGAGATTTAGATGTAGATAATTTTAATTCTGCATACATCTCTACCCATAAAGAGATCAATTCTAAGAGATCCACACAATTTTGTTTGTTATGTTATTTGATTTCTTTTCTAAGACAGACAAAGGGTAATATAAAAGTTAGAGGTGGCAAATAGGTAATTTGATTTGGGTGTGGATCGGTCAAGTTTGGGTCATGTCATGTTTCGGGTTAAGTGAAATTTCGAGTCAATTTGGTTTGGGTTGTGTGAACTTTAGCTCAGGTCGACTTCGGGTCAACCGATTTTTGGTCTAATATACTTGTCATACAAAAATAAGTAAATTTGTAGAAAATTTCAGGTTGGCTATGGTTTGGTTCGGATTAATTCGGGTTTCGGGTCCACTTTCGGGTGAATCTATTTCGAATGTTGGGTCGGGTATGGGATCTCGAGTCAATTTTGTCATGTCTAATAAAAACAACTACTTAAAGCAAAATAAAATATAAAAACAAATATTAGAAGTAAGTACCACTTTAAACAATCAGAGGTGGGCTAATAATAACTTTATTAAGATGAAGGTACTATTAGCATACAAAAATACGCCAAACACAAGACATAATGTTATCCAGTACCACACAACAACATCCACTAGGAAAATACATGAAGCATAATCTAACATTATGAAAGAGCTTTCAAACAGACTTTAGTAATGTTGAAATATTAAGGGCTTTGTCACAGATGAATCATGGCTAATTCAAATCGTTGGCTTTTCCACCATTCTCATATTTTTGAGTAAATGGCTCATTAGTTTTTCTTTTTCTGTTCTTTTTATTGTTGTTATTCATTAGACTAAGTGAAGTACTATGCTGTCGCAAATATATGATCAACTACTTCATAATTGTATAGTTTCACTTATAATTAATCAACCTACTAATCACAAATACAAGAAACTATTTTTTGAGCTTTAGGCACCTAATCACAAATACATATTTAGAAGGCTTCTTTGGGCACAACGCACTTACTTAATTACATGATATTCTCTTCACGGTCAATCTAACCAATTCGTAAAAATTTGTTAGAGGACAAACCTATTCTTAGACATTCAACCATCAACTTAAACTTTTGGTTGAGTTGATTCTTGAACATGGTATTAGAGTCTTTCTGACTAAGAGGTATCAAGTTTGAATCTTAGCATCCCCTATATTGATTTATTGTGCAAGGTAGAGGGTGCCTTTACAGTAGCCACACATCAAGCCCCAATGACATTCACGTAGGGGCGTGTTAGATTATAAAGCTATTTTTAGACCTTTAACCATCAGCTTAAACTTTTGGTTGAGTTGGTTCTTGAACAAAATTATCATTGTACCTGCCAAATAAATCTTAACTTGAATCCTAAATTTGTCGCACAATGTACTGTGCTTTTGTCTAAGAACTGTCTTTGAGCTTTTGTCTGACACTGATATGTAGATTAATTAGTGTCTTAAGTTGTGGGCAGCCTGTGTGTACTAGGGAGCCAAAAAAGTTTGTCTAGGGATAATACTTTGGTTGAACTCCATATTCTACCAATTTGCTTGATTGTATTAAGCCTTTTAACACACTTCCCCCTTCAACTCTAACTTCTGATGAACCAAATGAAAGAAGCAACTAAGAATTGGAAGAGCCATAGTTTTGGTGCTCTTCTTTAATGGTCCTAACTTTTTAAAACAGACTTCAGGGTTCTTTCTCAAGTGAGTTTGTCTCAATTAGTAAAAGCATCCTTCCCCCATCGGCAAGACCTAGGGTTGAATCCCTGTGTCCGCATTTCTCCTGGTGGCTTGCAACTCTGCTTTCGGTGATTATACGTAGTTTGCTTTTGAGTTATCAGGAGAAAACAGGTGTCTAGGATGAAACGTGCAGGAAAACCCAGAACCTGTAGGCCTCATATAAATAACAAGGTGGCAATAGTACTAACTCCAAAAGTACTAGCCTTAATTGTTAATCCATCCCTAGTAACTTCTAAGAAATGGCTATCATCTTCTTGACTCTTGAGTTACAGGAGCCTGTATTGCCACTTTATGACCTTCATATGCTTCCTATAAATGTCCATTAAAATCAGGTTATAACGAGTCTAACAATACAGAATGTATGACGAAAAAACAGAACATGTTGCAAACAACATGTACCCATGCATCCATTAGTAAGGCATCCCCGCACTGCAAGGAGGTGTTCTTTTTTCTCTAATATGTTGTAGCGAAGACTTGGGAAGAAGAGGTGAATACTCCATATTTTCTCTAGGAAAAGCATTATGAAGAGGGCAGTAATCAATATTGAGATATTGCGTCGATGCTATTTTCTGACGTATTCTAGTTAATCGGGTTCTATGCGCAGGCTACAATATCAGTTAAATTACAAGCTCACAAACCAAATCTAATGGGGTGTGAGTACTAGAATTGCGACAGTAAAGGCATGAGTAATGTCAGATCTTTGTCCGGATCCTCAATATGGAAAAAGAGAGTTGATAGTACTAGCGTACTTACAATCAGAATGCAAATCAAGAATACTCGTTTTGACTCGTGATTTCTATACGTACAGAAGATTGAATGCTTGAACAAAACCAAATTTGTGGCTTGTCATTAATTAGCTTAGTTCTAAAATACGAAAACAAAACCTAGAAACCAAGCAAAATTTTAGAACATTGATTCTAGTCCTAAGAAAAATAATGAGACTCAGAAAGCCAAAAGAACACCAAATGGGCTCTTCAAGTAGGTCTGACACTGGAGATTGGCTCATAGATAATGAAAAAAATCATGTAATGTGTTCCAAACATGATCAATAAGCATGTGAGCAGTATATGTTACTGTATAATATCAATAATAGTATCAGTAAATGGGGAAATAGCTCAGCACTGTCACGCACAGCACACATGTGTTCTTGAAGAACCTAGCGACATTTCTTTTGGACTATCCCAAGTAACTATAATAATGAAAGTTACAACATTCGGAGTTGTTAACAGGGATAAGACTACTTACATATGGATCTCCCCCGACCCTACAAAAGTAGGACCCACACTAGAGTAGTTGTTGTTGTACAGGTACAACATCATTGACAGCAGCAAAGCATAACTAACAAACAAAATGCCATGTCATATAAATGGCAGAGGGAGAATCAGTTGTCTGCTGTGACAATGTCCATGGGTATACAGATTCTTTGCTTGAGTTCGTAGATTTAACCCATGGATTCGGGGGGAATTGGCAATCTAATTCGGGTTCAACAAAAAAAACTGATGGGGCAATTACATTTGGGGGGGGGGGGGTGTAACTCTCTTGTAATTCAAGCCTAAAATAGTTTGATCTGGAATTTGTCTACTCGCATTCACTAACCAAGTTGGTGAGGCGAATCCAGAGTGAACATGAACCAAATACAAGCCAAAGATTCCATCCTTGATCTCCATTTCCACCCATGGTGAAGTTCAATTGAGCTCGACCAACATACACAAGATGTCATTGTCATCGACCACTTCGAGAGCCGACAGTAACGTTATATATGGAGCAGTTTGGTACATCCTTTGAAGTAGCCTGATGGGGGATACAATTCCTCCTTAGGGTAAATCCAGGTTGTGTTGGACGAGGAAGATAAGAGATTTCACTATCAAGCATAGAAATGACTGCAGAAATAGTTGGTCGATCTTCAGGAAACTCTTGGACACACAATAACCCGATTTGTATGCACTTGGATATCTCCTTTTGATGGCATACATCAGCCATAATTGGATCAATCAATGCAAGAATGTCATCCTCATTCCATAACTTCCACACCTAAAAGGCTAAATTTATAAAAGATTAGTATTAAGTAATTTCATACTAGATGGGTGGAGCAGCTTGCTTAGTTTGATGCTTACATATGCTAAGAGGCTCAAAGACTCATCGTCAGCCTTGAAACTATTGTTCCTTCTGCCGCTTATAATCTCTAATAACAACAATCCAAAACTGTATACATCTGATTTTTCTGAGCATCGCCCTTCCATTGCATACTCTGGACATATATACCCACTGCACCTCATTGAAAGCATATTAGTTTCATTCAACACTGGTTTAGTTTGGATTAAGACCAAAGTCAGACTCATTATCTGGCTAAAAATTGCATCAGATTTTAAATCTTCCAAGTTAAACATACGTGTTGAACCCTTCCTTATAATATGTAAGGAGTTTTGGTGATAACAAACATAAATGAAAACGTAATGCACATACTTGAGTGTTGCACAAAACAGGTCTCCAAACAGGTTGGTGATCAGGTCCTCAGAGCAGCAAATGAAATGAAAAGTCAAAGCACAAGAAAAGGTGTCCAAACAGGGTGATGCAAGTGATTGGAG
This sequence comes from Selenicereus undatus, assembly GCA_017589665.1. Classification (NCBI taxonomy): domain Eukaryota; kingdom Viridiplantae; phylum Streptophyta; class Magnoliopsida; order Caryophyllales; family Cactaceae; genus Selenicereus; species Selenicereus undatus. The sequence goes on along the minus strand of JACYFF010003369.1, from coordinate 8,781,849 downwards.
CAGCGGAACATCTTTGCAATTGAGTCAACAAGAATCTTTTGGGTAGTATTGATTTTTTATTCTTAGATTCTTGTTAATGTGCCAACTAGGAAATCTTTGATTTAACACTCACTTTGTCAAGGTTTTAAAGACCCCAACACTATCTTAGAACAAGTCTGCAAACAGGGTGTCCAGACTGTTTGGTGTTGAGCCGGTAAAAACGTTTTCCAAATTTTTCTTTCAAATTTTGAATCAGTATTTTCAGGGGTTTTGTTAAAACTGATTTTCAGCTAGCCGTTAGTCAACTAAGCTATTTTTAGCTTGGGTATTGACTAACCTAGATTTTCTTTACTTGTTTTTCAATTGAAATAACCAACCTCTATTTTTAGTAAATGGTTAAATGGAGCAGCAAGTTGACTGAGAGAGAAAATTGTGGCTGACCTAACAGTCATGCCCCACTAGCCGTTAGTTGCTGAGAATATGCCTAAAGATTCTCCTCCATTTTCTCCACTAAAATCATTCATTTTATCTATTTATTCAAAACGTGGACAAGGAGCTGTACACCGGTTTTTCAAGAGAGAATTTTCAGAATTAAGTGTGGCGATTTTTTAAGAAAACCGAGCCTAGTGAGCAAAAAGATCAAGCTTTCCAAAATTGGCACAATAGGGAATATTGTATCTCACATTAGCTTACTTAGAAGCAATTCAAGTGAGGGTTTCTTTTCTTCATTCATTTTGAGAGTGATTGAGTGTGTTTGAGTCAAGGGTGACTCAGACGTGGGGTGACAAAGTCTTAGGAAGACAAGTCACGGTGTGTTGCAAGTGTAACAGTGAGGTTACTTTGTAACGATTTTCAGCCCGAATAGTGGAATTGCGCGAAAATCCTACAAGATAGGTCGTGGTTTTTTACCTCAGATGGGCTAGAGGTTTTCCACGGAAAAATACTGTGTCGATTCTATCTATTTTCAGTGATTACTTGCTGCACAGTGCTTCGTATACAGTTCCAAACACCCTCTCCAAACAGTTCCTGAGCCTGTTCGGTGAAAATTCCGAAAATCTGTCACAACACAATTCACCCCCCATTTTGTGTCGTGTGTTCTCAAATCTAACAAGTGGTATCAGAGCAGGTTCTCTTCCAAAAGATTAACATCTTAAGAGAGATCCTAATCATGAGCACACCTCAAGGAATACTTGAAGGTCAATCTGTGACCCGACCACCATACTTTAATGGTCAACATTACAGTTGGTGGAAAAATCGCATGGAAAACTACATCCAAGCTGATGACTACGAGCTTTGGATAATCATAAAAAATGGTGCTCTTGTCCCCACAAAGCCTTCAGAAGATGGGAATACTATGATTCCTAAAGAACCCAAAGAATTCAATGCTGCAGATTTTAAGATGATGGAAAAGAATGCCAAGGCTAAAAAGCTCCTATACTTTGGCCTTGGTTCAGATGAATACATACGTATTTCCGAGTGCAGGACCGCCAAAGACATATGGGACGCTTTACAAATAGCACATGAAGGGACAAACCAAGTAAAGCAGTCCAGAATTGAATTACTGATGAGGAAATATGAGTTGTTTGAAATGGGTGACAAGGAAACTGTAATGGAGATGCACACGCGATTTACTCACATCACCAACGAGCTCAAGTCCTTGGGAAAATCCTTTACCTCGGAGGAGTTGGTAAGAAAGATATTGAGATTTTTGCCACAATCCTGGGAAGCCAAAGTCACGGCTATCCAGGAGGCAAAAGACATGAAAAACATCTCGCTAGACGAACTCATTGGAAACCTCCAAACCTATGAGCTTGGGAAAAATTCCCAACAAAAGGAGGAAGCTAAGAAGGACCGAGGACTGGTCTTAAAAGTGATGGATGAAGATAGCTCAGATTTGGATGATGAGGAGATGGCCATGATAACTCGCAAGTTCAAGAGGTTCTTCAAAAAATCTAAAGAAATTTCTAAGAAAAGGAACTTCAATAAGGCCAAGAATAATGATCGAGAGCAGTTTACTGGATGCTTTAAGTGTGGCAAACTCGACCACATTGTGAAAAATTGTCCGTTACTAAAGGAAGAACAGGAGCAGGAACAGGCTCGCAAATAGGGCCGAAGACGGTTTGGAAGCAGTTCTGCCAAACGCTTCTCAAAGGCCATGCTTTCTGCCTGGGGAGACACATCTGATGAAGATGAAGTTTCTGAAGGTGAAGAGGCTGCTGTGGCGCTTATGGCAATTGGTGAATCAGACACGGATGAGGAAGCATTGGATAGCCTAGCCGAGCTAAAAGGGAAGGTAAGTGTTCTCACTAAGGCAAAACTCGAGGAGTTGTTTCTTACTTTGATAGATGAATATGACTCCATGAATGCTGAAAATTGCATGTTACAAGATGCTTGTGCTGATTTAAAAAGGGACATAAGGAAACTTGAGCAAGAAAATGAATCCCTTAAAAATCACAAGTCCGTGGTCGATATTGAAAATCTTGTTTTGAAGAAGGATTTAGATGATCTAAAGAAGTCCTTAAGCATGAAAGAGGAAGAATTCAGTGCTGCTTACTTCAAACTGGAAACTGAGTCCCTTAAGCTTAAAGAAAGACTGGAAGCGCTTTTGAATGAAAACAAGGATCTCATGGAAAAAGTGAACAAAGCTGATTCTGACCTGGCCAGAAACAGGCACTAGAACAGGGCCTCATTGGCTCTAAATTGGCTGAACACACACTTTAACCGAAATAAAAAGGGGTTGGGTTTTGTTCCCAAGAAATCTGTATATCCAGTAAACCAAAAATATGTGAGCTTGCCTGAAAATATTATTTGTTATCATTGTGGTAAAATCGGACATTATCAAAGTATGTGTGTCTTAAGGAAGCGTGCCTTGGAAAGAAGCATGATCTATGTGAAACAAATTTGGGTTAGAAAGGATCAACTTGGCATGTCAAAAGGACTGGGGCCCAAATGGATTTGGGTCCCCAAAACTAACTTTTGATTTGTTTTGCAGGCTGAAGTGAGCAGGAACAAGCTACCGAACACCCCACCAAACAGGTCGGGGACCTGCCCAGAAAACGAACGGTTGTGGTATGTTGACAGTGGGTGTTCAAGACATATGACTGGTGAAAGATCAAATTTTCTCTCACTTACAGCTTCTGAAGGAGGGAGTGTGGCTTTTGGAAACAGCAAGTCTGGGACAATTGTCGGTATAGGTAAGATTGGTAAGTCTCTCTCCCATTCCATCGATAGTGTTTATCTTGTAGATGGCCTAAAACATAATTTGTTGAGTGTGTCCCAATTGTGTGATAAAGACAACCTAGTAGTTTTCTCTTCGAAACGTTGCTTGGTTGTTAATATGAACACAGGAGATGTTGTGCTAAGGGGGAAGCGTGATAAAAATGTTTATAAAGTGCATATCTCTTCGCTTTCCCAAAACAATCTAACTTGTTTGAGTGTGTTAAATGATGACATTATGTTGTGGCACAAGAGGCTAGGTCATGCGAGCATTTCTCTCTTAAATAAATTGGTGACTAAAGATCTAGTAGTCGGCTTACCTTCCATCAAATATGATGATGGCAAGGTATGTGACGCTTGTGCCATGGGAAAACAAGTTAGAAATTCTTTTAAAACAAAAAACTATGTGAGCACATCTCGACCTCTTGAAATGTTACACGTTGATTTGTGTGGTCCTATGAGGACTAGGAGTAGAGGAGGGAAGAGATATGTGCTTGTCATAGTTGATGACTACTCTCGTTTCACATGGACTTTATTTTTGTCTTCAAAAGATGAAACTTATGAATTGTTCATTAAGTTTCTCAAAAGGATTGAAAAGAGAGTCGGTCATTCACTCATGTGTTTAAGATCTGATCATGGTACCGAGTTTGAAAACTCGAGCTTTGTTGATTATTGTAATGCACATGGCATTGTTCATAACTTTTCAGCCCCAAGAACACCCCAACAGAACGGGGTGGTAGAACGTAAAAATAGAACTCTAGAAGACATGACTAGAACCATGTTTATTGCTAGTGGTCTTCCTAGAAACTTTTGGGCAGAAGCTTTGAACACTGCATGTTACATTATAAATAGGTGCATGATCAGACTCATTCTTAACAAAACTCCCTATGAACTTTTTAAAGGAAGAAAACCCAATATTATGCATTTAAGAGTATTTGGTTGTAAATGTTTTGTGCATAATAATGGGAAGGATGCCTTAGGGAAGTTTGATCCAAGAAGTGATGAGGCAATCTTCATTGGATATTCCTCACATAGTAAGGCATACAAAGTTTTCAATAAGCGAACCCTGTGTGTTGAGGAGAGTGTGTATGTGCTTTTTGATGAAACTAACTCTCTAGCTGAGAATAATGCACAGGAAGATGATTTCGAACTAGGGCTTACTAAGAAAGATCTGCTGCCCAAACAGGGGCTGGACGGTAAGAATTATGAGGACGGATCAGGGCCTGGAGCTGTTTCTGGATAAGACAGGCAGGGTCTGAACCAAACAGGGGGAAGAAATGGCGAGCCCCATCTGGTACAGAACCAGCCTAACTCTCCAGGAACAGGGTCCAGATCTGACTCAGTAACAAATCCCAGGACTGATTCAGCAACAGGCTTCCAAACAGGTGCAGGAACAAGTTCCAGAACAGTTCCTGAACCTGTTTCACCGATTGGTCAAGCAAGGGTAGAAAGTGAGTCCGTTGATCCTTGTACTCCACGACCATGGAAACATCAGAGTTCTCACCCCCTGGACTAAATATTAATTGACCTAAACACTGGGGTGCAAACCAGATCTAAATTGAGAAATTTTTGTGCTTTTTATGCGTTTCTTTCTAACATTGAGCCAAAGAATGTTAATGAAGCTCTTGCAGATTCAGATTGGGTCATAGCCATGCAGGAGGAGCTTCATCAATTTGAAAGAAACAAAGTATGGCACCTTGTACCAAGGCCAGAAGAAAGAACAATCATTGGCACCAAGTGGGTGTTCCGAAACAAGCTTGATGAGTCAGGAACAGTCACCAGGAACAAGGCCAGATTGGTGGTGCAAGGTTACAACCAGGAAGAAGGGATTGACTATGAAGAGACATTTGCACCGGTTACAAGAATTGAAGCCATTCGTATCCTAGTATCCTTTGCAGCTCACATGGAAATAAAGCTTTACCAAATGGACGTCAAAAGTGCTTTCCTTAATGGATACCTAAAAGAAGAGGTGTATGTTATGCAACCCCCTGGTTTTGAAAATAATGAATTTCCTAACCATGTTTTCAAACTTGACAAAGCACTTTATGGTTTAAAACAAGCTCCAAGAGCTTGGTATGAACGTTTGTCAACCTTTTTGTTAGAAAATGATTTTAGAAGAGGCAAGGTAGATAATACCTTGTTTCTAAAATCCAAGGGGGAACATTTATTAATTGTCCAAGTATATGTCGATGACATTATATTTGGAGCAACCCATGATGATTTGTGCAATGAATTTTCTAAAATGATGAAGAGTGAGTTTGAAATGAGCATGATGGGTGAGCTTAATTTCTTCTTAGGCTTACAAATCAAGCAAACTTCAAACGGCACCACAATCCATCAACAAAAATATGTCCGGGAATTATTAAAACGTTTTGGTATGGATTCGGCCAAGCCAATTGATACTCCCATCTCACCTTCAACCCGGTTGGTAATGGATGATGGGAGTCCCTCAGTTGAAGAGAGATCTTACAGAGGGATGATTGGGTTGGTTCTTTACCTAACGGCCAGTAGACCTGACATTGTATTCAGTGTTGGGTTGTGTGCTCGTTTTCAGTCTAAGCCCAAAGAGACACATTTAAAGGCTGTTAAACGAATTTTTAGATATTTGAAACATACACCTGATCTAACCTTATGGTATCCTAAGGGTTGTAATTTTGACCTTGTTGGTTATGCTGATGCGGATTATGCAGGCTTCTTGGTGGATAGAAAAAGTACATCAGGTATGGCTCATTTTCTTGGACCCTGTTTGGTGTCTTGGGCAACCAAGAAACAACACTCAGTGGCCATGTCCACAGCAGAAGCTGAGTACATAGCAGCCGCTTCATGTTGTGCCCAGCTGCTGTGGATAAGGCAACAATTAAAAGATTTTTGTGTTGACACGGGGTGTATTCCCATATTTTGTGATAATACAAGTGCTATAAATATTTCCAAAAACCCATGTCAACATAAAAGAACTAAACATATTGACATAAGACATCATTTTTTAAGAGACAATGTTGAAAAGGGATTAACTACAATGAATTTTTGTACCACTGAAAAGCAAATTGCAGATATTTTTACAAAAGCCTTGAATAGAGAGCAGTTTGAAAAGAATCGACTTGAGTTAGGGTTGATTAAAACATCCTACGTTTGTAATACTAACCCTAATTGTGAATTTAGTTAAAAGATGTGTTTCAGGTCAATTCAGTCAAATTCTGGTTATTGTCAATTCTAGTGCTGTAACTGGCACATGAGTCAAAAGCTGCTTGTTGACACTCGTTGAAGTCAAATGATACTGCCCTTATTTTCCAAAGACACCGAACAGTCCACTTCAGGAACCGGCACCATGAACAGGTACGACCCTTGTTTGTCAAAACAAATGCATCCAGCAGTTATTTATGTTGAGCAACAATTCCTCTGCATGGACACGTTTTTTTGGAAATGGGCAGCCGGTTATAACTTCCCTTGAGTCTCGGTTAGTGTGAGCCTCCCTATCTCATCTTTATTTCTTGCGTTAATTCTTGCATCAAACACTCTTCACCCAAGAACCATCTCTCCCATCTCTCACATTCAATCAAACTCTCTTTCTCTCTCCTCTCAACCGAAAACCAAGAGGCTCTCAAACCGCCATGGCCAACTTCACTAGCTTGCCTTTCTCACTTGTCGACAGTCGCCTGCCAGAGACCTTGCTGTCGAAGCGCCGTCGCCTGGCGTCTACGCCGGCGACACCATCTCCTCTCCCCTCGACGGCCGACGAGCTCCTCCACTATTTGGGTATGAAATTCGAACCCTCACCTTCCTTGCCCTTAAAAGTTACGGGTTTCAACTTCCTCAAATCTATTAATTTGAGTAGTGTGGGGCTTGCATTGGAGGAAATTCCATTCAATTTTGGATGGAAATTGGTAGAATTTCGACCTTCTGGGGTCGAACCAAGGGTCGAATCAAGGTGGGATGTTGAATCTAGGTGGGAAGACAAGATCAATGGGGTTGATATTGATATTGATATTGATGATTTTGACCTGAACGACCCCCGAACAGGGCTTGAACCTGATTTTGAACCCGAAACCGAACATCCTAGTTTTGAGGGTTGTGAGCCGGATTCCCCTATCACTAAGACCACACCTCCCATTCCTCAACGCTCTCGCAAGAGACGCCTAAAAACCCCTGCAGGTCGAACAGACCTACCCTCTTCTGGAAATGTTCAATTCTTCGATTATGACAAAACAGTCTTTCCCCCTGTGCCAGAAAAACGAGAGTCAGAATCAAAAACCCACAAAAATCCCACCAAGCCGACCACCACAAGACGCACAAGAAAGTCCTCTCGAACAGCCTTCCAAACAAGGCCTCGATCCTCCCAACAGTCTTCCACCCCGATTGAAGTGGCTGACACTTCATCTGAATCACCTGCCTCCAGTGAAGACTGGGACATGACTGAGGCTTCCAGTGTCCCTAAAGACACTGCTATTCCATCCCCATACCACACTTCTGCCACCAAACCAGCCCTCAAAAGGAAGGGTGCCCCCAAACAGGGATCTACACCGGGCCCTGCTAGGGATGACACCACTGAACCACACTCAAAGAAGGCCAAACGATCACCTGCTCCTGCCTCAAAACTGAACAAATTTTTGCAACGAAGTGTGGTGAAAGGGAAGATAGTGAAGGCTGAATACTTCCAAGAACAGGGCCTGGACATGTTCTTGGAAAAACTACGCGCCCAGGGTTGGCTCGAATTGTTTGGGAATGCAAAAGTGGGATGTTCTGCTCCTGATTTAGCAGAATTTTACGCAAATTGCTCTGTCACCCAGGGTATGGTGACTTCGGCGGTTGGAGGGACACAGATTAGCTTTGATGCTGTTAGGCTTGGGGAAATTCTGGGGGTCCCAACTGTTAGGTACACTGATTATGTCCGAGAGGACAAATCAGTGTTGGATCAGGCTCAGCTGCTTGATATGGCTCGGAGGTTGGGCCAACAGCCTGATTTGACAAGGCCCAAATCATTGCGAAAGGGTGATATGACCCCCATTCATCAACTCCTCTTTTGGTTCGTCATAAAAAACATTATTCCCCGTGGCCAAGGAAGAAACTTGGCCGATGCCATGGATCAGCACCTCGTGGATCTGTTGGCTAGGGGTGAGCCGATTAATCTCCCTGCCATCATGATCAGGCACATTCATCGCATTGCCACCTCCACCCGAGATCACGACTTGGGTTACGGGTTTTTCCTCACCCAGGTGCTGGAACAGTTTGGGGTGCCACTGCAGCGAAGGATTGGGGCCCAGATGGTTGACCTGATTGGGAGTACTACTCTGTTGGGCTGTGGCTTCAAGTCTGGACCAGGTGGGACAGTAGTTCCTGAACAGGGGTCCCAAACACCCTTTACTCCTGTCCCTGGGACTTCCTCCAGCGCACCTCCAGTGGACCTTCTTCAGGAGTTGACCAGACAGAAGGCTGAGATCGCACAGCTCAAGACCGCTCTAGATGAGGAGAGGGCCTTGCATGCGAAGCGCCATGGGGAAATCCTATCTCTCTTCTCCACTTTGATAGCCAAACTATCCAACCTCCCTCCCTAAACACCCTATCCCCCTGTTCTGGCACCTGTTCCTTATTTTGCTCTGATACTTTGCATCCTTCTATTTTGTGTTCATCTGTTTCTACACATCGCTGCTGCTGGTTTGTCATTTGTTTTTACTAACCTGGGTTGATTCCGATTCTTGGTTTGGCTTGCTATATTACTTGGCTATGCTTGTTTTCTGTTTGGATGTTGTTTGTGCGTGACTTGGATGGCCAGTCTCATTGTGTACTGTATACTTGAGTGCATCGCAGGTTATCTCTCTCTCCTCACCCAAGCGGTGGTGATGGTACCCTACCTTGACTGGTTGTTTGTACACTACTTTTGCTGATGCCAAAAGGGGGAAGTTATGCATGACCATAGGCGTGGGAAGTAATCTAGACTCAAATCGTCTTTCTTTTTCAAATTTCTCTTTCTTGGCTTTATTGTCTCTCTCTTGGTCAATATGGTTGGTCAATATGGTCATTTAGTTTGTCATCATCAAAAAGGGGGAATTTGTTGAACCCTTCCTTATAATATGTAAGGAGTTTTGATGATAACAAACATAAATAAAAACGTAATGCACATACTTGAGTGTTGCACAAAACAGGTCTCCAAACAGGTTGGTGATCAGGTCCTCAGAGCAGCAAATGAAATGAAAAGTCAAAGCACAAGAAAAGGTGTCCAAATAGGGTGATGCAAGTGATTGGAGCAGCGGAACATCTTTACAATTGAGTCAACAAGAATCTTTTGGGTAGTATTGATTTTTTATTCTTAGATTCTTCTTAATGTGCCAACTAGAAAATCTTTGATTTAACACTCACTTTGTCAAGGTTTTAAAGACCCCAACACTATCTTAGAACAGGTCTGCAAACAGGGTGTCCAAACTGTTTGGTGTTGCGCCGGTAAAAACGTTTTTTAAATTTTTCTTTCAAATTTTGAATCAGTATTTTCAGGGGTTTTGTTAAAACTGATTTTCAGCTAGCCGTTAGTCAACTAAGCTATTTTTAGCTTGGGTATTGACTAACCTAGATTTTCTTTACTTGTTTTTCAATTGAAATAACCAACCTCTATTTTTAGTAAATGATTAAATGGAGCAGCAAGTTGACTGAGAGAGAAAATTGTGGCTGACCTAAAAGTCATGCCCCACTAGACGTTAGTTGCTGAGAATATGCCTAAAGATTCTCCTCCATTTTCTCCACTAAAATCATTCATTTTATCTATTTATTCAAAACGTGGACAAGGAGCTGTACATCGGTTTTTCAAGAGAGAATTTTCAGAATTAAGTGTGGCGATTTTTTAAGAAAACCGAGCCTAGTGAGCAAAAAGATCAAGCTTTCCAAAATTGGCACAATAGGGAATATTGTATCTCATATTAGCTTACTTAGAAGCAATTCAAGTGAGGGTTTCTTTTCTTCATTCATTTTGAGAGTGATTGAGTGTGTTTGAGTCAAGGGTGACTCAGACGTGGGGTGACAAAGTCTTGGGAAGACAAGTCACGGTGTGTTGCAAGTGTAACAGCGAGGTTACTTTGTAACGATTTTCAACCCGAATAGTGGAATTGCGCGAAAGTCCTACAAGATAGGTCGTGGTTTTTTACCTCAGATGGGCTAGAGGTTTTTCACGAAAAAATACTGTGTCGATTCTATCTATTTTCAGTGATTACTTGCTGCACAGTGCTTCGTATACAGTTCCAAACACCCTCTCCAAACAGTTCCTGAGCCTGTTCGGTGAAAATTCCGAAAATCTGTCACAACACAATTCACCCCCCCTTTTGTGTTGTGTGCTCTCAAATCTAACAATACGTCATTTTATGACGTATTTAAGATTTGATTTGTTAGTTAAGTAAGATATTCTAGATTGAAGTGTGAGTGGAGGATACTTACTACGTGCCAACAATCCTTGAGGTGTTGCCTGGTTCATCTTTGCCTACATATATTTTTGCCATGCCAAAGTCTGATATCTTTGGATTGAGGTCTTCATCTAACAAGATATTACTTGCTTTGAGATCTTGATGAATAATCCTCAATCTAGCATCTCTGTGAAGGTAAAGGAGGCCCCTACATATCCCTTCAATGATGTCAAACCGCTTCCTCCAAGGTAGAAGCTCCCCATGTAATGGATCTGAATAATTCCCATTAATTAGGTTAAATACTTTGATTTCTACCATTATTCTACCCTTCACAAATATAAAATTTGCTGACTTTGCAGGTAACTTGTTGGGAATCATATAAGCTTTAAAAAACAAAATTATGTCATACTATGGAATGGAACAAACCAAAAAGAAGCGCGTCCAAGCTCTTATTTGGCATGTATTCGTAAACTAGCATTTTTTCTTCGTCTTCAACACAACAACCCAACAATCTAACAAGGTTTCTATGTTGGAGTTTCGAGATTAACAACACTTCATTCATAAACTCCTGTAAGCCTTGCCCTGATGCACTTGAAAGCCTTTTGACAGCAATTTCTTGTCCATCTTCAAGTTTTCCCTAAAAACCAAACATTACAGCACATCACATGTTCATACTCTTAGTTATAGTAGTTCATTCATAATCCTCAATTTTCTGTGAATTTTCCAAGACTAATCTCAAGAACCCAACATATAACTTTCTTAGAAAATTCAAGCAAATCAAACGAAACGAACACAGTCAATGTAATAGTGTGCAATCTTGTGATCAATCACCTTGAAAACGGGACCAAAACCTCCTTGCCCAAGCTTGTTACTCATATGAAAGTTGTTTGTTGCAACTGCTAGCTTTTCGAGTTTAAACAATGGTAGATCTTTGAATTGAACATCACTGACATTGAAATCTGACATTATGCTATGTATTACCATGTCCTTCCCCTTAGTGCCCTTTCCTATTAGCACAACATTCTCCTTAATTTGGCAGAAGCAAATTTTTGATTTGGATTATACATAATACAATGCAGGGGTATGTAACTGTTACCACATAGTGGATTTGTCCATCTCCATAGAAAGAAGCCTACAACAACAAATGCAATTGTTCCTGTAGTTACAGCAACTGCTACAGTTGTTTTCCACCTCCTCTGTTTGCCTGCTCTGTCTATCCCTGACCAATCTTTACTTACACACAAAAAAAAAAAGGTCTATTACTTCATGCTGCAGTACAAAAATAGCTAGCTTGAAATGAGGTAATTTGAAATTTGACTTGAACCTAAATGAATCCATCCCAAATTAAGCAGATGAAAGCTGCTCAGCCCATTAGTTGGACAATCATACAGCAAACTCAAATGTGATCGTAATCCAAAATTCCTTGATTTGAATGACCAATTTTTAGCTGATTGTGGGAGGAAATTGTAGTTTACCAAGAGTCTTAGGAAATTGTGAAAACAAAAACAATGACACACTTCTGTAAGGAACAAAAGATCAAGAGTTTGGTGATCACCTGCTGGCTCAGAATTAGCCAAGCGAACGAAAAGATCAAGAGCAGTAGTATTGAATTGTTGTATGTCAATTAAGGTCCGGTTCCAAGTCATGCAGCATATGGCCAAATGATAGGCATAAGCTAGACACAGGCATTGGGCTTGGCACTCTCTCCTACAATTCTCTTCACCGTCCAGGCTTGAGCTAGGCTCAGCATAATCCGGCACTTTTACGTTCTGTAGCCTCAAGAACCCATCTGCATTACCACACTGTAGATGTATCCTACGGACGCACCCACTAGTCCAATTCCCATTACCCCATTCTTTTTTATTGCGGGGCTCGAACCCCTCCAAGCAGCTACAGATTGGTGAGTCATGTGGGTTGCATTTCCCAAATGTTCCGCACTTTCCATAGACATCACACTCTGATTCTAACGAACTCCAGGTGATCTCCGATTGGTGGTGAGTATTATTATCGGGTACCTTCTGCACCAGAATCCCATCATGAGTCAGCACCTCCTGTTGTCTCTGGTGAATATATTAGGCTGCCATTTGTTACTCTGAATGAATTAATCAAGCCCCAGTTGTACGTCATGGGGACTCCAATGAAGAAATTCCCATTCCATGGGCCAGATCTCCAGTATGGTCGTCCATGTTCATCCCAGATAAAGACTTCCAAGAGGGTACGAGATGGAGTCATGCCTATGTGAAGCGCCCACTGGATGGGTCAGAAGGGCTCTTCCAGGATCGAAGAACATGTCCTGTATTATTTGTGTCATCATATATTCCAATGCTCATATCTGGTAGGAATGAGTCTGTGGGGTGATCAAAACTCATCCAGATGAGCCCTCCTTCTTTGTCAGAAGACATAACTAGGTTGCCAGTGTCTAGAAGTCGAAGCTGAAGAACAGATGAATTGGTCATGGCAAAGGGATGAGTTGAATTCGATGACCAAAGCACCTTCTTGTGCCCATCCAAGATTTGAAGGTTTCCATCCTCTGATGCTATCAGCACCCCAGAAGAGTCCTGAAGTGGATTGTCCCTGTTGGCTACCCACACCACATCCAAGGCATCAGACCCCGTGTTATACCAAATCCCAACGTAGTGATTCGTTGAATTGGGCGGGCTGAAAAACCCGAGCTTGAAATTGTTGTTACTAGATGTAGTCCCAGCTGGGTCTCTGAGAAACAGGGTGCTTGTAACGTTGACAGAGGTAGAGTCAACAGTTGAACAGAGTGAAATGATCAGGATCAGAAAAATGTACATATGGAAATGGAATAGTAGAACAGAATCAACTGTGCTTAATGAGTTTATCCTAATTAGAGAGAGAATTTCAAATGAGGGCTTGCCTGATGTTTCCAGGATGCACATTCAAAGTCTTGTCTAGCCATCATCTCCAATTTCCTCTCTCTCTCTCTCTCTCTCTCTCTCTCTCTCTCTCTCTTTTTCAGTTTTCTTGCGCTCTCGTTCATTTGAAAAGAATCTGTCAACTCGTAGAATTCTGACTTCATTTTCTGTGACGGTAGCAGGAAGTGTTCTTAACACCCCCCTCCCCTCCAAAAAAGAAATGATTGTTGCCTACGCACCAAAATTTTAAAATATAACAAAGCAAAATTATTGGTATTTCGACTGCAGATCAAATTTGTTCGTTTTTTTTTTGAAGAAAACTTTCTTGACTAAAGACAAATTGGTTTGAAAGTTGATATATCATGCATTAAAATTATTGAATTTAGTACTGTAAGGTTGCACATACTTGCAGGCTTTATAAAATCATCAAATTATGTAATATTACACATATAATTCTTTGTTTTACGATTAAACTATTAAGATGTCTTTTTAATTTGTATCTTCTACCTGTAGTTGACAAATTCAATATCTTGACTGACGTGTTGACTTTGCATGGAATCACCCTGCCTTTTTCCCCCCTCTTCAATTGTGTAATTATCAGTGGCCGGCCGTGGAGAGTAACATGAACAAATATTAATATTGAGTGAGAGTGTAAATACAAATTTCAAGTTTAAAATATATTAGACAGGAATTTGAGTATAAGATTGAATCTTTGTATTGATTTGAATGTGTTAATCTCCATTGAATACAATTAGGGCCTATTTGGTGAGAAAAAAAAAAAGAATGGAATGGAATCAAGTATCAAGTTACTGAGGGTTGGGGATGGAATTGGAATCCTAAACTCAAGTGTTTGGTGAGTAATAATGGAATGGAATCAAGTTCTCAGCTCTTCTTCTTCTTCCCAAAGAAAGTGTAGAGACAAGAACTCCAACAACCATCCCCTTGTCCGTCTTCCCTCAGCAACCTTATTTCAGATCTGGCAAACTGAAAGCAATGGCTTACTATTTTCTCTCTCTCCTATTTTCTCACCTCCCAGTACCAAAACCAACCTCAAGCTCCAATGGCTTCTTGTCAGATCCAGCAGTCCATTTTTGGCGCCGACCATTTTCTCCGGCATTGCCCTTCCCCACAAACTTTTCCGGTGACCTTTTCATCAGATCAAAACCAAAAAAAAAAGGATCGATGAAGAAGAACAATACTTTCAGATCTATGGAGAAGAAGAGTAGAACAAAGTTGTAAATTGAAGAAGATGCCCAAAAAGGGATGATGATGAAGAAGCTAGAACAAATCGATGCAGATGAAGAGGATTTGACAAATCTGAAAACCAAAGCTCGATGGGCAGCAACCCCTCCGGTGGTGGCGGCGCTTTCAAAGGACCTTCATTGTCAACGGTGGCATCCTCCAGCGGTGGTGGTTGACGGAAGTGGTGCCCACTCCCACCTCTCTCTGTTGGGGTTTAATTCATTTGAGGTTGGGACTTGATACCCCTCCATATTGTTCCTGAGGTTTGAGGGGGGACTTGATACCCCCAGCTATCAAGTTCCACCAGTTAAATTTCTTACCAAACACAAGAGAATGGAACTTGAAACCCAAAGATTCAAGTCCCCAACCTTGAGTTGCTCACCAAGCAGGCCCTGAGTATGATTCTTTGATTCGATCTACTAATTGAATTTGAATGAACTTTAGCTAGAGAGAAGGCCTTGAAGGCTTGATCTCAATTAAGGCAAGTCTTTGATCTTAAGAGAGGACGACACGCGTTCGATGTGCTTATTGTCTTCCTTGAAACAGAGAGCATTTCAACTTTAGATGGATTTTTCAAAATTTCCAACCTCTGGATTGATTCTTCAAATTTTCCAACCTTGAATGGATTCTTCAAATTTTATAGGAAAACTTCCCCTTCCCACTTGAAAGTCAAGATGGGTTTTGACTTGGATTTTGGGCCTTCAAGCGAGCCTCATCCTGGATTGCTTTGACTTAGGAGTCCTTTGCTTTGACTTGAGATTCTCTCGAGTTTGGGTCGGGCATTCACTTGGAAGTCGCATCGGGCTTTGACCGGATGTTGACCTGTGAGTCATTTGACCTTTGACTTGGGAGTTGATTGAGGCTTTAACCTTTGACTTGGTAGTCGACTTAAGCTTTGACCATTGACTTTGACTTTTGAACTGGCTTCGACCATGCCTTGATTTGGAAGTCGTTCGGACTTGGGTCCTGACCTGACTTGGAAGTTGTCTTGAGTCTCGATTTGGGATTTGACTTGAGTTTTGACGGAGCCTTGACTTGGAAGTTATTTGAACTTCGTCTTGGGCTTGACTTGAGAGTCATTAGACTTCGACCAGGCCTTGATTGGAAGTCATTCGGACTTAAGTCATGGCTTGACTTGGGTTTTTAACTTGGAAGTCATTTGGGTTTCGACCGGGTCTTGACTTGGAAGTCGTTCGGGCTTTAAGCCGTGACTTGACTTGGTAAGGCTTCGACTTAAGAGTCTTTTGGGTCTAATTAAATTAATTAAAAGGGTTGACCTAGATAATTAATTTAGTTTTATTTTGGTACAACATGAAATATTTTTAGTGCCTACAAATTGCCCCGTCGAGACAAGGTCACGTACGATACTTGTCATTTGAGTGTGACCGGCTTCTCGACTTTCTTTTATAATCTATCATTTGTTCACAATGAATACTCTCAAATTTTTTTTGTTGATTTTGTATGAAAATTTGAACAAATGAATACAATTTTTTTTGAGTACAAAGAGTTGGGAGAAAAATGGGTTGGATCTAAGGAATGATGGAAAAGAAGACCCAAATGGCAGGCCCAGTTTCAGTGGCCTGGTGCTAGGGCTTGGTCAGTACGTTCTTGTCATTTTTTTGGGCCTGGCCCTCATTCAGCTTTTCTTTCTTCTTTTTTTCTTTCCTTGCGCTTGGGTTGGGCCGTTCTACTTCAGCTTTTCTTTTTCTTTTCTTACGCGGGCTTGGACCGGTTTCTTTCCTTTTCCGAGCAAGCCTGGACCGAGTGTGCTTTCCTTTTCGTCTTTTTTTTTTTCCGCATGGGGTTGGCTTGTTTTCTTTTCGAGAAGCCCATCTTTTCTTCCCCAGTACAGAGCCTGGCATCCTTCACTTAAGTGACACGCGCATTGCACGTGACCTCCTTTCCTCTTCTTTCGGCTAGCCTAAACTTTGGCCCTGTTTGGCAAACAGCTTTTTGGCCAAAAAGAACTTTTTTGACCAAAATTAGCTTTTTGACCAAGTAAAAAAGCTAATTTGGGCATTTGGTGAAAGAGCTTTTTAAAAGAGTTTTTTAGGTCCAAAAAGCTAATTTGAAAAAGTTAATTCCATGAGCTTTTAGGAAGAGCTTTTTGAAGAATTAGCTTTTTATCTCACAACTTTGTCAGAAACAACTAATTTTACCAAGCAGTTTTTGAACAAACAGCTAATTTAAACAGCTAATACAAACAGCTAACTCAAACAGCTAACAGCTAACAGTTAATACAAACAGCTAACAGCTAACAGCTGTTTGTCAAACAGGGCCTTTATCTCTTCCCTTTTTTCTTGTTTTTTTTTTGTTTTCATGCGTGGGTTGGGCCACCTTCCTCCTACAACAAGCTAGAACCCGATTTTGCTTTATTTCATTTAAATGACATGCCCACTCACGTGATATTCTGCTCAACCCCTTTTCATCATCATCTTCTTCAATTCAGCTACAACCAAAATACCCAACAACCTGAGACTTACGACGCCCTCAGCTCCTCACGCTGGTTCTACTGCTTCTGGTTTTCAGTGGAGGCACCCCATATTTTCAAGACCTCAAAGCTTGATCTTTACACCATTTTTGCTCATCGTGGTCATCAAACGTACCACCTTTCTCAACTTTTCTTCTCTTTCCTTTTTTTTCATTGGTGTGCTTAACTCCATGCCCGTTTCTTGTAAAAAGCAAGCTCCTCTCTCTCTCTCTCTTTTTAATATCCATCATTTTGGTGAGAGAAAGCAGTGGCTTTAGCTTGGTGTGGACTTGTTTCCTGTAAAAAGCAAGCTCCTCTCTCTCTTTTTTTTAATATTCATGATTCTGGTGAGAGAAAGTAGTGGCTTTAGCTTGGTATGGAATTTGGCATAGGTCATGAAATCACAGGCAAGAAAAACAAAATGGCAACAACTTTGCCTTGATTTTGAGGTGGAAGAAACAAATTTATGCCCACATCGCCTGTTTCATTCTTGTGCAAGACCCAAGATGATTCATTTATCAACAGCTTGATCAGTGCCGTTGCTTTGGAAGGTAAAAGTCTCACCTTTTGTTTTTTGAATGTGTGCACACCTAGAGCTCATTTTTGGAACTTGGGTTGGTTTTTTGTTGATGTATGAAGGAAAATACAGATGGTGTATTGAAGGTCTAAAATTGTCCATCTTTCATTATTGGTCTCACCCCATTTGACCCAATTTGCCATCTTATGCTTAGAAGTCCTTGTCTTTTCTTTCTTTCTTTTTTTGATAATCATTGACCATAAAAGGTGGTGAATTTGATCCAAATAAACCCAAAGGGAGCAACTTTATTATGTTGAGTGATCTTCTCATGCCCTGCTGATGCTTTCATTGACGGTGCATGTTGAAAGACCTTCTTGCTTGCTTGTGGTGTTGTAACGTCATGCTCATTTGTGGTTGCATTTTTTTGGTTGTCGCAACGTCATGCCTATTTGTTGAAAGGTTGCATTTTTTTGTCAGCACAACGTTATGCATACTTGTTAAAAGATCGCATTTTTTTGTCGCTTGTGCTGTGTTTGTGTGCCAAGACCCTTCCTTTTTTTTGGTTGGATATGTGCAGTCACTTATGCATGTTGAGAAACCTATTTGAAGAACCACTTACAAAATGGTTTGTCACTACGCCTTTTGAGGCCAGAACAGAAACCCACACGCTTACTTGAAGAACCACTTACAAAACGTGATTTCACCATTAAGCCTTTTGAGGCCTAAAATGGGATCGTACACGCCAAAAGTGGTATGAAGATTTGAAGAACCACTTGCGAACGCGGTCTATTGTTATGGCCTCTTGGGGCCTAAAACAGGAACGTATACACCAAAAAGTGGTATGAAGATTTGAAGAACCACTTGCGAACTCGTTTCACCGTTAGACATTTTAGGGCCTAAAACGGGAACGTGCATGCCAAAAAGTGGTGTGAAGATTTGAAGAACCACATGCAAAATGGTTTATCATTAGGCCTTTTAATGTCTAGAATGAAAACCTATGCGCTTGAAAATGGTACGAGTAGCAAGGAGCAGCTCGGCGGTAGAAAGCTGAAGTCTTTGATCGCATTTCTTTCATGCCCCCCTCTTTTCTTTCTTTTTTTGTGTGTGTGTGTGATGTGTTTGATTGCACCTGGTGATTTGCTTACCAAGCTGCCCACGTACTTATGAGCACTTGCAATTCTCAGTAAGATCAAGTCATCCCGTAGTTCAACAAAGCATTCTTATTTCATTTGTTTTGCCATTCACAGTTTATACTCTTAGGGCCAGGAGTAGTACAAAGGTTTTGTTTTGCTTTATTTTTGCCATTCACAGTTTATATTGTTGCGGATTAGGAGTAGTACAAAGATTTTTTTTTTAGTGAACGGTTTAGACTCTTGTTCAGGAGCCTTTTTTTTTTTTGAGTGTGTGAATGGTTTAGGCTCTTGTTAGGGAGCTGACTTTTTTTTTTTTGGTGGTGAAAAAATTGGGCTCTTACTCAGGAGCGAGTCCAGCATTTCCTCATGGGAAGTCGCCAACCTCTTGGCTTGCGTCGCGGTTGGAAGAAGCTTGTTCCTCTTCTTTAGTTCTTTCCTTTGAGCTAGCCTTATCCCCATAGCCTGTGAGAATTAGGACTCGCCTCTTCACTTTCAGTGAGTCATCCATCTTTACATCCAAAGTGGAAAACACGCTTCATGCATGAAGGAATTAAACTTTGGACTTCATTTGTTTCGCCGAGGCGGCTGAACATTGAATCCTTCTTTTGTAAGGGCGGTGAGCTTGATGGAATCTCGCCTATCTTGATTCTGGAAAAGACTGAGGGTTTAGCCTGCTCATCCTTCTTCAACCTATGGAAGACGGAAGGTTTTGAGATCTTTCCCTTTCCCATCCTGCTAAACACGGAAGGGCGTTGGCGCAACGTAAATGGCCACAACCTATCGAAAACCGACGTTTTTGGGTTAGTCTTAGCATTTTCACCCTCACTATCATCAACGTCCTCGGTTGTGATATATTGTGCGAGGGATTGCTTGTCCTTACGTTGTGCTGAAATCCTTACAGGCTAGGGCAGTAAGTAGCCAAGGCCAACTTTAGGCGTTGTAACGCTGCCTCCTTGACTTTATATGACCCTTTGTGTGCTGTTAAGTCCGTATGGCTTAGCTTCGATCATATGCCCCAAAGATGTCGACTGGCTGAAGTTATAGCCGGACCTCTTCATTAACTTATACTCATTGGGATTAAACCGTCACTGGTGTGCATATTTGGCAGGTCGCTTTCTTCTTGAAGCAAGCCTTTAGAAGAAACAACAAAACTAGGGAGAGGAGCCTTGGTCAATTTGCTTAGGTTTGCCTTATCAACTGGAAGCACACCCTTTTCTTTGAGAATGCGCTAGCTAGCTTCATCGAACTTGCTTTCAACCTTGAGTGTGCTTTTAGGATTTGTACATTCGCTAAATGGCGACTCACCATCCTTGCGACAGGACTTAGGAATGTACCTAGAAACTGGTGCTGTTGGGTTTGTCGCAACATTTGCCTGCTTGGCCGATGAGACTAAAGCTGTCCGCTCATTTTTTTCTTTCTGTTGTTGTGGCTTGATACTGCCATCACCATTATTTTCAGAAGGGATGCGGGTCTTCTTGGTGTTCTTCACACTCCCTTTTCCTATGGAGGATATGGCAGTTGGCATAATTTCCTTTAGTGAAGTATCTTCCTCGAAGAACTTTGCTTCAGCGAAGTGTGATTCGGTCATGGTAAATGGTTTAACATCATTATTTATCTTCTTTTCGCTGTCCCGGTAATACTTGAGGCATTGGTGCAAAGTCGACGCTACCACCCCGTGTTCATGTAACTAGGGACGTCCAAGCAACAACTTGTATGAAGTATTGGAGTTTATCACATGAAAAATTGACGATGTTGTCAAGTCACCCATGGTCAGCCCTAAGTGGATCATACCAATCGCATGCTGCCCTTCTAGATTGAACTAGGGGTGTGCAAAACCGGTTAACCGGAGTTTCGGTTAACCAGTTTTGCGGTTCAAAAAAATTCCGAATCATAACTCGAACCGAAAATTTCGGTTAACCGGTTTTTCGGTTCGGTTAACCGATTTTTCGGTTCGGTTACCGGTTAACTGTTTACAAATAATAAAAAACTTATACTTTCTTAACTAAATTTTTTATTTTTTTATGTTTAAATTCTTTTTATAAAAATTAAACTTTGGTAACCATTTATAAATAGTAAAAAAGTGCACTTTCTTACCTATTTTTTTATTTTTTATGTGTACTTTTAAAAAAAATTATTATTTTCGGTTCGGTTAACTGAATTTTCAAATAGTCCAAACCGTAACCGAACCGAAAACCGAAAAAAAAATTTGGTTCGGTTAACCGAACCGATTTTAATGAAAATTTTGTTCGGTTTTTGCGGTTTTTCGGTTCGGTTTACGGTTTCGGGTTTTTTTTGCACACCCCTAGGTTGAACCCCTATATCATCATTCGGCTATTAGACAACTCTCCGATGGTGATGCCCAAGTCATTCATAGTAGACTTTGGCATGATGTTGACTGCTGAACCACCATCTACTAGAATTCGATTAACCATTTGCCCCTGAATGTAACCAGTAACAAACAACGAACGATTATGTGCTTTAGAATCCAACAACAAATCATCATTAGTGAATTTTACGACTGTGTTACAGGTGGCAGTTTGGGCAGGACTATGCATAAGTGATTCATCCTTTAGATTGTCAGCATATAGCTTTCCTTGGTGAACGACAACAACAATTTGTTTGCACATTTCTTCTGGGAGGTGAAAAATTTGAGGCCAACCCATGTGAATTGGTAAAGCTTTTAGAATGGCGAGCAAACTATCATCTCTTTTGAAAGGGACACTCAGTTCTTCATTTGTTTCGTCATCGTCAGATTCGGAACATGAGATCGCATAGACGACCACACAATCAAAGAAACTTTTTGGAAAGCATTCTCCTAAGGCCTTTGGCGCCTCAATGAGATATATTTCGGAATCTGACTCATCAACCATTTGCCTGTGACGTGGCTAGCTTCTGCTGTTTCATTCAAAGCTATAATGATTTTTCCTTCCGTAGCCAATCGCATGATGCGCTCCTTGAGCGTAATGCACTTTTCAATAGGGTGATCAATGACCCTATGGTACCGACAATATTTGGGGTTAGTAGTCCTCCCAGCTTCCTCTGGGGCTTTGGCTCAAGCAATGCGATGACACCTTTCTTAAGTAAGTCATCGAGCATGCCTGACATATCTAAGTCTGGAAATGTACATTTCCTTTCTTGAAGCTCTTTTAGTGTGGGATGTTTCCTTCTCACATCCTTGAATGACGGACTCTTCTTGTCTTCTAGTCTAGGCTTTCCTGTAATTCGAATTGGTTGAGTTGTGGCGGTAGACATTGCTTCTTTGGTCATGTTCTTGAACAACTTAACATTCTTCTGGAACTCAACTTTGTCTTTGTTTGATTCAGTAGAGTAGACGAAGTTGCCACGACGGCTAGCTTTCGTCACCTCCATGTCATGTTCCTTGGTCGCCAATTCTTAGAAAGTCCTAGGATTACTCATTTGCAGGACATACAGCAAGTCCCAATGCATGCCTTGGTTGCACATTTCAATAATAGAGGCCTCAGACAGCCAGAACTTTGCACTTGAGGCTAAGTGCACGCCAGCGGTTGATGTAGTCAAGAACTGGCTCATATTTCCATTGTTTTGTGTTTGTCAGCTTAGTCATGCTGACAGTGCGCTGAGTGCTATAGAACCTGTTGAGGAACTCTTGCTCCATTTGTTCTCAAGTGTCGATAAACTCAGCCTCTAGATCGATATACCAATCAAAGGCAATACCTTTCAACGTCCTGACTAACTGCTTCACCATGAGGTCGCTATCAGTCTCAGCATTGTTGCATGTCTCAATGAAATGTGCAACATGGTGTTTTGGGTTACCCGTCCCATCAAACCGTTGGAATTTAGGGGGATGTTAATCATGGGGCATGCAGAGAGCATCAACCCTCTTAGTGTAAGGCTTGGTGTATAGGTGAATTCTATGCGAACCTTCACCCAGCTATGCCTTAACAGCATTTGCTATCAAGTCTTAGATTTGCTCAATAGTCATTGATCTAGAGGACTTGACAGTTTTAGGCATTACGCCTTTCTTTGGTTGCTTCTCATTGTTAGAAGCCTCAGTGTGAATGGACACTTTTCCTAAGTCCTCACTTTCTGAGTCTTTTGCGGAAGATTGAGTTGATCATTTTTCTAACTTCTTGATCAGCCTAGCAATGTTTTCCTCTTGAAGCTTGATGTGCGCTTCCTTTTCTTCACTCTCCTTGATGAGTTTTTCTAGGATGACCTTCATGTTAGTCATCTCCTCTTCCAGGCTGGTTGAACCTGCCATCACGGCTGGCATGACAACATTTTTTGAGGACTCCACTTCAGTCTTTGACAAGCGCGTCCCCCTTTGGTGACAACAAAGAAGTGTTGCTACTGTAGTAATCTTCGACCTCGCAGATAGGGGACTGAAGCTGGAGGTTTTGAATTTCACCCATCCAAGATGACACCTTTTGTTGCGTCATTAAGCCTTATAGTTTGGATGGAGGCGACACTGTTTCCTAGCGCCGATCGCCGCAATAGCTTTTGCCATGCTCCTTGTCTCCATTGTGTGAGCTCGCCTGTGAAAAGTGACGCTCGCTTCACAGGATCTACGAGAAAGAGATCCCGTGCTCTTCTTATTTGAAGCTTACGGGGCAACGTTTTTCGTGGCCATATCTTCTTTGAAGAGGAAGCTTTTGAGACTTAAAGGTCCTGATCTTTAGGAGAAATAGATGAGAGGTAGAGAGGTCCCACCAAACGTGCCAAATTTGTAAACATAAATTTCAAGTTTAAAATATATTAGATAGGAATTTGAGTGCAAGATTGAATCTTTGTGTTGATTTGAATGTTTGGGTACAATCTCTATTGAATATAATAAGTATGATCCTCTGATTCGATCTCCTTGTTGAATTTGGATGAACTTTAGCTTGAGAGAGGGTCTTGAAGGCTTGATCTCAATCAGGCAAGTCTTTGATCTTCAAGGGAGGACGACACGCGCTCAATGTGCTTGTTGTCTTCCTTGAAAGAGAGAGTATATGAGCTTTGGATGAATTCTTCAAATTTTCCAACCTCTAGATGGATTCTTCAAAATTTTCAACCTTAGATGGATTCTTCAAAATTTCCAACCTTTGAATCAGTAGGGGCTAGGGGCCTATTTATAGGAAACTTCCATCTCCCCCTTGAAAATCAAGATTGGCTTTGGCTTGGGTTTTGGGCCTTCAAGCGGGCCTCATTCTAGATTGCTTTGACTTGGGAGTCATTTACTTTGACTTTGACTTTGACTTGTAAGTCTCTCGGGTTTGGGCCGGGCATTGACTTGGAAGTCACCTCAGACTTTGACTAGATGTTGACTTGAGAGTCGTTTGACCTTTGACTTGGGAGTTGATTTAGGCTTTGACCTTTGGCTTGGTAGTCCACTTAGACTTTGACCTTTGACTTTGACTTTTGAACTGGTTTCAACTGCCCCTGGACTTGGAAGTCATTCAGACTTGGGTCATGACCTGACTTAGAAGTCGTTTTGAGCATCGATTTGGGCTTTGACTTGAGTTTTAACGGAGCCTTGACTTGGAAGTCATTTGGGCTTCGTCCTGGGCTTGACTTGAGAGTCATTGGACTTCGACCGGGCCTTGACTTGGATGTCATTCGGACTTAGGTCATGGCTTCACTTGGGACTCATTTGGGCTTTGATCGGACCTTGACTTGGAAGTAGTTCGGGCTTTAGGTCGTGACGTGACTTAGTAGTCTTTTGGGATTCAACTTGAGAGTATGTTGGGCCTGATTAAATTAATTAAAAGGGCTGACCCAGATAATTAATTTAGTTTTATTTTGGTACAACACATAAATATTTTTAGTGCCTATGGAGAGTAAAGAATCAGAGAACAATCTCCCTGAAATCAATGTTATAGAGTATTATTTTGTCACAGAAGCTACCAAATCACTTGAAATCTTTGACCTTGTCTCTAAAGTACCAATTGTATAGAGTATCCATTGTAGTATTCAACAACACTTTATTGCTTCCACATGCTTTACAATATAGGCATCACACATTTACATCTATCGATATTCTAAACAAAACTGTGGAGCCGAGACCCCAAAATCGTGCACAAGCTTTTGAGTATTATTGGTTGTTGGGTAATACAATACATTAATATCAATTATATACATGCTTAACGACCCTAGCTTGATTAGGAAGAGATAACAGGATAAGAAAAGAATATTACAAATCATATCTAAATATATAGTTTTCCTAAAATACAAATTCTAGCTAGGCACAACTTCCTTAACACTCCCCCTCAAATGGTGCATGCAAATTGACCATGCCCAACTTGTTTCTTAGGTACTAAAACTATCGCTTCCCAAGCGCCTTCTTAAAGATGTCTTCTGGTCAAGACTTGGACGCAATATAGGAAAGACTTAAGTCACCTGAGTGGATGTGTTCACGAACGAAGTGACAATCAATTTCAATGTGCTTAGTGCACTCATGAAAGATCGAATTTTTGGCTATATGTATCGCAACCTAGCTGTCACAAGAAAGGTGTATAACTTGCTTATCAAAGACTCCCAAAGAAGCAAGAAGAGATTTTAACCAGATCAACTCACTAGTGGCTACTAGCATGGAATGATATTCAGCCTTGACAGACGATCTGGAGACAGTCAATTGCTTTTTGATATTCCAGGAGAAGGGATATCCTCCAAGAGTTACCAAGTACCCATTCAAAGAACACCGAGTGAGTGGGCATGCACCCTAATCAAAGTCAGAATATCCAAATAAGTTAATATCAGAAGACATACAAATTAGAACACCACAATCTGCAGTGCCCTCGAGGTCACGCAGAAGTCGGTACGCAACATTCATATGTTCTTCTCGTGAAGCTTGCATAAACTGAGAAAGAATATGGAGTGCATAATAGAGGTTTCGACAGGTAGTGGTGAGATAGATTAGTCGTCACCTGAGGCCGACGGTACCTCTCTACATCTTCTAATAATGGGCCTGTTGCAAGGGCGAGCTTGTGATTCTTTTCCAACGAGAACT
This sequence comes from Selenicereus undatus, assembly GCA_017589665.1. NCBI lineage: Eukaryota > Viridiplantae > Streptophyta > Magnoliopsida > Caryophyllales > Cactaceae > Selenicereus > Selenicereus undatus. The sequence continues at coordinate 8,756,067 of JACYFF010003369.1, read as the reverse complement.
CACTGGGCTTAGCTCCAAGTAGCCCACACCCATCTACTATCTCAAATGCATACTTCTGTTGGCCAAGAAATATTCCTTTTTGTCCATGAACAACTTCAATCCCAAGAAAGTACTTCAAGGGTCCAAGATCTTTAATATTAAAACAATAATGGAGATATGCCTTAAACTTGTTAAAGGCACGAGTATCATTGCCGGCTAACGCGATACCATCGACATGTACTAGTAGAGCGATAAAAATGTTCCCCTTTCTATAAGTAAACAGAGAGTAATTGACGTAAAAGTGAACGAATCCATACTCATGCAGTTTAGAAGACAACTTTGCAAACCATTGTCGTGGAGCTTGTCGAAGCCCGTATAGAGACTTCTGAAGCCAACGTACCTTAGTAGGAAAGCTACACGAGAAACCAGGAGGCAACCTCATGTATACTTCTTCATCTAAATCGCCATGAAGAAAGGCATTGTTAACGTCTAATTGGTGTAGCTCCCGCCCTTTGGAGGCTGCAACCGTTAAGAAACATCTAACCATTATCATCTTGGCCATAGGAGCAAAAGTCTCATTATAGTTGAATGCCTTGATCTAATGATCCTCACAAATAACTAGGCGAGTCTTAAACCGCTGAATAGAGCCATTTGAGTTGTATTTGACTCGGCAAACTCATTTACAGCTAATTGGTTTCTTCTTGCAGGGCAATTCCTACAAGACCCATGTCTCATTCTTCTCTAGACCTTGAATTTCTTCTTCCATTGTCGCCCTTCAATGAGGATCTGTGACTGCTTCATGATAGTATCCGGGCTCTAGCACTTTTGTGATTGCAGCTAGAGAATGTTGGTAAGCAACAAAAAAGTTTGTACAAGTGACATAATTTGCTATTGGATAGGGTGTACCAGAGGAATTGTCTTAAAGCCAGTGCACAATCGAGAGGGGGTCTCTGCGGTTGGCGTTGTATCGGACATAGTCACTTAGATGGGCCAGTAGCTTCCCTGTCTGAGTGGTGTGGTTCTCGACTGGGCCTGATGCTTCACTAGGCCGTGGAAATTCATAGGTCTGTGACTCAACATCCGCCTGGGCTGTTTGTGGTTGGGGGTCACCACTGTGTAAGGCATCTGAGCCCAAGAGCTGATTGCTCCCCCTATTCGCAGGCTCCGCATGATCTCAGCGTAGGATGTTATGTGGACTGCCCTCTAGACCTGCCAGTAATGTGGGTCGACTATCACTGTGAGGCCCAAAATCTTACTCACACATTGCTTACATCTTGTGCACACTTCCATTGTTGCCATTTTGGTTTCTAGCATCCGTTGCCTTCTCGAAAGGAAAAACATCTTCTTGAAACACCATGTCCCGGCTCACAAACATTGTTTGTGTCTCTAAATCATAAACTCTCTATCCCTTTGTACCAAAGGGATATGTAAGGGACATACACCTCCTATTTTTTGAAGCAAACTTATCCTTAATTCGTGGGTTGTTCCATGCATAACATAAAGTACCAAAAATGCAAATTTCATCATAGGATGGTTTGTAATAAAAAATAATTTCATAAGGTGTCTTGCCCCTTAGCAACTTGGTTGGAGTTTGATTTATTAAATATGCAGTGGTGAGCACACATTTACCTTAGAATTAAATAGGCAAATAAGCTTGAAATCTAAGTGCCCTGGCTACATTTAGTATGTGATGATATTTGCGCTCAACTCATCCATTTTCCTGTGGGGTGTCCACACAACACTGTCACATAGAATCCCATGCTCAAGATAGAATTCTTTCATGGGTCCTGATGTGAAATCACTTCCATTATTACTTTTAATTGCCCTTATGACCTTGTTGAATTGATTTTTAACCATACCAATGAACCCCTTCAATAATTTGCTTGCTTCAATTCGATCTTTCATTAAATAGACCCACACTGCTCTACTTGCATCGTCAACAATGCTAAGAAAGTAATGTGCACCACATGATGAAGCAATCCTATAAGACCCCAAATATGACAATGGCTAAAATAAAAAATGTTCTTAGCATTGGTTTTACTAATAGAGAATTGACTACAAGTCTACTTTGCACGCAAATATACATCATAGGCATCACACTTATTTTTCCTATAATCACTTTTAACTCCTAGACTATTAGGAAGCAAGGTAAGAGTGTCACTTGACGAATGCCCAAGGCGCTTATGCCATAGACTTCTTGTATCCATCGCATTAGCTTGCTCAAAGATTGACTTTTGCAAATAGTAGACCCTATCTGTATGCTCACCCACTCCAATCTAAATCCTTGAAGTACGATCCTGAATAACACAAGAATCATCAAAAAAATATCACCGCACAATTTAACTGTTTACACAATTTTGAAACGGAAACAAGATTGTAATTTAATTTAGGCACAAAAGAACATTTTTCAATTTTATTCTTTCGCCTACGAGCACCGATCCTTGTTCGCTCACCATTGTATGTGTTCCATTTGGCAGTCCAATCACCATTGGAGGGATTTTCTTAAGATCTTTCAATACAATTGCGTTCCCGCCCATATGACATGCGCACCGCTATCCAACATCCAATTTAGTTTACCTGACAGTTTTTCGTAGCCATCCATAGGTGTGTTGATAAAACTCATTAGTCTCTGGATCTGGTCGAAAGACAGGCCAGGTGTACTGGGCTGGGCCTTGTCCCTTCCACTGCCCAAGCCTCCTCATTCTCCTGCGTTCGGCCCAGTTTCTTGATGGGTTGCAGTGGATGCCAGCTCCCAAGCGCTGCTTTTGCTGGGACTGCTACTGTGTCCTCCTCTTATACCACGACCACCTCGTCCTCTATCGCTTGAACCCCAGTTTGGAGGATAGCCGATAACTTTGAGACACTTCACCTCTTCATGCCCTTGTCACCCACATATTTTGCAGGCTGCCTTTTCGTTCATCATGGGTTGCTCTTTTGTGGAGAAAGCTACCCCAACTTCGTTTCAGCTGTCTTGATTGATCATGACCTTCTTGTGCTGCTCATGTTGCTAAGCCATGTTGAATATTTTAGGATCGAGTGCTAAAATTGGGCTTCTGAGTGTCGAGTACATGTTGTCGTTCAAGCCCACCAGAAATTGATGTGCTCGTCTGCCTTGTAAATGACGACAATCTTATTCACCACCCCGCACTTACATCCACTGCACGTGCACACTGGGACATTCACAAGATTCATGAGCTTATTCCATAGGTTTGTTAACTTGGAATAGAGTTTGCCAACGTGCAAGTCATCTTGCTTGCAATTTGCTATATTGGCCTTTAACAAATGCACCTTTGGAGTATTGCCCATTGCATAGCGCTTTCACATGTCTTCTCACATGCCATGTGCCATGTCTAAGTAAGCCACGCTCATCCTCAATTTTGGATTGACCACATTGAGCATCCATGAATACAATGTTGAATTTGCCATCTCCCACGTGTCTAACTCTAGGAATTCTTCTTTCTCCTTAACTGTTGCTTTTGTTATCGTCCCCTCTATGAAGCCTAATTCATTTTTGGCTTTCAATGTCGTCCTTACGACCCTTTCCCATAGATCGTAGTCACTCTTGTCGAAAACCACGGCTGTAATCATGATGCCAGGTCCACTAGAGGAGTGGAGGTAGTATGATGAGTGTTGTTCGATGACGAACCTTCCCTTGTTTCCTCTAGCGGCCATGATGATTATCGATCAAGCTTTAGCTTCGACGGTTTGCTCTGGTATCATGTTAAATTTTTTATATCCATTGGGTTGTTAACAAAGAGTCGTGCATATAAGGTCAAATGAGGTTCCAACCCGAAACTAAGTGACAATAGGTAGAGTAACTTACAAACTATACATGCTCAAAGTCTTTAATTTTATCAAAGTAGGATAACACCCACTTTCATAATTCAACGCGCTCCTTCACGTGTGGGCTACTAATAAGGCTCAATACTGCACACAGTTTTAATCAAACGGGAACGGTGGCAAATCAAGATCGAACAACCCGCTTGAATACAATGAACAAAACTGTGGATATGGGATGGATATGGGACGGGTATTGATAAAATAGGTATAGGGCGAGTGACCTATGCCTCATACCCATATCTATACCTATACTTGTTTTAGCAATACCTAGCTCATACCCATTTTTTTTTTCCTATTTTCAACATCCAATACCCATACCCATACACACTGGGGCGGGTTTTAAGCAGGTACGAGTTTCTTGGTCGTGCCTTACTAACAACCAGCAATGCCATCCCCCACAACCCCTTGATTGTTGTCAATGCTTGTCTCACCCATCAACCTTACTCCCTCTGCCCTCTGGGCAGCCCTTTCCCTAGACAGCCAACTGTAATTGCCATCCCCTTTTTATTCTTTTACACCCGAAGAATGACAATTGCCACCATTACACTACATCTCGCCCAACTCTAGGTCGAACCACAATCAATACATAGATTGGCCGAAATTGAGTCATATCCTGTGCCTCACGTGACCAACGCACATCCAAGGGTGGCTGTTTCACAGTTTGCTAGCCGCCATAGCATAGATAGGTGCTCTAGAGGGGCAAATGAAGAACAAAGTAGCCAAAAAGCCCCTTCGTCCCCCCTCTATGGCGGTTCTGACAGGTACGACTTGCTCCTCTTTCTAGCTTCTATCTCAATTTTGAATCCCTCCTTTTTTTATTTGCTATTTGAGGTGGAGGCCAAGTCAATAGTTTGGTGGACCACTGAGGCCTTACTAGTGTCGTGACATTGGGATTGGGGGAGAGAGTGTTAGGTAAGATCTCCTGGCGATACCAGCTTGGCAATAGGGCCAGGGTTTGTTAATAAGAGAGACTAGGTTTAGCGTTTGGTTTAAATCATTAGGCAATTACACTGACCAATATACAAAATAGTGCTTTAGAAAATTGAATTAGGATGATTGTAACATTAAACGAACTAATAATCCAAAAATCAATTGGGTCAATTCAGTTGGGCCCAACAATATAAATCATGCCTTTCACGAACTTAATTCAGCTTTATCACATACATCAATATGAATACTCAGCTTTAGGGCGCAAAAGTGAAGGATATTGTTACTTGGGAATTGCCCACGAATTGGTGCAAATGACCAAGCGGTAGCTACTAGAGTCACTGTTCATTTGTCACGTCCCACATCAAAACCTCGGAGATGGTGAGACAATTGTCACACACACACACACACACACACACACACACACACACACACACACACACACACACACATATGTAGGGTGAGAGAGAGACAGGAGGTGTTTAGGTTTGGGGTTAATATGGATCATGTATAATAAGATCCCTAAACCCTTTTATATAGGTTTAGGTCAATATAACTGCACCACTTAGGTGTTACAAGTGGCCGCATAACCATAATTATTTAGGGCCGCTCAACAGTGTCAAAACAAAAAATACCCACCCTAATTCATTCAAGAGCTTTTTAGGTTTAGGGACATGCCCCAAAAACTCTTAAGAATGCATTCTAAATCTCTAATGGGAAGATAATTAGGCACGAATCCACTACATATCCAACTAGAGCATGCCTCCAATATCCTATCTCCTTTTTAGCATCATCCTCCACAATCACAGTTGTAACCTCTGAGGATATGATCAGTGGGGATAGATTCCACAAAATCAATTCTTAAATCCATTATGAGCATTGTTAGCAGGAGAAAGCCCCTTATAGCTGATGTTCCTCAATTTCATCTGCAAGTCACTAGCAATTCCGTTACTATTAGCCTCCCGGACGCAAAATTAACATCTCATTTTGCATAGCTATGTTGTGTTTTCAAATTTTCTATAATTTAATAACATTATAGCTTTTTTTTGCGTTTAATTGAGCCACGAAGATGGTATAATATAATCAAGGGAGGGAGAATTAAACCTGAGACCAAGGGGCTGTTTGGTAACAACAGCTTTTTAGAGAAAAAGAGCTGTTTGGGGGTGTTTTAACTGTTTTGACCAAATTAAACAGCTAAGTAGGTGTTTGGCAAACAGCTGTTTGAAACAGCTATTTGGCTCCAAAAAGCTCTTTTTGAAAAAACTATTTCTATTAGCCTATTCAAGAAAGCTTTTTGTAGAAATGACATATTTGCCCAAGACTTTAAACATATTACATTACATGCCATTGCATTATATTTAATTATTTATATAATATTATTTTATAAAATAGAAAGAGTTTATAGTATTATAAAGTGTTTCTTAATAGCATTCGAACCCGGTTAGATCTTGAGGATTAACAAGAGTAGAATTTGAATTGTTTTTTGTTTGAGACAAAAACAAACCATTGAAGTTACATTGTCTCTTTCATTGTTTGTATTTTTTTCCCTAACCAAGTAGTATACTTTTTTGGTAGATTTTCTAATTTTTCTAGTATATTATATCATGCTTATTGGGCTCTCTCACCATGCACCTTTATGAATGTCTAATATTATGATATTTATACTTTAGATTATTCAATCTCCCTTACGATTACCTTGACAATGAGCTTTGGATCGATAAAAAATAGTAACATTTCATACTATGTTTTATATGAATTGAATCTAATGAAGATAAAGTCATTAGAAATTCGTATAAACTTCAATTTCAATTTATAAACCAAATTTTTTTTGAAAAATAACAAAATAACGTGATAAAATATTGACATAATTTACATAAGTACAAATTGAAAAGAAATAAGATAGACGATGAATGCAAGTTATGTAGAATTTAATAAGAAAGTAAAGCTTTATCAATGAAGTTTTTCTTCTATTTTTTTGTGAGATCACAAATGATGTTAATTTATATCTATGACATCAATTTAATTCTTTTTAAAAAGAAATTGACCAATAAATAAAAAATACGCTCTATTAAGAAGTAATTTAGAGACAAGGATATAAATAAAATTTTACCAGACATCTTTACTAGAAACAGTTAACTTTACGAAATAGTTTTTCTACAAACAGCTAATGCAAACAGCTAACAGTTAATAGCTAATACAAACATCTAACAATTGTTTGCCAAACAATGCCCTAATGTACTCAGGACCATTTGGCTAAAATCTTATAAGCTTAATAGCATTACAGATATGTATTAGGGATTCTTCACATAGAATTTTTAATAGTTTTTGCAACCCGTAGTATTAATTTCACACTACATAACATTATTAGCTCGTTTGTTTCTGTGTAATTAAAGTGGTAATGCAATCAAAATAGTAATGATGATTACATCACCATATTTGGTCCATTAAGGGAAGTAATCAAGATTGCACTTTAATCATATTTAGCTAAATATATGCAAATATAATTACTTGGCTTTTCCTAAACTACTGTGATTACATCCCTTTGAATCAAAGTGTGCCCTACTATAAGCTATTATATTTGGGAATCTCTGTCCCTCTCTTTCTTCTCTCCATTGTCTTAGTACCACACCACCGACTTTGTACGTTCTATTATTAGATAAAATTCAACCTAAACTATGATCATATTATTGTAATTGCATTTTTGTATGTTCTAGTCATCATTATCATCACCATCATCTCTCTCTCTCTCTCTCTCTTTCTCTCATCATCATCATCATCATCATCATCTTCTTCTTCTTCTTGTTCTTATCTCTATACTTACTAAACTTGAACAATATTACATTATTGTAATTTAGAGGAAATAGAGTGAAACAAGTCTCATGTAAAGTATCATAATCATGACGATGAGATAGTAGATGATAATTATCAACAAAGTTGCAAATAATTAAAATAAGCAAAATAAAAACGAATTGAATTACAAGTACTTCACGTCACGTGTAAAATAAAGTATTGTTTGTAAATGAATTCTTCATTTTACAATTGTAAAAAATTTGTAATCAAATATT
>JACYFF010003369.1:8695456-8728256 GCA_017589665.1 Selenicereus undatus | reverse complement strand
ATATGTATTTATATATATATATATATATATATATATATATATATATATATATATATATGTATATAAGAATTGTGGAAAAATGGTCATAAGTTGGAAATAGGGTGTAGTTGTGGTTCGTAGAAATTTGGACTAAGTGCGAACGCTATTTGGTCCGGGTGCTGATTATTAGGCCTAATTGAGTTACCGGGCCCGTAATTATGCATATTTTAGGTAGCAATCATGCCGTAACCCTTCCCCCAATGTCATTTGAAAAATGTGTGTGGTGAAGATGGTAAGGGCTGCCTTTGAATGTTTGTTTTATGTGAAATTATGGATTTTATTGATTAAACGTGGAATGAAACAATTGTTTGGCTTGGGTTCAGTCAGTTTGCTATGCCAGTGAACATGGGTATGTGAACTGATTGTATTGTAAAGGAAAAAATATATATAGTGTGGAGATGCTTTGGGGATCGAATTGTGTCAGATTGACATGTGTGCGTTGATTTAAGATTTAAAGTATAAGCATGAATATATAAATAATTGCTTTATGGGTGAGACTGTGAGCTATGTTATGATATTGACGGTCATTAGCCTTCCCCAGGTAAAAGTGCATGCATGTGAGCGGCCACATGCCTTGTTGGCACGTAGGCCAGGTTAACAGTAGTCGTCCATGTTGATGGTAGGCTTGAAAGTAGTTAAGCGGTAACCATCCAAGTCGATGGTAGGCCAAGTTAAAGTTAAGCGGCTACTTCAAACCCAAGCGCAGGCCATGAGAGCCAGTGGGGTCACTCACCCTTAAGAACCTAAAAGTTATAAAAGAGACTGGTATGACTATGTGCATCAACTCAGAATGTATAAGTGTGGACCCTTTATCTTCCCTTCCTCTAAATTGTTTTGAAAATGAATTTGTGTGTGTACTTTGACTGTTGGGGGTGAAGTTATTGAGTTTATATCATTTTTATAAACTTGTAATGGTTTATAGAGTTTTGAGAATTCTTTAAAAGCTTCATTCTTTTCTTTAAAAAAGGAAACCCATGTGAAGCGAGAGCGATCATCTATAGTCCCAAGAATATACTTACTGTCTCCTAAGCTTTGTATAGGTATTGGCCCACATAAGTCCATATGAAGTAGTTCTAATGGTCTAGATGTGCTGATCATATTCAAAATTGCATGAGGAGAGTCCTTGTCTAATTCCTTTTTAGCTAATTTCTTAATTGTATGCATGCTTGCATGACGCAGTCTTCGATGCCATAGCCACTTATCCTCATGATGTGAGGCTTTAAAACATGATAAATTATGTGAGGGGATATTATCAATGTTTATAGCATAAACATTATCTATTCTAGGTCCACAAAGAGTAATTTTCTCAAATTTCTTATCTTTAATAATGCAATGAGTTGAATCAAAGGTTAAAAGGTTTCCTTTGTCACATAATTGAGATATGCTCAATAAGTTAAATTTTAATCTGTCAACTAGATAAACATTATCAATGGAATTGGAGGGATCTTTACCTATTTTTCTAAAGCCAATTATTTTACCTATGCTTTTGTTGCCAAAGGTGACACTGCCATGTCCTTTCTTTTTTATCTTAGTAAACAAGGAAGCATTACCGCTCATGTGCCTTGAACAACCACTATCGAGGTACCACAAGTCTTGTCCGGATTTCAAGCACACCTGCAAAATAGAAAATCAATCCCTCCTTCTACTTTTGGCGTTAAATCTAGATTCAAAACCATAAGCCACTACATTAGGTGGTCTTGTTCCCTTAGGAACTCATATTTGACTGATCTTTGAAGAGGGTTTTTTAAGTGGGCATGAATAAGCAATATGACCATCTTTTGAATAATAATTGCGTGTTTTCTCATTCTTTTCATATAATGTGGGTTTCACAAAGAAACTCTTATAGTTTTTCTTTTTGGTAAAGCGATCATATCCAATTCTTTCTTTATTAAAGGATGCTCTTTGAGTGCTAAACAGTCTATCTAAATTTTCTTATCCTTGGGTAAATTAAGAATTGTCTTGTGATTCGCATCACACTGGCTAATAGTTCTGCATTTTTGGTTTCTAGGTCTTTGACTTTTTCATGAAGGTCATTATTCAACTTTTTAAGGCCTTCATTTTTTTGGCTTAGTTCTCATACCTTTTTCTTAAGGTCTTTGTACTTAGATATTTTTGTTCTAGATTAGCGAAGCTAATTAAGGCATCAATTAATTCATCTTTAGAGCATTCATATAGTGCTGATATATCTACCTCATCAGTACTTTCACATTCACATTGTTCATCATCTTGTACCTCCTTACCTATAAGGCAGGTATTGATAGTGTGTTCTTCATCGCTTTCACTATCGCTCTAGGCGGCGATCATTGCTTTCTTATTCTCTTTTTTCTTGAACCTCCTTTTTTCTCCCACTTTTTTGATTAGTGGGCAATCCTTCAACAAATGTGCTGGCATACCAAATCCATAACAAGAACTGACATTAGTGTTATCTTTATTGAAAAACTTACCTTTGGGGAATTTTTTATTTCTTTTTAAAGTGGGTCCTTTTCAGTTAAATCTTCGTTGATTAAATTTTTTCTTTAGTCCCATTTTATTAAGGCCTCGAATGATCAATGAAAATGCTTCTTCATCATTGTCGTTGGTTTCTTCCTCTTCGGAGGTGGAATCATCTTGTGTGACTTTTAGAGCTATTCCCTTCTTTGAGCTTTCTCCTTCATCTTCTTTGAGATGAATCTCATGTGTCAAGAACTTCCCCACACGATTGTCCAATTCTAACTTCTTGAGATCTTGAACTTCTTCAATTGTTGTAACTTTCGGTTCCCATTTGTTCTTAGGGAGGCATTGAAGAATCTTTCTCACCATTTCTTCAGTTGTATAAATCTTGCGAAGCGATTTTAGGTTATTTGTCATGTCAGTGAATCAACTAAATATATCTTTTATCGATTCGTCCGACTTCATTTTGAATAGTTCATATTGATGTATGAACATATTCATTTTGGTTTCATGAACTTGGCTTCTCCCTTCATAAGTAACAATTAGTTTGTTCTAGATTTGCTGAGCTGTATCACATGCAGAAATACGATTAAATTCGTTAGCATCTAAACCCCAATAAAGAATATGCTTAGCTCTTGAATTCTTGGTGAGTTTTTCCCAATCAGCACTCATGTATTGATCTTTTGGTTTATCAATGAATTCTCCCCTGTCATTTTTAATCTTAGAAATAGAGTAAGGTCCATTGTTCACAATTTTCCACAATTCCATATCAGTAGATTCAATAAAAATTTCTTGACATTTCCCCACTATGAAAAGTTTGTTCCTTTAAATGAAGGGGGTCTAACAGTAGATCGTCCTTCAATATTAACATTTCTAGAAAAGGCCGTGATCGTCACCCACTCGACGGTTAGGTCAAAGAGTATGGGACTGGTTTTGATACCAATTAAAGAGTCGAGTCATTTGAGAAGGAGGTGAATAGAGCGATTGCAACAATTTAAAATCAACTTGAAATCAAACTTGAAAGTAAATGCATAATTTAAATAGTGATAATACGTAACGATATTTTAACGAGATTGGGCCTCAATTAGGCTTATACATCGCCTAGAGTTATCCAACTCTATGATTCAACTCTCCACTTCTTTTATTAAGATGAACTCTCACAATATCTAAGAGCTACCTCATTTTAGAGATCCCAAGTATTTAACTCAACGTCTTGATTTAAGTATGGGGGAGTTGTGACCTTACACCAACTCCTAAGTTCACTCCTTAATAAAGAATTCGTCAATACACTCACAACATTTTATCACAAAATAATTCTCAGTACAATAGTTTGAAATATGCACTCAGTGTTGTTTTTCGTTCACTGCTTCTGTGTCTTTTTGCTTCCTCAATTTGGCCGCTTTTTGTATGAATAAGTGGTCATGCTCCAAGAAAGGAAGTTCTGTCCAGTGTATGTTGAAACTGTATTTCAAGCCCTTGATTTCTAGTCAGCAGTTTCTGTTTTGATTCTCTTACTTTCCTTTCCACGATTTTGGTTGATATGATGCCACATAATATGTTCACAGAATATTGCAGATATCATCTTCAAATAAGATCTTTTCTTTGTAATCAAATATAAGAGATTTTGATCATGATATTGTTTTACAAATTTGTAGCATGATAATATGGCCAATAGAATATTTTAAATATGCAATATCAAATTATATAGCAAGTATAATGGATGACAAATCAATTTGTCTCTTCAAAATTTGAAATTCAAACTTTCAATGAGTTAGATACTTTCCTTGGTTTATTTACCCAAATCACCAATCAAATAAAATTATGATGATAGTGTATCAATCAAATTATCAACAAAATATTTAAAAGAAGTAGGTTGCACATTTCTTATTTCTTAACCACTTAGTCTCTTGACTAATGCCTTAGCAAATTTTATGTTTCATTAAAATGTTTAGCCACTAAGAGATTCGACAAGCATATATAAGCTTCCCAAACATTATTGCAGCACACCAAAGGAGACAAAACATGAGGGGAGCAAATCAAGGGGAAGGCATTTGTGCCCACGAGTAAAAAAAGAAAAATGGACGTTTCTATTTTTTATTTTTAATTTTTTGCTGCAATCCATAGCGTCTGAGTATGGGACTCAGTCCAAAATTGGTCCAGTCCCAATCCAGTCTGGATTGACTTTGGATCAGTCCGATCCCCAGCCCTCTAAATAGTGCTTAATCGACATTCGGTCTTGGATTGATGAGCAGTCCTACATAGAGAGAAAAAAATTGATGAACTAAAGAAGAAAAATATAATTGGAAAAAGAGTAGTTGAGGACAAAATTTGTTGGGCAACTAAAAGAAAACTAGAATAATGCATTGAAAGTAAGCTGCTCCACAATTTGAGCATATATACAACAACTTAGCTTTATGTTAGAGTATGAAAGTGGGTATTGTTCCACATTGATAAAATTAAAAGGTCTGACCATCTGTGCATGTATATAAGCTTGTAAGTTACTCCACCAATTGCCAATGTGCTTTGGGTTGAAACCTCATTTGAGCTGATATTCATGACTCTTCGTTTGAGGCCCAATTGATATAAAAAAAATTAACATGCTATCAGAGCAGGTGCTCGATCTTGATTTATCACCGTCTGTTTGATTAAAATTATGTGCGCATATTTAGACTTGTTAGTAACCCACACATGACAGGCCATGCTAGAGCATCAAAGCGGGTGTTCTCTCACATTGATAAAATTAAAAGGTTTGAGCATGTATATAAGCTTGTAAGTTATTCCACAAATTGTCAATTGCTTTTGGGTTGGAACTTCATTTGAGTTTATATACATGACTCTTTGTTGATGACCCAATTTTTATTAAAAAAAAATTTAACACTTTGCCTCACCAAGTACATTATGTTTTAGTTTATTGTTCAAAAATTAACTCAACTAAAAGTTTAAACTAATGATTAAAAACTCAAGAGTGTGTTTTGTATTCCAACATGACCTTTTACACGAATGTCCTTTGAGGTTGAAGCGCGGATATTGCAAAGGGCATCTTATCTTATGCAATATTAAATATGGGTAGTTGCTGAGATTCAAACTTGAGACATTTCGCTGAGAAAAGCTTCGACATCATATTCAATAGCCAACTTGACCAAAAACTTAAATTGATGATTAAAAATCTGTGAATAAGTCTTGTATCCACCAATTTGCATAAACTAATACATGTAAAGGATTGTTTGGGCGGACAAAGGCCACGGCCCGTCGGCCCCTATTGTAACTTCGCCATGATTTAGAAGACACAAATAAAAACCATTAAAGGCGTGCTATCAAAAAGTTAGGATCCTCAAATATTTACTCCAAACGCACTATTCCCAATTGCCAACAGCTATTCCCTAACAACCCCTGCCTCCAACCGATTTTTTTTTGGGGAGAAGGGGGAGAAGAGAGAGTTTTTAACTTATTTTAGTAAGTAGGACCTGAGGTATAATTTTTTTAGATGTATGAATGGGTGAAAAAGAGGAATGTCCAAGTTAATGATTAAAAGAAAACGGACAAAAGGTCACACGCCAACAAAATTGAAAAGTGCCCTTGTGTTGGGCTTAATCATTGATCCACTCATGACTTGTCCTCTCAAAATCAAAAGCTTCTCTTTGCCTTCCTTTTGTTGTGATTAAGAGCACCCCATTCACCGACACGTGCTTTAGTGGGGGTTCAAGTTCCATATTGACTGAAACTTTAAAGTTTCACCCCATGTAAAACATGGGGGTATGTGGGGCAACATGCTTTGTTGTTCCCCTTCATTACACTTTTGTTTGTCCTCTTTTGATTTTTTATTTGTTTTTTATTTTTTAATTAAAAATATTATTTAGATCGTTATAAAAAAGTTGTGTGTTATAAGGTGGGTCTATAAAAAATATTTTATTATATACTTTAAGTTGAAGTTTTATTGGTTAGAGAAGTGATAGAATATAAGTTCCAAAAAGTTAGAACTTTTGATCATGCACCAAGCTTGGGATAATTACAGCTGAGGTTCCTACAAATGTATTGTAATTATTATTGCATCATTTATTACTCGGTGGATCAAAATAACGCTAACTATTTAGCAATAACTAAGATCAAATTAGTAAGTTGTTTGATTAAAGAACACTAGTTGATAAGAAATATATACATGTGGTACATAACTTCATATTGTACACATATAATTGTATATATTTATATGGATTCTACTTGTATTATCTAGATTTAGCCCGACGAATAATTAAGCTTTGACCGAAATCTTCACATTAGTTTTTCCGATTCTCTTATCTTGTTTTCTTCTATCTCTTGTCATTTCGCTAGTTTTTTTTTTTAATATCTAACTAATTAAAAGATTAACTCAAATGTCACTAAATAAAAGTAAATATCTAAAATCAACAAGATCAGAGACCATTTTTTAAGATTGCCAAATATTCGAGCCACCTAAGATAGGACACTTTCCTTTTTTTTCCTTTTTTTTTGACAAAGGTACCTAAGATAGGACACTTATTCCATGCTTCTTGAGGATTCCTCCCTCTTATAGTCTTATACTCTTATCCTCCTTGCTGTTACTAATGCGCCTAACTGGTGATCCTTCTCATCACTTGCTACCCTATGACTTTCTTTTCGTTCCACACTGGCTTTCTTACTTTTGCCGCACTTGACTTTGATGGCACTTGCTACATGAAACTTGATAAGAACGTACATCTCATCACTTGCTACACTATTATAACCTCATAGTAACTCAGCATTTTATGTTTATTTTTAGCCCTACATTGTAATTAACTGGCCTACTATTATTCCTAGTTATAAGAAGGTCATGGGGTTAAGATTAGGCCTAGTTAGAATTGTAATCGTACTTGCTGTTAACCCTAATTCTTATATTGTAAATTAATTCAATTCAATTTTGCAGTATCTTCGTAACGATGGATTTGATTTCCCTAAATTGTGTGCATGCATATAAATTTAACTATAAAAAATATTCGATTTTATTAGGGCTGTAAAAAATGAATTGAAAAATATAATGACAAATTAGCCTATTGAATAGGGGAATAGAATAGTTTCAATTTGATTTTGACAATTAATGGAAATTAAACTTTTGAAGCCTTAACAACTTTCCTATTTTTTAAATGTTGAGTATAAACGGAGCCTTTAAGTTGAAATGACAATGGTCGGATTGGCAGGGTGCCATTCACCATCCCATTGCCTGGGTTTGAATTTGGGGAAGGGAACGCTAGCTCCCGTTTACTTGGGAAATGGAGGGGTGGTTTGTGGGCCTTGGGCCCGACAACTGCTCCCCAGCCCGTAGACCTGTTAGGCCACTGGGCCTCCCCTGCAATGAGGAGCCCAATGGGTGGCCTAGCTTACCAAATAAATAAATAAATAAATGTAGCCTTCAAACCAACATTCCTCTTTTATAATGTACTCTAATTGCTATGTCTAACCTTTTTTCTTCTTTTTTTTTTTGCATGATAAGATATCTCTTGCAGCAATTAAGGTATTTCTCAATTGTTTTACAATTATTAAAATTAATATGTTATATAGTTTAAAATCACCAATTTTCCAGCAGTACAATTTATTATCAATTGTGAAGTTCCAGTATTCATTGGCCTATGCCGATAGATTCAAAATGACACCTTAATTGTATTAATCATATCCATAAACATATATCATACACGTAACTTTATAATAATGATAAATAAAATAATGATTTTACAGGATTTTGAAGCAGTAACACTCTTATACTATTCAATCGTAACATATTGTTCAACTTGAAATTATACCATTTTATGCCCTTTATTATCTAATATTTTCTCAAAGATAAATGATTTAATTAAAATTTTAATATATTTTTACATATTTTGTAGGAATTATGGAAAAGTGTAAAAAAAATGAATGAAATGCTCAACTAGGATGATAATGGAGTGTGATCAGATCAAATTGAGAAGAAGAAAGAAAAAAAAGAAAAGAAAAGAAACTAGAGGCCCAGTGTGTGAATGGGTCATTCCCAGTAGCAGGCCTAGAGCTCCCTCCCCCGCTGCGGTTCTTTTCCTCACCCCCTTCACCGAGTGGGCCGGTTCTTTCCAGCTAGATGAGCGGCCAGATGGCCTATCTTCCCACAGCCTATTCCCTAGTGCTCCAGCCGAGACCCTCAAGCCCGTTCCCCAATAGTCCAGCCGGTTACGGTTCAGACGGCTTGACATTTTAGTTAAAAAATTTATACATAAAAATTGAAAATTTCGGTAAGAAAGTGCAGTTTTTCATTACCTATAACAACAACAACAATTCCTCCCAGTGTGGGTCTCGCTTTCGCGGGGTCTGGGGAGATCCAGATGTAGGCAACCTTATCCCTACCTGTATTCCTACCCGTAGAGAGGTTTTTTCATTACCTATGAATGGTAACTAAAATTTAGTTTTTATAAAAAATATTTTGATATAAAAAATGAAAATTTTAGGTAGAAAGTATACTTTTTAAATTATTTGTGAACAGTTAACTGGTAACCAAGGCGGAAAATCGGTTAAAAGAACTGAAAAATAGGTTAACTGACTTTTTCAGTTCGATTATAGTTCGGATTTTGGATGAAGCGAAATTTTTAGTTAACTGAAAACGGTTAATCGAAATGTTTGGTTCAGAATTTTGTTGAACTAATAAATCGAAATTTATGGTTTGGTAACCCTATATTGCATATGTATGAATGAATTTTACTATTGGCTAATGAATAGATTAAGGCCCTATTCTTTTCGTTGGTAAATCCAAATTTATCATTCTCAACCAACTTCAATCTACATCAACCCATTTTAATCCACTTCATGAATTTCAGTAAAAAAAATACCTACTTTAGCCTGCTTCAACTAACTTCAACCAACTTTCCACTATTTCAACCAACTTCTTCCCATCATACCAAAAAATAAAATAAAATTCACCCACTTCAACAAAAAAAATAACCACTTCAACTCTCTTCTATCATCGCTACCAACTTTACCTATTTATCAACTCATATTTTCCAATAAATAGAACAGATCCTAATTGCTCCCACCAGCTAGTCCCATGTTCAAGTGGGCTGCCTATGCTATCTCATATTGGCACTTGAAAATAAAGTTTTATGCAGATAGTTCTTGAAGCAGTTGATCAAGTGGATAAGTGCCTTGATTGACTTCGTTTAGTATATTCCAAAAACGAAATTTAAACAAACCAAAACAAGCTCAAAGTTCTGAATTTTCTCATTTGATTATCATCAGTGGGCAAATTAAAAACAGTATTGCCCAACTTCAAAAAAAAGGAAAAAGAAAACAAAGGGGGAAAACAGGAGAGAGAAAATAGTAGAACTAGTGTGAACTGAGAGAAGAAAATGCCAACCCGTTGCATTTTAAACAGTTTTAGTTACAATCGTTCGGGGGGAAAGAATTATTAGCACATTGAACAAGACATGTCAGCAGTACAAGTGTACATGATTGTTAGTTTTGAGAGTACACAGCCACAAGAGGGGGGTGAATTGTGGTGTCAGATTTTCGCAATTTTTCTGGCAAACAGTCTTAGACCCTGTTTGCACAGACTGTTCTTGAGTTTGAGCAGAAGTGAAAATCCAACGAAATTGAATGCGGAAATAATGGACACAGGATTTTTACGTGGAAAACACCTCTAGCCCAACTGAGGTGAAAAAACCACGACCTACCTTGTGTAGGATTTTAACCACTTCACTAAACGGGCTTAATACGTTACAACAGTAACACACCTTGCTACTAATTACAACCTACGTAACCGTCTTCCCTAAGACCGATTACCCCACGTCCAAAAGTCCACTTGACTTAGGACACACTCACCTCACTTTTATAAAAGAGAGATTACAAAGAGAACACCCTATTACAATACTTCTCAACTAAGCTAATATAGGGTACAAATGAAGTCCTAGTATGCCAATCTTGAAAGCTCAAAATATCACTCCCTGTACTCGGTTTTCTTTTGAAAGAACTTAAAGCTCTTGAATACTGAATGTGTGCTCTTCAAAAACTGATGCAAAGTGAATGTGAAGACTTTGCTTTTAAATAGATATAGTTAGGCAAATTTCAAAACAATGCTTATCCCATAAGAAGTGGGAAGTGTGAATGTAATTCTCCCTTTAACTGCTTGAGTTTCATGACTAAATGTTAGCCACAAACTTTTAGAAGTTAAGCCCATGAATTTTTCCACAAATTTAGCCATTTTCTAAAAATAGAGAAGAGGTTATTTGAGGATAAGGTAAAGCAAAAAAATAGGCTGAAAATCCTCTCCAAGTTTTCAAAGCCAAAAATGGCCCTTTTGGACTTTATCAATTTGCAGAAATTCTATCAAAAAAAGATCAGAGATGTTAGCCCAAAAATCAAGGAAAAAATCGTGTAAAACCATTTTTCGCAGTTCAGTTTGGAAACACTCTAGCCGCCCTGTTTCCAGGACTGTTTCTAAAAGTTGGTCCAAAAAGATTTTCAAAAGAGCAAACCGTTTCAAGTAAGTGATAAGTCAAGACTTTCTAATTGGGATATTAACAAGAATCTAATAAAATAAAACCATAGCAGAATTAAGACTCTTGTTGAATCAACCAGTCTTCTTAACTTGTTGCTCCAAACACTTCGCAGAGCTGTCCTTAAGGTTGTTCTGAAGTTCTGGAAAGTTTTGCCAGCCAATTTATCTTCAGTACCTGTTCTTAAGACCTGTTCTTGAACATTGTTAACCAAGCAATTGAGAACAGTAGAATGGACCTGTTTGGGACAACAACAACACTTGGATTTGTTATCATTAAAACCATAAACATCATAACAATTTGCTCCTTTTTGATGATGACAAACCAAGCGACCATATTGACTTTCAAAGACAAACGAAGTGATTAGTGCCAATTATTCATAGGACCGAAAATTCACTGGGGGCAGCTGGCATTGAAAAAATGTCAAGAAAAACGACTCTTCCATGGTAAAACTACAACATCATTGGTCATCCTATCTTCCCCCTTTTGGCATCATTAAAAAGGAAGGAGCAAACAGTGAAACAGAGGGTGTTTGCAATCACCACCACTTGGGTAATGGAGGAAAACCAACATGCGATACACTCAAGTGTTTTGGTACGGTAATGAGATTGGCCATCCTAATCACGCATAAGCAATTCACAACAGGAAACGAGCAAGGCAAAGCCAATTAAAAACAAGATAACTTTTATTTGCAAAATGAGTGCAACATAGAGTAAGAAACCAAATGAGAATCAAGAGAAGAACAGAGGAGGCTGCAACAGAACAACCTACAAGAACAGCCTATAGAGGAGGATCATGGAGCAGGAGGGGAGAACTTTGTTGAGAGGGAAGTGAGAAGGGATAGGATATCTTCATGGCGTTTAGTGTTGAGAGCCTTTTCCTCGTCCAAAGCAGCCTTCACCGCATTAAGTTCAGCATTCAAGCGAGAGTTGTGCTCCAGAACAGCCTCAACCTGGACTGAGGAACCGCAAGGAACAGGAGGACAGGAGGTGTTTGTCCCCTGTTCAGAGGCAGATCCCTCAATCAAGGTATATCCACATCCCATAAGGGTGTTGCTCCCGATTTCATCTATAAATTGAGCTCCCACCCTTTTTTGCAACTCTACCCCAAAGTGCTAAAAAACACAAGTCAGTAGGAAGCCATACCCAAGATCATGTCCCCTGGAGATGTTTGCAATTCTTGCAATGCGACGAATCATGAGGGCAGGAAGATTAATTTGCTCCTCCCTGTCCATCAGATCCACAAGACACTGATCCATAGCATCTGTAAGATTTCGGCCCTGGCCCCTGGGGATGACATTCTTGATAATGAACCAAAATAGTAACTGATGAATGGATGTCATATCCCCCTTTTTGATTGACTTGGGTGTTTGTAGGTGTTGACCCTTTCCTTGTGTAAGGTTTTGATGATGTCAAACACAAATGTGTTTAGTCCAAATGTATTAGTCCTTATAATATTACTTGAATTTGTGCTTTGATTGGTTATGAAAGTTGGTTGAGAACAGTGATTATGAACAGAGCTTGTACGATCAGTTGAAGTTCCAGAAACAGTTTCTAACAGCAATGCTTCAAGTCCAAGAACAACATGAAGTTTCAGGAACAATCTTTAGGAACAGTTCTTAGCAGTATCGAGGTTGTTGACATTGCAAGTCACCTGCTTCATCAACAAGAAGTCATGGGTTTTGTAGAATCTTTTCTTTATTAGACCCTTTGTTAATATGCCAGTGAGAGGATCCCAATTTCATGTTCGCTTTTGAAAAATCTTTTTGACACTCTGGGAGCAGGTCCTGATCCTGACTGGGAACAGTTCCTGGTAAAGCACCCTGAGTGTTCTCAGCAATGTCTGGCAAAAGATTTTACGATTCTTTTCTATTTTTGGGTTGATAATTTTTGCTACTTGATAAAGTATTTTTCAACTGCAACCCAACAGATTTTCAAACTTAAAATCTCTAATTTTTGGGATAAGATTTGGATAAGATTTCACTAAGTCAAATTTTATCTTCTTTCTCCTATTTTTAGCAAAGTCCTAAGATTGTGAAAATGCTGGACGTTGGCTGCTGGAATATGTGGCTTTTGTTTCACGTTAGTAGTGAAAGAAGCGCAGCCACAAAAACTCTCATCTAGCCGTTTTGTTTCAAGCTATAAAAAGGAGTTTTTGCCAACGTTTTTATGTGTGGTTTTTCAGATTTTGTGAGTTGTACTGAGCCAAATTTTCAGAGTGAAAAACCTGTAAAAGAGAGCAAAAATTGAGTCTTCCTCATTGGCATACTAGGCGCTTCATTGTACCTTACACTTGCTTTATTAGAAGTTGCTAAGTAAGGTGTCTTCGTTTTGTTTGTGTAAACGAATAGAGTTGTCCTAAGTTTAAGGTAACTAAGGACGTGGGGTGATTGTCTAGGGTAGACAATCACGTGTTGTTGCAAGTTGTAACGTGGGGTTACTTTTGTAACGTGTTCAGCCCGTTAGTAGAATTTTTGTGAAAATCCTACAGAGGTAGGTCGTGGTTTTCCCACCTTAGATGGGCTAGAGGTGGTTTTCCACGTAAAAATCTTGTGTCTTCATTCTTATTTTTGCATTCATTCTTACCCCGAACACATTACGGAAGCTTGGCAGGAACAGTTCCCTGCTAACTATACGTTGTTCAGAAACTGTTCCTCACAAGTGTTTTCAAAAGTGCAAAAATTTGTCACACACAATTCACCCCCCCTCTTGTGTGAGTAACCTCATAAATATAACAGTAGGCGTGTTTGCTGACTGAGTTTTTTTGGGAAAGTTCCAAAAGCCATGCTGCCCCAAGAACAGTCTTATCTTCCCTCACGTACACATCAAAACCCGTGGAGGGAATCCCCAAAATTTCCCCTAATGTCTTCGCATCAAAGCAAAGTTGCTTCCCATTGACAGTACTAGTCACCACTCCTTTGGTGACTGAACAGTTGGCATAAAACTCGGCCAACTCATGGACACAACACCCCAGCTAGGTGTTTGTTAACAGCTCAAACCAACCCTGAGCACTCAACTTTTGCAAGAACACCACAAGACCTTGTTCCTCAAAATACTGAACTTTAACGATTTTGTCGCTGACTATTCATCTTTGAAGCAGTTGAGGAAGCTTAGGATGAGGTGCAGGAAAGGCAGATTTCTTGGCTTTCTTAGAAAGAGGTGCAGTAGGGGGGTCTTTAGCCCGACCTTGGTTGGAGGCTTGTTTGTAAGAAATTTTGCGTTTGTTGGGGGTTTTTGTGGTTGATGGTTTTAAGGAGGGTAAAGTGGAGACTTGTTTGGAAATTGGCAGGGCAGACTCAGATGAGGGTTCAGGCAAGGGCTTGTCCTCTGAGGATTCTGAGAACACGGGGGTGCCCTGTTTAAAGGAGGTGTTCTCGGTATTATTTTCAGAGGAACTAGAAGAAGAGGAATCAATTTCCTCAATCAC
Organism: Selenicereus undatus; assembly: GCA_017589665.1. Lineage (NCBI taxonomy): Eukaryota > Viridiplantae > Streptophyta > Magnoliopsida > Caryophyllales > Cactaceae > Selenicereus > Selenicereus undatus. The sequence continues at coordinate 8,713,863 of JACYFF010003369.1, read as the reverse complement.
GGGAAAGGACTATGCCACAGATCGGGGTGTGGCCTGAAAGGCTATTCTGGCTAATTTTCTGGTTGGTCTGGTTGTGGATTGTGGTTGGGCAGGGGTTTTTGTGAGCTCTTCAACTTGGCCACTTTTGGGCCTTGATGGGGTTCTTGATCTTGGTGTTCTACTGTGCCTAGCCACCATTTTGTACCTTTTTCTTTTTTCACCAGTTGGTTGTACCGGTGTTGCCTTTTCAATCTCAGCAAGGGGCACCTCTATTCTATCACCACTTCCCCTAGTATCGTCTGATTCATCCTTCAGTTCATCTCCTAGGTCATCTTTGAATACTGAGTCAAAGGGCTCGGACCCTGTTTTGGCCCCTGTTTCCTGTTCGGGAAACAGCTCGAAAGAGTATGACTCGGTTAACCAGATGTCACCCGAGCCATTCTTAGGCAAAAAGAACTTATCTTTGGCCCCCATATCCTCACTTGACTCCCTAATTTGTTCCTCTCCAGATCTCAGACATGCACCCACTTCTCCAAACGGGACCAAGTTCCACCCAAAATCATAGGGGATGTCTGCTAAATTGAGACCTATGTTCTTGAGGTCTATGCTTTTTAGGAATCCGAAAGGCTTATAGCGAATGGGGCGAGGAGGTTTAACAAGTTTACCTTCAATTAGAGCTGCTAGAAGTTGAGAGAACAGGGCGGTAGCTGTTGGTGCTGCTATAATTGATGACTCGCTACCCTGAATCGAGGACATAGAGCTCTTGTTGCCGATGGGAGACGCCATTTTTGCAAGAAGGAAGAGAGAGATTAGGGTTTTGTTTGTGATTTCATGGTAAGAGGCTGAAGTGAGGTGAGAGAGACGAATCTGGGAGGGTTTTAATAGAGGGAGGAGTGGAAGATCTTTAAATATTTGCCCGTTGCAACGGGCTTATCATTTAATGTTAGCCGCATACGCTTCGGGAAGGGTGAGGGATTTTATTTCTCAACAACTAGCTACACACATTTGACAAAGAAGAAGCGTACCTGTTTCTCGTGCTTGTTCTTGAGGTTACTTGCTCGGTAACATGGGACAATAAGGGCAATCTCATTAGACCTCAACGAGTGTCAGCAGGCTGCAAACCACACATATGCTAAAAATAGCACAGGAATTGATTGCAAACTTTTTGTTTAACATATTGAACCTGTAGCCTTTAAACATTACCAACAAGGAGAGACAACAAGATGATCAAGTTATTTTTATCAAACCTAGGTCGAGTCTATTCTTCTCAAATTTTTCTCTACTCATTGCCTTGGTGAATATATCAGCAATTTGATTTTCAGTGGCACAAAAATTTATTGAGATTAATCCTTTTTCAACATTGTCTCTTAAGAAATGATGACGAATGTCAATATGTTTTGTTCTTTTGTTTTGACATGGATTTTTGGCAATGTTAATTGCACTTGTATTGTCACAATAAATAGGAATGCATCCTATGTCAACACAAAAATCCTTGAGTTGTTGCCTTATCCATAATACTTGAGCACAACAAGATGCAACTGCCATATATTCAGCTTCTGCTGTGGACAAGGCAACAGAGTGTTGTTTCTTGGTTGCCCAAGATACCAAACAGGGTCCAAGAAAATGAGCCATACCTAAGGTGCTTTTTCTATCAACCAAAAAGCCTCCATAGTCAGCATCAGCATAACCGACAAGGTTAAAGTTGCATCCTCTAGGATACCATAAAGCCAAATTAGGTATACGTTTTAAGTATCTAAAGATCCGTTTAACAGCCTTTAAATGAGATTCTTTAGGCTTAGACTGAAAACGGACACACAAACCAACACTAAAAACAATGTCAGGTCTACTAGCAGTTAGGTAAAGAAGTGACCCTATCATGCCCCTATAATATTTGTCCTCAACTGAGGGACTCCCATCACCCATTTCCAACCTGGTTGAAGGAGAAATGGGAGTATCAATGGGCTTGGCCGATTCCATTCCAAATCGCTTAAGTAATTCCTTGTCATATTTTTGTTGATGTATCATGGTGCCGTATGACGTTTGTTTGATTTGCAAGCCTAAGAAAAACTTAAGCTCACCCATCATACTCATTTCAAACTCACTCCTCATCATTTTTGAAAACTCCTCACACAAATTATTGTGTGTTGCCCCAAATATAATGTCATCGACATATACTTGAAAAATCAACAAATGTTCCCCCTTAGATTTTAGAAACAAGGTATTATCAACCTTACCTCTTCTAAAACTATTTTCCAATAAAAAGTTTGACAAGCGTTCATACCAAGCTCTAGGAGCTTGTTTTAAACCATAAAGTGCTTTGTGAAGTTTAAAAACATGGTTAGGAAATTCTTTATTTTCAAAACCAGGGGGTTGCATCACATACACTTCTTCTTTAAGGTATCCGTTGAGGAATGCACTGTTGACATCCATCTGATATAACTTTATTTCCATGTGAGCTGCAAAAGCTACTAAGATGCGGATAGCCTCAATCCTTGCAACGGGTGCAAAGGTTTCCTCATAATCAATGCCCTCTTCTCGGTTGTAGCCTTGAACCACCAGCCGGGCCTTGTTCCTAGTGACTGTTTCGAATTCATCAAGCTTGTTTTGGAACACTCACTTGGTGCCAATGATTAATCTGTCCTCTGGCTGTGGTACAAGGTGCCACACCTTGTTCCTTTCAAATTGATGAAACTCCTCTTGCATTGTCGTGACCCAATTTGTATGTGCAAGGGCTTCATTAACATTTTTTGGCTCAATATTAGAGAGAAAAGCATAAAAAGCACAGAAATTTTTAAGCTTGGATCTAGTTTGCACTCCAGTATTAATGTTAGACAGAATCTTGTCAAGAGGGTGCGAACTTTGGTGCTTCCATGGTCGTGGAGTAAGTGGATCCACAGACATGCTTTCTACTCTAGCTGGAATACTTGGCGAAACAGGTTCAGGAACTGTTTCTGAGCCTGTTTTGGAGCCTGTTCCTGAGCCTGTTTCCTGGCCTGTTTGAGAAGAATTAGGTTGGTTTTGAGCCAAACCAGGTTCAGCAGAGCTTCCCCCTGTCTGGTTCAGACCTTGCCCACCTTCCAAGGAAACAGCTTCAGGCCCTGATCCATCCTTAGGACTCTTACCTTTCTCATGTGTGAGCGACAAGTCTTTTCTAATAAGACCTAGCTCAAGGTCTTCCTCCTGTGCATCATTCTCAATTAGAGAGTTAGTTTCATCAAATAGCACATGCACACTCTCCTCAACACACAAGGTTCGCTTATTGAACACTTTGTATGCCTTACTATGTGAGGAGTAACCAAGAAATATTGCCTCATCACTCCTTGGATCAAACTTTCCTAAGGCACCCTTCCCATTATTATGCACAAAACATCTACAACCAAATACTCTTAAATGCATAATATTAGGTTTTCTACCCTTGAGAAGTTCATAAGGACTTTTGTTAAGGATAGGTCTAATTATGCATCTATTTATAATGTAACATGATGTGTTCAAAACTTCTGCCCAAAAGTTTCTAGGAAGACCACTAGCAATGAGCATTGTTCTAGTCATGTCTTCTAGAGTACGATTTTTACACTCTACCACCCCGTTCTGCTGGGGTGTTCTTGGAGCTGAAAAATTATGATCAACACCATGCTCATTACAATAGTCAATAAAGCTCGAATTTTCAAATTCTGTACCATGATCAGACCTTAAGCTAACCAATGAGTGTCCTACTCTCTTTTCAATCCTTTTAATAAGTGCAAGAAATTTCTCAAATGTTTCATCTTTGGATGCTAAGAACAGGGTCCAAGTGAAACGAGAGTAGTCATCCACTATCACAAGCACATACCTCTTTCCACCTCCGCTCATGATCCTCATTGGACCACATAGATCCATATGTAGCAATTCAAGCGATCGGGTAGTGCTTACACAATTTTTAGATTTAAAAGCATTTCTGACTTGTTTGCCTTTGGCACATGCATCACATACCTTGTCATCATTGAATTTGATGAAAGGTAAGCCAAACACTAAGTCTTTGGTTACAAGTTTATTCAAAAGCGGGTGGCTTGCATGACATAGTCTTTTGTGCCAAAGCATAACATCGTTATTGAAGGCACTCAAACAAGTCAAATTATTTTGGGGAAGAGTAGAAATACACACTTTATAAACATTTTTGTGTCGCTTCCCCCTCAACACAACATCTCCTGTGTTCATATTAACAACCAAGCAACGTGTTGGAGAGAACACTACTAGGTTGTCTTTGTCACACAGTTGGGACACACTTAGTAAGTTGTGTTTTAATCCATCCACAAAATAAACATTTTCAATTGAATGGGAGAGTGACTCACCTATCTTACCTATACCGACAATTGTCCCGGATTTGCCATTTCCAAATGGCACACTCCCTCCTTCTGAAGCTGCAAGTGAGAGAAAATTGGATTTTTCACCAGTCATATGCCTCGAACACCCACTATCAACATACCACAGTTGCTTGTTCCCTAGGTTGTTCCCCGAGCTGTTTGCTGGGTTGTTTTCTCTCACTTCAGCCTGCAAAACAAATCAAAGGTTAGTTTTGGGAACCCAGATCCACTTGGGTCCCATTCCTTTAGACGTACAAATCTCATCTTTCCTAACCCATATTTGTCTTACATAAACTGTGTTTCTTTCAATGGCATACCTTCTTATAGGACACGCATACCGATAATGCCCCGTTTTAGCACAATGAAAATAAACAATATTTTCAGGTAGTCCCACATATTTTCTATTAACAGGGTAAGCGGTGCGCTTAGTCACAAAGCCTAATCCTTTTTTGCTTCGGTTAAAGTGAGTGTTTAACCAATTTAGCGCCTGTGAGGACCTGTTCCAGCGCCTGTTTACAGCAAGGTCTGATTCTACTTGTTTTAATTTTTCAAGCAATTTACTGTTCTCAATAAGTAGGGATTCAACCTTCTGTTTCAGTTTAAAGGATTCCCTCTCCAACTCAGTCAGATTAATGGAACAAGTCTCTTCTTTCATGAGTAGGGTCTCTTTAAGCACACTAATGTTTTCATGTAAGACAAGTGTTTCTTTGTCAAATTCAAGCTTTTCCATTTTGAGAGTTTCATTTTCCAGTTCTAGGTCTCGAGCATCCCTTTTTAATTCAGCACATATATCCATTATAGTGTACACCAATTCTTTAAGGGTTGATTTATTGAGACCACGTACCTTGTTCTTAAGTTGAGTCAGACTGTTTGTTGATTCATCATCTGAATCAGTGTCACTTCTTGTCATGAGTGCTATATCAGCTTCCTCAGCTTTAGACCCTTCCTCATCCTCGCTTGAATCACCCCAGGCCGCTAGCATAGCTTTTGAGAATCGTTTTGCTGAGCTGCTTACACCCTGTTTCCTACCCTGTTTTCTAGGGTGTTCGGGTTCTTGTTCTTCCTTCAGTAGTGGGAAGTTTCTCACAATATGGTCTAACTTGCCACACTTGAAGCATCAAGAGAACTGTTCCTGAGAGGTGTTCCTGGCCTTGCCAAAGTCCTTCCGTTTGCTGTTTTCTTTAACTTTCTTGAAGAACTTCTTAAATTTTTTTGTTATCATGGCAATCTCCTCCTCATCAGAATCAGAATCATCTTCTAAGGCCTTTAGCGTAAGGCCTCAATCTCTCTTTGTCTCATCTTTCTGCTGGGAATTTCTTCTAAGTTCATACGTTTGGAGATTTCCAATCAGCTCATCTAAGGTGATCTTGTTCATGTCCTTAGCTTCTTGGATGGCCGTTACTTTCGCTTCCCAAGCATGAGGTAAAATTCTTAGGATCTTCCTCACCAATTCTTCGGTGGTGAAGGATTTTCCCAGGGATTTCAACTCATTCGTTATGTGAGTGAAGCGAGTGTACATGTCCATCACACTTTCACGATCACCCATCTCAAACAGCTCATATTTTCTCATAAGCAATTCAATCCGGGATTACTTTACCTGATTGGTCCCTTCGTGAGCTACTTGTAGAGCATCCCAGATTTCCTTGGCAGACTCACATTCAGATATGCGAGTATATTCATCAGGACCTAGGCCGAAATATAGAAGTTTTTCGGCCTTGGCATTCTTCTCCATCATTTTGTAATCTTCAGTATTGAATTCTTCAGGCTTTTTAGGGACTTCACTTCCATCTTCGATCACCTTCGTGGGAATGAGTGGTCCATTCTTGATAAGCATCCATAATTCGTAGTCCTCACCTTGAATGTAGTTTTCAATTCTATTCTTCCACCAACTATAATGTTGACCATTAAAGTATGGTGGTCGAGTTATGGATTGACCTTCAAGTATGCCTTGTGGGGTACCCATCTTCAAGGATCTCTCAAGGTGTTAGCCTTTTTTAAGGAGAACCTGCTCTGATACCAATTGTTACTTTTGAGAGTACACAGCCACAAGAGGGAGGGTGAATTGTGGTGTCAGATTTTCGTAATTTTTCTGGCAAACAGTCTTAGACCCTGTTTGCACAGACTGTTCTTGAGTTTGAGCAGAAGTGAAAATCCAACGAAATTGAATGCGGAAATAATGGACACAGGATTTTTACGTGGAAAACACCTCTAGCCCAACTGAGGTGAAAAAACCACGACCTACCTTGTGTAGGATTTTAACCACTTCACTAAATGGGCTTAATACGTTACAACAGTAACACACCTTGCTACTGATTGCAACCTACGTAACCGTCTTCCCTAAGACCGGTTACCCCACATCCAAAATTTCACTTCACTTAGGACACACTCACCTCACTTTTATAAAAGAGAGATTACAAAGAGAACACCCTATTACAATACTTATCAACTAAGCTAATATAGGGTACAAATGAAGTCCTAGTATACCAATCTTGAAAGCTCAAAATATCACTCCCTTTACTCGGTTTTCTTTTGAAAGAACTTAAAGCTCTTGAATACTGAATGTGTGCTCTTCAAAAACCGATGCAAAGTGAGTGTGAAGACTTTGCTTTTAAATAGAGATAGTTGGGCGAATTTCAAAACAATGCTTATCCCATAAGAAGTGGGAAGTGTGAATGTAATTCTCCCTTTAACTGCTTGAGTTTCATGGATAAATGTTAGCCACAAACTTTCAGAAGTTTAACCCATGAATTTCTCCATAAATTCAGCCATTTTCTAAAAATAGAGAAGAGGTTATTTGAGGATAAGGTAAAGCAAAAAAATAGGCTGAAAATCCTCTCCAAGTTTTCAAAGCCAAAAATATCCCTTTTGGACTTTATCAATTTGCAGAAATTCTATCCAAAAAAGATCAGAGATGTTAGCCCAAAAATCAAGGAAAAAATCGTGTAAAACCATTTTTCGCAGTTTAGTTTGGAAACACCCTAGCCGCCCTGTTTCCAGGACTGTTTCTGAAAGTCGGTCCAAAAAGATTTTCAAAAGAGCAAACCGTTTCAAGTAAGTGATAAGTCAAGACTTTCTAATTGGGATATTAACAAGAATCTAATAAAATAAAACCATAGCAAACCTAAGACTCTTGTTGAATCAACTAGTCTTCTTAACTTGTTGCTCCAAACACTTCGCAGAGCTGTCCTTAAGGTTGTTCTGAAGTTCTGGAAAGTTTTGCCAGCCAACTTATCTTCAGTACCTGTTCTTAAGACCTGTTCTTGAACATTGTTAACCAAGCAATTGAGAACAGTAGAATGGACCTATTTGGGACAACAACAACACTTGGATTTGTTATCATCAAAACCATAAACATCATAACAATGATAGGGGGAAAGATTTTAGTGCATGTTACATCAAGTTTGATTAAGATTCAAACTATACATGCTACCTTTATAGGCGGATCTCTGTAGAGGTTAGGGGTGTCATGGCCCAAAAAAGAGTTTTAATGATCCATTTTGAAGGGATTAAATTAGTATATGTGGACATCTCTAAAATAGTTTAAAATAGTTACGGGTACTCTCTAAATATACCTAACTCAAATACCGATTTGAACTTGATGTCGATGGTGAGATTGCATGCTTATAGTTTTATTTTATGTTTGGTATGTTCACTTCATGGCTTAATTTTTTTTTTTGGTGTTATTACTTGGTTTAGATGATGTGTGGTCTATACCTAACAATTTTAGTAAATAATATGTAATAGTAACATTCTGTGATATCAATACAATTTATGAATCAAACTATAAAATAAAAAGAAACGCAGAGAACAAACGTAGTAGTAGACTATCATAGGGTTTTTTTTTTGGAGTAAAAGAGTGGGGCATATTGTCACTACATGCCAAGTTTCGTTGGTGCGGAAATATGAAACGGAAGGTTTGAAGGAAAAAAAACGAGACAAAATGTTTGTACAACATAGACTACCATGTATAGTGTGTATTATATAACTTTTTTTTGAGTAGTATGTATTGATGATGACGTTAATAGATGGACACCCCTATTTTAATTATGTGAATACGCAACTAGTTACCTTTGATATATGGTGTCAACATAAAGACAAGTTTACGATAATTCGATATTTGGTAAATTTATTGGTTTAAACAAAGCTTTTAACTGAAATGACTAGAGATATAATATTAAAGTCTTTTTAATTGAGGGGTCTTGCATTCAAATTTTAATAAACTTAGTGTTAAATTTTTAATGTGTAAGGTAAATAAGAGAATCTTTGTAAAATCTAAACTTCAATCTCAAATTAAATTCGCTTGAAGGGGCATTGAAGGATGTATTATAAAATTAAATTGTTTAGGGTTTCAAGTTTCAATTGAATTTGTTGATTATTAAGATATTTCCTAAACATCAAACATGAGTTTTATATACTTGTCATGGGTTAACTTAATTTATCTAAACTTGTCTTAGCTATACTTACAAAATGCACATCGCACTAGCTGTCTTCTGCTAGGACAAAGATTCCACAATTGACCTACATGTCCAATTTTGCTATTGACAAGGTGCTGTGAGGAGCTCATAATACATTAGCATTAGGTAAAAATCGCTCTAATACAGCTCCTTAGACTATCAAAGATACAATTGAGCAATTTAGCGAAAGCAAACACTACTAAAAATTTATTTATTTATGACTAGTAACTTTTAACGGTACAAAAATACCGTTGTAATTGGTTTATCTTCTACAATAGAAATTTTTCTCGTTGTTAAAATTTATTTAGCACTGACGGATGTAAAATACCAGTGTAGATGATTGAAAACATTTGTTGTAAATGATTTAATGGTTTTGGGTTGGCCTGAGCAGGAATACTAGTAGGTGCCTTTTCGTGGGAAAATTTCCCCCCAAATTTGAAAAAGCCCCCTAAAAAATTAAACCTAGCTAGCCCATTCTCACTCACTCATCTCACAAATCGCGACCCTCTTTCTCTCTCTCTTACTCAATTTGCTCCTTACATTCTGCCCCAGAAACACGATTGCGATTGCGATTGCGAAGGCTAGATCTCTCTCTCTCTTTGTCTCTTTCTCTCACAAATCCCCTAAAATTAAAAGCCACAATTGTGGGCACGATTCTTCCAGCCTCATATTAGGGTTCAATTGGAAGAAGCCACGATTCGTCTAAGGTTGAAGGCAACATCAAATTTAGGGTTTAAGAAAACGGTCCATGATTGAAGCTTTCAATGTTGTTGGCGATTTCAAGAAACGATTTTTCTAGGGTTTAAGGCATCTATCTTGTCTTTGTCAAGTAATTTGCTCGCTTTCTCGCTCCCTTCTCCTATCTCTTACATTGTATTGCGTCACATATTTGTTTGATTATGTTTTTTTCTTCTTCGTTGAGTCAATTTGTTCTGAAATTTCTTCAATTTTATGGTATGCGATCCTTCATTTTCTTTTTTGTTTTTTCAAAAACCTCACTAGTAGATGGAATCAGTTCGCTCTTACCATGTCGATTGCAACAAGGTAAAGTTGATGATTTTGGTTTTTATTTATTTACATTTTTCTAGTGTGATTTTGGTGGTGTTACTGAGCTACTATTTACTTTTTGCAATGGAAATGGAAGATATACCTGGAACCCCTAGTTTTGTTTCCTTAGTGTCTGTGTTGCCTTGCGTTTCAATAGGATATTATTGGCTCTAATTGAATTAGTAATTACTGAAATTTTTAAAACTTTCTAACAGTTAACTGCTACAGAATGGCTGTTTTATTTTTGGTGTTTTGGGGGGGGGGGGTGTTGGGATTGATTGTGATGGATTAACAGTTGGGTGTTCATCTTGAACTAGCACGAGCATCTCAATAAGTCATTTATAAGGCAAATTACAATCGTAACTGTGGGTTGTGTAGTCTCTTACCTTGTCGATTGCAATCAAGTAAAGTTGATGATTATGATTTTTATTTATTTGCATTTTTCTGGTGTGATTTTTGTGGTGTTACTGAGCTACTATTTGGGTTTTGCAATGGAAATCTTACCAAAGTAGCATGTTCAGTTTAAGTAACAGTTGGGTGTGATTTTTTTTTATTTCCATTTCTTCGGTGTGATTTTAACAATTGGGTGTTCATCTATGGTGTTATCGAGCTACTATTTGCATTTGGCGTTAATAATCTTAAGTAGCATGTTCAGAAATTGCCCTTCATCTGCTAATGTTGCCATCTGATTCCTGCATAACAATTAATCATCCATCCCATTCTCAGCATTGTGTAATTATTAGTGCTCTAGTTAATCATGTAAGTTAGATCAAGATGAGAGAGATAGAACATATACGTACCATGGATGCTTAGTAGTGATCTCTTTGAGTTCGTTCATGGGCTCTGGTTCTCTTGGGTACACACTTGTCTCAAGAATATACTGCATGTTTATACAAAATGTAAACAACGTTAGATGAAAGCCATAGCTAGATTATTTTTAGATTTATGCTTAAATTAATATGAATGAATGATTTCGAAGCTCATAAGCAATTGGATATGGGAAGAAAAATCAAGAATTTAATGTACCTGATAAAGGGCCTCACTTTGGAGAAGGCTTGATATCAGAATGGTGCTAATCTTGATCATTTTTGGCTAAATAAGATGGGAAAAATCTTATTAAAATTCCTTGGTGTCTTGCATTTATAGCACTTCATCCTGCATGCGTAGTTGTGCAACCCATGTCGTGGTCTGTAATAACACAAATATCAGTTACATGTATTCACCAAACAATACAAATGCAACCTAAATTTTGACAGATTTGGACTAGTAATTAAATGTTTTGGTAATGCTAGATACATGTAAAAATACCCCATTGATGTTGTACATGAAAGTTAGAATGTTGGCCTCAGATCCGTGCTTTGGGAAGTTACACTTTTAGCATTAGATTCATGTCTTGGCATGCTCCACACATCTAGTCCCTTGCTAAGCTAATTTTCTTCCCTTTCATGCACTCTTCTAGTAATGATGGCTATAGAGAAATTGAAAAGTTGCCCGTGGTTAACAGTTTAGAAAGTAGCATATTTAAAATTCTAATGTCTTTTAGCAGTTGGATTAAGAGAAGATTGCAAAATAACTGCATCAAGTGGTGTTGTTTATGGGCATCAAATTAGTAGTGCACCTTTTGATTTGTGATTTGGGGGAAGAAGAGAAAAAGTTGTTAGTTATAGTAGTCTTCATTAAGTAATCACTGCAAGAATCTAATAAATCTGGAATATGCGATTGAACTTGTGATTTAGAGTAGAGATCCCTCTTTTTTTGGATCCCTTTTGTGGGTGTAGTTTGTAGCTCGAAATCCAATGGGGTTGTTGGTTATTTAAGACGGTTGTGAAAAGATTGATTTGAGTGATAATGGCAAGATACAAGTGGGGTGGAGTGTTTCTGATCTGTAACACCAATTTTAGTTTCTATAAGTGGACAAATAATAAGGGACAGATAATACTTGCATGAGGCTACCTTGATGCGCAATGTCAAATACGAATCATTATGCGCAAACAAAAACTTTACCGAGCTAAGTTATGATGGAGCGATTTGATTGGAAGCTAAACTGTAAACATCCATTTCTTGTCCTGATGTGGTTGTTGCTTGTATTTTGCCTTCTATTTGTTAATGGTGATTGAGATCTCTCGATTAAGTGAACTTTACTAATTATTATGCATGAGATGATAGTTCCCAAGTCTTGTATTATGAGGACAATAGCTACTATGAGTTGCTTCGAACAAGCTAGGATAGATATGCAAGTACATATTTGAAAGTGTATGGATAGATGTGGTATTTCTTGGTATTAATGATGCGTTGGACATTACTAACAGTACCAACCTGTATTCTAAGGCCACAATAATTGATTTCTTTTAAGAAGTTCTCAAGTGGATAGTAATAACATGTGAGTTAGATTACAATGTATTTTTAGATCCCATTGAGGCTTTTTAGTAACTAACGGTTTGTTAGTTTTGAGAGTACACAAACACAAGAGGGGGGTGAATTGTGTTGCCAAATTTTCGCAGTTTTCTGGGAACAGGCTTAGGTGCTGTTTGGACAGGCTGTTTGTAACACGCCCAGAAACTGAAATGCAACGAAAATAAGTAGAAGAAAAAGGTGAACACAGGATTTTTACGTGGAAACACCTCTAGCCCAACTGAGGCGAAAAACCACGACCTACCCCTGTAGGATTTTCACACAATTTCACTATATAGGCTAAACACGTTACAAAGTAACCTTCACCGTTACAACTTGTAACACACACGTAACTGTCTTCCCCAAGACTAGTTACCCCACGTCCAATAGTCCCCTTGACTTGGACACACTCAAATAACTTTTAAACAAGAGAGAACAAGATGAACACCTTACTTTTGAATGCTTCCCATAAGCTAGTGTAAGGTACAATTAAGCTCCTAGTATGCTAATTTTGAAGCTTTATTTTTTGCACACACTTTGGTCGGTTTTCTCTCCAGAAATTTTGCTCATAAAACTCTTGAAAATTGCTGTGAAAAACCGATGTCTCAATGAGTTTTAGAAAGCAACCTTTTATACAGAACTTTGAAAGGTAAGGCAATTTATCTTCTCATATACTTTTTTCAGATTTGGAAAACAAAAATCCCTAAAGGAAATAGAGTCCTTTAGCTGGAAGTAGTGGAGTGACGAGAGTTGGAAAAAATTTCCTTAACTGCTTGAGTAAGGCGGTGGTTCTCAGCCACAAGGACTCAACCACTAGCCCATGATTTTCTCAACAGACTTATCCACTTGCTAAAAATTAGAGATTCTTTTTATTTCAAAAAGATCTTGCAGATCCCCTTAGTTAAAGATAACCGTTTGGGGTTAAAATACTCCACAGAAAATCTTGTTTGCAAGTCTCAAAGACGTTAGCCCAAAAATCAGAGAGAGAATCGTGAAAAATCAGCTTTGCAGTTTTGCCTTAAAAACACCTTGAACACCCTGTTCTCAGAACTGTTCTGAGACAGTGTTCTGAAATTATTTTCAAAGAAAAAAAACTGTTTCAAAGTGAATGTTAAATCAAGACTTTCTAATTGGCATATTAACAAGAATCTAATAAAATAAAAACCATAGCAAAACAAAGACTCTTGTTGAATCAACCAGACATCTTGTAGAAACTTAGCTTGCTGCTCCAAACACTCCTAAGAGCTGTTCTTAAGGTTGTTCTGAAGTTCTGGAGAGTCTTTCCAGTCAACTGATCTTGAGTACCTGTTCTTAAGACCTGTTCTTAAGCATTGTTAACCAAGCAATTTCAAAGTATTCAATATTTGGAACCTGTTCAATCAACACACTCAAGTATATATTACATTTGTGTTTGTTATCATCAAAACCTTACAATACATAAGGATAGGGTCAACAATTTCCCCCTTTTTGATAATGACAAACCAAATGACCATATTGACATAAAAGGCGAAAGGAAGTTAGTGCCAAAACAGTCAAGCCATAGAAGAGAAAAAATTTGAGAAGTTAACTTAAGCCAAGTCACACTAAATCAACCATAGTCATGCCGATCTTCCCCCTTTGAACATCATCGAAAAAGAGTGGTCAGATCAAACAGGTGAAAACAGGGTGTTTGCAATCACCACCACTTGGGTAATGGAGGAAAAACAACCAGCGATACACTCAAGTATATGGTACGGTAATGATATTGGCCATCCGAGTCACGCACAAACAAACAACAACAAGAAACAAGCAAGGCAGATCATGAAAATATAACCAACCAAGATTAGGATAACCACAATTTATCAAACCGTGCAAGACAAGCAGTTTAGAACAGTGTTGAGAACAAGTTGAAAAACAAGGGAAGACAGAACAGGGAAGGGATAAGGGGGTAGGGCTTATTCAGGGAGGAGGAGAAGAGAATTTGGCGGTGAAGACGGAAAGAATCGATATTAGATCCTCATGGCGCTTGGCATTGAGAACCTTCTCCTCTGCAAGAGCAGTTTTAACCTCAGCAAGCTCGGTCTTCAACCGGGATTGATCTAGTAGCAAGGCATCAACAGAAGGCTCACTGAAGGAAGAACCACGAACAGGGAGGAAAGGGTGTTCTAGACCCCTATTCCGAAGCTACATGGGCTCCTTTGACCAATTTGAACCCGCACCCCATTAGAGTGTTATTCCCTATTTCATCAACCATCTGCACCCCCACTTTTTTCTGAAGAGAAATCCCAAAGTGCTCAAACACAAGAGTCAGCAAAAAACCATACCCCATATCATGTTCTCTTGAGGTGTTCGTAATCCTGGAGATATGGCGAATCATGATTGCTGGGAGATTAATTTGCTCTCCTCTATCCATAAGGTCAATAAAACATTGATCCATTGCATCCGCGAGATTGTTGCCTTGACCTCTAGGGATGATATTCTTAATAATGAACCAAAAGAGCAATTCATGAAGAGAAGTCATGTCACCTTTTTTGACGGATTGGGGGGTTTTTAGCCTTGTTTGCTGGCTCAGTGTTTGAGTTAATTGCAGCAACCGAGCTGTCCCAAGCACAGTCTTGTCCGCGCGGACATACACATCGAAACCCTTAGTAGGAACACCCAAAATTGCACCTAGATCTTTGGCATTGAATTTCAGTTTCTTCCCATTAACTTCACTTGTCACCACAGCATTGGTGACATTGTAATTCGCATAAAAGTTGGCCAAATCTGGGACAGAATACCCCAGGCAGGTGTTTGCAAACAGTTCTAGCCACCCCTGGGCCCGGAGCTTGTCTAGGAACACCTCCAGGCCCTGTTCCTGAAAGTATGGCACTTTCACAATTTTGCCCCGTACCACACTTCTTTGAATAAATTGGGTCAATTTTGAAGTGGTAGGTGCTGCCTTCTTTGCCTTTTTGGAGCTGGGGAGAATCTTGGGTTTTTAGGGTTTTGGGTTTGAGAGAGAGAGATTTTTCGGTGGCTGATGAGCGAAGTGTGCGGGCGAGGGAGTTAAAGAGTCGACTGGCTTTCAACCGAAAACGAAGAGCATTAAGTCACCCAGCCGCGCACGCTTCGGGGAAAGAAAAAAAAATTCTCAACAACTGAATTAACTACCTGATTTGTACATGTTTGACAAACAGTGGCCATACCTGCTCTTTGTGCTTATTCCTGCGGTCAGTTGTTCGGTAACATAGGACAATAAGAGCAATATCATCAGAACTCAACGATTGTCAGTAGGTTGTAATCCACACATGTGCTAATTTTGACACAAAAGTTGACTGCATCCAATGAATCAAAATGTTTGACCTGAAAAACCTTTTAACTAGACAAGCATTGGGTGTTAATGGAGCATGCTCAAGTTGTTTTAATTAGACCCAATTCCAGTTTGTTCTTCTCAAACTGTTCTCTATTCAGTGCCTTCGTAAAAATATCAATAATTTGTTTATTAGTGGCACAATAATTCATTGAAACCAAGCCCTTTTCAACATTGTCTCTCAAAAAGTGATGACGAATGTCAATATGTTTAGTCCTTTTATGTTGACATGAGTTTTTGGAAATATTAATTGCACTTGTATTATCACAAAAAATGAGAATGCATCCCGTGTCAACACAAAAGTCTTTGAGTTGTTTCCTTATCCACAGCACTTGAGCACAGCAAGAAGTAACTGCAACATATTCAGCTTCTGCTGTGGACATGGCAACTGAGTGTTATTTCTTGGTTGCCCAAGATACCAAACAGGGTCCAAGAAAATGAGCCATACCTAAGGTGCTTTTTCTATCAACCAAAAAGCCTGCATAGTCAGCATCAGTATAACCAACAAGGTTAAAGTTGCATCCTCTAGGATACCATAAAGCCAAATAAGGTGTATGTTTTAAATATCTAAAGACATGTTTAACAGCCTTTAAATAGGATTCTTTAGGCTTAGACTGAAAACAGGCACACAAACCAACACTAAAAACAATGTCAGGTTTGCTAGCAGTTAGGTAAAGAAGCGACCCTATCATGCCCCTATAATATTTGCCCTCGACTGAGGGACTCTCATAATCCATTTCCAACCTGGTTGAAGGAGAAATGGGAGTATCAATGGGCTTGGCCGATTCCATTCCAAATCGCTTAAGTAATTCCTTGACATATTTTTGTTGATGTATCATGGTGCCGTTTAAAGTTTGTTTGATTTGCAAGCCTAAGAAAAACTTAAGCTCACCCATCATGCTCATTTCAAACTCACTCCTCATCATTTTTGAAAACTTTTCACATAAATCATTGTGTGTTGCACCAAATATAATGTCATCTACATATACTTGAACAATCAACAAATGTTCCCCCTTAGATTTTAGAAACAAGGTATTATCAACCTTGCCTCTTCTAAAACTATTTTCCAATAAAAAGTTTGACAAGAGTTCATACCAAGCTCTAGGAGCTTGTTTTAAACCATAAAGCGCTTTGTGAAGTTTAAAAACATGGTTAGGAAATTCTTTATTTTCAAAACCAAGGGGTTGCATCACATACACCTCTTCTTTAAGGTATCTGTTGAGGAATGCACTTTTGACATCCATCTGATATAACTTTATTTCCATGTGAGCTGCAAAGGCTACCGAAATGCGGATAGCCTCAATCCTTGTAACGGGTGTAAAGGTTTCCTCATAATCAATGCCCTCTTCTTGGTTGTAGCCTTGAACCACCAGCTGGGCCTTGTTCCTAGTGACTGTTCCGAACTCATCGAGCTTGTTCCGGAACACCCACTTGGTGCCAATGATTGATCTATCCTCTGGCCGTGGTACAAGGTGCCATACCTTGTTCCTTTCAAATTGATGAAGCTCCTCTTGCATTGTCGTGACCCAGTCTGAATCTGCAAGAGCTTCATTAATATTTTTTGGCTCAATATTAGAGAGAAAAGCATAAAAAGCACAGAAATTTTTAAGCATGGATCTGGTTTGCACTCCTGTATTAATGTCAGATAGAATTTGATCAAGAGGGTGCGAACTTTGGTGCTTCCATGGTTGTGGAGTAAATGGATCCATAGACATGCTTTCTATTCTAGCTGGAATACTCGGTGAAACAAGTTCAGGAACTGTTTTCGAGGTTGTTCTGGAGCTCGTTCCTGAGCCTGTTCTAGAGCCTGTTTCCCGACCTATTCGAGAAGAATTAGGCTGGTTTTGATCCAAACCAGGTTCAGTAGAGCTTCCCCCTGTCTGGTTCAGACCTTGCCCACCTTCCAAGGAAACAGCTCCAAGCCCTTATCCATCCTCAGGATTCTTACCTTTCTCATGTGTGAGCAACGAATCTTTTCTAGCAAGACCTAGTTCGTAATCATCTTCCTGTGCATCATTCTCAATTAGAGAGTTAGTTGCATCAAATAGCACATGCACACTCTCCTCAACACACAAGGTTCGCTTATTGAACACTTTGTATGCCTTACTATGTGAGGAGTAACCAAGAAATATTGCCTCATCACTCCTTGGATCAAACTTTCCTAAGGCACCCTTCCCATTATTATGCACAAAACATCTACAACCAAATACTCTTAAATGCGTAATATTGGGTTTTCTACCCTTGAGAAGTTCATAAGGACTTTTGTTAAGGATAGGTCTAATCATGCATCTATTTATAATGTAACATGATGTGTTCAAAACTTCTGCCCAAAAGTTTCTAGGAAGACCACTAGCAATGAGCATTGTTCTAGTCATGTCTTCTAGAGTACGATTTTTACATTCTACCACCCCGTTCTGCTGGGATGTTCTTGGAGCTGAAAAATTATGATCAACACCATGCTCATTACAATAGTCAATAAAGCTCGAATTTTCAAATTCTGTACCATGATCAGACCTTAAGCTAACCAATGAGTGTCCTACTCTCTTTTCAATCCTTTTAATAAGTGCAAGAAATTTCTCAAATGTTTCATCTTTGGATGCTAAGAACAGGGTCCAAGTGAAACGAGAGTAGTCATCCACTATCACAAGCACATACCTCTTTCCACCTCCGCTCATGATCCTCATTGGACCACATAGATCCATATGTAGCAATTCAAGCGATCGGGTAGTGCTTACACAATTTTTAGATTTAAAAGCATTTCTGACTTGTTTGCCTTTGGCACATGCATCACATACCTTGTCATCATTGAATTTGATGAAAGGTAAGCCAAACACTAAGTCTTTGGTTACAAGTTTATTCAAAAGC
>JACYFF010003369.1:8682552-8695056 GCA_017589665.1 Selenicereus undatus | reverse complement strand
ACTCAGCACATATATCCATTATAGTGTACACCAATTCTTCAAGGGTTGATTTATTGAGACCACATACCTTGTTCTTGAGTTGAGTTAGACTGTTTGTTGATTCATCATCTGAATCAGTGTCACTTCTTGCCATGAGTGCTATATCAGCTTCCTCGGATTCAGACCCTTCCTCATCCTCGCTTGAATCACCCCAGGCCGCTAGCATAGCTTTTGAGAATCATTTCACTGAGCTGCTTACACCCTGTTTCCTGCCCTGTTTTCTAGGGTGTTCGGGTTCTTGTTCTTCCTTAAGCAGTGGGCAGTTTTTCACAATATGGTCTAACTTACCACACTTGAAGCATCCAGAGAACTGTTCCCAAGAGGTGTTCCTGGCCTTGCCGAAGTCCTTCCGTTTGCTGTTTTATTTAACTTTCTTGAAGAACTTCTTAAATTTTTGAGTTATCATGGCAATCTCCTCCTCATTAGAATCAGAATCATCTTCTAAGGCCTTTAGTGCAAGACCTCGATCTCTCTTTGTCTCATCTTTCTGCTGAGAATTTCTTCTAAGCTCATACGTTTGGAAATTGCCAATCAGCTCATCTAGGGTGATCTTGTTCATGTCCTTAACTTCTTGGATGACCGTTACTTTCGCTTCCCAAGAATGAGGTAAAATTCTTAGGATGTTCCTCACCAATTCTACGATGGTGAAGGATTTTCCTAGGGATTTCAACTCATTCGTTATGTGAGTGAAGCGAGTGTACATGTCCATCACACTTTCAATCTCAAACAGCTCATATTTTCTCATAAGCAATTCAATCCGGGATTGCTTTACCTAATTGGTCCCTTCGTGAGCTACTTGTAAAGCATCCCAGATTTCGTTGGCAGACTCACATTCAGATATGCGAGTATATTCATCAGGACCTAGGCCGAAATATAGAAGTTTCTTGGCCTTGGCATTCTTCTCCATCATTTTGTAATCTTCAGTATTGAATTCTTTAGGCTCCTTGGGGATTGACTTTCCATCTTCAGTTGTTTTCTTAGGGATGAGTGGTCCATCCTTGATGAGCATCCACAACTCATAGTCCTCGGCTTGGATGTAGTTTTCCATCCTGTTTTTCCACCAACTGTAATGTTGGCACTTAAAGTATGGTGGTCGAGTTATGGATTGACCTTCAAGTATGCCTTGTGGGGTACTCATCTTCGAGGATCTCTCAAGGTGTTAGCCTTTCAAAGGAGAACCTGCTCTGATACCACTTGTTAGTTTTGAGAGTGCACAAACACAAGAAGGGGGTGAATTGTGTTGCCAAATTTTCGCAGTTTTCTGGGAACATGCTTAGGTGCTGTTTGGACAGGCTGTTTGTAACACGCCCAGAAACTGAAATGCAGCGAAAATAAGTAGAAGAAAAAGGTGAACACAGGAGTTTTACGTGGAAACACCTCTAGCCCAACTGAGGCGAAAAACCACGACCTACCCCTGTAGGATTTTCACACAATTTCACTATATAGGCTAAACACGTTACAAAGTAACCTTCACCGTTACAACTTGTAACACACACGTAACTGTCTTCCCCAAGACTAGTTACCCCACGTCTAATAGTCCCTTTGACTTGGACACACTCAACTAACTTTTAAACAAGAGAGAACAAGATGAACACCTTACTTTTGAATGCTTCCCATAAGCTAGTGTAAGGTACAATTAAGCTCCTAGTATGCTAATTTTGAAAGCTTTATTTTTTGCACACACTTTGGTCGGTTTTCTCTCCAGAACTTTTGCTCATAAAACTCTTGAAAATTGTTGTGAAAAATCGATGTCTCAATGAGTTTTAGAAAGCAACCTTTTATAGAGAACTTTGAAAGGTAAGACGATTTATCTTCTCATATACTTTTTTCATATTTGGAAAACAAAAATCCCTAAAGAAAATAGAGTCCTTTAGCTGGAAATAGTGGAGTGACGAGAGTTGGAAAAAATTTCCTTAACTGCTTGAGTAAGGCGGTGGTTCTCAGCCACAAGGACTCAACCACTAGCCCATGATTTTCTCAACAGACTTATCCACTTGCCAAAAATTAGAGATTCTTTTTATTTCAAAAAGATCTTGCAGATCCCCTTAGTTAAAGATAACCGTTTGGGGTCAAAATACTCCACAGAAAATCTTGTTTGCAAGTCTCAAAGACGTTAGCCTAAAAATCAGAGAGAGAATCGTGAAAAATCAGCTTTGCAGTTTTGCCTTAAAAACACCTTGAACACCCTGTTCTCAGAACTGTTCTGAGACAGTGTTCTGAAATTATTTTCAAAGAGAAAAAACCATTTCAAAGTGAATGTTAAATCAAGACTTTCTAATTGGCATATTAACAAGAATCTAATAAAATAAAAACCATAGCAAAATAAAGACTCTTGTTGAATCAACCAAACATCTTGTAGAAACTTAGCTTACTGCTCCAAACACTCCTAAGAGCTGTTCTTAAGGTTGTTCTGAAGTTGTGGAGAGTCTTTCCAGTCAACTGATCTTGAGTACCTATTCTTAAGACCTGTTCTTAAGCATTGTTAACCAAGCAATTTCAACGTATTTAATATTTGGAACCTGTTCAATCAACACATTCAAGTATATATTACATTTGTGTTTGTTATCATCAAAACCTTACATTACATTAGGATAGGGTCAACACGGTTTGACGGAAATTGGAATATAATTTCCTTATTGTTTTTATGATTTTTTCTCTTTTAGCTTCTACTGGTGGTGAAAGTAAGAAAAGATAGCGGAGTGCAAATTCAGGGCCTCGGGATTGGAGCAAGGTCAGACAAGTAGCTACTCTTAAAGATGAGGAGAAACTCCATGTGGCTTTCTATAACAGTGGGCCAGTGGGTTAAAATGCAGGAGCCCTAAAAAGACATATCGACAATCTTGTTCGTGATCGTTACATGTTACCCTTCAGAGTGCATAGTTGGAGTGAAATTGATCCCAAAGACTTAGAGAAGTTGTGGGAGCTATTGTGGTATGAAAGTATAAGTTTTAGGTTTTTTTTTCCCTAAAAATTTGAAATTTTAACTTTTTAAAATTGATCCGAAACACCACTCACTGACAAGTTTTACATGTGATAGGATAAGTTTAAAGGGGGGTATTGAGCATCGTCGAAAGGAGCTCATGAGCCATGCACTAAGATTATGGATTGGTTGGCGAGGTGAGATGATGCAGCGTAACCTCAAAGGGGTTTCCAGTGTTTGTTCAAGAAGCACTAAAACCACATAACATCCCTAAGAGTTTGACTAAGAAGACTAGGAATGGCTGGTAGTGGAGCACGATATGGATCCAGGTTTCCAGGTACTGTCTAATGTTAGCTAACATTTGATGGCTTCTTCTTTGTAGGTAAATTTTTTCAACGCCTCTAGTCTTATAATTATTAAATGGTGTGATTCACAGATAAATTCTGAAAACAGAGCATCGTTAACTATGCTTCCTAGCACTGGCGGCAGGGTGATTCAGGATGTCATCTATGAAGACTTGGTGTGTACAAGTGTTTCTAGTTGTTTTCACCAAAACAGTGTTGTTCACACTATTATGGGTCAAGTTTAATTTTTTTTTTCCCGTTGTATGTGTTTGAGCTAAAAATGTGATATTTTTAAGGTACTTTTTCACCGGTTTTATGCTCGTTTTAATAATATTTTTAAGGTTTTTAATTGATTTTATTTTATTTTGCAGATTTTGAATAAATGCGGAAAAAAGGGTTTAAAAGGCAGAAAAAGTGAGAAAAATATCAGAAATGTCGGAGGTTGAAGAATCGGGCCAAATTCGATAAAAACCGGCCAAGAAAAAAGGAAAAAAACCAAACCGGTCCAGAAAAAACCCGGACCGGTCCGGTTTACGCAAAACTCGGTTCAAACATTTAAGTAAACCCCCTCCCCTTCATTTTCTCCCTCCTCATCTTCGTCCTCTGCTTCTCTCTCTCTCCCCGACCTGTGGTCTTCGTCTCTGCTTCTTCGTTCCCAACCCCGAAACCCAAACCCTCGACCCATCCTCATCGCCATTCCCACCTCTTCTTCGCCCCGCTCTCTCTCCACCCCAGTCTCTTTCTTCTAGCACACCAAACCCAGAAACCACCTCCCAGCCCACCGTTCCCACCGAAACCCAGAAACCGGAAACCCCAAATCCACAGTTTTCATCCCACCATCTCCAATACCCACGTCTTCAACGTCACTGGCTTCATCTTAGCCATCCACGACACCACCCCAGTGGGTTCCTTCATCACCACCGTCCACATCATCAACTGAATCGAGGGTCAAGAGCGAAGGGGCTTCGTGTATAAAAGGAGCAAGACGACGCCATGGGAGTCAGGTAGCGTAGGTTAGATTTTAGGATTAGGTTTAGATTTAGTTTAATTTCGTTGTTAATTTCATTTTCGTATTCGAATCTTAGAAATTTCGAGTTTAAATTTCGTTCTCTTGCTTTCGAATTTCAGAAATTAGGGTTAGGTTTTAGATTCGGTTTATGGTTGAATTCATTGCAATTTCGAGATTCCTTGGTTGTAATTAAGCTTTCGATTTGATTCTGGGTTTATTGCGTTCATTATTGCTTCGTTCCCCTTCCCCTGTTCTGTTCGGTTTCGATCTTTCTGGGTCTAACAATAGCGGTTTCGCCATTGAGGATGGAAGGCTGAGCTTCAAGCAAGGAAGCTCGAAAACTGGTTAGATTGCGTTCACTCCCCCTTCGGTTCTGTCAAAATTCCCTTCCCCTGTCTGAAGCTTTGGTTCGATTGCTTGCTGTTCTGTGTTTTCCCTGCTTTCGCTAGTTGTTGGATTATTGTTGAGTTCGTTTGTGTTGATTTCGTTTTGGTTCGATTAATGTTGAATGATGCTGCTGCTTTGTTTCAGAATCGTTTCCCTATCCCCTGTTTTCTTGTTGTTGTTCTGCTCTTCCCTGCTAATGTTCTGTTCTTCTGCTGCAATTCAATCCCCTCCCCTACTGCTTAATTAATTGTCATAATTTGCCTTGGTTAATTCTGGAATAACAAAGTAGTTAGGTTGTTAGTTTTAAACCATGGTTAATTTCAAGTTTAGTTGTTTAATTTGGTTTAATTGCTTAATCAATATAAAGGTTAGGTTAGGTTTAGTCATTAGGTTGTTTTGATGCTTCGTTGAATTAGATTATTAAATTACCTTGAATAATTCCATTTGGTTTAATTAAGTTAAATTTAATCGTTTAGTTTAAAATGACCATAATTTCACGTTTTTCCTGTGGACCGACCCTTAAGTATTACGACTGACAATCGTGTGTATTTGAGGCATCATTTTCCTTTTTCTTTAGTTATTTTTCCATTCCCCCTCAAAAATCACTCAACAGTATGCAATAGGCGGCAAGGATGGAAAGGTTCCAAACATTGTGGAGATTTTAAAATCTGCCCGAAAGACAATGAATGGGACTTTGGAAAAGGAAGATACAATTATATATGTCCAACTAATTAACTTTCTAATTTTGTTGTTAACTAGCATTATGTTTAAATTTTCAAATTGTCATATTGCTTAAAACATTGTTTTTTTCAACATAGGACAACATTCTGGTAGAATCAGAGAAGAACCCTGCCATGTCTCAATTTGAGCTTGTGGAGAAATGTTTTGGGCCTGAAGATCGAGATTGCATAATATGCTTTGGATTAGGTATAAAACCAAATAATGTTAGAGGACCTGAACCTAGCAAGGCTGACCTGAAAGCTCAGCTTGAAAAGACAAATCAACATATTAGGGAGTTGGAAAGCCGACTCAATAACATTGAGCATCTTGAAGCTGACCATAAAAAAAAGATTAATGATATGCAAGCTGCTCAAAAGAAAGACATAGGGGAGCTTCAAGGTGAAATCAAGGTGCTTAAGGACATCGTTTTCCAAAACTATGCAACATCTTGCCACCTTCTTCAGCTCATTGATTGGAAAATCATGTTCACAGATATGTTTTATGTTTTTGGATGAACCAGGCAAGTACTTTCCAATACTTTTCATTATGTTTTTAATTTATAATTATCTCATGTGGTTGTATACATCTCTTCTTCCTTTTTCTTTCCTTACTCCCCTCCTCCAACCCTTACTACCTGGCTAAGTTGTGAAAACATGATGCCCGCCACATGTTCGATCAAAGTCTCCAACTGCTGTTTGGTTTGATTATGTGTTGATGTGGGCTTTTTAGCCAGAAAAGGGTGTTAGTCCACTTGAAAATGGGATGTCTTATGTTGAAATAATGGTTCTGTTTGATTGAGGTTTTGTTATGCGCAAATGCTCTGATATGGGATGTTACTATGGATACCAAGATGATCACATATGCATGGTGTCCTATATAGTTGGTGTGCATTTGTCCCTCTTATAGCAGTCATTTGAACTGTATTTATGGCATTACTCCCTTTCTCACAGATGGCATTATACCAATCCCCATAGGATTGTTATCGTTTTAATTACCGCAAGTGCACGGCGCAGCTGTAGCTAGAAACCGGCAAGTACGGGTCGAATCTACAGGGAACTTGGTTTCAATCACCGAATCCAACCTTTAACACTCAATTTAGGCTAGAGTCTAGTAGAATGGGTTTTCACTAGAAGTTAACTATATTCAATCTAAAGTTGCTACTTTTATCTAAATCAATGGTGACAAGGGTTCTGGATTGGGGTTCACTACACTTTGATGTTCTTAGGATTGTAATCTAGGTCATGTGAATCCGCCTACAAGACAACTGAAATGGAATGGTTACAAATTAAACACGTTTGTGCCTTCTCTCAAAGGTCATTAGACTGGTCAAGTTATCCTAGTTACCTATTTTCATGAAACTAGAGTCGCAAGACCACAAGATTGTGTAACCCTTAATTCCCAATTGAAACCCTAACTATTTTCATGTTAATAAATTCAATCGCTCGCAAAACCGCTCTAAGTAAAGGACTTAACTTTCGTTAATCTCCTAAACCCTAATTACGAACATGAATACAACCCTTTCAGGCAATTCATTGAACACCTGGCACGCTAAGCGAGAGTTCAATTATAACATGGGCATCAATTGACGAAAACCTAGGACATCAATCCAAATCATATCAAAGGGGCTACACCTAATCCAAGACACGAAATTTAGCCTCCGATCGTCATTCTAATCACAATTACAATCAAGAGAACGAACATGCTCAAAAGTATCAACTTTGAATTAAAACGCAAAGGAAAAAGGTAGCAGAATGTACTTTGTGCAAATTGCAACGACAATCTGCCAAAAGCATGAAATACTTTCAATCCAATGTCTTGAATCCAACAACAATCAATCTAAAACCTACGAACCCTAATCACCGTTTTCGAGAGAGAAAAAGTAGAGAGGAAAAACTGATGCTAATTACACCACAAGATCGCGACTAAATGTGAGAAACTAAAGTGGCACGGTCGTGCCATGTGGCATAGGGTGACCGTGCCACTCTGCTGCCTTGCGTTTCCCTGGGTGGCACGGTCATGCTGCCTGGCATGGTGCCACCGTGCCACTTCCATCTTGGCTCATATTTGGTGCAGCATTAGCTTATTTCTCTCATTTCTTTGAACCAAACTCCTGAAAACACAAACACGCAGAATTTAGGCACATTTGCGGTGAAGAATGACAGATGAGCTTCTATACTCTTGAAGTTTTACTGAAAATCGCCGAAATGAGGGGTAGAAATCATGCCTAAAAGCGGTAAAATGGAGGTTTATCAAGTCCCCCATGCTTACCTCTTGCTTGTCCCCAAGCAAGACTGAAACATGAATGAATCGACAAGGGATCAAAAACCTCTAACCACTCGCCTCCTCAGGCAAGGCTAATTGGGGATCAGTCGAATCGAACATAGGTGCGCACAACCAGTGGAGTGATTTGAAGCATAAATACAATTTCTAAAATCACTTCAAATTGTTGGGAAGACCACGTGTTCAAGTCAGCATATCGTCAAACCAGATCACACCCCTCCCTAATCAAGACTCATCCAAATAAGTAGTGGGCAAGAAGACCTGGTAGTGACTCTCATAGGGGGAACAAAGTAATTGCACTCCCTCACATGTGTTTAAATGTAGAAAGTTTCACTCAACTCTTTTCCATTCGAACAAACTACCATAGGCTTGGTAGGATTCTCAATTCTCCACCGCGAAAATGCAGTATACAAAACAATAATCAAGAGGACTTTTCAGGGTTGTAATGGGGCTAAGGGCACAGGTAGAAGGGGGACAAATAATTTGGGAAATGAGGAGCTAACAGCTGAAGCCAATGAACAACTAACAATTGAACCAACCACACTGCACTTCCTTAAAACACAATAAGAGTACACCCTTAACTAGATGGGTCATCGTGAATGAACGACGATAACATGCCAAACACATTCATTCTCCACTTCCCCCCTTTTTTTCAAAAGAAAATCAACAAGTTTCCCTTTTTTCTCTCTTTTTTTTGATTTCTTAGGAAACATGTTTTTCTCTCTCTCTTTTTTTTTTGAAAAGGAAGTGAATGATTGGCATGCGCAATGGTTGTACGCTCAATCCCCAATGATACCCATGATACATCCCCGGCAACGGCGCCAAAAACTTGTTCAGTTAAAAATACCGCAAGTGCATGGTGCCAATTGTAGTTAGCAGCGGCAAGTACGGGTCATATTCCACAGGGAGTTGGGTTTCAAGTACCAAAGCTTGCCCAAGCATATCAATCTAGGCCAGAGAGAGAGTGAAGGAAGAAAGACTAAACTACTAAAACTAATAAACAAAACGGGACTTGAGTTTATGATTTTACCAATGAATGAACCAACTAACCAAGACGAGTCCCAACCTACCCAAACCACACTATGAATAAGAGATGATCGGTTGCACCATTAAGGACCACCCAAGCCCTCTCTCAAGGGTCGTGAGCTAGTCTAATTAGCCTAACCACCTATTTTCATAGGGTTAGTCCAATTAGACTACAAAACTAGCAACCCCGAACCTAGCTCGATTCGGATACTATTTTCATGTCCCGAACTTAGCTATTCCCTCTCCCACACTAGCTAATTGACCTCACCTCTCAGCATAAGTCAATCGCCCAAAAATATGGATGAAAGCTCTCTCAAGCATTTCATCAAACACTTGGCGGGCGTGAAGGAAAACTCTAAGTTCTAGGCATAGATTGGGTATGGTTAGGACAAATACAAGACTAATTAGCCATCAAGAGACTAATTACAATCCAAGCCAACACAATCTACCAACTAAACATCACAAACACATCAAAACCTAAACTAACAACTAATAACATAAACTTGAAGAACAAAACAAAGAGAATGAAATAAAGCAATTCTAAACAATTAAATAACATGAATCAACAATGAAAACTAATCATAAAAACTTAAACAAATCAAACACAAGAATTAAACCAACAAAGCATTAACAAGAACAACTATGAAATAAATAGAGAAAGGGGAAGAAAACTTAGTCTTGAATTGATGAAGGAACTTGAAATCCAAAAGCTGAATCCAACATTACAATCTTCAATCCTAAACTAATCCTCCTATTGAGGTTTTATTTGCTAAAACCTAAACTAATCTAATCTAAAATCGCCAGAGAGAAGACCTAAGCGAACCCCCCGAGCCACCCCCGCAAAAACGCCCGAAGAGGACTTTTATAGAAAATCGCAAAACCGGACGACGGGCCCCGGGGGGCACGATCCCACCGTGCCATGGTTGCACGGCCCCACTGTGCCATTCCTCTAGGCACGGTGGTTCGGCCCCCGGTTCGTCCTTTTTTGCCGGTTTTTGCTATTTTTCTTCGCTTTGTCCCGTCTTCACTCCTTTTCGCGGCGTTTGCTTGATTTGACGTTATTTCCTACAAAACATAAATAAAAAAAGTAAAAATCCTAAATATTAAGTTATTAAACGAGCTAAAAGTGGGTGAAAAAGGCATGTAAAATGCGATAAATTATCGCCTAACAAGAACAAGGCTAGGAGTTTTGGGTTTTTTCCATGAAAAAGATATAGGGCAGAAACCATGGCAAACATGTCATATTGAGATGAAGTTGAAGAGTATAACATCTTATTCATCTTATCATCATTTTTAGCTACATCAACGTTATCACCATCATCATCACATCTTGGAGTTTGACTAAGGGGCTTCTTGTCTTGCCTAATTAATTGGATCCACCTTTGACTCAAATCCACAATTATGTAAGTATATGTGTGTATATGTATGGTTTAATTTCAATGGGAGCTCTAGGGTAAACTTTGGGGGCTAAGTTGGGATTGTTGGAATTGAAGAAGAAGAAGGGAGGATAAAAGGAAATTTTGAAATAAAGATACGAAAGTGTTGATTAGGGTTTCTACTTGCTAGCTAGCAACCAACAAAAGGTGGTCTTGTTGAAGAAAAATTTACTCTTTTCACTGCTATCCTATTCTCGTTTGTTTGGTCCATAATGATGCCAATATGGTTGAGCTGGCTATAAACTAATTTTTGACTTTACTGCTGCAATTTGCATGCTCTTCTCCTTTAAGGAAGGAAAGAAAATTGCCATAAAAATGTAGTCTGTTTGTTGTTTAGTGATGGGTTGACGATGGATGAATATATGTTGATTCATTTATCTTGTTGAGTGCTGCCCTATGTGGTGTGTTGCTTTGTTGTGATATCAAGTTGTGACATCCTTGAATCTGGATTTAATATGACATATTTTAGCTTGCTTGTTGTCTTTGTACCTGGTTATGGTTCTATATTTGCTTAAATTAGGGAAATATGCACACTCTAAAAGGTTTGAAATGTCCCTACCTTTGTAGGTTTGAGTTGTAGATGATGTGCGGACATTATCAGGCACACGAAGATTAGTTGTTTTTATTGCGACCGTTGATTTGTATTGAACGGCTAGCCCTTTTTTTTGGGCCAATAGGCCTACCATTTTGGTAAATAGGCCTATCTTAGGTAATTTTAATTGGTAGTTAAGCCCTACTGTTTTTGGTAAATGGGCTAGTATTTTAGTCTCTTTTATATTGAGTTGAGGCTATTTTGTTGGATGTGTACATTCCTAAACATGCATCTTGGAGATCTTCATTTTATATGAATATAAATAGTATATGTTTCATTTCTTCTCCACGCTCTTTAATGTCACATAAATTTATTAAGTTATTATTGTTGTAAATATGTTACAAAAATCGGGTTCTCTACAACTATTTATTAAAAAAAAAAGAATTAAAGCAAAATTGATAATCAAGTCAGCTGCAGCAGAAAAAGTAGTCGTAAATAATTAGATTTTTGTACATTAAGTTAATAATTATTGTAAGAAATTTCCAATTACGACGGTTCCCATGCTAAATACAACGGTATAAACAGTCAAGGATGATTTAGGATTTTTACAACCAAAAAAAATTGTTGTAAGAAGTAGGTCCTATGACAACAGTTATAAAAAATCGTTGTAACTATTTGCAAATATTCTACAAGGGAATGTTCATAAAAGGCCTTTTACGACCAGGTCTTTTACAACGGTTGATGACGGATTTAAATACCGCCATCAAAGATATATAACGACGGTTTCAACAACTTTTTACAACGGCTTTTCCTTCGTAAATAGCGCCTTTTCTAGTAGTGAAAGTAGGATAACAATAAATTGAGAATAGCAAAGCAAGAGAAATTTAATAGACATGAATTAATACAGAAAACCCAAACGGGAAAAATCATGAGCAACGACGAGCACAACATAGCTGTTGTGTGAGAAAGAGTGTAATAGAGGACCTCAACAACACAAGAGATGAAACTAAAGAGAGAGTACACCTCACACAAACTGTCAATACCCACAACCAAAACCCTTCTCATCACCAACGAGAATATTGATAGACCGCCCTCAAAGAACTCCAAATGTTCCAAGAGGTACCTAACCTAGCTACATCAAAATGCCCACAGGAGCTCTAAATGGCACCTCAAATGCCCACATTCAAACTAGGTTGAACAACCTAGTATATATACAGAGAAACTCAAGCAACCCTATTGTAACACCTCACCCTAATCACCTTCTAAATGCATTTAACAATAAGCATTGTGAGTCAGCGGTATGCGCTATCGAGCTAGGGCATTATTGTTGAAGGATTTTTGAGGGGGGGCGGACGGAGTGAAATTGAAAACTAAATTAAAGTGAGTAAATAAAAGGGAAAAAGGATACCTCAAGCACCTACAGTTGTCAATCGTGATACTTAAGGGTCGGTCCTCAAGGAAGATGTGAGATTTTTGGTCACTAACTGATTAACTAAACTAAATGGAATTACTTAAAGAAATCTAATAACCTAAACAATCTAAACCTAAACTAAACCTTATATCACTTATCCAAATTAAACCAAACTAATAGTGAATTAAGCATGAATTTTTAGCAGAGTTAACTAACTAAAATTATTCCAAAATTGATCCAAAATTGAACATGGTTTCAATTCAATACAATAAACAAAACAGAACCTAAAAATTAAAACAAAGTAAGCAACAGGGGAAGGGGGAAACAAACCCGAAACAAAACGAAGGCAGCAGGGGAAAGGAAAAATTTAACTGGAATCGAATAGGAAGCAGGAACAGGG
>JACYFF010003369.1:8655649-8674264 GCA_017589665.1 Selenicereus undatus | reverse complement strand
ATATATATATATATATATATATATATATATTCCCATCTGCCTAGTTCATTCTTCCAGTGCCAGTCTTCCTTGCCATCATATGTTTTAGGATTTCGTTTTGTAACCCAATCAAAGGACTTGTTTTCCTTCTAAACCTTTTCAGATCCAGAACTCTTAAACTTCTCTATTAATTTAGCCACAACTTTACTATCAATTCAAAATCTAAGTCATCCAGTAGTTCCTTTTAACCCTTAATGTTTTCAGGGTTTGGGGGTACACAAACAACTTTATGAATTCTTTGAGGGGTTACTACCAGGGAAATTTTGATTGACTGAGTAGACTGGCCTAGATTCTACATCGTTCCTTTACAAATTGTTCTTTGGAATGTTGTCTTTAGGGCTCCCCATTATGTTCATCATATGCACAAACATATTAGCTCCCACTCATCCATATTCCTCGTGACTACAAATTCATGTTTTATCTTCATCATCATTTATTCATAGGCCACTCCCCTCATGTTGTAAAGGTTATTACCTTGATTGTTCATGCTGGTCAGACAAGAAACGCCAACTAGCGCATTGCCATATTCTTCCATGGATTCCATTATTGGTCATTTCATTCGTAAGTATTTTAACAACTTCAGTAGTCATATGTGTAAAAGTTATGCATATTCATTAAATTAATCATATCATATGCGACATTATTCTACTAGGAGTACAGTCTCCATAGTAGAAGGAAAAAAAGGAAACCACCCCTTAAAACAAAATGGGTGGATAGGGGTTACATCAGATACTATTCTAACACTATGACTTGACGTCCTATACCATTGTTAACCTTGCTTCTCCCCTTGTAAGGGTTAGTTCCCTGCATGTTACTTTACATATTTACATTTTTACATATCCAACTCCTTCTCTTGCTTCCTCTTCCTGTGCCACCCCCTGGTCCTTGTAGTATAAATCATTGTTGTTACTAGTTTCAGATCCAAAGCTCTAAGACTCTTCCTCAGTCTCGTCAGAGCTTATTTCTATCACCTTAGGGGACTCAGGAATATTTATTACACTCACCATGCTACCTGAATCACTATAATCATCGTTATTTCCTCCTCCCCATATATCATGCCCCATCACCCTTAGCCCAGATATCAGATATGTCAATCTTATATCTCTGTATATCCATTGGTAACTCTAGGGTAAGTGACGATGAGGGAAAGGAGTCTTCTTGGGGAGGTTCTGGGGCAAGTAGGGGACCTTGAGGGTTCTTAGGGGGTGCCACTTTAAAAGGGTCATGTCCCGTCATCTATCTGCACAGGTTTTACAAACTTTTGCACCTATTCATCAACCCCAGTGCTTACTCATTCATTCCCTATACAGCTAACCTTATTTTTATGAATTTATCTCATTTACCTAGACATACATAAAGTCTTAGCAATGTTGACTGCAAATGACGACATTAATCTAGTGATGTTGACATCTACATTTGCTCTGATACCACTTCTATAACGCCCCAGCCTAATCACCTTCTAAATACCTTTAATAATAAGCATTGAGAGTCAACGGAATACGCTATCAAGCTAGTACATTACCGCCAGCCCTTAGGGACAAGGCTGTAAATAAAGAAGCAGAGTCGACCCGAGAAGTACCATCCGCTGGTTACAATATTTACACCAAATAAGGTATAAGATTGCTATTAAACATTTCAAACTAGGTATCACATAATGATTTAATCACGTCTAAAATGGATTTACATTTCACTGAAGTCACACACGTGCTCAAAACATAAGTTGTTTTCCAAGCCCTCAAAATGACTAACTAGGGTAGTGGATTAGAAATCACTGCTCTGGCCCACTTCTCTCGGACCCTTAACCACTACAGGTTCTTACTTCACCTTAAGTTGCTTTTCCTTCTAAAACAATTGGGAAAACACAAATAGTGGAAAAATGAGTTACACCTTAATACATTACCCCTATACAGTCAATAGCTATTTGCAAGGAGTCAATGAGCGCATTTGCAATATTAAAACTATGCTTTGTAAATGTCTTTTATAGAGCACTATATTCAAAGATCGATTATTAATGTTTTCTCGGCCTAGACTAGGACCCAAATCTCTGAACAGTAACCATGACATCAATGAACAATGAACTATGAATTTCCCGTTTAACAGGAAGGGCCTAAACAATGAATTCTACTAGCAGAAAATATGAACAATGAACATTGAATGTTGAACATTAAACATTGAACATTGTATTGAACGATGAACAATGAAATAGATCCTTAAGGTTCCAGCGATCAAATAAAACTTGGTAATATTAGCAAATGTAAATTCGAACATCTTTTAAGGGTACAACAGTAATGTGCCTGTAAAAACTGAGTGTTGTCTTTTAAACCTCAGTTTACGACCGTTCTTTCTATAAGACTTCAATGCAAGTTTTGTGTTCATGAGAATTCACTTTTGTAAATCTTTATTCTATAATAATAATGTACTTTCAATTTCAAAAATTTATAAACTAATGGACTGACATTGTAAATTTTTGCTTAGGAAGCGTCTCAAGGGACTTTTCCTCCCCTTGCCATCATTCACTTAACCAAATAAATACAAGTGTTCTCCTTTCCTATATAATTATGCTACCGTTCAATCATTCCCCCTTGAATGTAATTTGACGTCCATACAAACCAAAGTTGCTTTAACCAAATTAGTTAGTATGGCCCTCACCAATTCCATTTGACCTTAACACCTCAAGTACCTATTTTACACACCTTCCTACACTTACGCTTTCGAATGACCCCCTTTCCGTTCATTATTGAGGTTGTTTCATCTATGTATATCAAGCTCGAACTTAACATTTTAAGCTCAAACAAAAGACCGATTCATTCAATCAACACCCGTTGATTACCTGAACCAAATGCTTCATGGACCTCTTAATTGGACATTTAGACCAACCAATTCCCTTAGCTCATTTAACCAACTTGACTCATTTTTCGATCTCAAACTTCTCATTAAACATTGACTTGAATGCTTAACTAAGTATCTTCTTTCACCAAAACCCTACTCTTTCACTAGATAGCTCCACGTCTATTTCTAGACATAAATCTCTAATTTTTATACTTCTCTCAAGTTAACAAAGAACCTAACTCAACCCCTTAAGCACAAGTTATCCAAACAAGATAGGCATATACCCAATCTAATTGGGGTAGAAACATTCACAATTGCACAACCCAAATGCCCAATTCTTCTTTCTCACTTCCAATTTCATCAGTCACTTTACTTATGTAACAACTAACAATCCAATAGACAACAACATTCCTATATCCTCATTTCAACATTATTTAAAAGAAGCACCCAATTTCATACTAAATTCAAGCAATTATCATGAACCAATTCAAGTAAATTGACATACTTCGTTCATTCATGCATAATATATATCTCAATGACTTCTTTCAAGAACTCAATTAGGCAACACAACTCAATTTATTAAAAACATTATCAAATTAACCACATGAATTGCTCATGGATTAATTTGGATATTCATGGTATTCACATTCAATGGAGACAAAAGGGTGGGAAAAGGATTGATTACCTTGTACAAATGAAGATAATGATGGAAGTGGATGAAATGTGGAGCTTTCTTCTTCTTCTTCTTCTTCTTCTTCTTCTTCGATTTATTTTGCGGCTATATTCACAAGACTCCACATACTATTTTTGGAGTCCATCTCCCACTTTATATAGTAATTCTTTCATTTGTTTTATCCTTATCAATATATTTTTTTAAGACAATTTCTAAGTCTTATCAATTTAATGCAAGCTTATCCTAATGCCTTTTCATTCCACGTGGCCCAACGTTGGCCATACATTTGGCTGACATCAATTCGCTAATTCCATTCCCTTCCTTCGCTATTAAGAAATTGCTATGGCTTGGTAAATTCCCACCTCGCTCGGATGCAGACACATGTTGCTAGGAAATTATATACTTTCACATGATTATCTGAGATTTCATATACTTAAAGGAAATTCCGCGATATCAAAATTTCTTGGATCAAGCATTGCTTTGTTTGACAGTAGAATAATGCACGACTCACTACTTTGATTAATCATAACCATGTAACTAATACAAGAATTAAAACTAATTAAGCAAGATTAAGTGACTGGGTATTACACCTATTCTCAACTGTTACATGTGCCTGTTGTTTCAAGCACCATATTTTTTTATATATATAGAAGAAGATACTCCCAAAAGATAACCTTCCAAATAATCAAAATCTTCAACTAAAACTACGGGTCATTTTTAATCCACAAAAAGGAAGCATAATAACTTCCATAAACTGATTATTCCTTCTGCAACCAACGAACTGGGTAGTAGCTAAAATTAAACGAAAATTTGAGTTTAAGGAAGGAATTTGGGACAACGCCCAACATTTAGGCTTTGGGTCAACTTGTACCCAATGTATAAGTAACTCTCATGATCTCCTTAGACGATTAATTGAAGAATATAGCTGATGACAGGTGGTTGCAGTAGTTACAAATGTCAACAAGTGGATGAGATATTTATGCATTTTGTTAGTGCATTCTGTTAGTTAGTACATAGAGCTAGTTAGTTAGCTTCTATATTCTTTCTCTCGGTGTATATAATACCATTATAGAGAGAGTAATAGTAATAAAGCATTTTTCTCTCTTATTGCCTTCATGCAATTCCTTCTCCCTTCTCATGTTACTCTTCACATGTATTAGAGCTCTAGGGTTTTGATCTTGAATCATGATTCTTCATTTTCTCCATTCTTTGATCAATTCATTTGTTCATCAATCGATCTTGCTTTTACATCATTCATACCAATTTTTTCTTACTCAATCCATTATGTTGTTTCCTCAATTAATCTCTCCTAAATCAATTTGATTCAGGTTTCTATAATTTGCTTTGGATTTCTCATTGTTGATTAGGATATGTAAATCAGATGAAGAACGTCTACAAAGGATGATAACTCTATTGGAAATCAAGAATCAAACTACAATGATGATCCTTTGTTCTTGCAGAGTTCGGATTATCGAGGTTTTCAATTGGTCAACAACAAGCTCAATAGTGTGAATTATTAACCATGGAGTCATGTTGTGCAAATCACCTTGAGTACTAAAGGCAAGCATGGATTCATTGACAGAACATGCTCCAGACCAAATCCAAATAGCCCAAAATATCACCAATGGATCAAATGTGATAATATGGTGATAAGTCAGCTACTCAACTCCATCGTTCCTGAATTATCAGATGAATTCTTGTATGTCAATTATGCTCAAGAGTTATGGGACGAATTAACTAAAAGGTTTGGCTAAAGCAATGGTCTTCTTCTTTTCTAATTGGAAAATGAAATTGCTGAGTTATAACAAGGTAATGATAGTGTGGCTGTCTATTTCACCCAGCCCAAGAAGCTTTGGGATGCACTACAAAATTTAAGTGAGATTCCTATTTGCAAGTGTGCACCTACTTGTTCTACCATGAAAAAAAAATAGCTGAACAGGGCAAAGAAACAAGTTAATCATATTTTTATTGCATCTGAATAACAGTTATGATGCAACTAGGGCTCAAATCTTGTTGATAGACCCCTCACACAGTGTCAGTAAAGCCTACTCTATGATCTGTAGGGTGGAGCAGAAGTTGGCTACTAGCTATTATACATTAATAATAGAAATGAGATTGTAGCTTGTATGAACAAGACTAAGAATGATGGTTATACTGGCACAACATCTGATGTTTTGGCGAACGACTCCTATAAACTGAGAAAAGATTCCAAAAGAAACAAGAGTAATAGATTTTGCAATCATTGCCATAAATCAGGGCATACAGAGGATCAGTGTTTTCAATTGGTAGGATATCCTAACTAGTGTAAAGGTTCTAGGGACGATGCTAAAGGGAAAAGCAATATAAAAGCTACTGCTAATGTTGTTCATCATGCAAACATGTATCATAGTCCTTTGGATGACTCAAGCATCTCACAGAAAGCACTTGTCCTAGTTCTCATCTTGATAACTCCTTTGTTTAAACAATGGCACAAGTGATGATGAAGCTTATGAAGGGAAAACTTGTTGATTAAAAGCCAGAGGTTATGGGTTCCTATGCTCATTTTGCAGGTACTGTTTCCATTAGCCCTCATTCTAGTGCTTGTAATGCTGTGAGAAATAGTGATTCAATTCCATGGGTAATTGACATAGGAGCATCAGACCAAAAGACAAATGACTTCAACCTTTTTACCCCACATAAAACCCGATCTTCCCCAATTCATATAACCTTGCCAGATGGTGCTTTAAAACAAGTTTTAACAATTGGTCAAACACATTTAAGTTCTCAGTTAACCTTGTATAATGCTTTGTATTGCCAGGGTTCAAATTTAATCTTCTTTCTGTGAGTAAATTGCCTGCTTATTGCTTACTTTATGCCCTATTTTACCCTGATAAATGTCTCTTTTAGGACCTTACAACTAACTTGGTAGTGGATTTTGGCCTTAAGGCTAATGGACTTCACAATACAAAGTTCACAGTAGCTAAATACAGGACGCTTGGCTCTCCTATTTCTTTTATGTGCAGCTATGCTAGTTCTACTTTTGTTACTATAAATAAATCTTCATGTAATTCTTTACCTTTTGATGTATTGCATTCAAGATTGAGACATACTTTTATTTCTAAAATGCAACACATTCTCATGTGTAAGCATATTTTATCAGCATCCTTTTTTTGTGACATTTTTATGGTGGCAAAGAAAGCAAGACCCATACTGGGAGGTGTTGTTGTTATTGTTATTGTTGTTATATTTGTATGATGGCAAAGTTTGCTAGATCACCATTCAATAAAAGTTCTATTAAGACCACATATGGTTTTTAGCTTGTGCACATGGATCTCTGGGGTCTATATAGAGTTGCTCATCTGGATGGTGCTCATTGTTTCCTAACTTTAGTGGATGATTTTAATAATTCCACATGGATATATCTCTTATAAATAAATTAAAGCCCAAGTCCCTTCCTTTTCCATCCAATTTTATAATATGGTTTTAACTCATTTTAATAAGAAAATCACTTTACTTAAAAGTGACAATGGCATAGAGTTCATAAATTCTCCTTGTGGCTAATGTTTTGCTCACAAAGGAATTTTAGACCAAAAGTATGTGGTCAAAACTCCACAGCAGAATGGAGTTGTTAGACAAAGGCTTCTACTTGATATAGCTAGAGCTTTATAGTTTCAAGCTAGATTTTCAAAATCTTTTTAGGGAGAATGTGTTCTCCCAGCCACTTACATAATCAACAAACTCCCTGTGGAGAACTTAGGATGGAAAAGTCGTTTTGAAATTCTTCCTGGTTCCAGTCTTTCTTATGAAAAACTTAGTACCATAGGTTGTTTATGTTTTGCAAAAACCTTAGGCATCCAAGACAAGTTTGATTCCAGGGCTAAGCAATGTGTTTTGCTAGGATATCCCTTTGGTGTGAAGGGATGTAAACTCTATGATTTACAACAAAAAAAGGTTTTTTGCAGTAGAGATGTTGTGTTTGGGGAAACAATTTTTCCTTTCAAAGAATCATCCCTTTTCAATTGCACTCAAAATGGACTCTTAGTTTTACCATTACACCTTATGATCCTTCTTGTGATTTTCACTTTCTTATCTGAGCACAACACCCCATCTACACCTCATTCATCATCATCACAACTTAATAACTTTTCCATAGTACCTGATTCTTGTTCTCCTTACAGTCGTCACAATTGCAGTCCTTCTTTGGATTCTATCTTCAGCTCTACTATAACACCACAATCTTGTAATGTTGAAGATAGCTTGTCCATTCCTTCTATTCCTATTTCTCCAAGTACTACTGCTGCACCTAGAAGATCTTGTAGAGCTAAGGGCCCTCCTGCCTAGCTAAAGGACTTTGTTTGTCCACAGCCCAAACCACAAACAGTTCAAAATCCTTCACCCTCTTCTAACTCTTAAAGTCTCGTATCCACTACTTAGTAGCCTTTATACAAACATTCTGTCCTAGCACATTTATCACATACTTATGTGGCATCTCTTGCTCATGTGTTACCAACTCCTAAGCCTGGTTGCTATTCTCAAGCAAAACAACATCATGAATGGGTAATGGCCATGGAACAAGAGCTTGCTACCCTTGAGCAAAATAGCACTTGGATTATCACACCTTTGCCTCTTGGGAAGAAGATAATTACTTCAAACTGGGTATAAATATATATATATATATATATATATATATATATATATATATATATATATATATAAAGCTTATCGTGATGGCGCTATTGAAAGGCATAAGGCAAGGCTTGTCATAAGAGGGATTGAAGAAATAAAAGACAAGGATTGCAAGCATACTTTCTCTCTTGTGGCTAAGCTTATAACTATTAGGTTGTTAATTGCACTTGCCATAAGAAAATATTGGCCTATATATAAGTCAGATACCAACAATGCCTTCCTCTAAGGCCATCTAGATGCGGAAGTTTATATGGTTCCACTAGCAGGGTATGACAAGGCTCTTCCTGGACAGGTTTGTAGATTATAGTAATCTTTTTATGGCCTTCAGTAGGCTTCTAGACAATGGAATATTGCACTATCTAAGTTTTTACAAACTCAGGGATTTATCCAGTCCAAGAGTGACTACTCTCCATTCACAAGAGAGCACCAAGGCACATACACTTTTATTTTGGTGTATGTAGATGATCTTTTAATTACTGGTGATGATGATACTGGCATTATTGCTATCAAGAAGGCATTGGATACTGCTTTCACCATAAAAGACTTGGGCCTAGCTAGATACTTCCTGCATATTAAAGTTTTAAGATCCTCTCATAGTACTTTCTTGAACCAAAGATGCAGATGTTACTGGTGCTAAACTTGCCAAATTCCCTTTCCCCAAAGGTCTTGAACTTTCAATTGATAAGGGCGATATTTTACTAGACCCTGAATCACACTGAAGGATCATTGGCAAATTGCTTTACCCAAGCATTACAAGGTCAGACATTTCTTATGCCAGACAAAATCTTAGTTAATTTTTCCAACAATCGAGACAGACTCATATGCAAGCTGCCATGCATGTCTTAAGATACCTCAAAGGTACTTCTAACCAAGGCATATGCTATCCTGCCACCAATTATCTGACAATCACAACTTATTGTAATACTGACTCGGGAGCTTGTACCATGTTAGCTAGATCCTTGACTGGATTTTGTATCTTTTTGGGGTCCTCCTTAATTTCCTAGAAGACCAAAAGGCAAAAAACAGTTGCCAAATCTCTGCTGAAGTAGAGTACAGGAGCATGTCAACCATTGCATCTGAATTAGAATGAATCTCTCATTTATTGACTGATATATTGCTTTACAGCTACCGATAACCTTGCACTGTGATAACATGGATGCATAACACATTGCAGCCAATCCAGTATTTCATAAAAGAACCAAACACTTAAGGATTGACTACCATTACATAAAGGATAAGGTTTTGGAGGGGTTCTTAAGAACATCACATGTTAGTTCCAAAGAGCAACTTGCAGACTTAATGACAAAACCTTTGTCAGAAGTTCAGCATCGGTATCTTGCTTCAAGGTTAGGATTGATGGAATCTCCTCCAATTCCACTTTGAGAGGGGGGGGGGAAAGAATATAGTTGATGATAGGTGATTGCATCAGTTACAAATGTCAGCAACTAGATGAGATATTTATGCATTCTATTAGTGCATTTTGTTAGCTAGTGTATAGAATTAGTTAGTTAGCTTCTCTATTCTTTCTCTCAGTGTATATAATACCATGTTCTACTGTAGAGAGACTAAGAGTAATAAAGCATTTTTCTCTCTCATTGCCTTCATGCAATTCCTTCTCCCTTATTAGATTACTCTTCACACTAATTGAATTTAACAAGTTGTATTGAGCAAGGCAAAAATTCTAGAAACAAGATGAGAACATATACAATAAACAGGAAGAGATGCTCTTGCAAGGTGAGATGTCGATGATTGGCCACTCCAAGCGAAATCACAAGAGCCTCAATCATGCATATATCTCTTTATTTTTATTTTTTAAA
Organism: Selenicereus undatus; assembly: GCA_017589665.1. Lineage (NCBI taxonomy): Eukaryota > Viridiplantae > Streptophyta > Magnoliopsida > Caryophyllales > Cactaceae > Selenicereus > Selenicereus undatus. The sequence continues at coordinate 8,664,241 of JACYFF010003369.1, read as the reverse complement.
AAAAAATGAAAGGAAAATGCTGGCAGCATTTGACGATATACTTGTGTCATATGGTTATTAGCTTAAAGAGAAATTGATGAACACAAAAGAAGGAGGATTACAGGAGAAAAAATCCACATGTAAGTTAAATGTCCTTTAATAAAGCTGATAAGTTAGAGCGAGAAGTTTATATACGTATTTGGACCCAAAATTCAATAATTTAAACTTTTGAATTACATTTTGTTAAACAAATATATATATATATATATATATATATATATATATATATATATATATATATTTCACTATACTACTCTTATGGCCAAATTAAGCTCAACAACTTTTACATGTTTCACCAAACGTACCATATTGTCATTTATCACTATATTATTTGTTTCTTTATTAACATATCCTCAAAGTATAATTTAGCCAAAGAAGAATCACAAAATTTTTTCTGAGCATTTAGCAAAGTTTTTGAGAACTATTATTAGATATTTGGGTTTTAATTTTGTCTACGTCATACTTTGCACTTTATTTGCACCAAAAAAAGAAATCACAAATCATTAACTTTCAATACTTATCAATATCAACTAGCATAAAAATCGAAAAAATGATCACCATTCACCAGCCACCGTCATAGAACCATGTTCTTAGTGAAGCCTTTGCATATCAATCTTGTCCCATTTTACATCCCACTAGATGGAACTAAGTTACGCAAAAGTATGACAGGATAATTTTTCTTAAGCACAAGTTCATGCGGGCTGATTCTTGTTGGTGACAGTGTGTGTAGGAATTCCACAGGCTAGATGGCCGATTTAGTGTTTAAGATAGAATCATAACTCCTGTAAATTAAAGGGTCACCTGGGAATTTATCAATGATTTCTTTATTGATGGCATCGACACCTCAATTGTGCAGAGTAAGTATAGCTTGTTGAGAGAAAGTATAAGGATAAATGACATTGTTTTTGAGGCTTGGGAGGATTTCCTCAATAAGGCTTGCGAGCGATGGGTCTATTTTCTGAATAGAAAAGGTTACGTTGCTTGGTAATTTGAAGAAGCAATTAGACACTTGTTGGAGTTGCCCATTGCCAATCCGAAGCTAAAAATCTGCAAATACAGGGTCTTCTCTTGCACGTATGTTTTTAGTCAGCGAAAACTTCTTTAGCCAAGACCATATCTGTGAGCTAACCAAGCTTGCCTCAACAACCTCAAACTGTGTTTTTCTGGGTACAATTGCGAGCACTTGTCTGAAATCACCTCCAAAAACTATAACCTTCCCCCCGAATAACTACTCAGTTTCACAAACATCACGTAACATGGCATCTAAGGATTCAATGTTATGTTTGTGAGCCATTGACACTTCATCCCATATGATCAAAGATGCTTCCTTAAGCAACTGTGCAAGGCTTGTTTGCTTACCAACAAAACATGTATTGGACGGGTCATCATCAACAGGCAACTTGAATCTAGAATGGGTAGTACGTCCAATTAGTATATTTGAAGCTGTGATGCCTGAGCTTGCTATTGGCAACACAAGTTTACCTAGCTGACAAAGCCTTGTAAATAAAGCATAATACAAAAATGTCTTTACAGTCCCCCCAAGGCCACCAACCAAAAAAGCACCTGGCTTCTTATTTTTTACATGAAACAGAAATTGTTTATAAGCATATCTCTGCCCTTCATTAAGCTCTTTTCGAGCATTCATGTATTCAATTGGTATCACAGCATTAAGTGCATCTATCACGTCTCGCGTGCACTGAATATCATATTCTTGAGAAGCAAGCAAATCAGCTAGCCCAAAATCTGAAAAAGATTTACCCATGCTATCATGCGACTCTTGAACATTTTTTACCAGGAGTTTCATGACCAATTGAGGATTATTAGGATCCTTATGGTGAAAATCTTCTGATAGATGCGGATAATATGTACTCCAAAACTCCCTGGGATGTGGAGGTGTACAAAACACTAATAAAGATGTAAATAATTTTCAGAGAGTACATGGCATCTGGGTATTGACATTCTCTAAGAAGCACAGTTCTGCTACATTGTCTGTTTCAATAATCTCATGTTTTAGAGCTGCTTCTTGGAATAAAGAACAGGTGTATCCATTAACAGTAAGGAGATCACTAAAAGATTTAAGGCCTCTGACATGTGCTAGCAAGACTCTTAAATAGTACCTTTCACCTTCTGATGGAGCAACATAGGCAATACATCCAATTGAGATACCTCTTTGGCGTGGCTTCCATTCTTTATTTTTTTCGTCCCAAACAAAATGTTCTGTGAACTCTGAGTACAAATACTTCTTGAAATCTGTTGGTTGAAAGTTCTAAGTGAAAAATTGCAATAGCTTGGTTTTTGTTCGCAGCTCATCTGATGCAATATCTTCTAAATTCTCATAATCATCACATTGGATGGACTGCATATGCTGAGTGTGGATAGTCATTGGCTGTACAGGAGGATGCATGTCATAAAGATCGAAACCCAAAAGTCTCCATGCAGCTTCTAGTGGTGAAATCCATCTTGTTGATTGATAAGGTTGAATTTCATCATCATTTTCATTGTCATTGTTCCACGCAACTCTGAACGAAACATAGTCATGTCCCTTATATACATATTTATACAAGTACTTTACAACCTTGATAGTAGAACAGATTTCCATATTCAAGTGGCAGTCAAACGTTGCAAAAAGGAATGGATTATAGGGTATTACACATCTATTATCCATATTTAAACCGCATACACACACTTTTTCCCCTGTGTCACGCCGTCTATACACTGCATATGATGACTCTGTAGTCGTGGTCACACCAACAATTGGTTTAGGGTATGATGATTTACATTTGAGTTGATGACCTACAAGCTGCATACATGCACATTTTGGAAAATCAGGGCCACATGGCCTGTGCATCATTTGTTGCACCACAGTCGAGCGTAAATGAGGGTGCTCATGGCTTGGTAGTTCTGCTGAAACATACTTGTCAAACTCACTTGGGTCCTTGATTTTGTGATTTTGATTGAGGATAAGTAGTATGTGTGCATGTGGGAGTCCTCTCTTCTGAAATTCAACAACCAGTCTCTTGGTAGCAAACGAACCAAAAATATTTTCTTTCATTAATAACCTGGACATATGAACCAATTTAGCTCGAAAGATCCTTGCCACCAAATCAGGCCTATTTTCTGCGAGCCCAACAGGTTGCAACTGTTCTTGTATCTCAGGCCACTTTGGATTACAAGTCATTGTAATAAAAAGATCCGGTTTGCCATATCTTTGAACCGAAGTTAAAGCATTAAGGAAACGTCGCTTTATATCACGTGGCCCTCCAACAAAAGAAGGTGGTAAAATCACTCTACAATCCACCTTTGCAACAAATGTTTCCTCTTCAGTGATGCTGTCTAGAGTCCCTTGGTACAGCTCTGCTCATATTGTTTTTTGGTTATTTCTAAAGAACTCTAACCGTGTATTCTCAAGCTTGACATACATATCAACAATGTAATGTTGAAAAACGCGGGTCATTCTCAATAGATACATATAATCTATTGCCCTCATTTGAAGTTTATAGGCATAATATTCATGACATGACACCCTCTTACTATCATGCTCCAGTGGCTCATTATCAAGCAAGGCTGTTCCCCCCCCCCCCAAAAAAAGAAAGTTAGACACTGTATTTGATGTTTTCTTTGATAGGCATGAACAAGTAAGCATAAAAAGAGTAGGCTATTAAGATAAGTTTGTAGAATCTCATAGGAGTAATGATGGTCCATTAACTGCAGTAAGCATTGAATAACAGAGACAAGGGATGCAAACAAACCTGTGGCTTCAGCTGATAGCAAGAATTGTTCAATGTTAGCATCTACATTTTCCATGACTGAAGGAACATATGGAACTCTGATATTTTGAATTATCTTCTATAAGCCTAGATGCCAACCACATTCTAATGAGTGGATATTGGAGGGGAACATAGCACCCATAATAATGCTTAATCCTATGGCTCTGGTTAGATTTTCCATGTGCAAGAATATATGGACCGCCAATGCTTGACCTAACTGATCTATCAACCCATATGCCAGCAACTTCATCTGATGTTAGAGCATTGAATGTCTTCTGGTCAAGAACGGTGTTCTTATTAATAATAATTTTTGTACTATCTTATATCACAAAGGTCTGTAGTGATCTGAAAAATTGTGTATGAATTTTCTCTAACCACTTCAATCAACTTAGGAACAACGTCAGCCCTAAGCTCTTTTATTGCTCCTATTCATTTCTGAAGTTCATTTTGTGCATCATAAAAATACAGCTGTAAATACTTTGGAGGACTGCCAACCTTAGGCATAAGGTCTGGTACGTAGCGATATAATTGCCCTTGGAGTTGGAAAACATAAACGCCTTTTTGGGATTTGCCGTTGCAATCACCACCAAGTGAGCTGAATGCAAAAAGATTGTTGTAAAGTTTAATAAACTTGCGAAAATGGATCGCATCTTCATCTTTTGCAGTTAACAATCGAATCATTTCTTATGGCATGCAATTGTTGGCAATTAGAACTGATCCTCTTCTGCAACAAAATGTAAGTGGTTCATCCTGAAAGCGTTTGGCACCACAATATTCACATGGCTCGCACTCGCCTAATTTTGATGGAGCATCTGGAATAGAATAAAGCCTCAATGCAAGGGGTACATCCGTAAGAGAAGGACATTCAAGAAAATTAGATAAGTAGAAGCATATCTACTTTGTGTGTAAACTTATTTAAATATAGATGGCTATCTTGTTGAGAAGAAGTGCTTACTTGTTCTTTTTCGGTGCTGTCACTGACCACCTTTACATTGAGCTGTGTTACTTACTAAATTGAAAAAAGGTTACTTGTTTTAGTTACTTTGTGTATTTATAGACATTCATAACTTCTAACATGAAATAACAGTGACATATGCAATGTGAGGACTCGGTGTACATAAAGTAAGCTATTGAGTGAGATATAGTGATGAAAGCATTGCATAATGCTGCACAAAGTTCAACCAGGAGATGTATCCAAATACATACCTTGGTCTTGGTGTTGAGGTTTCTTTTTCGGTCTTTGATTATTAGGTGTAGGTGTGGCTTCCTCCTCTTGTTAACCTTGCTGTTACTTATCTCCTAATTGGGCTCATTGAATTGCTTATAAAGCTCAGTAGCTCAGCTTTTTCGGTGTCCTTTTTTTTTTCTTCAGTAAAACTTCGGGATCTGCTGTTATAATTGTTCCGAACACAGCTCATTAGCTTCATTGTAGAATAATATCAAGATTTAATGTATCAACACTGAACCGGAAGAATGGCACTTAGATATCTAGTTCAGCATTACTACTTATTTACTGGCGCGATGGGCAGAATGCATATACACTGAGCTCTATTATCTTCAATGGCTGAGTTCATGAATAAGGTACCTTGTGAAGCAGATGTGTCTGTATAGCTTTTGGGGCCTGTGCTAGATTTCCTTGACCTTGCATTGCAATATTAGCCTCCATCAGTGAGCTTTTGCACGTTATTTCTATAGCAGCAAAATGTATCATGTTAATGATAGATTTACAAGGTAGCAATAATTGAAACTTTGTTGAAGTAACGTGATTAAACCACAAAATGAGACAAATCATGCGCTTGTTGTAGCCAAATTGAATCCACAAGTGCAAACTATTGTTGTATAACATCTTATTATAACATGTATGTCTCCATTGTGAAAGGAAAATTTCGAATGTTTGGACGTATGAAACTGTTGGCTATTTTTTTGTTCTGTACATTCATGCATTCATATTTGCAATAGTAGTGCAAATGATGTATTTCAGTGCTCGATTTCTAGCTTTCTAGAACATCAATTAATATAATTTTGTTGTAAATGGACACATGTTGCCAATATATCTTGAACAATCATCAAAACATCTCCTCATTTTACCATTTTCAATAGCATGGTTTCTGTGTAATACTGAGATGATGATACAATATATAATATGATAAACAAGAGCATGACACATTCCACTAAAAAAGTTGCCAGCATACAATATAAGTTCACGTTACAGCATCGATAGTTAGCTACAGAAAATTGTGAAGTATGAATCAAGCCTTTCAGGCAAAGTTACAATGCTACAGCTAGTCTAAAAGTGCTACATAGATTAACCATATCTTCGCCTCAACAAAAAAATTTCCCGATCCAAAACAAATGAAAAAGTCAAGAAAGGAGGATGCTCCTCGTAAACATAGCAAATGCCTAGCATTCAAAAATATTAGAAGTGAATACTTTTGTCTATATAGATAGGAATAAAGTTGCTGCACCAGCAAGCCTTAAGCCTTAAATATTTGCTACCAGCAATTTTGCAAAAGAGGCAGCAACAAAGCTCCTAACTTATGGCTTACAAAAGGCTGCCTTAGCAATATTGGCAGCAACACGATAGGATCCTGCTAGGTCTATGCGAATATCAAACCCGTGAGGCAAATTTCTTTTTTTGTGAGGCAATGGAGGAGGAACTTTTAATGGTTCCATTGTTCCCGAAGGTCCTGGAGAACAGTTTTCTTCAGCTGTTTCAGCTATGAGGTTGGCAACCCTATCCTTTTCTTTCTTAGCTACCCGCTCTTCCAAAGCTTTGCATTTTTTTTGGAATAGTGAGCACTTAGCCCAAGCACGAATCATTGGCACAAAGTTGACATCATGCATGGTGAATTTGTAATCAGATTAGAGTTGGGTAATAGCTTTTTTTGCAACATTTTGCTTAGCTTCAGCTGCACGTGTACAACTATCACCTAAAATGTACTGAGGAGTCTCAGGCAAACTTGGATAGTAGAGCTCAATACATGCCTGAAACATGTTTGGCTCCACCGGCATAATATCAATTTTTCCCATTGGTATGCCCAATCTATAGGTGATGTTTGTAAGGAAATCAAAGAAATCCAACTCCACAATTTTGAGTGGCAGGCAATGGGGTTGCTCAACTTGTCGAGCTAGATGCTTTTCTCCAAGTTCATCCTCTAACGCTACTGCTCGGTCTTGATAGAATGTGGAACATTTCTTATACATCATAAACTTTTCGAAGTTGACATCACAGATTTCTACATTATACTTTTTATATAGAAATCGTATTGCCTTAAGAGCAGCATCCTTTTGATAGTCCAAGATAGTTTCTTTCTGATTTCCTTGGAAGTAATCAGCTTTAATTGCAGAGGTGTTGCTTTTGAGAAGCACACAGTAAGTGTTTTGAGAAATAATGTTGTGATTATACATAGGTGGGGGTAGGTTTAGACGTTTAGTGATCCTAAGCAATAATTGCTTGAAAGGAATCTCATGTTGAGGTCCTGAGACATCCATATCCTGATAAAAATCAATATAATAAGAATATTTTAGATTTAAGTTTTTGTCATTATATTATACAAACAAATGCTTAGTTCGGCTTGGATACAAGAACAAGCTATGCTAATGGGAAAATTTTTTTATGTTCATCAAGTTACAACTCAATGAAAATTTCTAGTAAAAACAAATCTGAGAACATATACAAGCTAAGATAATGCAAATAATTTCTTCATCAAACACGCTAATACAAATAATTAATTAGTGCATGTTATATTTATCCATTGATTGTTTGGTCAGAAATAATTGTTTGGGTCCTAAGTGGCAATGAAATATTAGTCACGTATTGGGCAACTTTAACAGATATGCATTGCTTATAATTATCAAAAAACCAAAAACACAAAAAAAGGATGACAGCATACTTCAGGCTATATGTTTAGAATTCTCAGCAAATAGATAATGGTGATCCAAGAACCAGTTAACTGTATGACACATGAAATAAATTGAATAAGAACATTACTTCTAATAAAAACCACAATGTGAACAATGCAAATATTACAAGTATTAATGCATTGTTTACCATCACTAATACCATAACAAGCTACTGCAAATTGCAAATACTATTTTCCTAAGGACTAAAACATTAAAAGTTAGTAAAGGCAAGTTAATCATATATATTGAGAAATTCCATTCTCCTTCATTGATTAAGTGGTATTCAAGACAAGTAAATCAATGGGAATACATGTTAAATCTATCAATACCATATTTGCCATTGGATTTAAATTCCGGAAGAAGTCATAGCCCATCCAAACGCATGCAGCATACTGTTCTATTGACCAACATCAAAACATAAGCATTATGAAGATAATGCACATAAAGTTTCAAGAACATTAGATGATTAAAAAATGCATGGCTTGTCTTTGAGCCTCCTTGACTGTATGTAGAAGAAATTACAAATTTGTATAATATTTAATGCACATGAATGATTTCATTTTAAGGTGAAAGGTTGAATATATGCAGTTAATGTAATGTAAGGAGATGAATTTCATTATAGACATAGAGAAATTTTGACTATAAAATGAAGTGTAAAAAATACAGAACCACATTTATTGGTTAAAACATCAGCATTTTTCATTTTAATCTTACTAAATTTGGAGAACTTCAATAGAGAAGAATAATATTTGAGGAGAAACAAGACCTTCCTAGCTAACTTTAACTTCTTAAAATGACTCAATGGTAATCACCACACACACACACACACGCACACACACACACACACACACACACACACACACACACACACACACACTCACAC
>JACYFF010003369.1:8624818-8645622 GCA_017589665.1 Selenicereus undatus | reverse complement strand
ATATATATATATATATATATATATATATATATATATATATATATATAAGAATTACAAAATGCATAATAAGTTTATCAATTTATAAAATCTATAACAACTTGTCATATTTTTTATAATTTGGATATTTTATATTTTAGCAAGGCGGCAAATTACTTTCATAGCAAATAAAATTAAAATACTGAAAATTTGTCATTGTCTGTTAATTTTACAATTTACAAAAAAGAAGGGAGTTCTTTTTTTTTTTGATAGGAAAAGAGGGATCAAGGTGTTATATTAGATTGTATTCAATGTACGCAAACATATCATCCAATGCCTAGGATACTATATCATCCGGAACATTGCCTACCCAGACCCTCATCTCATCACTAAGGGGTTGCCGATGAGCAAGTTCATGAGCAATTCTATTCCCACCCCTTATAACAAACAAGAAAGAAACAAAATCAAACTTAGCAACCAAATTCAAGATATTTACAATGAAGAGCCCAAAACATTATCCTCTATCAGCTTATTCTGTAACTTCTGAATGAGGGGGAGACAATCCCCTTCCACCACCATGCTCAAGGATCCTTGATCGTGTGTTGATTGTAGGCCACTCAAGCATGCTCTCGCTTCTAAAATAGTTGGTCCTGCGAGGTTGGCACCTTGTTGTGTACCTTCCATAACCACATCTCCATCAAAGCTTCTAATCACAAAACCCATCCCCAACTATCCTCACCAACCTTTCCTCCACCAAAATTGAGTTTGAGTATCCCCATGGGTAGCGGCTTCCATATGGTTGGAAATGTTGTCACTGACTGTTCGACCTTGTCCTTCGTCTCATGGTAACTCAGTACAAAACTCGAAGCTCGCTTGCTCAACACTGAAGGGTTATAGTATGCTTTCTTGAACATGAACCGGTTTCTGCCATTCCAACACTCCCAAATGATGGCCACAAATAGTCCCAAATCCTCCTTCGCTAGCACACCTATCGCCTCCTCCACACAGTCTCGCATGTGCAAAACTGGGTTTGCGAAAGTCGTTCCTCAAAAGAGATTCCCTCCCAAATCTACTTGGCTAAAGGCAGTGAAGTAAAATATGTGTCTCAAACTCACAGTCAAATCCACAAATTAGACAGTTCATATTAAAGCTCGAAATTCCCTTGGCTATGTTACTTCGGGTTGGGATGGCACCATAACACAACCTCCATGCAAAGACCTAAATTCTGGGAGGGATATTAAGTTGCCAAATAGTGTTCCATACCCGTGAATTCACCCGAGATACACTTGTTAGAAAAAGAATAGTAATAGCTGCTGGAAAGATAAGGAGATGACCTGTGTCGTGCTATGAACCACTGACCTGAAAGCTTAATTCACCCGACTTAGGCGCAAATCGTTATGGCGAAGAAGCTCCCCAAGGTTTAACACAGCTGGCTTCCCACTCGTGCACTCAAGGGAGAAGCTTTGGAGTATAGCAACTTATATGCCCAAGAAGTAGGGAGGAGAAGAGAGAATCGTTGTCTGTGTATTCTGCAGAGGTGCAGAAGGGTCTCTTTTATAGTGGACTGGGAGAGAGAAAAAACTGCCAACCAAGTAATAAAGGAAGGCGTGAAATGGGGGCAGAAAATTAGGCAAAGGAAAGAATAATGTAACTGAAGGATTAATGGGGAGAGGATCACAGTGATTGAGGCAGAGATGGAGGAAGACTTGGTTAACTAGCCGTTAGGAATACGACAGCTCATACGGAATCAGTCCTCTCGAGAATTCCTCCAAAAATATAGTGTAAGGCCCAAGCCCACAGCCCGCGCCCAGCCCAGCCCGGACCGGACCGGACTGGCGGGCGGTGGCGGCGTGCGCGTGCGTGTGGCAGCCCAAGTCCCCTCAACCCCCTTAAAACATGGCTTCAAGTTATTCGATAAGTGCAAGAAGAGTGGGATATATAACCTTTTGAAGCTACTCCCAAAAGTTCCATGTGGGACAACAAAAGAGATAGGAAGAGTAAGTGAACACCCTTTTGGGGTGTCATTACTCCAACAATCCCCCACTAATGGTACACAAAAGGAAAAAACGAATGAAAAGGATTTCCTGGGCAAGAGGGGTCGGATACTTAAGTATCAATATCTTTCGATTGAATTGATACGTAGTGAAGAGAGGTAACATCTAAGTCTGACAAGTGAGCTTAGTCTTGAACTTGTTAGACTTTGAATGAGGCCCTCTCGACACATATCAACCCTAAAGGATGTATACTCCGAGATAATCACTTGCGCTTTTAGGCCCATGCGCATACCTCGGGTCTCATAAGTGCTCTAGAGAGACAGCCCTGGTCTCTCATAGAAGGCGGCCAGACCTTCACACTTACTTAGGTAATTCCATCAATCTATCTCTACTTAGACGACCATATCATGGCTTGGAATTATTAAGAGCATGTGTTAGCTCAATCTCTTGTAGAGTGAAGAATCCATCAAGTGCTTCTCTGTAGCACCACCATAATAGGCTATGGATTCATTTAATGTGCTTCTCTATAGCACACACACTACCACACGCCATAGGGATGGGAAGTAGTGCAGTTAGAAGATTAATATGCCTTCGTTTGACCGCAAATGGGTATCCACCATATCTCTTCATTCCATGGGCTTTAGCCTCATCCCCCTCGACGTTTCAAGAACTACTCTTCTTGGCAATCCTTTTGTAAGAGGATCTGCCAAGCTTTTCTCGGATCTCACATATTCCAAGGAGATAACACCATGCTTCAGCAATTGCTTTACCGCACCATGTCTAATACGGATATGTCTCTTTTTTCCGTTGTAGACACTGTTGTGCACAACTCCAATTGCTGCTTGCGAGTCACAATGCAAGGACACAGGTGTTGATTGTTTCCCCCACAATGGTATGTCAGTCAGGAGACCCTTGAGCCATTCTGCTTCTTAACCTGCCAACTCAAGAGTAGTGAACTCAGATTCCATGGTTGAGCGAGCTATACATGTCTGCTTTGCAGACTTCCATGAAATAGCTCATCCACCCAATGTAAAAACATAGCCACTAGTAGAGCTTACTTCATCGTTATCAGCAACCCAATTAGCATCGCAAAAACCTTCAAGTACAGCAGGAAATTTACAAAAATATAAACACCAATCCATAGTACCTCTAAGGTATCTCAGCAAATGATGAAGTGCATCCCAATGTTCTTTAGCAGGATTATGAGTGTCCCTACTTAGTCTACTGACTGCATATGCAATGTCAGGACGAGTGGAGTTCAAGAGAAATATCACACTCCCTATTATCTTAGCATATTCAATTTGAGACACACCAGGTCCTTTGTTCTTTTTAAGATGTATGCTAGGGTCATAGGGAGTTCTTACAGGTACCACATCGAAAGAGTTAAAATTTTTCAACACTTTCTCAATGTAATGAGACTGACTTAAGGAAAAGCCACTCTTGGTTTTTATAAGTTTGATCCCCAAGATAACATCTGCTTCTCCTAAGTCTTTCATTTCAAAGAGAGAAGACAGAATTCGTTCAGTCTCATTTATGGCACATAGGTTGGTACCAAATATCAGCATATCATCCACATACAAGCATATGATCACATAATCAGATCCAAACAATTTGGAATAAACACAAGAATCTGAGTTATTGACAGTAAAGCCATTTTTCTCTAAAGAACTAGCAAATTTCTCATACCATTGTTTTGGGGCTTGCTTTAGACCATATAGGGATTTTCTCAGTTTATATACTTTGTTCTCCTGACCAGGGACCTCACACCCTTCAGGTTGTGACATATAAATTTCTTCCTCTAAGTCACCATTGAGGAATGCTGTTTTAACATCCATCAGATGTACCACAAGATCATGGATAGCAGCCAAAGCAACTAGACTTCTAATTGTTGCAATTTTGGTCACAGGAGAATAAATATCAAAGAAATCAATTCCCTTCTTTTGGTCAAAGCCTCTAATGACCAATCTAGCTTTGTACCTTTCAATAGAGCCATCTGTCCTAAGTTTCTTCTTGAAGATCCATTTACTACTAATGGGTCTACAACCCTTAGGCAAGTCGGTCAATTCCCAAGTTTTATTTGACTCAAGGGAATCTATTTCACTCTTGATAGCTTCTTTCCAAAAGTTAGCATCTATAGACCTCATAGCCTCTTGGTAGGTTTTAGGATCTTCCTCAAGTAAATAAAGAGACACAAGTTCATCGGTCAAAGTGTCAATGTCAAAGTTCTCAAGGACTTCTACCAAAAAGGAGGTGATAAAGTCAGAGCCAAAACTAGTTTCGATCCTCTGTCTCTTGCTCCTTCTAGGTTCAGTTTCCAAGTTTCTAATACTAGAGCTAGAAGCAGGCAAGTTCACATGTTCAGGTACAATATCAGATACAATATGAGGCACATTCCTTTTTAAAGGGAAAACATGCTCAAAGAAATCAGCATCTCTATACTCCGAAATAGAGAAATCAGATAAAGACATAAATCTATATGCAGCACTGTTTTGAGCATAACCAATAAAAACAGCATCAAAAGTCTTGGGGCCGATGTTTAAATGTTTATGAGTAGGTAGTGCAACTTTGGCCAGACACCCCCACACTTTCAGATAATTCAGGTTGGGAGCATACCCTTTCCACAATTCATATGGGGTTTGATCTAATTTCTTATAGGGAACTCTATTGAGTAAAAAACAAGCTGTCAAGACAGCCTCCCCCCATATGTTATCAGATAGACCAGAACTAACGAGCATGGCATTCATCATGTCTTTAAGGGTACGATTTTTCTGTTCAGCAATACCGTTTTGTTGAGGAGTGTAAGGGGCACTAGTGTCATGTATTATGCCATTTTTCTCACAAAAGGACGTCAAAGAATTTGTGTCATATTCCCCACCTCTGTCAGATCTAAGTCTTTTGATTTTTCGGTCTAACTGATTCTCAAATTCGGCTTTGTATTTTAAGAACATTTCCTCAGCCTCATCTTTAGACTTGAGAAGGTAAATCTTGGTATACCTAGAGTAGTCGTCTACGAAGGTGATATACCATTTATTTCCACCCTTACTCATGGTGTTCTTAAAGTCTGCTAAGTCTGAATGCACAAGTTCTAACAATTCTATTTTTCTGGTTGTTACATTTTTAAAAGGTTTCTTAGCAAATTAGGCTTCAACACAGACTGGACACTTAGAACAATTTTCAGTATTCACATTTGGAATTAAACGCATGTTTCTAAGTCTTTTCAATGAAGCAAAATTAACATGTCCAAGTCTACCATGCCACAGATCAACAAACTCAGCAATATAAACAGAATTAACAGCAGTTTCATTATTAATTTGTGTAACAGCATTCAAAACAAGGAGCCCCCACTACAATACCCCTTCCCAACGAAGTCCCCATTTCACATGATAACAACTTTAACGGCTTCTTGCACAATTTTAAGGCCAACCACGTTAAGAAGGGTGCTAGAGACCAAGTTTCTACGAAGGGAATGGACAAATAAAACATTACTGAAAGACAGTAATTTTCTAGAAGTAAACTTAAGTAAAATCTTCCCTTTACCCTTGACAGCAGCTGTAGAAGAGTTGCCCATTTAGACGCATTGTCCATCAACAACATCTTTAAAGTTAGTCATGAGTTCCTTGTTGGCACAGAAGTGCTTTGATACTCTAGAATCCAGAATCCATTCTGACAGATTATACACCAGATTAGCCTCTATGGTTGTAACCGCACAGATAATCTCATCATCCTCGGTTTCGGCAATGTTGGCAGTAGGTACTGCAGACTTGTGTTTGGCTCGGATTGACCCTTTCCTTTGATTGCATTGGTAGGCCTTGTGTCCAGGCGTACCGCACACGTAGCACACCACCTTTGGCTTCTGAATCGTTTTGTTGGCATAATTCTGATTCCTGAGATTTTGAGTTGGCTTCTGAAATCTCTTCCCTTTGCCTTTGAACTTGTCTTTGTTCGTTTGTACAGCAGATTCAACCAGGTTAGAACTAACAGAATTTAAAGATAGGGAAGACATCTTATCTTTCAGCCGGTTTGCCTCCTCAGTCCGCATATGGCTGATTAATTCCTGCAGTGTAAGATCTTTCTTTTTATGCTTGAGGTGGTTTCTGCAATCGCTCCAGGATGGTGGAAATTTTTCTATCAGCACGTTGGCTTGAAGGATTTCGCACATCTTCATGCCTTCTGCTAGGACCTCAGCACACAGGTTTTCGTAGATGTGAACTTGTTCCATGATAGGTTTGTCGTCCATGATCTGGAACTGTAGCCACTTGCCGACGATGTATTTTCTTTTTCCAGCGTTGTCTGAACCATATTTTGCCTCATGTTTGGTCCAGATGACCTTGGCAGATTTAAAGAATACAAACAGATCAAACAAAGGGTTAGACATATTATTCAAAAGGTAATTACGAGCAAGTTTGTTGTCCTTTTCGAATTTCTTCTTTATGGCTTCGTCGAGAGGAATAGGAGGAGTTCTGGGTACAGTAGGAATTGCAGGTTCAGAATCTGGGTTGCCTTCATCGGGGAGATCAGTAGTGAGCATGTAGTCAATCTCAAGTTCCTCAAAGCAGAGAAGCAATTTTTGAGACCAACGTTTATAATTGGTTCTATCAAGAGGTTCAATTTTGTAGAGATCGGGGAGAGTTTTTGGACCAACAGCCATTTTAATTAAGCTTTCAGATTGTTAGAAAAAGAATAGTAATAGTTGCTGGAAGGAGAAGGAGATGACCTGTGTTGTGGTATGAACCATTGACCTGAAAGCTTAATTCGCCCGACTTAGGTGCAAATCATTATAGTGAAGAAGCTCCCCAAGGTTTAACACAGTTGGCTTCGCACTCGTGCACTTCAGGGAGAAGCTTTGGAGTATAGCAACTTGTATGCCCAAGAAGTAGAGAGGAGAAAAGAGAATCGTTGTCTGTGTGTTTTGTAGAGGTGCAGAAGGGTCTCTTTTATAGTGGACTGGGGGAGAGAAAAAACTGCCAACCAAGCAATAAAGGAAGGCATGAAATGGGGGCAGAAAATCAGGTAAAGGAGAGAATAATGTAACTGAAGGATTAATGGGGAGAGGATCACAGTGATTGAGGCAGAGATGGAGGAAGACTTGGTTAACTAGCCGTTAGGAATACGACAGCTCATACGCAATCAGTCCTCTTGAGAATTCCTCCAAAAATATAATGTAAGGCCCAAGCCCACAGCCCGCGGCCCGCGTCGCGCCCAGCCCAGACCGGACGGGCAGGCGGCAGCGGCGCGCGCGTGTGTGGCAGCCCAGGTCCCCTCAACCCCCCTTAAAACATGGCTTCAAGTTATTGGACAAGTGTAAAAAGAGTGGGATATATAACCTTTTGAAGCTACTCTCAAAAGTTCCATGTGGGACAACAAAAGATATAGGAAGAGTAAGTAAACACCCTTTTGGGGTGCCATTACTCCAACAACACTACCCATATCTTGAAACTTTTGAGTCATCTTCAAGTGGTATGTTGACCGTACCGAAAATTGTCCATTGTTCGTGTAGTGCTAAACGAGCTTGTCCCAAAGCTTTGAGTTGCTGAGTGGGATGCTCAGAATAAAGTCCATATTGCAAGGAAGAAATAGCTCCCTAACCCAAACCTTCTTGCCAACAGCCTCGATCTGCAACAATAAGTTCACTTACCTTATTGACTCATTTATTAGTCAGCCTCGGGGTAATAGGCTGAAAAGAAAGTAACCTGGGCATCCACCTGCTTCCCCAAATCTCCAAAGAGGAGCCATCGCCAACTAACCAGCGTGAGCCACAAACAATTTGATCACGAGCACCAAAAATACTTCTCCAAGTGAAACTTGGATAAGGTCCCAGCATTGCTTCAAAGATAGTACAGTTCGCAAAATACCGTGCTTTTAGGAGCTAAGCAACAAGGGAATTCTCCTCCTTTACGAGCCTCCAGAATTGTTTAGCAAGTAGGGCGTCGTTAAATACTTCTATGTCTCTCAATCCAAGTCGCCCTTCATCCTTCTGCCTACACAAAGTATCCTTCTTCACCCAGTGGATTTTCTTTCCTTCCGGATTATGACCCCACCAAAAATGAGTAATAGTAGTTTAGATCGTATGACAAAGCTCTGACGGTAATTTAAAGACACTCATTGCATAAGTAGGAATAGCTTGAGCCACCGCTTTTATTAGCACCTCCCTACCTGCCCATGACATCAATCGATCCATCCAACTAGTAATTTGATGCGGTCAACTATGAAAAGAAAAAGGCTTCTTTCGTGACCTTCCAATAAATGTCAGCAAACCCAAATATTTATCATAGGATAATACTTCCCTGATATCAAGAGTGTTGGATGAAGTAGGAATAACCTAGATGCGGAAGTACACTGTCGGTAATAGTCCACAATAATAAGAATACCAGTCTTTGCCAATCAGAATACCAAGCGGCTACTAGAGTCGCTTTAGAGATGTCCACGTCCTAAACCCGAGAACTCAATGAATGGTGTTCTAGCCGTGAGAGAGAAAGCGAGAGAATATGTGAGGGAATAGATCTTGTGTTGTGTATCTTGGTTGACCTCCTAAACCCTCTTTATATAGGTTGGGGTACAGTCAAGATTGTTGCCCTAGGAAACTCGCGTGGTCGTCGGGCCTAGCACCACAAGGCCCGGCCTACAGCTCCCACTCAGCCACACAGGCTGCTAAACACTTATTCTCTATGCACCACAACTCTTTCACGCTTCATACCACGAATAGGACGTGCGACCATAAATAACCAGTAGTGTTATATTAAGTTACCATCCAACTAACATAATACTTTCACGAAATAAGATACCCCAAAACCATCCAAAACATCACCAGTGGCATCTCTAATCCCTTATGCTTGATATATCATATGATTATATTCTCAACATAACCGCCCGGGCTGATATGGTGATGGTGGATCAGTTTTTCCTTAAACACTCATAAAATTTCATCTTAGCTTAACTGCTTTCCTAATGTGTTCTCGCTGAACCGTATACTTCGTGGTTCTTGAGAATCACATCAAAGTAGCAACATTACGCTTCGACTTAATATCATAGTTCCAAGTCAAAGGGTCATTGTTCAAAGGGTCACACAGTGACAAGTGATAGGGAAATCAATTGTCACTCCATGCTTGGGTCGTCTTATAAGCACACACAGTATGAGATGTGTGTCATGACATAGCTCCCACTCAGCTGGGTACATCACTCTTTATGCCATGCGAGTCATCAATCTAGATTTTCACACAAAAATCTAACATGAGCCACTAGATTAACATACTAAATGCTAATCTTGACACTCAAGATTCGGCTTTTAAGGCTTCAATATAAAATCATGTCTCATATTCGACTTCCTCGAGTCTCATCTTAGACTTACTAAGGCGACTATTTCTCATTCTAGTATGAGTTATCGATATTACACACCTGGTGCCAATATAATTATGTCTCATCCTGCTCGCTACTGAAGCGTCAGGGTGATTGCCTGTGTGACTAGGCCAATCAGAAGCCTGTGACTTTTCAACATGTCTAACAGATAAATCACAAAACATTTAGAAAAAAGAACACTTGATCTTTATTTCATAAATGCCTATTACATGAAGAATGTATCTGTCATACATAACAAGATTCTATCCAAAAAACTAAACTCTGCAAAGTCCTAGACTCAATGAATGTGCTTTAAAAGCATCTCTAGGAATCAACTTAGTTAATGGATCGGCAATCATCTTGTTAGTGGGTATATACTTGATGGCAACCTCCTTTGTCTTTATGGCGTCTCGCACGAAGTGATAACGCCTCTTGATGTGCTTGGTTTTCCGATGGAACTTTGGATCCTTGGCGAACTGGATGGCAGCTCTATTGTCACATACCATCTCTACAGGATCATCAGCTCTAGGAGTGAGGTTAAGATCCTGGAGGAAGCTTCTAAGCCACATTGCCTCCTGCGTGGCTAGGCTGCATGCGACATATTCTGCCGCCATGGTCGACAGAGCTATGCAGTCTTGCTTCTTACTGCACCATGATATGGCTCCCTCACCCAGGGTAAACACATATCCTGAGGTTGACCTGGACTCATCCGGGTCACCATCCCAATCGGCATATGAATATCCTCTCAACTTAAGGTCCCTGCCTTGATAGCATAGGACCAAGTCGGTTGTACCACGAAGGTAACACATGACTCTCTTGACAGCTTGCCAATGAGCCTATTCTGGGTTGCTTTGGTCAAGACTTACCAGACCAACTGCAAGGCAAATGTCCGGTCGTGTACATAACATGGCGTACATTAAGCTTCCTACGGCATTAGCGTAGGGGACATTACTCATGATATCCTTTTCTTTGTCTGTTTTTGGGCATTGGTCAAGGCTCAAGGTTAAACCCTTCTCAACTGGAGTATCTACGGGCTTGGAATAATGCATATGGAACCGTTCTGGGACTTTCTTGATATATGCCTCTTGGCTCATACCTAACAGTTTCTTGGGACGATTCCTTATTGTTTCCATGCCTAGGACATACCTGGCTTCACCCATATCCTTCATCTCAAAGACAGAGGATAGCCACCTTTTAGTGGCTTCGATCATCTCCAAATTGTTCCCAGCCAATAGTATGTCGTCAACATATAGGGTAAAGAACATAATCCCTCCGGTTGATCTTTTGACGTACACACAGTGGTCCTCCGAAACCATGGATAAGCCAAACGAGGTTACAGCTTCATGGAATCTTAAGTACCAAGACCTGGAGGATTGCTTAAGATCATATATGGACCTTTTAAGACGACACACCTTGTCCTCTTGCCCCTTTGATGCAAAACCAATGGGTTGGTCCATATATATCTCTTTCTCAAGGCTGCCATTGAGGAAAGCAGTCTTTACGTCCATTTGAAATAACTCTAAGTCCAAATGGATAACCATGGCCAGGAGTAGACGAATAGAGGCAAATCTCACCACAGGAGAAAATGTCTCTTCATAGTCCATGCCCCCAATTTCTGTAAACCCTTTCGCCACTAAACGGGCTTTGAACTTGTCAATCGATCCATCTGCCTGATATTTTATCTTGAAAATCCATTTGTTTCTAATAGACTTATGCTGGGGTGAGAGATCAACAAGTTCCCAAACCTTGTTTCTTGCCATCGAGTCCATCTCATCCCTCATGGCATCCATATACTCCTTGTGGCTTGTTGAGTCAATTGCTTCTTGGTAAGAGGTAGGCTCATCGACTTCCAAGGGAGTGCATAGGAATATTTCCTATTCGATTTGGAAATATCGTCGAGGAATTCTTCCACGCTCACTCCTTTGGAGCCTAGGGCCTTCATTGTTCGTTTTCCTGGGTGAGGTATCTCTCCCCCTTTCTCTAAGGGGTGTGGGATCCTGAACATATGGAGAGTTGCTCCCACTATCCCTCTGGGGCGTGGGATCCCGAACATGTGAACTAACTACATGTTTGAGAACTGAAGATTGAGGACGAACCTCATTTGCAGGTTGACTTTCCTCATATAGAAGAGTTTGAGGATGAATCTCATTTTCCGGGGTAGGCAGGTCTCCCCCATTCCCTTCGGGTAGGGGAGGTATACCACCATCTTCGGTGACTTGGTTAGAATCCAAATTCTCCCCCTCACCGAATGATGATTGGAGGTTTTGCTGTAACTCAAATAGTTCAACATCCTTCTTAACTTCACCAATGGTAGGGAACTCATCCTCGAGAAAATCAACATTGCGGGAGTCTATTTCTGTCATGCCACCATTTGGATGTTCCCCGTACATCACATATCCTTTTGATTGTGCGGGGTACCTAATGAACACCATTATGGTGGCTCTTGGACTAAGTTTTCCATGTCTATGGTTGGGTTGTGCACGTAGCCAGCTGAACCCCATGGGCGTAGATGGTCCAAGGATGGTTTCTTACCAAACCATAACTCATATGGTGTGGTAGGTACACTCTGGCTTAGCACACGATTGAGTATGTAGGCTGCCGTAAGCAGCACATGCCCCAAAAAACTGATTGGGAGGCTAGCGTGTGCCATCATTGACCTGACCATGTCAAGCAATGTACGATTCCTGCGTTCCGCAACACTGTTCTGTTGTGGAGTGCGTGGAATCATTAGCTGTCTTTGTATACCTTTTTCCTCACAGAACTCCTTGAACATATCAGAGAGGTATTTACAACCTCGATCAGTTCGAAGGATCTTAACCCTACGTTCCAATTGAGTATCTACTTCCGCTACGAAGCGTTTGAATACATCAAGTGCCTTGTAGCGATGAGATAATAGGTACACATACCCATATCGTGAATAATCGTCTATAAGAGTAATGAAATAGACAGCCCCATGTCGTGCTTTAACGTTTATGGGTCCGCAAATGTCTGAGTGGATTAATTCTAAGGGACTAGATGCTCTCGCGGCCTTACCGAAAGGTTTCATTGTTGCCTTTCCAGCTAAACAGGACTCACACCTAGGTAAATTAACCCTAGTGAGTCAGTCTAGAAGACCTTCTTTAGCTAGCCTATTTATCCTATCTTGGCCCACATGACCAAGTCTAGCATGCCACTTAACAGATTCAGAATTAGAGTCGAAATAAGAAACATAAGCAGAGGATATATTATTATAGTTATCATCCAAATCCAAAACAATGAAATCTCCTTTCAAAGTTGCTTGGCCAAACAAAATGCCATTGTAGAACAAATCTAAACCGTCTGGACGAAAACTAAAAGTAAAACCTAATCTTACTAAAGAAACATAAGAAACTAAGGAACATCGCACCCCAGGTGCATAGAGGGTGTCATGAAGAAGCAGCTTGTTTCCTTCACGGAGCTTGAGCTGGTATGTTCCTACTCCAAGGACGTCTTCTTCACTGTCATTCCCCAGTACGACAGTCCGTGAACCCACCAGGTAGCGATGGAACTTCACGAATCCAGCCCTATCCTGAACTATGTGCTTTGTTGCCCCCGTATTTACAATCCATTGAGGAAGAGAGTTAGCAATGAATGCATAGGAACAAACATATAATTCAGGAGTTTTAGTGGAAGTAGGTACCTTGGCTGGCTCAGGACAATCCCGAGCGAAATGACCCTTCTTTCCACAGTTATAGCACTTCACACGTGCCAAATCCTTAGCTCCGTTGCCCTTAGCCTTATGCTTCTTGGCAGTACCAGCATTAGAGCGAGAGTTTTGAGGAGGATGGGGACCCTTCTTAGGTTTCTTACCACAGTAAGGTTTCCTGCCCTTGGGCCCCAATCCTTTGGCAACGAATGCCATACTAGAACGCGCATATAGCTTTAAACGCTCTTCCTTCATTTCATGATGTTTGGAAATTGCCTCGAAAGTGTTGATGTGCTCACTGTGTGCCATGAACACTTTAAAACTCTTCCAATGTCCATTATCATTGGGAAGAGCCCTAATCACATTCAGAACTTGTTCTTGCTCAGAAACTTCTTGCCCTGCAGCCTTAAGGTCTCGAACCATAGGACTCATAGTTCGAAGGTGTTCGGAGATACTATAACTAGAGTCAATAGTATATTGCATCCATTTCAGCTGCAAGGTACGCAACCTTGTAGCAAACGTTTTCCCGAACCTAACCTTAAGCTGCATCCACATGTCCTTAACAGTGCGGAAGCGTTCAAACTCACGCAGGAGATCGTCCCGCATGCAAGACAGCATAGTGTAGCGTGCAGAACGATCGCATTTGAACCATGCTTGGTACGTTTTTAGGTTTTCTTTGTACTATTCAGTCGCAATAATCTCCCTACCTTGTTCATCTTTTTCAGCCGGATGAGCCATGGAGGAGGTTAAGAGGTCCAGTATATCATCATTGTTTAGATAAAAATGGACCTTCAGATGCCAAACATCATAGTTCGAACCATCCAGTTTGTCATATGATTGCATACAACCTATTATGTTTCTAGCTGCCATATCTGAAAGTATATTTTATGTGTTAGACATATCGTTTAATAATTAAATTATCTAGAAAGCCCCATGATTCACTATATACGTTCGAAAATTTCGCTAAGCTCATAATCATCACGTACAGTTGTGAATTTGGAGCTTCTTTAATTTAATTATTAATATCATAGAATTTTCTTAAAATTTTGTTAAACTAATTAACATTTTAATCCAATGAATATCACAAAGATATTCACTTTACGTAATCATTTATTTAGTTAATGTTTATGAAACTAATTCATTTTGACACAACTTCATCTTTGTATCTCACACAAAGTTATATAATCAATCTCGAATTATCATACCATAGTCAATGATAATATGAGAACAAGGGGCCAAAAATATAACTTATAACAAAAATAATGGCCATTTCTAACATATAGAACACATTTATATGAACATGGGAGCAAATTTTCAATAATTCAAATTTGAAACAGAAATAATTAAAAACAAACATTTCGGGCCAAACAAATAAGAAACGGGATTTTTGCTTTCGGGTTAAGTAAATGTTTCTGGGCCAAAAATAAAACCGGCCCAAAAAAAAACTTTCCAAACCGACCCATAAACTTAATGGACTGGGGGGGGTTATAAGTGAACCATTTCACTAACCCCCCTTTTCCCCCAAACCCTAACCCGAGGCTCTCTCTCTCTTCTGTGTCCCTCTGCCTCCCTTCGAAATCTCTCGACACTCTCTTCGACCTCTCTGCCCATCGTTATCTCTCTGGCTCTCCCTATGTCGTGACTATGGAAATGGAGCACCAAACTCCTTCCTCCACACCACGAGCACGACAGCCGCCACCACCGCTTTGGGTTTTCAAAAAATGCCCAAATGATGCAAAAACCATCGCCGACCCCATGAGCCTTGATCTACGCTAATCTGACGAGAACCGAGGGTACTACGGTGTAGATCAGCCTAATCTGAGCCTGAGGGAGACACCCACGCCCCAAACACGCCACTAAGGCGGTGGCGCGTGGTCTCACGCGCCTCCTAAAACGATGTTTTTCGGCTTCTTTTGCTCAAGGTTGCGTAGATCGACGATGAGAAGGGGCTATGGAAGGAAGAAGATCGTGAAACAACCTTCGTTGGTGGCGTGTGATGGTCACGCGCCACCCCTCCACAGTGGTTTCTAATGGGTATGATTCGGCTAACTTACTTCTGTTTTCTACCCTGTTTTTTTTATTTATTTATTTGGTCGAGGTTGAGAACTAGGCAGAGGGACGCTAGGGTTAGGGTTTCGGGTTTGATTCTGGCCTTTTAACAACCATGTAAGTTTAATTAGGCAGTTGCATATATTATAAACATATCAAAATTCATGGGTGGTGAAACTAATCTCAGCAGAGATGCACACAGAGACGAGTGTGTTTTATGAAATTGACATGTTATTATGGAGCTCAGAATCTTGATGTGAATGTCTAATATTGATTATCAACTAACCATCATATTTTTCACATATGATCTGGCAGGGTTAACATATAATCCCAAAAAAAAATAAAGGGTCATACTTGTAAAATAATCAATTTGGGCACATTCACATCCTTAAAACCAGGAAAAAAAAAATTTCAACATATAAACCTTTGAGCACGAATTTTATCCAATATTCCGGATTTGCGAGTCATGCATAATTTGGAGCAATTCATGATGAACATATCAGCAGTCATAGAAATAAAATTCAGGGCATTGAAACAGAACATCTATGAATTTCCTTGACTAAAATTTTCAAGCTTTTAGTCGATTCAGGGCATTGTTATTGCAAAACCATGCTATTAACCCAGTAGGATTGCATAATCAGTTTGAACCATTGATTGTTAATTCAAAATTCGATGCTTTATTTAATATGGGATCTACTGGGCACACAGATTTCACAAAGGCATAAATATTCAGGAATTTGATTTATTAAAACTCAATTTGTTCTTGATTCTTGACGCAGACACAGAAGCATGCTATGAATTTGCATAATTACAGAAATTAGACAATTGATTATATAATCAAGCATACCTTAACAAATCAGATTATTAGCCTATTATTTGGGACTAATCCGAACAGTTCTAGCTCTGATACCACTGTTGGATGAATTAGGACTAACCTGGATGCGGAAGTACACTGTCGGTAATAGTCCACAATAATAAGAATACCAGTCTTCGCCAATCAGAATACCAAGCGGCTGCTAGAGTCGCTTTAGAGATGTCCACGTCCTAAACCCGAGAACTCAATGGATGGTGTTCTAGCCGTAAGAGAGAAAGCGAGAGAATATGTGAGGGAATAGATCTTGTGTTGTGTATCTTGACTGACCCCCTAAACCCTCTTTATATAAGTTGGGGTACAGTCAAGATTGTTGCCCTAGGCAACTCGCGTGGTCGTTCAGGCCTGGCACCACAAGGCCCGGCCTACAAAGAGTATGAGTTATTAAGGGGCCTTTTTTCAGTTTAGACTCCTTTGCTAAAAAAATAACATTGCTCTTGGACAAATTTATAGATTGACCTAATGTGAGCTTGTAATCATGAAGCACTTGTTTGATTCCGGTTGCTTGCTCCTACTCTGCCCCACAAAAAATAATGATATCATTGGCAAATAATAGGTGGCATATAGAAGGCGCATTTTCACAAATTTGGTAGCCATGGATGACTCCAAGTTCAGTGGCTCTCCGCAACATCCCAAACAGGCCTTCAGAGTAGAATAAAAACAGATATGGGGATATTGGGTCTCCCTACTGAATCCCTCTACTAGGAATTATGTGTCCTTTAGGAACCCCACTAATCAAGAAAGAGAAAGAGGCTGTCCTGACACACCTCATCATGATATCAACCCAATGTGTCCTAAATCTCATCTTAATCATGATATTATACAGAAAAGGTCATTCAACCCTATCGTAGGCTTTAGACATGTCGAGTTTAATAACCATCGAACCTTCCACCCTAGTATCCGTACGCATGGCATGGAAGATTTCATAGACTATGATTATGTATCAGTTATCGATCTGCTCGAAGTAAACGCACTCTGACTGTCAGAAATAATACAAGATAGCCAATATTTCAATCTGTTGGAAAGTACCTTGGTAACTAGCTTGTAAATAACGTTACAGAGACTAATAGGCCTAAATTCCGCCATGGATGTAGGGTTAGGCTTCTTTAGAATCAACGCTACCATAGTGTGGTTAACCGTAGGTGGAATAGCATGCCCCTCCAGGGTTGGCAATCATAGTTGCGCCAACATCATCCCCTATGATATCCCAATGCTTCTGGAAGAAGAAGACATTCAATCTGTCTGGTCCCAAGGCCTGGTGGGGATTCATTTGCGCTAGGGCCTTTTCTACCTCCATCTTCGTGTACGGGGCACAAAGGTACTCATTCATAGCATTCGAGACCCCCTCCAAACCTGGGTCCTTAACTAGGGTAGAAGCACCTGTGAAAAGCTGGGATAAATAGTCCACCACAATGTGCTCCAATTTGTCAGGGTCCGTGTAAACAACCCCATCATCATCCTGCAGTTTTGAAATAACACTTTTGGTCTGTCTCATACTAGCTCGTGAGTGGAACCATCTTGTATTTGAATCCCCATTTTTCAAAAAATCAATCCTACACCTTTGCCACCACATAATCTCCTCCTTGCGCCTTCACTCCTTAATTTTGTTAAGGACTTCACGCTTGTTCATAGCATCAGTCAAATACTTCTGGGAATCCTCCAACTTACTAATTTCCCGTCCCACATGACCAAATGAATTTTTTTCCAAGCAGCCAAATCCATAGAACAATTATCAGCTTTAGCTAGAACATTGTCAACAACGTCTGTCTTGCTCACATCACCACACGCCTTTGCAATAAGTTCACAACAAGATGGGTCTGTCACCTACATATTTTCAAATTTAAATTTCTTCCCATGTCTTTGCCTGCTTAAACTGGGAGGGTAACATTTTAGCAGAATCGGTAACTGATCATTAGAAATATCGGAATTGACATGAGTAACCTGAGCTTCCAGGAACAATAAAGACCCTTCGGTTGAACACAAAATCTATCCAGTCGTTCTTCCACGATTACTTCCTCATGTTCCCTGCTGCATGTAAAACAGTAACCCTTAAAACCCAAGTAATATAGGCCCGCATCAGAAAAACCTTCCCGAAAGGGGTCAATCTGTTGCTGAGGTTTTGCTGGCCCTAAAAGAAGTGAGTTCTTTACTTGTGGTACAATTGTAAATCAAAAGTATTGCAAATAAGGGAATTTCTTACTTACAATAAATTTTTATAGAAAATGGGAAAGTCTCATACTTACAAATTTTTGATAATATTTTATACTAATTTTATTAATTCAACATAATCCAATTGAAAAGAGATTGTAGATGAGGGAATAGAGATGGAAGAAAGGTAAACGAAAGTCAAAATGACTAGTTCACCCTCCAAAAATTGAGAAATATAAAAAAAATTATCTTCATTATCAAGAATTCAACTAATTAACTTTTAGGCTCCGTTTGGACCTTGAAAATTTTGATGGAAAGAAATTTTTTTTAGGAAAGCTACTTTTTTTTCTTGTGTTTGGTTTAGAGAAAGTCACCAAAAAAAAAAATTTGAGGAAAGTTAGGTGAAAAATTGTTAGAAACAAATGATAAAATTTCCCTCATAAAATAGTGAGGAAAGTTTGAGAAAAATTCTCAACCTTCTCCAACCTCACATTGCTTAGATGATATCAACATGATTCAAGTAGTTCATTAACATTCAAATTTCTTATCCAAATTCTTGTATTTTTTACTCAATCCAAACAAGAGAAAAAAATTCATTTTTTTCCTAATTTTTTTCCTTCATATTTTTTTTTCCACCAAAATTTCTAAGGATCAAACGGAGCTTTAAGGTATAAAGATATACATATATAAAGAAAAAGATATACAAGTGTGAGAAATTGAGAGTAGTGTGCGATTTAGTTGGCAAAAGATATTTAGGGGCTTCAAAGTGGTGATATTAAAAGTATTTGGTAAAGTAATTTTTTTTTTCAAAAAAAGAATAAAGCTGATCGTAACTAAAGAAATATAGTTAAAAATGGTATTTAAATAAGATTTACTAAGGCATAATAGGGAAACTTGTATACTTTTGAAGGGGAAAAAAAAGAGAGACACGTGAGAAATATTTTAAAAACAATTATCCCATTGAAGAGTAAAATCTAGACAAATGAAAAATTAATTTTTATTGAAAAAATAATTGTGAGTGTAATCATAATATAAAAATTTGATCAGCAAGCTTTTTTACTGTATATTACAATTTCATAAATTATTTATGAATATTTTTTAGGGAATACACATACATGACCAAAATAAAAGCTATAAATTCATTCTTCAATTTAAAACAATTATATATAGGTTCATTCTTATGCTACTATTTTCTTAGAATTTACGCAAAATCTGATATTTAAATCATTAACTAACAATATTAGAAAATAGTATGTGAAAAACTAATATTTAAATTAATTAATTACCATACTTTTAGTGATATTTATTTTAAAATTTGATTTGTTTCAATAATTATTATGTATTATAGTATATTTTAGATGTTAGTAATTATATAAATTATTTTTATTTTATTATTATTAAATAAGCATTAATAAAAACAGGTGCCAAGCACGGATTCATCGATCCTAGTGTGATCTAAGAAGTCCATGCCTCCTAGGCTCAATAGATTGTAATTGCAAAAGAGCTTAAAAATTGAAGTGTGACGTTTTACAGCTAGATCCTTTTGTATTTTTTCAAAAAAAATTATAATATTAGCAGGAAAAAAAAACTCATAAAGTGTTCCTAACCTGTTGGGTCTAACGTACTTTAGGGTTAGGATTTAACTTTTTCAAATCCAAAACGGAAATAGACCGACATGCATGTAACCCATCCGCCCGAAATGACTGGTACAATTACATATATCTTATTAGTTTTTAAGTTGAGATAGTCGTATCAAATAAACGTTTTTAGCTTAATTTTTTTTCTTGTAATATATTATTTTAAAAAATATTACTTGATAATTATACAGAGGACGATATTTACTCTACTATTTGTTTATATGCATAATTGAATGTGAATAATGCGATTCTTAGACATGACGGTTGAGGATGTCATTTAAGACGAGTTGGAAACTTTTTACTGGTCCATATAGAGATAAGAAGACATTTCTTATCATTAAGCATTAATAAGCACTACCCATCAAATACATTATAAGATTTGGAAAAGAAATCCAAACTATGGGTGTGTTTGGTAAGGGGGAAAATCATTTTTCCGAAAAATAATTTTCCCATTTTACGCCGTTTGGTAAAATAAGGAGGGGAAAATCATTTTCAGAGGAAAATTATTTTACTTCATTTGAAGGAAATTGTTTTCCCTTGAAAAAGTAGAAAAAACAATTTTCCAAGCCCAATTTTCGTTGCCCAATTTTGTCCCCCGTTCTATGTTTTTTAAATTGTGTCTAGAATCACTCTATTTTCATTCTCATTTTATCTCTCATTCTTCCCCTCTTCTTCATGTTCATCATGTTCATCGATGATTTCCATCGTTAATCTCTGTAATTATTTCTTAAGTTCTCTGATCTTGTTACAATTGCCCTTTTGAAGAATTTCGCAATCTGAGACACACATCGTCTCCCCGTTCGTCATTTTCTTTAATCTGGATTTAATATCAATCAAAGTCAATTGGGTAATCCTTGGGAATAGTGAAAAAATTGAGATTCATTAATGTTGACTTTCTCTTTTGTTGGGTTTGTTACTGGGTATATTTCCTACTGATGTTTTAGGTTTGATTTTGAAGAGGAGGGAGAAACAGAATTCGTTAGTTGGGTCGGGTCAGAGTAGTGAGCAGGGAAAGGGGTTGATGGTAAAACGAAATGAAGTGAAGACGGGGCGGTTCATTCTATCAAATAGTAAAAAAATGAAGTGGAAAGAAAATAATTTTCTATTTTATCAAACAGCTGAAAATGTAAGTG
>JACYFF010003369.1:8608613-8624418 GCA_017589665.1 Selenicereus undatus | reverse complement strand
ATATATATGTATGTATGTATGTATGTATGTATGTATGTATGTATGTGTGTGTGTGTGTGTGTGTGTGCGCGCGTGTGTATATATATATATGTATGTATGTATGTATGTATGTATGTGTGTATGTATATACACACACTAGTTTTGATTTGCACGCAATGTGTGCAGATTAAGAATAACGATTTGGTATAATTGTATTGTAAAGTAGTAGGAAAATTCATATGCTTTAGTTTTATAAAATAGTGCAAAACTAAAACATTATATATAAATCTAGGTAATGAACATGAAGGGAACTAACAAATTTTTAGGTGTGCTAGTTGTACAACTTGTGGTCATGATTATTGATATGTTCACCTTAAGCTCTGAATGATAGAAAAGATTTGTTTTTATCCCTCAAGGTTTCTTTTAATAAAAAAACTGTTTGGGGAACAAATTGTGTTCCTCAGTTATAAATTGCATCTTGACTTTTTCAAGAAGTATTAAGAAAGTCCATGAATAAAAAGAAGCGTTTGTATGATAGCAAAATGAGCTAATATCAAAAAGATATATTCGAAAATGCAAAAGTTATACTGTATTGTAATTAGGGTAGTTTTTTTTTTAAAAAAAAGGTTTCTTGGTAGAAGATAGATGATAAACTAAAAATTTAGTAAAGGCTAATCATCCCAATAGGAGGATTACATTGCTTAATGATATAGCAATCCAAACTAATTAAATACAAATGAGTGTATAGTATGATGAAGATGTTTGGTCTATTCGGAACCATACTCAACATTCACCAAGATAGTCACCTTGCCTTTTAGAAGACTTGAATTATTGTACAGTTACAAAATGTGTGTCAAAAGCACACCTAATCATTTAGGTTCACTAAAATTTAGGATTATAATAATTTTAAAACATCATGTTATGAGATAATTTAATAATGTAAAGTTTTTGTAAAATTGGCCAACATTTATGAAAGTCAAAAAGAGATTAAAAGGAAAGAAATATGAAGATTATAAATAGTAGTTAGATTAAGAGAATAATTTGGGCGATGTATAACCTAATAATGAATAAAATTTATAAATAGAGAAGGATTGATGATACTTATATATTAATGATAAATTTATGAACAAAAATAAACTAATCTTATATAAGAAATGTTCGAAGCAAATTCTGTAAAAAAAAATATTTGTTTTAGATGATTAATATGAAGGAAGGTGTTCATAAGGAATAAAATTCTTTTACTATTTTTTTTTTCAGATATATGAATCCAAGATATTGGAATTATAATGTGGATATCAGCCATTAGATACCAACAGACATCAAATATGAGAATTGGAACTTGCAATTAACATGTGCTTTTTGTATTAAAAAGCTCTTAAGAAACAAATTTGATACAACCAATCAACATATTTGAGGCTAAAATTAAGAAAAATCAATGGGGAAAGATATGTAGCTATGAAAAATAGTTATATATATATATATATATATATATATATATATATATATATATATATAAATAACATTGCTGTTCGAATGTAGTCGATCCAAACAAATTCCACCAAAAGTCCTTTCTTTTTAAGATTCCATCCTTCCAAAAGTTCATAATATAAATTCATTTATTCACATACGTGGTTGTAATTTATTGAAATTATAGCATGTTAAAGTACTAAGTTAAAGAATTAAAAGGTTAACTTAAGGGGTGAACAAAATAAAATGATTTAAATAATTGTTGTGCAAAACTATTTTTCTAACTACCCTACATCATTGCAAAGTTTTAAAGAGTTAAACTTTCAATAATCTACAAAAATTAAAATAAATCTCTGACTAAAAAAGAATAAATTTAATACAAAACTTATGTGATATGGAAGCCTATGATACTCCATAATTAACACTACAGCAAATAATGAATGGTAAAGTTGAACATAAATCCAAAAATTAACGTGGTGCATCTAAAAGATGAAAGTGATAAATAAGAACCAAAGAAGTGGGATTGTGGCCTAAAACATATTGGTTGAAAATTGGAGTGGAGAATTATCATAGCATTGGGGAACTGGATTAAAGAGGAAATACGTCAAAAAAAGAGATATCAAAGGGGCTCCAAAGAGATGAGATATTTGAATTGGTATTTATTATTCTAATTAAATTGGTTAAAATCAAAGAACACTTCTCCCTATGATTAGATGAATCTGTAATGAAATTCTCGAGTAAAAGATGAAGCCAAATAAGGAGTGGAAGAGAATTGGGGGGAGGGGCTGGCGGCTAATGGCAATGCGGGGCCAAGCATTTTATGTTTGCTCAATTTTTGATGGAAAGAGAAATATGATATGGATTTTATGTTCAGTTTTAAAACCCTTTTTGGTTGCAAGTGCACAAGGTTAATTGTATACTAGCGAGTATCAGAGTGTCGATTCCACGAGGAGCAATATTGATCTTAAATTTCTACCTTTTCAAATATAAAGAATAATTCAAATGAGAAGTTTAATTACCAATATGAATTAAAGGAACAAAAAGAGAGATGAAAGTGTCAATTAGAGAAAATTCAGATTAGAGAATGATCTAGGATTTTAGATTTCACCTCTGATGCAAATATTAATTTACTAATTCAAATGGAGATTTGATTTGTCTATTGTTCAACCCAAGCTACAAGCACTAGGCCATTAAAAAAAATGATTATAATTATCATATGAGATTTTTTATCTAGAAGGTTAGCATGAATCATTCTTTTTAGATATAACTTATCTAATTTCTAGAATAAACGATTCAATTTTAACAATTATAATTTTAAGCTCAATTACATAATTCTCATATTAGCCTACAAGGTCTAATATTCATTTGAGATAGAAAATTAAACTAGTGTAATCAACATGATTAAACATTACTACTAAGATGCATAAATAGATTACGATCAAGTATAAAATCAAAATTATGTAATTAAAGAGACAAAAATTACCCCAAAAGAAATTAGCAAAATAATCTTATTATCAAGGATCCATCCTAATACTAGAAATAAGTAGTTTAGCAGGCCATAACACCATTGAAGTTGGTATATTTCACTTCATATGTCCAAACTTTTGTACTCAATTACAAAACTAATTAAGCACACACTCTCAAAGTTGACTCACAAATGAGAAGAGAGGAGAATAGAAAAATAGTCAACAAAAATTATTTTTCTTCTAAACCGCTCAACCCAAATGATTTTGTCTTCCAAAATGCTCTCTACTATCTAAGAAAAAAATAGAAGATAGAAGATGAGAGAATGGGAGAAAGAATGGATGAATGTGTAAGTGTGTCAATGACTCCAACCTATGACCCCTTTTTATAGTGGAAAATCAACCTTTCTTGGTGCCCAAAAATTAATGAAAAATTAATTTCAATTAATTCTTGGCAGTTTAGAACCTTTCTTAGTGCATGAAAAGGGCTAGTCTTAAGCATACAATTAATCAAAATTAATTATGGTTGACTAGGTCTTGTTCACGAGAGGAAAATTCCGCTAGTGGGTCATGAACTGCAGTTGGGAGTGATGGGCTGCGCTAGCTTGGCCGAGTAGATTAGCCGCTTGAGAAAATAAGCCCAGCACGGGCTAGGGGCTGGAGAAAGGAAGGGGAGAGAGAAGAAGAAGGGGTTGACTAACTTGGGTCTGGCCTAGATGGAAGGAAAAAAGAGAGATGAGAGGCTGGGTTGGAGCGTATGTGGCTGTGGGCCGCGGAGGACGCTGGGATAGGCCCAGACGAGAGAGGTAGAAGGGGTTGGGGCTTTTCTATTGGGCCAAGCTGCTGCACACCAAACTGGCCCATTCAAGCTGGACTTTTTTCTTTTTTTTTTTCTTGCTGTTGGGCTGGGCTCGAACACTGCTTGGAGTTTGGGTCAAGTCAAGTGAGATTGATCAGCTTCGTGCCCAAATTCATTTTTTTCCACCTAAAAATCATATAAAATGTGCATTATTCTCTTATAAAATATATTTCAAAGACTTAAAAGTAGGTAAAATGAAGGGTAAAATTACGTATAAAATATGAATTATCAACTCCCCCACACCGAAACTTTACTAGTCTTCGAGCAAAGAATAACAACAATGCATACATTCATTCAAACCATCAAGAAGAATAAGAATAAGATTAGGAAAGAAAATCAAGTGATCCCACTATGAATGCCCACTCTGAATCATATACATCAATTCACTACCAACCCACAACTCATTATCAAGCATTTCCAACCTCAACTAAGTCAATAGGCCAGGATTCAAGCAAATTAAGCATACAACGAAACTATGTAGTAAACCATAAGCACAAAATTTCACCCCACATGACAAAGATCACAAGAGCATCTTTAAAATCAAGTCCGCAATGCCAAATCAACTTATTGACTTTTTTTTTTTTAGATTTGGAATTTTTTTTTCAAAAGTTACTTGATTCCTTGTGCTTTCTTGAATGGATAAAGATATGAATAAAGATGGCACTCAGAAAAACACTTAGTACATATTCAGGTGATTAAAGATATGGATAAAGATAGAACCTGAACATTGGTACCGGAATCAAAACTTGACTAACTCAATATATTTTAATTATTAATTGAAAAGCCAAAGGCGAACTCAATGTTTATCAAATACTCATCATGAAATTGTAAATGGGGTTACATCTCAAACTCAAAATCGGCTACATAGTGACATTAGCGCAGTAAAAATTTTTGGCCATCAACCAGCCAAAGCTAGAAATAATCTCTAACGAGCATGGGTCACATGAATCAAATCCACATAAGAAGAGCAGAATGTGCATAATCAGAACACTTAAGATCTTCCCCAAAATTAAATTCACCCAAAGATTAAAAATTTCCTCAAATTTTCAATTTGCCTTCCCCCCAGACCAAAACCTTACATTGTCCTCATTGTTGAAAACAATAAGAAAGAGGGAAATGGAGAAAACAGCAATACAACCTGACAGCACAAGGAAATCATTTCCATATAAGCCCAATAAGTCAAACTCCCAAAGTACCTTCACAACCATTACCAACCACAAAAGCCAAAAACCAAGTGAAGAATCACACCTCAAAAACACAAGCACACCAAAAAAGAAAACAAAAATAAATGACCCAAACTTTCTTAAAAAGATTGGGTTGCCTCCCAACAAGCACTAAGTTTTATGTCTTCAACCAGACAAGGTCTTACCCACTAATCATAGTAGACAGGGTCTATCATATTGATGGATTCAATCAAACCAGGGTAAATATCATGAGTCACAACAGGTTTCAAACGTTGGCCATTTACCATAAGAATTCTACCGTCTTGGGGATCCAAAATTTGAACTGGCCCAGAGGAAAACACTTTTTGGACAACAAAAGGATTATCCCATCTAGATCTCAACTTGCCAGGAAATAGTTTAAGCTTATAGTTAAAAAGCCAAACCTTCTTATTAGGTTCAGAAGATTTACGGGAAATCATTTTATAATGAAAAACATTGGTTTTGGCTTTACAAATCTTAGCATTCTCATAGGTTTCATCACGCAATTCATCCAATTCAGTTCAATTGAAGCCTACGGTTAGAACCCACTCGTTTCATATCAAAATTAAAAGCTTTCATCACCCAAAAAGCACGGTGTTCTAATTCAACTGGCAGGTGACAAGCCTTACTAAAAAGAAGCCGGTAAGGAGACATCCCAGTGGGAGTCTTGTAAGCAGTACGATAGGCCCAAAGAGCACCATGTAATATCAAACACTAGTCTTTCCTATTAGGTCGAACTGTTTTCTCAAGTATAGACTTAATCTCATGATTGGACACTTCAACTTGACCACTAGTCTGAGAATGATAAGGAGTAGCTACTTTGTCAGTCATAGAATACTTTCTAAGTAAAGCCTCAAAAGATCGATGACAAAAATGACTACCTCCATCACTAATAAGGGCTCCAGGGGTACCATACCGACTGAAAAAGTACTCTTTCACAAACTTAACCACAACCTTGTGGTCATTAGTCCTAGTAGCCTCAGCTTCCAACCACTTTGACACATAATCAACAACAACCAATATGTACACAAAGCCAGAAGATGGGGGAAAGGGATAGAAATCAATGCCCTATACATCAAATATCTCAACAATTAGAATAGGGCATAGGGGCATTATATCACGATGGGACAGGGCACCCGTACATTGGCAACGCTCATAGGCAAGACAGAATCGGATAGCATTTATAAACAGAGTGGCCAGAAACCCATTTTGTAGGACTTTAGCAGCTGTCCTACGACCTCCAAAGTGACCACCATAAGCATAAGAGCGACAAAAGGTGAGAATACTATGTATTTCACTCTCGGGGACACATCTATGTATCACTTGGCCAGGGCAATGTTTGAAAAGGTAAGGATCTTCCCAAGAGTAATGTCTTACCTGTGAGAAGAATCTATCTTTCTCTTGTTTGGACCAGTGAGGAGGAATTTTCTTGGTGACAAGGTAGTTCACAATGTAGGCAAACCAAGGGAAAGGATGATGTGACACAACAAACAATTGCTCATCAGGAAAGTGGTCAAAAAATCCAACTAAGTCATCATTATACTTAGTAACGATTCTAGACAAGTGGTCTGCAACTAAATTATGAGAATCTTTCCTATCTTTTATTTCAACATCAAACTCTTAGAGCAACAAAATCCATCCAATGAGTCTTGGTTTAGTGTCATTCTTAGCCAATAAGTGTTTTAAGGTAGCATGATCAGTAAACACAATCACTTTTGAACACAGAAGGTATGGACAAAATTTATCAAGTGCAAATATTACAGCTAGTAACTCTTTTTCAGTAGTAGAATAATTCTTTTGAGCATCAGTTAGAGTTCTACTAGCATAGTAAATGACATGAGGCATTTTATTCACCCTTTGGCCCAAAACAGCCCCAATAGAAAAATTAGATGCATCGCACATAATCTCAAAGGGCAAAGAAAAATCAGGGGGCTACACAATAGGGGCTTACACCAATAAACATCAAAGCTTTTCAAAAGCTTTAATGCAAGACTCATCAATCACAAAAGGAGCATCTTTAGTGAGGAGATTAGTAAGTGGGTAAGCCACTTTACTGAAATCCTTAATAAATCTCCTATAAAAACCAACATGGCCCAAGAAAGATCTAACTTGCTTCATAGAAGAAGGCACAGGCAGACTAGAAATCAAATCAACCTTGGCTTTATCAACCTCAATCCCTTTTTTCAACACTTTATGTCCAAAACAATCCCTTCTTGGACCATGAAATGACTCTTTTTCCAACTCAAAATAAGATTCACTTCTTCACATCTGTTTAGCACAGTGGACATATTAGCAAGACATACATCAAAGGAAGAACCAAAATCAAAGAAATCATCCATAAACACCTCCATGAAGTTATCAATATAATCAGTAAATATGGCCATTATGCATCTCTGGAATGTAGAAGGTGCATTACACAATCCAAAAGGCATCCTCCAATAGGCAAAGGTACCTGATGGGCATGTAAAGGTAGTTTTCTCTTAGTCCTCAGGATAGACAGGTATTTGGTTGTAATCAGAATAACCATCTAAAAAGCAATAAAAACTTTGTCCGACTAATTTTTTGAAAATTTGATCAATGAATGGAGGGGGAAAATGGTCCTTTTTAGTTATAGAATTCGGCTTTCTGTAATCAATGCACACTCTCCACCCTGTGGTCTGTCTAGTGGGAATCAATTCACCTTTATTATTCTCAACCACAGTTACACCAGATTTCTTATGGACCACTTGAACTGGACTGACCCATTGACTATTAGAAATATGGTAGATAATACCTGCATCTAAAAACTTAACTACCTCTTTCTGGACAACTTCTTTGATGTAAGGGTTCAGTCTGCGTTGCATTTGCCTAACAAGTTTAACATCATCCTCTAAATGAATTCTGTGCATAAAAATTGTGGGATTAATCCCTTTCAAGTCAGCAACTGACTACCCAATAGCACCCTTATGATAAGACAAAACACGAATCAACTCTTCCTCTTGATCACAAGATAAAAAAGAAGATATAATAACATGTAAGGTCTCTTTAGGGCCTAAAAACACATACTTGAACAAATCAGGAAGAGGTTTCACCTCAAATTTAGGTGGGGACACAACAGAAGGTGGTGTAGGAGAACTAGCCAAAGGGGAAAGAGGTTCATAAGTGGACACCCAAGAGGAAGACTCAAGATGAGGAGTGGAATCTAGATTAGAATCCATCTCATCCATTGTACTTCCTAAGTTAAACAATCTCAAATCCCCATGAGAAAGGCAAGTTCCTAGGGGATCACTGCTTAGATTAGCAAGAAAAGCTTCTTCAATGATTTCATCAATCACAACAATAAAGAAGCATTCAGATTCATCTTCAAACACAGATTGAGCAAAAGCTTTGAAAATGTTAAGCCTAACCCTCATGTTCATGATCGAGACATCAATTACTCCCGACTTACAGTTAATGGTAGCATTAGCTGTGGCTAGCAAAAGGACATCCTAAAATAAGAGGGATTTGCTTAGAAGCATGACTAGGGTCCATGTCCAACACAATAAAATCAACAGGAAAGAATCCTTTATCAATTTGCACTAAGACATCATCCATCCGCCTCCTATGAGTCCTAACTAACCTATCAGCAAGCTGAAGGGTACAGTTGGAAGGTTTCAGTTCAGCTAATCCCAACTCTAAGTAAACAAAATATGGTATCAAATTAACATTAGAACTCAAATCCAAAAGTGTCCTTTGAATTTTATGATTACCAATATAACATGAGATGGTAAGGACACTAGGATCTTTGAACTTAGGTGGAGTGTCACGTTTTAAAATTGAACTCACTTGTTCACTTAGAAGAACCTGTTTAGACTTGTCATCTTTAGATTTCGTTTTAAAAGTGCACGTCTTTAAGAAACTTAGCATAGGCCGAGATTTGTCTAATTGCTTCCAAAAGGGGAATATTGACCTTAACTTGCTTACATGTCTCTAAGATGTCATCTGTTTGCTTATCTTTCTTTGAAGAGAATGGTGCATCAAAGCTTGAGGGTAAGGAACCCTTAGCTTATAGGTCACAAATGGGTTAGACATAATAGGAGAAGGGGATGGTTCATTCTCTTTTTCAGTCTCAAGGTCGCTCTCCATGGCCTTAAGTCTTTCCTCTTTATCACGCTCTTTCCCATTCACCCTGTTATCTACTTGTTTACCACTCCTGAGAACGATTACTGCTTTCAATTGTTCAAATTGTTGGCCTTTAGGGGTTCTGAATGGAATGACTTGGAAGTTTTTCTTCTTTTCGTTTACCTACAGCTATGGCTAGTTGCCCAAGTTGAGTTTCTAACATAACTATAGATTGTGAGTGAGAATCAACAATATGCATTTTAGACTCAATTTCTTAGACCTTGGAATCAACATTTTGCACAATAGAGGTCAAGATACCAAGGGCGAAAATTACCTTGTCAATATCAGAGCTCCCAGATGGAGCTGCATAGGAAGTGGGATGAGCATATATCTGGTTTTGGAAAGCGGGAGGGATAGGTATGCTAGACTGGGCTTGAGGATTCTCAACATTTTGAGGCTTCCATGAAAAATTAGGATGATTCCTCCAACCATGATTATAGGTAATAGAATAAGGGTTGTTGGATGGAGGAAATCCTTGGGTAGCATTCACTTGTTCAGTCACACAGCCAGACTTATCAACATAAGGACAGTCAACAGAAGTAGTCCCATAAGTACAAATCGAATACACATCTTGCATAGAAGGGGCATTAGATACTTTGTTCATGCACAACAATTGATCAAATTTCTTAGCTAAAGCATCAACTTTACTAGAAAGGTCAATCAAATGTAAAACCTCATTAATCCCCCCTTTACTTCCTAATTGCCTAGGCAAATTCGAACGTGAGCAAGTAGCATGCAAGTGTGAATTTTCACTCAAATGTATAAACAATTCCCAAGCTTCTTCAGCGATTTTCTACAAGAAACTACCACCACATGATGCATCAACCATTTGCCTATTATGCTCATCCAAGTCAGAGTAAAAACTTTGGACAAGTTGCCACATAGGAACCTCATGCTGAGGACAACTTCGCAACAACTCTTTAAAATTTTCCCAACTTTCATGCAACTGCTCATTTTTGTTTTGTGAGAAAGTGGTTATACCACGTCTTAAGGCAGTCAATTTACAAATAGAGAAAAACTTTTCAAGAATTCCTTTTGCAATTGATCCCAAGTGGTGATATTTGTCTTACTGTTCAACCAAGCTTTAGCTTTATCTTTCAAAGAAAAAGGAAAAAGCCGTAAGCGAAGAACATTATCAGAGATATTATTCAAGAATATGGTGGAACAAATCTCTAAGAACGCATCAACGTGCTTGAAAGGATTTTCAGACTCTAGCCCATAAAACGACGGGAGCATTTGGATAAGAGAATGTTTAATCTCAAATGACACCGTAACAATGAGCATATGTGTTCTTATCAGTGAGTCATAAGTGGCGAGAGTGAAATACCCCTTAAGTTGCATAGGTGGTGGGGTTTCCTCTTCATCCATCTTTTTCTTAGTAGCTCTTATCTTTCGAAGAGAGCGTTCAATTTCAGGATTATATGATTCAAGATCTAAGCACAAAGAACGTCTACCATGCATACAACCACAAACAAGCAAGAGAATAGAATAAAATCACTACAATTATAACCACCAAACAAAATAAGAAGAAAAAAGACGAGAGAGATAGGAAGAAGAAGAGAAAAAAAAATCAAAATAAAATATGCAAGCAAAAGAAAGATCCAAGGGAAGGGGGAAAAACTTAAAAAAATAAAGCAAAATAAGAAAAAATAAAAAGACAATAGAAGAAGAGAAAAAAAATGAAATAAAAGGGAGGAGGATTGTTAGATTAGATATAATAAATAAAATAATAAAAATAAAAGAGTTAGATTAGATTAGATTATGTTAGAAGGGATAGGAAAAATAGTTAGATTAGAAGGGAGAGGGAATAACAAAAATAAAATGGTTCGATTAAGAGGTTTTGGGGAATGAAACAATAAAAATAAAAGGGAAGGAGATGGAGAATAAATAAATAAAATTGTTAGATTAGCGAGGAGAAGGGAAAAAAAAATAAAAGGAAGGAAAATTTCAAAAATCACTATTTGTTCCTCTACAACGGCGCCAAAAACTTGATATGGATTTTATGTTCAGTTTTAAAACCCTTTTTACTTGCAAGTGCACAAGGTTAATTGTATACTAGCGAGTATCGGGGTGTCGATCCAACAAGGAACAATAGTGATCTTAAATTTCTAATTTTTTAAATATAAAGAATAATTCAAATGAGGAGTTTAATTACCAACATGAATTAAAGGAACAAAAAGAGAGATGAAAGTGTCAAGTAGAGAAAATTCATATTAGAGAATGATCTAGGATTTTGGATTTCACCTTTGATGCAAATATTAATTTACTAATTCAAATGGGGATTTGATTTGTCTCTTGTTCAACCCAAGCTACAAGCACTAGGTCATTAAAAAAAATAATTATAATTATTAAATAAGATTATCTATCTAGAAGGTTAGCATGAATCATTCTTTTTAGATATAACTCATCTAATTTCTAGAATAAACGATTCAATTTTAACAATTATAATTTTAACCCCAATAACATAATCGTTATATTAGCCCACAAGGTCTAATATTCATTTGAGATAGCAAATTAAACTAGTGCAATCAACATGATAAAACATCAGTACTAAGATGCATAAATAGATTACGATCAAGTATAAACTCAAAATTATGTAATTGAAGAGATAAAAATTACCCCCAAAAGAAATTAGCAAAATAATCTTATTATCAAGTATCCATCCTAATCCTAAAAATAAGTAGTTTAGCCGGCCATAGTTAATGAAAACACCATTGAAGTTGGTATATTTCACTTCTCATATGTCCAAACTTTTATACTCAATTACAAAGCTAATTAAGCATACATTCTCAAAGTTGACTCGCAAATAAGATTAGAGGAGAAGAGAAAAATAACCAATAAAACTTATTTTTCTTCTAAACCGCTCAACGCAAATGATTTTGTCTTCCAAAATGCTCTCTACTCTCTAAGAAAAAATAGAAGATGGAGGATGAGAGAATGGGAGAAAGAATGGATGAATGTGTGAGTGTGTCAATGAGTCCAACCCATGACCCCTTTTTATAGTAGAAAATCAACCTTTCTTGGTGCCCAAAAATTAATAAAAAATTAATTTCAATTAATTCTGAGCAGTTAGAATGCATGAAAAGGGCTAGTCTTAAGCATAGAATTAATCAAAATTAATTATGGTTGACTAGGTGTTTGAACCAAAAGTGTGCTATTTTTAAGGTACTTTTTCACCGGTTTTATGCTCATTTTAATAATATTTTTAAGGTTTTTAACTGATTTTATTTTATTTTGCTGATTTTTAATAAATGTGAAGGGGCAGAAAATGGCAAAAAATGCGAGAAAAATAGAGGAAGTGTCGGAGATTGTCAAAAACCGGTCCAAATTGTCAGAGAACCGGCCCAAGCAGCAAAAGAAAAAAAAACCAGACCAGTCCAGCAATTAAACCGGACTGGCCGGTTCACTTAACCCGGTTTAGCTGAACCAGTTCACTAATATCCCCTTCCCCTTCTGCCTTCTCTTTCACGCTCTCTTTCTTCCTCCCCGAAACCGATACCCAGGAACCCGAGTTCTCCTGCTGCCTTCTTCTCCATCATCGCCCATCTCGCTTCTCTCTCTACCCAACTCATCTCCTCTCTCTCTCTTCTAGCACATCACCCCAAACCCACCGAAACCCAAACCCAAAAACCCCACCCACAGTTTCGACTTCGTGCTCTTCTTTCCCATCCCACCATCTGCGATTCACTCTACATCAGGCCATGTACACCCTTTGTTGGCCTTCATCTCCAACGTACACGCATACCATTCGAATCAACGCTAAAGATTGCTTGGGGTTCGAGTATAAAGGCTGGGAGGCGACGCCATTGAAGGGGGTTCGAACTTTAGGTAATTTAGGAGTAGGTAATTTAGAGGTAATTAGGAGTAGGATTAGGATTTTAATTCCGTTTTTAGGGTTGAGATTTTAGTTTAATTTCAATTTTATTTCGAATTTCCGAATTACGGTTCAATTTCAATTGCTTTTTTTTTTGTTCAGTTTTATGTAATTACACTTCAATTCGAGTACGTAGTAGTAGCTTGCAAATTTCAGATTGATTTTGCTCAGTTGGTTGTAATTTTGTTGAATTTCATCTGTTATTCCCTTTTCCCCTGATTTTTGTTCCGTTCAATTTGGGGTTTTCAGATTAGGTATTCGAATTTAGGGTTCGAATTTTGGTTGAATTGGTTCATAATTGTAGAAAATTTGGTCTGCAATCATTCGTTTTTCCCCACCCCTATTCAAATTTCAGTTGTCGAACCTCTTGTTCTGTTTTGACTTTTCTGGACTTAGAAATGGTAGTACCGCCATTGATGGTGTTGGCTGAGCTGCAAAGCTTGAAATTTAGCTGCTGGTTTCGGTTTACTTCCCCCCTTTTGCCCAGTTCGAGTCCTGCTAGAGACAATGGTGTTCATGGGTTGAAGACAGGCAGTGTTTTGGTTTGCTTCTTCTCTGTTCTTGATTTATTGAAGCTGTTCGGCTTTGTTTTAGATTCAGCAGCATTATTTCTGGTTGAATAATTTTGGTAGTTTCATAATAATCAGGTTGATTGCTTTGATTTTAGTTCTGGTTTCAGATGTTATTTGCTTTGGTTTTGGTTTCGGTTTTGGCTTTGGTAATTAGGTTGTTCTGGTTAATGTTTAACTCTTTGATTTTAAAGGTGTTGAATGCATAGTTTCCTTAATAAGCTCACGTTGAGTCAAATGCTTAGATTTAGTTCGTTTTAGTTATTTAATTTAAGTTTAACATTTATGTTTTCCTTGAACAAGTCAATTTGGTTTAGTGTAAATCAAATTAGAATAAGTAGTTAAACTACTTTTTTTAAATGACCATAATCTAAACGTCTTCCCTATGGATCGACCCTCAAAGTACTACGATTGACAATCGGGTGCTTGAGGTTTCTCTTTTCTTTAGTTTAATTTTCCACCCCTCAAAAACCACCTACTCTAGGTCTTGTTCACAAGAGGAAAATTCAGCTGGTAGGTCATGAACTACTGTTGGGAGTGATGGGCTGCGCTAGCTGGGCCGAGAAGATCAGGCGCTTGGGAAAATAAGCCCAGTACGAGCTAGGGACTGGAGAAAGGAAGGGGAGAGAGAAGAAGAAGGGGCTGGCTGACTTGGGCCCGACCCAGACAGTGGGAGAAAAGAGATAGGAGAGGCTCGATCAAGGCACGTGTGGTGGTGCGCCATGGAGGACACTGGGATGGGCCCAAACAGGAAAAGTAGAAGGGGCTGGGGCTGTTCTATTAAATTGGCTTATTCATGCTGGACTTTTTTCCTTTTTTTCTTTTTTTTTTCTTGCGGTTGGGCTAGGCTCCAACACTACTTGGAGTTGGGTCAAGTCGAGTGAGATAGATCAGCTTCGTGCCCAAATTCATTTTTTTTATTTCCACCTGAAAATCATATAAAATATGCACTATTCTCTCATAAAAGATATTTCAAAGACTTAAAAGTAGATAAAATGAAGAGTAAAATTACATATAAAATATGAATTATAAAAATATAATATTTTACTATCCCTTTTTTTCCCCTCAGTTTTATTTTGACTCATTTATCTTTGTTAGTTTAATGATTTCTACCTAGTTTTAGCTACGAGTAGAAGTAAAATAATTTTAGTAGTAAGGGTAAAATAGGTAAAGTAAAGGTTATACATTGATTGATGCATTGTCTTATAATATAACATAAATCTTCATACTTTCATACTTGTATAAAACGTTAAGCGAGTAATGATTAGAGAGTTGCTTAATTTCAAATATCATACGAATGAATTTGTAAATTTTAATTAAGAGCAAAAAAAAATTAAAATAATATCACTGTTGCCCACATCAATTAAACTGAACTTGTAAATTTTTAATGACTTCTTGATCTAATAGATATTAACCCCCTCAAAAAAAAGTAACAGAAGAGTTGAAGTTAATCGGACTTACATAATTATGTCGCACGCCATTTAAACCACTCAGTTAGAAGAAGTGGAAATATATGAAGAGAGAGGACCTATGAAGAATTGGAAAGAAAATTCATTTACAATGAGGTAAAAAGAAAATCTAATCAGATACATTTTTTAGCTAAACAGAACCCGAAATAATTAAGATAGAATCAAATTGAAAAGAATTTTACCAACTTAATATTAAAAAAGAATATTAAACTTACCAAAAAGAATGATTAGGCAATGAAAAGAACCAACACCTTTTGTTTAGTAATTGCTTGTTCATGAGGCAAGGGTTACGTCAGAGTACATGTGCTTGGTTTTTCCTTTCATGGCACTGAGAAATTATAGTTTTGTGACATAAATAGGGGTAGGCTGATTTTTTTTTCTTTATTATTTGACGTGAGGAGGGGGTTTTGTTCAAATCTGAACTGTAT
Organism: Selenicereus undatus; assembly: GCA_017589665.1. Lineage (NCBI taxonomy): Eukaryota > Viridiplantae > Streptophyta > Magnoliopsida > Caryophyllales > Cactaceae > Selenicereus > Selenicereus undatus. Next base: position 8,608,968 of record JACYFF010003369.1, on the reverse strand, counting down.
TACTCTTTACTTTTAGGGGAAACATGGAGAGAGAGAGAGAGAGAGAGAGAGAGAGAGAGAGAGAGAGTACTTATTGGGGAAACAAGGGAGAGAGGGAGAGAGAGAATGTGTGAGGAAATTATAAAACGTGTAGTTTAGGGTTGGGAAGTTATAATCCTTTTTCATATTTTTTAAAGCTCAAAATTAATATGTAATGCTTGTTTTATGACAAAATTATCCTCATTAATTAAGAGGATTTTTGATAAAAAGAAGGGCACTATAGGCAAAGTAAAATGTATACATTCATTGAGGCCTTGGCTTATTATATAATACATATATATATATATATATATATATATATATATATATATATATA
>JACYFF010003369.1:8522253-8603613 GCA_017589665.1 Selenicereus undatus | reverse complement strand
AATATTACCTTAACTGGTTGCTTGAGTCTCCGGTCCTGTAGCCACTGGGCCTGGAGGAAAGCCCCAAGGGTTGTGTTTCGGGCCCCTTGGGGTGTGACCTCGTGAGTAAGCATAGGCTGGCATTCCTAAGGAATCTTGGCCCACATAGGGGTCCGATTGACTACACATATCCCTAGGCCAGGCCCTAGAGGTGATATATGTGTTTTTCCCAAATCACTTAGCCCCTCACATCTTACCTGACCTTCGTGCCTGGCCGATGGTCAAGTAAGATGTGGACCTAGGGGTCTACAGTACAGTGTGAGAGGCGCACTAGGGCCACTTGCCTTGCAACAAGGGATTATAGGGATTTGCACCCCAGAGTTGGACGGTTGCTACAGCAGTCACACATCAATGCAAGGAGTTCTAGGATGAGGGCCTTGCATGCACAAGGTAATTATGACCTGACGCAATAGCCCACAACCTGTGGTATCCTCAGGTCTATCTTGCTTCCCTATAAATACCCCGTGGTTTTTGTTGGAGATAGAAGCGATTGCAATTGCTGAGGAGTAGACCAACCATCGACTTGAGTCATGGCTTTCCCTCTCATTCGCAACACCAAAGAAATGGCACTTTATCTGAGGGAAACGCTCGGATGGCACCGAAGGAATGCAACGCGCCCCCCCATGCCCTCTTCCCGAGGACTTTTCGGGATTATGCTGGGACTTTTCCGTATCTGAAGCTGAGCAGGCTGCGGCGGAGCTTGGACTCCCTGAACTGGTTCAAGTGACCTTCTATGCAATGCTGCTAAACGATGCTGTCGAATTCGGCGCGGCCCATGAATTCACCGGGGACGAGATGAAGTCTGTGCTCATTGATCTGAAGTGGTCATCATTCGAGAAGTGGATATACTGTATGGACGATTTTTTGAGAGCTGCTCAACAGAATCGTCCGGCCGATGAGATAAATATCTCGGACGTTGATGCCGTTCAGGGAGGAGTTTCTGATTTAGGCGCCCCCCTTCCCCTTCTAGTGATGGGGCCTAACGGCTTATTGTATCGATGTGCACCCCTCAGGGCATTTGCCAGGGGCCTTTATGTAATGAAACCTTGTTTTATTTCGCATCTGTATTTGACATTCCGTCTGTCGGGCCCTCAGGCCGCGCTTGACAAGCCTCGGCAACTAGAGGGGCTAAGAGCGTAACGACCGGCCATATGGCCGTGCTCGGAGGCCTTAGCCCCTGGGGGGCCTAAGAGCGTAGCGACCGGCCGTGGGGCCGTGCTTGAGGGGCCTTAGCCCCTGGAGGAGCTAAGAGAGTAGCGACCGGCCATATGGCCATACTTGTGGGCATTAGCCCCTGTTGGGGCTAAGAGTGTAGCGACCGGCCGTGAGGCCGTGCTTGAGAGCCCTTAGCCCCTAAAGGGGCTCAAAGCGTAGCGAACGGCCATAAGGCCGTGCTTAAGGGTCTTCATACCCAAAGGGAGTCAAAGGCGTGGCGCACGGCATTTGGCCGCGCTCATGGCTTTTAGTCCCAAAGGGAGCCAAGGACATGGCGCACGGAATTTGGCCGCGCTCATAGACCTTTAAGGGCTAAGAGCGTAGCGATCGGCCATAAGGTCGTGCTCAAGGGCCTTAGCCCCTGGAGGGACTAAGAGCGTAGCGACCGACCATAAGGTCGTGCTTGAGGGCCCTTGGCCCTTGGAGGGGCTAAGAGCGTAGCGACCGGCCATAAGGCCATGCTCGAGGGCCTTAGCCCCTGGAGGGGCTAAAAGCGTAGCGACCGGCCAAAAGGCTGTGCTTAAGGGCCCTTAGCCTCTAGAGGAGCTAAAAGCGTTGTGTACGGCCAAAAGGCCGTGCTTAAGGGTCTTCAGACCCAAAGGGAGTCAGAGGCATGGCGCACGGCTTTTGGCCGCGCTCATGGCTTTTAGTCCTACAGGGGGCCAAGGGCGTGGCGCACGACATTTGGCCGCGCTCCTGGACCTTTAGATCCAAAGGGAGCCAAGGGTGTGGCGCACGGCATTTGGCCGCGCTCCTGGACCGTTAGTCCCACAGGGAGCCAAGGGCGTGGCGCACTGATATTGGCCGCGCTCCTGGACCTTTAGATCCGAAGGGAGCCTGGGGCGTGGCGCACTGCATTTGGCCGCACTCATGGGCCTTTAGACCCAAATGGAGCCAAGGGTGTGGCGCATGGTACTTGGCCGTGCTTCATGCCCTAGTCACCCTTTAAGGATTGCGGCCGTGACATCCTGGGCCTATGTCTTGGGCCAGGCTGTTGCTTAATTACCACGTGGCATGCCTTTTGAGGAAGCGTGGTTATCGATGAGCGTTGGGGTATGCGAACCGTCTCTTGGCTCTATATAAGGATGGGGTCTTCACCACCGTAGTCATTTGCGCCATACTTCTACAACCAATTTAGAGAGAGAAAAAATTCTAGAGAGAGAGGCTCTGACATCCTCCTTCCTCCCACTCCCCAGATTGCCTGGCTGCTTCCAACCAAATCTTTATTTCTTCGACATCCTCAGGTACATGCTCGCCCCTTTCGCCGCATTCTTTGTATGTTATGTCATCTTGTTCATCTAGTGGGGATGTCTCCGAGGAGCAGGTCAGTCCTCTCATGGAGGGCCGGCATCCGCAACTCCCCAACCTCCCGGCCTTAATTGATGGTCGTGTGGTCGCTGGACTCCCCCGAAAGAATAAACCAAGGGAGCCAAAAAAGGTCCCTTACGCCATACCCATTTTTGAACCTGACACTCCCTCGTGGTCCAGCTGCGAGCACTCTTCCACCCCTAGTATTTTAAGTCCCGAGGTGACTGTGACGTATCCATGGGAGGTTACTATTGCTAATTTTGTGCCCGACTTCCAGGTCCGCGGCATGGCAAAGACGAAGTCAGCCCCCCGCATCCGTACTCCAGACGAGCTTTTGGCCGAGGGCTCGATAGGTAATGTTTGTTCAGCTCTTCCTCAGTCTAATATGGAGGTCCGAGTTGCCTCCTCTAGTTCTAGTACGTCTTCTCGACCTGGCTCATCCAGTAGGGCCTCAGGGCGTACCTCTTCATCCGAGGAGGCATCGACAAGCTCCTCGTCCGAGTCTTCAGGTCCTAGCAATTCGGGGCGCGCGCGCCATCACCGTGCGGCCCCTGTAACAGCGATTGTGGCCGAAGGGCTGGAATTTCCCGGGGCCCCAACTCGTTCGGACCTTCAGGACGGACCGGGAAGTCACTTCCCTGACCCGCGGGTAATCTCCAAGCTTAAGAGATCGACGCTCGACAAGTAGTACCTCCTTCCGGCCGAATATGGCTTTGTAATACCCGAACCGAACGACACAGTGAATGAGCCGCCCGCGAACTGCATTGCCTTGTACCGAGCGACCCTGGATTATGGCCTTCGGTTCCCTTTACATCTAGTAGTTAAGGATATTCTCAATAGGTATGAATTGGCGCCCGCTCAAATTGTGCCGACGTCTTGGCACAACATCTGCTCATTTGTGGCCACATGTGAACTATGGGGTCTGACCTGCTCGGCGCGCGCCTTTAGTCTGGTGCATACAGTCCAAAGGGCCCCTAAAGAGACCGAAGACCTGGGATGGTACTGTTTCAATAATCGCCCGGGCTATATGACCGCAATCGGAAAGAAATCCAAAGTTAGATACTGGAAAGACGACTTTTTGTTTCTACGTCGGGCGTCGGGTTGGGGCGACGTCCCTGATTGGAACGAGGGAAAACCGGTCCGAAATCCTTTTGGGGAGCCAACGGCCGAGGAACGGCGAACCGCCCGGTACTTTATGTTCTATATCCGTGAAGACGATCGTCCTCGGCCCATCCCCAGATTCATGAGTCAGGCCATTGAGGCCGTGAAAGGTCCCGAGAAGATAAGGAACAAGTCTAGTGACCGGGAGCCATTGAACTGGTTGCCGAAACTGAAATTTTTTACTAACGACTTCTTTCTCGCCGCGGCCGGTCTACTGATCCTTAAAAATTTTACAAAGGGTACTCAGTTGTCCAGGCGTGTTTTTGTTTCGCGTTTTGTGCTGACCTGACCTGTTCATCTTTGTGCAGATCAAGCAACGGCGAAACTGACGGTCTTTGAGACCGGGGATGCGACGCCCGAACAGGTGGCCGCTGCCGCCGACCGCAGGAGGGAGGAGGAAAGGCAACTGGCCGTCGTCCAACAGGCTAGAAAGGTACGATATGACCCCTTTAGTTAGTTGCCTTCACGTTCGCAAGAGATTAACTTAACCTTCTGCAGGCGCTTTCCCTTGGACCTCGCGGTAAAAGACCTACCGTGAGTCTACCTCCGCCCCGCAAGAAGCCGAGAACCGAGGAGGTGACCAGGGAAACTGGCCACGAAGAGAATGCTCAGACTGCGAGCTGGTCTTCTGGAGAGCGGGCGACTTCCAAGCAGAGACGCCGTACATCCCCTCGCGGTACTGGCACTTCCCCCGTAACTCCAACTGGTGTTGGCCATTCCTCCCGTCCTTCAGGGAGCTTCATCAAGGCCAACCCTCCTATTCGCCTGGCCCTCGTTCAAGACATAGTTAAATCCTGGGATTTATCAGCCACCGGTGTTTCGGATCCACCGCCCGCCTCCGCGGAAGAGATTGGCATGGCGGAGGCTTTTGCCTGAGGTGTCAAGGCCGTAGCCGAGTGCCGACGCCTAGAAGGGATGGTAAACAGGTATCAGCGTCGGTGCGAACGGCTTCAATCGGACCTCGCGGCCTGTGAGGCCACCAAAAAGGAGGTACAGCAGAAGTTGGAACAGGCTGTAGCTGATACGGCAAAGGCCCAAGAGCGCAGTTACCAGCAGGGCCATTCCGATACCTTGACATATCTCCGCAAGGTGCTGTTAACTCTTTCAGGGGAATTTGATGATGACTGGTACTTCGAGGCATACATGAAGTATGTTGACGAGCGTGAGCGAGCCATTGCTGTGGGCCGCGACCCAGACAAAGTGGAGTTCGTCGCTCCATCTGAGGGTGAGGCCACTGCTGATGAACCCACACACCCTCTTGAGGTAGCCGGCCTTTCGGAAGAGGAGCCAGCTAATGACAATGAGCCTGATGCATAGCTGGTGCTACTTTGTCTATCTCGTCCCTTGTAATTTTGTAACTTTGCCTTTTATGCCGGCATGTAAACAATGTTTGTTTTAATGAAAAGGGAATGCTTCTTTGGCCTTCTGTTTGTGTTTCCAATTTCTTCTCCTATTCATACGAGGGTGGCCCCGAAACAGAAGCGCAAGACGCGTGAAAGCCCTCTAGCCTTCAAAGGGACTCGTACTGTAGCGACCGTGCTCGAGTAAGAGCGTAGCGACCGGCCATAAGGCCGTGCTTAAGGCCCCTTAGCCCCTAGAGGGGCTAAGAGCATAGCGACCGGCCGTGAGGCCGTGCTTAAGGGCCCTTAGCCCTTGGAGGGGCTAAGAGCGTAGCGACCGGCCATAAGGTCGTGCTTGAGGGCCTTAGCCCCTAGAGGGGCTAAGAGCGTAGCGACCGGCCTTAAGGCCGTGCTTGAGGGCCTTAGCCCCTAGAGGGGCTAAGGGCGTACCGACCGGCCTTAAGGCCGTGCTTGAGGGCCTTAGCCCCTGGAGGGGCTAAGAGCGTAGCGACCGGCCCTGAAGCCGTGCTCAAGGGCCTTAGCCCCTGGAGGGGCTAAGAGCGTAGCAACCGGCCGTGAGGCCGTGCATAAGGGCCCTTAGCCCCTGGAGGGGCTAAGAGCGTAGCGACCGGCCCTGAAGCCGTGCTCAAGGGCCTTAGCCCCTGGAGGGGCTAAGAGCGTAGCGACCGGCCGTGAGGCCGTGCTTAAGGGCCCTTAGCCCCTGGAGGGGCTAAGAGCGTAGCGACCGGCCATAAGACCGTGCTTCTGGTACCGAATACAAAGAGAATGGCACGAGTAGTCATTCCCAAGCATTAAGGAGTACATTACAACTTAAACGTGATGTTTCCTTAAATTGCTGCTGTGCCATGCCCGGGGAACAGGGGTGCCGTCAAGAGTTTCTAGCCCAAATGTGCCGGGACAAATTTGCGAGGCCACCTTGTATGGCCCCTCCCAATTGGCTGTTAACTTGCCGTGTTCCGTTGCGCGGGCAACGCTCTCCGTGCGTCTGAGCACCAAATCAGCAACTTGGATGGGTGTCATCCGGACTGTTCGATTGTGCATTTGTGCGATTCGGAGTTTATAGAGGGCCCCTCGGAGCATAGAATCATCGCGGATCGAGGGGAGCAGATCCAGGGCCTCTCGTAGAGCTACATTGTTTGTTGCTTCCTAAAATGTAGTTAGACGATGTGTATGAAGGGCCACTTCCACAGGAAGAACGGCTTCAGAGCCGTAAGTGAGCATAAACGGTGTCTCGCCGGTGGCAGTCTTCTCAGTAGTGCGGAGGTTCCACAGGACGCCGTGCAGCTCGTCTGCCCAGTTACCCTTGGCGTCATCAAGTTTTTTCTGAATACCGTGGAGGATGGATTTGTTGGCTGCCTCGGCCTGTCCATTAGTCTGGGGATGCGCCACAGCCGTGAAGCGAGCCTGACATCCCAAACTACTTAAGTAGTCGGTGAGTTTGCTGGTATCGAATTGCCGGCCATTGTCGAAGATCATGGTGCGGGGGACGCCGAATCTGGTGACAATGTTTCGCCAGATAAATTTGCGCACCTCTGCAGTGGTAATGGAGGCGACGGCCTCAGCTTCGATCCACTTGGTAAAGTAATCTACAGCCACAAATAGGTATTTGCGCTGGCCGGTGGCCCTGGGAAAGGGTCCAAGGATGTCCATACCCCAGGTGGCGAATGGTAGGGGGCTGACAATCAGTGTCATCAGGGTTATGGGAACGCGTTGAACGGGCCCGAACCGTTGGCATTTGTCACAAGTCCGGACTAGCGTCATTGCATCTTCCCGTAAACTAGGCCAGTAGTGGCCAGTACGGAGGCTGTTACGGCGAGCGCCCGCCCGCCGAGGTGCGAGCTACAGATGCCTTGGTGCAATTCTTCCAGAACCTGCTTCCCCTCTGCTGGGGGTATGCACCTCAGAAGGGGTCGGGCAAAGGAACGCTTGTAGAGGATTCCTTCGTACAATACGAACCAATTTGACCGTTTCTTGATCTTCTCTGCTTCTTTGGCGTCAGTGGGTAACGTGCCCTCAGCGAGATATGCACGGATAGGCTCCATCCACGTAGGACTCCGGTCCAGCCATGCGACCTCATGCAAGCCGATACTTCTATCCATCAAGGTTTCCCACTGAATGTTCTTCGGTCGGCCGTCATCAGAGGAACTTGCGAGTTTGGACAAGGCATCGGCCTGCCGGTTTTCTGAGCGAGGGATGTGCGTGATGGCAAAGTGCTTGAGCAGCTTGGTGGCTTCGCAAACCCTCCTGACGTATGCGGCCATAACTTCATCCTTTGTTTCATAGTCCCCGTTGAGCTAACTTACGACGAGTTGCGAGTCAGAAAACGCCTGGACGTGCTCGGCCCCTGCGGTGTGACAGAGCTCTATTCCCGCAATGAGGGCTTCATATTCTGCCTCGTTGTTGGATGCCTTGAACATGAACTTGAGGGCGTGCTCGTAACGTGGTCCTGATGGGCTTTCCACAATGAGACCGGCCCCATTACCCTCCTTGGTGGAGGAGTCGTCGACATACAAGTTCCAAGGGCGCGGCTGGGAGTGTTGCCCCACAGGTGCCTTACATTCGGTGAAGAAGTCAGCCAACGCTTGTGCTTTGATGGCTCGCCGGGGCTCGAAGGCCAGATCGTAGCGCGAGAGCTCCACAACCGACTTCAAGAGGCGACCTGATGCATCCAACTTCTGAAGGACGCTTCTGAGGGGTTGGTCAGTTAAGACCGAGATCTTATGGGCCTCGAACTAGGGCCGCAGCTTCCGACTGGCCATCACCACGGCGTAGGCGAACTTTTCAATGAGGGGGTAGTTTACTCTTGCACCTGCTAAGGCAAGACTTACGTAATACACTGGTACCTGCTCCCGTGCTCGCTCGGCCACCAGGACTGCACTGACCGCATGTTCTGAAACGGCCAAATACAAAGTCAACACTTCCCCCTCTGTGGGACTGGCAATCTGCGGCAGTCGAGCTAAGTATGACTTTAGCGCTTGAAAGGCCTCATCCGCCTTTTCATCCCATTGGAAATTACCCCGCCGGCGTAGAACGCGAAAGAAAGGCTGGCACCGGTCGGCTGATTGAGACATGAAACGGCCGAGGGCAGCTACACAGCCTGTCAAGCGCTGAACTTCCCGTATAGTTTGGGGGGGTTGCATGTCCAGGACGGCCTGAACCTTGTCTGGATTTGCTTCTATGCCGCGATGACTGATCATGAAGCCAAGAAACTTTCCTGATCGCACTCCGAAAATGCACTTTTTAGGGTTGAGCTTCATGTTGAACGCTCAGAGGATCTCGAATGTTTTCCGCAAATCAGTGGGGTGGTCAGTCTGGAGCTTGCTCTTGACGATCATATCGTCCACATACACTTCCATGGTCCGCCCGATTAACGGCTCGAACAGCTTGTTGACGAGGCGTTGGTAAGTGGCCCCTGCATTCTTTAAGCCGAACGGCATGACTTTGTAGTAGTGGAGTCCGCGGTCAGTTATGAACGCCATCCTTTCCTGGTCCTCTGGACAAAGGGGTATCTGGTGGTACCCTGAGAAGGCATCCATAAAGCTAAGCAGGGCATGGCCGGCAGTGGCATCCACCAGTTTGTCAATTTTTGGCAGGGGACAACTATCCTTCGGGTAGGCCTTGTTTAGGTCCGTAAAATCCACGCACATCCTCCATGCGCCGTTGGGCTTTTTCACCAACTCCACATTCGAAACCCATTCTGGGTACTGGCATTCTCTAATAAAGTCCGGTTCTAGCAGCTTCTGGACTTCCTGACTTGCCGCGGTCGCGCGCTCAAGGCCCATGTGGCGCTTCTTCTGGACAACCGGCTTGTGCCTTGGATCGGCATTTAAGTGGTGCTCCATTACCGTGGCAGCTATGCCGGACATCTCGCTGGGGCCAAAAGCAAAGATGTCCTTGTATTCTTGCAGAAGACAGACGAGGGGTTGACGCTCTGAGTCGGCCATACCGCACCCGAGCTGTACCGTGAGCTCTGGCCGCCTCTCTTCCAATGGTATATGCTCGACTTCATCTTCAACTTCTGCCTGGCGTCGCGAAAGTTCGACGGCAACGGAATGAATTACCAAGGTCTCGGGACCCGTCGCGGCAGGATTCCCCTTTGCCCTTTTTGCTGTTGCGAGTGGTACTGCGACCTCTCGCTCCCGGGGTCATTCGATGAGGGGTTTTATGCTAACTAGGTAGCACTCTCGGGCCGTCCGTTGACCCCCCCGGAGCTCGCCGACGGTTCCGTCGTCAGTCTCAAACTGGAGCTGGAGGAGATAGGGTGCAACTACGGCCTTAGCCTTATGGAACGTAGGTCGTCCGAGAATCACGTTGTATGCCGTGGGTACATCGACCACAAGGAAATCAACTTCCAAACTTCGGAAACAGGTCTTGTCCCCGAAGCGCACCGTTAGGCAAACGGTCCCAGCATGAGTCACCTCTTGTCCTCCAAACCCCAAGACAGGGGTTGTAATGGGATCGACCGCGCGCCCTGGGTGGGAGAGTTTATGGAGGCAGTCTTTCGTTATGATGTCCACGGAGCTGCCGGTGTCTATGAGGATACGGCGCACCAACGCGTTTGCAATTTTCATCTCAACCACCAGTGGGTCGTTATGGGGGGTAGCTAATCGGGGGGCATCCTTGCCTCCAAAGACCATGGTGGGCGCCATGAGGCTAGACTTCTGTTCCATAGTGAGCACCTGTTGTGCGCTCCTCAGCTGTGCCTTCCAAGCCAAACGTGTCATATCCAGCATGTTGCCGCCCGCGATGGTCGCCACAATTTCTGTCGAGCACTCTTCATCCTGTGGCTGGGATGACTCGGGGTTTGGCTCCTTCCGCAGCAGGCGCGGCCCCTTTCTTAGAAAGCGATCGATTTGTCCTTTGTCTGCGAGCTCATGGAGAGCTTTCTTTAGCTCTCTACATTCGGTTGTGGTGTCGCCGCTCTGTTCATGGAACTCACAATATTTCCGTGCGTTTTGTGGCCGGGGGGCCATTGTCATTGTAGGCGGTCGACGCAGCATCGGATGCCCTTGTACCTCCATCAGGATATTCCTTACATCCGTGGTGAATCGGGCATCTAGAGTTTCCACTGGTTGCCTTCTGTCACGGGGAGCGGGGTTCCTTTCACCGCGAGTGAAACCCCTATCCCCTGGAGCCTTCCCTTTCTTGGGGGCGTTCGGTCCCTCGGCGCAAATTTTAGTGGCTCGAATGAAGTCCGCAGCCTTTCTCAATGCTTCAGCTAAGGTGGTTTCTTTTTGTTCCGCCAAAGAGAACTTAAAACGTCCATTCTTGAGGCCATTCAGAAAAGAGGTGTACGCCACACCATCTTCCAATTCCGGGATTAGGACCGCCTCCTGATGGAACCGTCTGACGAACTCGGCTAGGGACTCCAGCGGCCCCTGCTTAATTTTTGACAGGTGAATGCTAGTTCGCCGTTCTTTACGACTCGCAATAAACTGTCCAACAAACTTGTCAGCCAAGTCCTGAAAATAGGCTACGCTACCCTGGGGAAGACCATTGAACCAGGATTGCGCTACCCCCTTTAGGGTGGCGGGGAAGTAACGGCAATAAGAGGCATCGTCCACGTCTTGGACGTACATTTGAGCTTTGTAGACCCCCAGGTGCTCCTTTGGATCCCCGGTTCCATCATACAGATCAACCATTGGCATCTTCACTTTTCCGCATCTTGGGGCGTTTACGATCTCTGGGTAGAAAGGGGTTGAGAAAGAGGGGGCGGCCAAGCGGGCGGTCGTTCCCGATACCTTGATGGGAGTACCGTGGCGCCGTTCAACCTACCACAGAAGGACTTCTTGTGTCCCCGATGGGATGTAACCCGCGATATGGGGAGCGATCCCTCATGCGGAGATCATAGCCACCCGCTTCCCTCACCGGGGGACTCCGCGCCCGATCTCGGTTACTGCGATGCTCCGGGCTGCGACGACGATCGCGCGACTGCTCCCGTATGAGCCGGGAAGTATGTTCCTGCTCCTAAAGCCAACCGGATTGTCGCGAGTGAGTGGCGTAAGGAGTTGAGGCGGTAACAGAAGCTACAGTGCGTCCGCGCTCCGATCGACAGGCGTCATCAAGTGTAGCACGGTCTTTCTGCCGTTCGTCTTGGAGATGGGGTATTTGGTACGACCTTCGCTCTCGAGCGAGGCCCCGTGAGCGTAGGGACCCTAATTCTTCCCTGGGGGACTCGGCCCGTGGCCCGGGGTGCCCAGGAGGGTTGGAAAGGTTCCTTGCGCCGTTCATCTCCAGAGCCCTCTGGACCTGCTCGGTGACCTGTCTCGTGATGGCGTCTGCCATGGTGGACATAAGACCTTGGAGTGCGTCAACCGTGACGTAAGCTAGAGGTTCTCGCTGCAAGGCCCCCACTGGCCGAGGATCTGCCCTGGAACTTTCGCTGGCATCCTCAACCACGGGCGGCGCAGAAGGACCCACGGCTGGCGCGTTTTCTCTGCGCGTCCTCGCTCGTGTCGCATCGCTGACTACCATCGCTACTGCTCCTTCCCCACAGACGGCGCCAAACTGATTCCGTCAGGAATCTGTTTCGTGATTGTGTTGATGACGTGGGGCGAAAGAAAGGGTTTATCTGACAGCTGGCGATCAACACGACGTCGTCCTCGTCTCTTTGTCCTCCGACTTGCAAAAAAGGCCAACCCCGGGGTGTGGTCCGGGGAACGCCTCTCCGACGGTCAAATCAATTAGATGTTCCAAAAGGTGTGAATGTTATAGAAAGTAAGTTCTTCTTGGTCAGCCTCCCTTTTCCCGAGGAAAACAGGTCACTATTTATAGCCTGTTTCTAAAAGGGGTAAAAGAGTAATATTACCTTAACTGGTTGCTTGAGTCTCCGGTCCTGTAGCCACTGAGCCTGGAGGAAAGCCCCAAGGATTGCGTTTCAGGCCCCTTGGGGTGTGACCTCGTGAGTAAGCATAGGCTGGCATTCCTAAGGAATCTTGGCCCACATAGGGGTCTGATTGACTACACATATCCCTAAGCCAGGCCCAAGAGGTGATATATGTATTTTTCCCAAATCAATATAGATATAGATATGTATGTATACATACGTATATATTTATATATATAAATATATATATATATATAGATACATACATACATATATATATATATATGTATGTATGTATGTATGTATGTATGTATGTATGTATATGTATATAGACACACACACACACACACACACACACACAGATAATTATAGATCGGGCCAAGGCTAATGGCAGAGCCCAGCCTAGGAAATTAGACTGGTTTTGACCGAGGAACCTGGTCAGGTTCCCTGGCTATGGCCAAGGCTAGTTTTCTACAATCCTGTCGTCTAGTTTCTCCTACTATTTTGTTAAAAAAATATAAAATAAAAAAACTAAATCTCCTTTTGAAAAAATAAAGTATCTACCAAACGAGAATGGCTATTCGTGCAGGATCGCACCCTCAGGGAGGTGGTTCTTAACAGTGGCGATTGGTGACTCCACTTGGGGCATTTTTTAAAGAGGGCAAGATTTGAACTTCAATAAGGAAAATTACCTTTAATATACCAGCATTAGGTATACTTGCGTTATAAGGTGCTGCTTACTAGGGATCAACGGCGCCCGTCGGTCAAACCCTACTTTTATCCTCAGAAAAATAATTGGTCACTCAGTGGATGCACTCAACTCTTAACTGGGCATGAGATTACATCAACCACTCACAACACACTTTTCTGGTTCACGTGATACAGGAAAGCAGCTTAAACATTCTGTCCTTAGCATGCACTCCATGGATGACGTACTAAGCGTTTGGATCGCGAAAAGACTGTTCTAAACCCTACGTATCCCTTATAACATAAAACTCTTGCTCAGGTTAGGATTCATATGCATGCATAACTCTGTAAATGTTTAGAACTCTAATTGACTGTTGGAACTGACCTCTACCTAAAGATCCATGTATAGATGCTTTAGGGTTCATCAAGTCATCATTATGTCTAAGTGCACAGACTAGGAATGTTCGAATCTAGTAATTGGATAAGGAATAAAAGTGGGTTTTCGGCCAATTGAACCCTAAAAGGACTATTGACCCCAAATTCAAATAAGTTCTTATTTCAATTTAGGTCATGGCAATTTCAGTCTTAAAAAAGGGGAGAACCTCAATCGGGTTAATGAAAAAAAAAAGGACAGGTCATTATCATGCTAGTTTGTGTCCATAGGCCCATCATAGGTCTGCATTCATGACACGAAGTCTATATTATGAGCTCTAAATGTTAGATGTTTAGTCCAAAAGTTACGCATCATTTGGTCTAATCATTCCATGAGTCCATCTAGGCCCAAAGTTTATAATGTAGCCTATTAGGCCTTTAGTGTCCTAGTTTATTCCAGATCGCATCCAATCAGGCATCTTGTACATGATCCTTGCATTAGCCCTTGGTACATGCATTATACATCTACTCCTTAGGTCTAAGATCCATGCATGGGTCCACTTAGATCCGCCCATGTGCCATGGTCCATTCTAGGCAAAATTAAACCACAACCATACTTAGGCTAGTGCAGGCCTGTGATTTACCTAAGAGAGACTTGAGCCCAACTTAGGCTCATAAGTCAAATCTTTAACCCCAACTTATGACCTCATCTAGGATAAGGCCCATTTTCAACCTGAAACCCGACATTTCAACCCTATCCCAACCTAAAACTTTAGGCCTATCAATCCATCCTCACCTTAACACATGCCCAAGTCATGCATCATTTTAATTTAACCTATATCCAACATATAACCGTTCCACCCTTCTAAACCATCGCCTTATTAATTACTATCGGAAAAACTAAGAAGGTCTACGAGCGGAGTCCACAATTTAGGAAACTTTTATCTCGTGAAGAGTCCGAGGGGACTCCACCGGTTGGGTGAAGGCAAGAATCTAAGTCAAAGTCTAATACTTTGGCAATCCCGATGAGAGGAGTTAATGAACTGGCTAACTCATAAGATGGTGAAAAAAAATGTAACTAGACTGGAAGAGAATGAGAAGAAGATGGAATTTATGAAAACTACACATCAAACCCTTATCAAGAATGCCTCTAAGGAAAAGGGTGAGAAACCTTGCAACGGAGGAAGGGAAGACGATAAGAAGAAGAAAGAAAAAGGAGAAAAGAGCACTTCTCAAACTGATCAATTAGCTAGTTGATCGAATAGAACAATTGCTTAAGCAATCTTCCATGTTCAATAATTATTTCATCGACTATACGGGGATTCATTTCAATCCCAAAAGGAAAATTACCCCAAGAATTCACTATGCCAGACATCAAGTTCCATGGAACTGAAGATCCTCCCATCATGTGACAAATTTTCTTTATGCAATGACTCTAAAAGGAATTGACAAGGATATCTTCCACATCATATTTTCTTGGACATTCAACAAGGATGTGATGTGGTGGTATAATACGGCAGACCCATAAAAGGTGACAAACTGGAATGATCTTTGTAAGGAATTCCTACATCAGTATTCATTCAATGCTGACCTACCAGTTACACTTAGAGACTTGGAATTGATCAAGCAAGACAAAAATGAAGGATTTTTTGACTTACTCGATGGAAGGGAAAGGTCGCCCACATGGTGGACCAACCCTGAAAGAATAATCAAGTGAGGTTGTTTATCTGAAAACTTCAACCCACATACATGCAACATCTAAAGTTCTCACCATTTGAGAAATTCACAACATTGAGGAATGTTGACATGCTTGTAGAAGAAGAATTGGCTAAATAAACACTCACAAAAGCCATAAACACTTGAAAGGGCAACAATCAGAATTAGGGTAAGAAAGACAACGGCTCCACAAGTAAGGAGGAGCATGCTCAAGAGTGCTACACCAAATATATCCCTATTGGAATTATCCATGCTCAAGTACCCAACTAGGGAAGTAACCTGCTTGGCTTGCATGATAGCATTCTAACCATTTCAGATCACCAAAGCGAAAAGTGAGACCTGTCTATCTACATAATGAGTATAGTTGAACCCAAATTCGAAATGCCTCCACAAAAGAGACCTTGAGTTTGGTTGAATTTAGAAGATGTGATGTCATGCTTAGCTTTTATTTATGTGTTGAGTCTTAGAGTCATTTACTCTCTTTCCCATCATGAATCAAAGTCTGATGTAACCATGATTTGTTAATGGAATCATCTCCTCCATTAGTTCTTTTACATATCCTTCTTTTCTAGAATGCATTTGTCCTGTGACAAACCCAGGGTTGACAAAAAATAAGAAAAAAAATAGAGGGAAGAAGAAACAAATAAAGAGGGGCTAGCTCAAAAACCTCACAAGGCAAGCTAGCAAAATGAGAGAGAGTAAAATTTTAAAAAAAAAAGTTAAAGATTTCTATCTATCACCTGAAAAAAGAGAAAGATCCTAAATTTCTTACAATAAGTCAAGCAACTTTAAAGAATATGCCTAGGATAGGAGGCCTCCTTTGGTTACCCGCATTAATACCTTTGTTAAACCCGATAAGCTACCACTTGAAACCCCTTTGAGCCTTTAAATGAGCATGTTTCTTTCATAACTACATTTGACCTAATCATGAAGTGGGCAGGTGTCATGGGTGGCATCGATATCAAAATTAGCAATAAAAAATAGAAAAGTTTAGACCAAACGGTCCCTCCCAAATAGAAAAATTAAAAAAAAAGAGAAAAAAAGGAAGAAGAAAAGAGTTTGAAAATAAGAAGGATAAAGAAAGAAAGATGCAGCTGATTCACACTAACTTCATCATCTATGCACACCTGGAGATTTCATAAGGGTTATTTGAGCCTTCACACCGATTTCCTTCCGTTGGCACCCTAACCTAGAAGCCTAACTTGCAAAGTCCTCCTGGAATCATCCATTCTTTATGCTGCGTGTTCTCATTCTCAAACTACGACTGACCTGATTCCACGTTGGATACATAGATAACCCCTTTGAGGCTTTGCCATGATGATTTTATTCATAAAAAAAAATCTCAATTGAGTCCTTTAGTCTCTAAAAAAAAAAGAGAAAAGAGTGGCTAGTCCGAAAATCCAAAAACACAAGCAAGGCAACATTAGACTGTAAATAAAAAATGGTTTTTGAGGACAAAGAGGCATTCCATTGCTTACACCCATCAAATTAGACTTGGACAAATATTTCACCCAATTTACTACTGCTTCTCAATCATCATAGCTTCTAATCTCAACTCTATTCCAAAATTCAGGACTCTTGGTCTCAACTATGACTGCAAATTCAAGAATGAATACTCATCCCATATTATCACCCTTTTCTAAATAGGCACTCACCCATTATGTAAGATGGGGGGCTCTCTTATATTTCCTTAGATAATTAGATCTCCCTTCATGGTAAATATCTTCGACAAGAAAATAACCATATTTCCCAACATGAAAAGCATCACATTTATTCTATTGGTCTGGGGGCTACTCCAATTAAAACTAGTAGAAACACATTCGGCTATCACTGTCCTTACACGTCTAGAGCTTTTATTTTACCAAAGAAAAATTGGGGGGTTTCTTCATAATAGGAGCACTTTAATGCAAAATTAAAAGGCACTCCTCAATTAAAGGAAAGATTTCCTATCCCGGGTAATTCATACCCCATGACTTGGCCTAACCCAGTAGTAACTTAACTTTTTACCCATTATCCTAAGCCACAGAACACCACGATGCATAGCCCATCAGTCTTTTATACCTTAATCAAGACTTATCCAATGGACCCCAAACTTAATGTGAGACCTAAATGTATACGAGGTTAGGTCATCACATGTTTGCATAGTTAGTATAATCGTGTCTACACAGTCAGCAAAATCATGTCTATATAATCAGCACAATTGAGTCTGCATAGTCAACATATATGTGTAGTCTAACTTTGGCTAGCAATTGCACATGCATCAATACATGGGTCCTTAGCCTATTTGCTAGACCCCTCTTTGCCTTGATCACTTGGGAGCCCTTGATTGAAGAAGAGTGCAACCAGCCTTCATAGTGACCTTACAAGAAGGGAACACAACCCTAGTTAGTTGTGAATCTTCATCAACATTCTCAAGAAGGCATCAACAGCTGTCATAGAAGACATCTATACTTTGATCCTCGCCTCAATCAAGTTCAGTCAAAGTGGGGACTCTATCCTCAAAGAAGGTTTTACGCAAGCATTCTTATAGAAAGGACATCAACCCAACTCCAAGTTATCAGGTAACAGCGTCCAAGAGGACCTAGGCATAGAGGACCTCATCCTTTTTATCTTCACATGGAAGGACGCCTTAACATCCATGACCTTTTAGCATTCAAAAGTCTCCCATCAGAAAGAGATGACTTCAACATCAGAGTGGCAAAAAACTCAAACTTGAAGATTTGACGTCTCAATATCTCATACCACAAGGTCCTAAAGGTTTACTCTTCAGGCTTAACCACCAACAAGTTCAGTAGGATCTGACTGCAAGCTTTCAGGCTTAAACACCAACAAGTTCAGATCTTCAGGCTCACGCGCCAACAAGATCATAAGGATCTAGTCGTTAACAGGTCTTCAAGCCTATACACCACTAAGTTCACAGGAATTTGGCTACAGGTCTTCAGGCTCAGATACCACCAAGTTCTCAGGGATCTAGCCATAGATCTTCAAGCATTCACACCACTAAGGTTCACCGCTAGCTCCCAGCATAATGGGACATTTCAACACTGTTGGCCCGGCACAATGGGACATTTCACCATTAAAATCTGCTAGATTGGTGAAAGGTCTACTACTTTGATGACAAAGAAATTCGCTAGACAAGTAAAAGATTCGCTAATCCGTCATCATGGATAAATTCAGGAATCTGCTAGACTGGCGAAAGGTCCGCTCATCTGGAAACAAAGAAATTCGCTAGACCAGTGAAAGGTTTGTTCCTCTAGCGACAAGGTAACCCGCTAGACCAGTGAAAGGGACCTACTACCTCCCAGCACAATGGGGCATCATCAGGCCACTGTCCCGGCAAAAGTTGGCAGATGCCTAGCCTGAGGACCCCGAGCAGCCAAGCTTGGATTTTACATCATTGACCACTATCACAACAAAAGTTGGAGGGCGCCAAGTCTCAGGAACCTCAGCAGCCAGGCTTGGATTTCTACCATCGGCCACCATCACGGTGAAAGTTGGCAAGCGCCAAGTGTCAGGATCCTCAACGGCCAGACTTAGATTCTACAACATCACTACTAAAAAGGCAATTACAAGTGAAGATCATTACTTTGACCTTTGCCTTATCTAAGCTCGGTCAAAGTGGGGGCTAATTGTAGACGCCTAAAAAGGGCATCTTATTTTTAATTACCTAATAGAAAAAATTATACCCCATCTTTTGTACTTGGAAGCCCAGCAGACTTGTAACGAACCGATCCAGAATCACACAACATAGCCCACTAACATGGGAATTCCAACAATTGGGCGTACAAATCAAACCACCAAACCCAAAAGTGGAAGGCCTTGTTGATATGCTTTTGTGGGAATGAAACTTATAAACCTGATATCCTTCTTTTAAACTGACGATGTGGGACATGGTCCCCTTACTATACATATTTACAGATACAGATGATTGGGGCATTACATACTTTCCCACTCATAGAACGCGACGCCCTCGTCGGGGGCCTCAAATATCCTCCCTAGGCAATGTGCGCTTCTAGGAGCATTAACTCACCACGTCGTTGCCACCAGTCTCCATGCGTGGCATCACCCACTCCTCTTGCTGGACCAGGAGTGTCATGGAGACTGCACAGTAAGTCCCAACGTGGCCCACACATTGAGGAAGGGAGTTGGCTCTGATACCAAATGTAACGAACCAATCCGAAATCACAACACAACCCACTAACATGGGAAGTCCAACAATTGGGCGTACAAATCAAACCAACAAACTCAAAAGTGGAAGGCCTTGTTGATATGCTTTTGTGGGAATGGAACTTATAAATCTGATATCCTTTTTTCAAATAGACGATGAGGGACATGGTCCCCTTACTATACATATTCACAGATACAGATGATTGGGGCGTTACATACTCCCCCACTCACATAACGCAACGTCCTTGTCGCGGGCCTCAAATATCCTCCTTAGGCAATGTGGGCTTCCAGGAGCATTAACCCACCACGTCCCTGCCACCGATCTCCATGCGTGGCATTACCCACTCCCTCTGCTGGACCAGGAGTGTCATGGAGACTGCACAATAAGTCCCAACATGGCCCACACATTGCACAAGGGAGTTGGCTCTGATACCAAATGTAACAAACCGACCTAGAATCACACAACACAGCTGTAATGCCCCAATCATCTGTATCTGTGAATATGTATAGTAAGGGGACCATGCCCCACATCGTCAGTTTGAAAGAAGGATATTAGATTTATAAGTTCCATTCCCACAAAAGCATATCAACAAGGCCTTCCACTTTTGGATTTGGTGGTTTGATTTGTATGCCTAATTGTTGGACTTTCCATGTTAGTGGGCTGTGTTGTGTGATTCTAGGTCGGTTCGTTACAAGACTAATCCTTGAATTCAAGTCCAAAAGGCTAATAGAGCCCAAAAAGCTCAAATAGGCCTAAATTGATAGTGCTCACCATCCAATTGAGATATACTCTAAAGAGCATAAAATTATTGAGTTTAGGTATAGATCTTCTTCATTGAATAAGTTTTGTAATGACATATTATGTGTCGAAACCTTATCAAGAATGAAAAAAGATATACGTTGAACATTGTTACTTGTGCTGAAAATGATTACTATTTTGCTTATATCTTGTTCCCCACTTATCTAAAAATTATAAAATTAGCTTTATTATATAAACTAGACTTAATAAAATTTCAGAAAAAAGAATCATTCAAAACGGAGGTCAAACGTGGAAGTTATGGCCAACACAAATTAGGTTGTCTGCAGCCCAGCCTAGGAGCCCAGTTGAGAGGTTGAGATGGTTCATGACATGGTATCAGAGCCTTGCTGACCAAGAGGTCTTGAATTCAAATCTCATTAGCGCCCATATTAATTTATTATGTAAAGTAAGGGAAGTCTTTGTAGTAGCCACGATTCAAGTCCAAAGGGCATTCGTGTGAGGGGGCGTGTTGAAGTATAAACATTTTTCTAAGCCTTCAACCATTAGGTTAAGCTTTTGCTTGAGTTGATCCTTGAGTACTCCTCACTGATTTCCTTCCACTTGAAACACTTATAGAAATTCTACATGCATTTTCTCCTACTTGTATCTCCCCTACAAGTTTGTACAAGCTTCCGGACATCTTCCCTTTTAGCAAGAGTTTCTTTAAAGATCTTCAACACTCCATCTTCAGAGTAATATTGATAGTCTTTTACATCTATCACCCCCAAAGAAAACATATTTCTATTTAGACCTAGTGCATGTGTAACATTATAGTTTGTGTCGATGCAACCCTATCAAACATGCAGATCATATTGCCTCCACCCTAGCAATCCTGTTTTGTGAACCATTTGCCATCTTGATAGTGCCTTCATCACATACTTCATATGTTAGAAAGTGATCCCTAGCTTACTAAACAAATATGAAACTAAAAATAAAAAATGTAGGATCCAATCTAACTTTATTGGACATTCAATGGTTGTCAAAACGACATCCCCTTTATGAACCTAGTTCGAACCAACTTTTGTGACACCAAAGATGATTTCTCATCATATCCTTCTTCCTCTTAGGATAATCTCTTTTTATATAGTCTTTCTCATCATAATAGTAGCATTTGAATTTCTGACCACTCGACTTTGACTATTGGAATCCTTCCTCGTTCTCTTTCTACCTTCCTCAGACTCAACTAACCTTGTTTGTAGCCATAGCCACTTAGCCATCATTTAATAATTCGTTGATGATGTATCGAGTCTTATTCATCAACAAGACAACCCTCATAAATTTCAAGGTCTCTTTTATGAACAAAACAGTAGTCATCATGTTGTTAGAAAAAGAAGGCAATGAAACAAGCAAGAGTAAAGTGTTGTCTCCTTCTTCAATTTTTATCTTTGTAGAAATGAATTAGGAGGTTATTTTGTTGAACTCATCTAGATGTCGATTGAAGTCCACTTCTTTTGGCATCTGGAGACCAAAAAATTGTTCCTTTATGTAAAACCTCTTTTATAAACAAAAATTATTATTAGCAAACGTAGTAAAATCGTACTTGTTGCCATGTCCTTTGAACCTGTCTACTCATCATTCGATATCTTCTCTGGTTTGTCCTTTTACGTCGGCGTCACCCACTCAGCATTTGTTGTGTTCTCCATCCTTTAACATTTCATCTTCAAGGCCTTGACTATCCCCTTGTGGGTTAACACACTTTTCACCCGTCGCACCATAAGGTGGAACCGCCATGTGCATTGAAGGCTTTGATGGAAAAGTCAATACCTTTCACTAATCCAAATTTTCATGTTATTTTCTCCTATTAACATTTATGAAGCCCTTCTCCAATGAGAACCTCGCGTTGATACCAATTATTCGGTCTAAAAGTATAAAATCAAAAATCAAGACCACAACAAGAAGGGAATTTGATAGATAAATTATGTTTCTACTGCTTTGGGAATGATATACAACAAAGTAAAACTCTCTCAATTTACAAGTACATAATTTCTAAACTAGTACACAGTCCCTCTTTTCCCCCCTTACGTTACTAGCACAAATCCATCAATTTCTCCTAGCAAATTCAGTGGGAAAAATAAAAAAATCCAATGGAAAAAGACAATTTTCCACTGTCTTTCCACTGCAGAAGATAGTAGGAAAAAGTAATTGAGGTAACTTAAATTTCCCACTGTTAATACATTTAGTAGGAAATTTTCCCACCACTTCCGCAATATTTCTCAAGATAAATTCCATTTCAGACCTCAAAGTTAGGTTAATAGTTTATAAGCCTACAACTTTAGAAATGATTTTTTGGTCCATCCAACTTTGGGGAAAATAATTTCTGGAACCACACTTGACCAAACTATACTTTGTAAACTATAATTTGTAAAACTATAAATAGTACTCTAAGCTTTTGAAATTTGCATTTTTGACCCCAATCTTGAAGAACTTACTTTTAAAAATTTTAATTTTGTGTATGTGTAATTTCTCTCATTAGTACTACTTGATGTACTCTTTCAATTGGTATCAAAGTCACGTGACCAAAAATAATTAAGATAATTACACTAATTAATAATTAATGAAGCTAATAACTGTGTTTACTATTTGAATCATCACCTACTTGCCCTGCTCCTAATTGTTCACATATTGTTCACTCACCAGAAAGAACCACTTTAGTAGCACCTCGATTAAACTATATCACTAATATAGTTTTAGAATTAAAAGCCGACTTAACAAAAATTAAAGTTGAAGTTAAGGAGGTTAGAAGCAACTGTCTATAATCCATCTTTCTTTAGTTAATGAAATTAGACATAGTGCAAAATCTACTTTAAGTATTAGTGCTCCATTTCAGCATAAATATCCTTTCCAAAACCCAAAAAATAAAAATTTACTTCCTTTGCATGATGTAAAAATGTAAAAAAAATTGGGAGAAAAATCAACTAAAAATCGTCTGAAAAGGCGGAGAAAGAAGAAGAGGATGAATTATAAGCAATTTAATCTTGAAGAATTATAGAACATGTTTGATAAAGAACAAAATCCAGAAGAGTTAAACAAAATCATGAGCGCAATAGTTGATGAACAAGATGTATTATCTGATGATGATGAAGAGACAAATAATGTCCAATTAGAAGAAAAAATATATCAACAGATGAACCTAATTAAACTAGAGGCTCTTAATGCTATACCTTTAAAGAATTTAGAAGGAAACATGATAAACAAATATGAAAAAATGATATTTGACTATGAAATCAATGAGATTAGAGAAGAACTTAACATAAATGAAATCGAGTCTAATCTAATTAACAATATTGTTCGTAAACCTGAAGAATTTAGGGAACCTTACAGAATAAGTACCCATTTTATGAGAACTAGGTACGATCCAGTAGGACACACAATTAACTTTTCTTTGGGTTTATCCTAAGGAAAACCATGCCCTTTGAAGAAATTGGCCTTACCCCAATTAGCCAAACATGATACATCTTAAACATCAACGGAGCTCATAATAGAGAAGAAATATTTGAGCATTAGAAAATAGGCACTAATAGTGTCTTAAACTTAAATACTACATGGACTGTTGGAAATTTTCTAAATTATATTGAACATAGCTTTTCTCACACTGTAGCTAATCGGTATGATTCATTAAATGAGGATGGTAAAAATACATTAAGAATGATGGAAACACCAGTTGTACGTAATGTTCAAAAATTTATGTGAGGAAATTGAATCTAAATTTATCAGAGTTAAACTTGATTCCGAAGAAAAGGCTAGAGAATGGCAAAGAAATATTAATAACATAGAGCTTTGGGATATAAGATACGTGGAGAATTATATTACTGAATTTAGTCAATATTATGGCAAAATTGGGCATAATGAAACCAACCTTGGTATGTTTTATGACAAATTACCACATCCGATCAATTCTATAATCAATGAGAATACATTACATGGCTTGAGAAACCAAATGTCATTCATACCGTTGGTACAAGACTCTCTTATTTAAGAAAATGGGTCTATGATCAATGTCCTGATCTCTAAAAGCAAAAGAAATGAAGGAGTAGTTTCTAGCTTGTTGGGATTCTACTCACCAATGGGGAGATGAACCTAAAAGGAGAAGAAAAAGAAAATTTTATAAGAAGAAGAGCTTTAACAAGAAAAGGGAATATAAATATAAAAAAACTATTATAACAAACCAAGCCCTAAGGAACGAAGGTTATTTAGAAAAGCCGCTTATTATCTTGCTGAAAAAATAATTGTAAGTATTGGGCATGCGGATAAGTAGGTCATTACACAAACAAATATGAAAATAGGAAGAATAACAAGCTTATTGAGACTTTGGGTAATCTAGATTATTTTGAGTTTAATGAGGAAGAAGCACTAGATCTAGCCCTAAAAAACAACAAGGGAATTATTGAGATTATATTAGATGATGAATATGAAGAAAGTGATTATGAAGAAGCTAGTCACATAATAAAAAGTAGTTCAATTACTCTTGGTTATATCCAAGGAGAACAATTTGTTGTAAATAATGAGAACGATGAAACCAAAGAAGATTGGGTCCTTCCTATAATTAAGAAAGATATGATCTATAACAAATTCATCTTTTAACTAAAGAGCATGTATGTGACATAATGGAATGAGATTTAGAGATAAAAGACTGTGAGTATGATGTAGGAAAAGTTAATCTTATTAATTGGAAAACAATCCTTGAGCATAACAAAGATAGAAAGTATAGGTATATCCATATTGGAAATATCCAAGTTCAAGTTACTCCATTACAATATTATGGCAAAGATATTAACATGTATGCTCTGCTCTGTGATAGTAGGCATACCAAATTTAATAATCAAATTATCATAGGGATTAAGACTAATTTATGTAATGGATCAGTGGGATTCAATTGTCGACCTGGATATTATGTGAGCGTAAAAGATAAATTTGCTAAAAACTTTATATCTTTTAAGATAAAAATAATTGAATGGTTATGAAAAGAGGAGATTACCCACTGAGGATATTTTAGAAAATATTCTATAAATTAGATAATACCATAAACCCAAAGGCTAAAATAACAATGATAGAGGCAGAAAAATTTGAAAGTCCTACTTCTATGCAACAAATCCAAAGGATAAAATCCATGGAAATAAAAATCGACAGGTCTTGGATTTCTAGCTTTGCCAACCCCAGAAAAATCAATTAGAAAAATGTAATTAAAATTGATGGAAATGGTAAAATTACCATTAAATCCTAATTATTAAGAAGTATGACTACAAGATCAAAATAGGGAGAAGGGTCTTCATCAGCTAAAGCAGAGCTTAAAGAAAATGATACAATTAGTATGACCAGCAAAATGAGTAGAATGAGTTTTGAACTTACAAGACACAATGTAGATCGAAGTATAAGTCCAAATAGGAAAGTCATTGGTTATAAAACAAGAACCGTTAGTGAGCTAATCTATGAGGATAAATTAGTTAAAAATATAACAATGGAAATACGCTATGACATCACCAATACAAACCTTAATAGCATCTATATCCCAATAAAATGTATGCTTAGAGGGATATAATAGATATGAATTATGTGCATATATCGATAATGGTTGTTCTGTCTATTTTGAAAAAAGATCATTATTTTCAGAACTTATGTGAAAAAAAAGTCAGGAATCCTTTACAAGTAAGGATAGCTGATAACAGCATTATGAGGCACAATAAATCCATAGAATGGATATCCATAGACATAGGAGTCAAATGCATTATATCAATTCTATGGGCTACTGATCAACCCTCTTGTGATATAATTATTGGAAATAATTTTTAGATGCTATAGCCTCCATGCACACAGACCATAACCCAAATAATATTCACAATAAATGATCACTCAGTTCCTATTGATAAATTAGATAAAGCTTACACTTATCAGAAGATTGAGTTTACATGCAGCTAGTGTGATGAGAAGGTGATAGCTAGAAAATGTAAGATAGCACTAATAATCTCACTACTTGAATTATCTATTAAAGAACAAATTGTTGAACAACAAGATAAATTATGTAAAAAACTGTACTCTAATAATCTTCTAAAATTTTGTGATAAAGATAAGAGGTTTGCAATGATTACTTTGTTAAATCCCAACACCATTATCCGAGTCAAACAAATGGTGTACACACACCAGGATATCCAAGAATGTGATAAGCAAATCAAAGAACTATTAGATAATGGTTTAATCAAAAACAGTATGAGTCCTCACACTAGTTCAGCTTTCATGGTAAGAAATCATGCTGAAGATAAAAGGAGAATCTTAATCAATTACAAAAAAAACTTAATGATAATAATGTCTTTGATGGTTATTATATTCCTAGCAAAACAACCCTTTTCAATAGAATTCAAGGAGCCTTTTGGTTCTCGAAAATGGATTGCAAAAGTGAATATTGCCAAATGAAAAAGGATGAAGAAACCATTCCTTTAACTGGTTTTAGTATCCCTCAAGGACATTATGAGTGGATAGTAATGTCATTTGCCCTTGAAAATGCACCTTAAATATTTCAAAGAAGAATAGATAATATTTTCAAAGATTTTAATTACTATTGTCTAGTTTACATGGATGATATCCTTGTCTTTTCCAAGACCATAGAAGAGCGCAAAGATGATGTCCTAGCTACCACCCAAAGATGCATTGATCATGTTATTATTCTTGGTAAGAACAAATGTATTTATACAAACCAAGAAATTGAAGTTTTAGGTTTAGAAATAAAAGCTAGACAAATCATCCTATAAAAGCATATTTTAGAAAAGATAGAAAATTTTTCGAAGAAGATTGATGATATGAAGAAATTAGAAACTCAGATGTCTTATCTATGCATCAGATTTCATTAAAGATTTAGTTAAAGTGAGAAAGCCATTGTAGCAGAAACTTAAGAAATAAGTAAGTTGGACATGGACCCCTAACGATTCAAAGATTGTTCAGAACTTCAAAAAGATCTATAAAAATATTCAAGTCTTCAATTTACCTAATGAAGGAGATGATTTAATTCTTAAGATAGATGCCTGCAATGAGCACTAGAGTGTAGTACTCAAAATCAAAGAAGGAGAAAAACTCAGCAAATATTACAGTGAAAATAAAGTAGAATACAACTATTCCACGACAGGAAAAGAAATCCTTGTAGTCATAAGAAAAATTAAAAAGTTCTTAATCTTTTTAGCCCCAAAACCTTTTTTTATTTGAACTGATTGCAAAAGAATACTTGGTTTTGTGAAAAAGACTTTATCAAACGTGCAAGCGCAAGGGACACTCTTGTTTTGAGAATTATAGCTTAATCAGTTTTCTTTCTCCATTGAACATATACAGGGATCAAAGAACTCTCCAGCAGATAGTTTAACTCAAAAAACTCGGTAATGGTGATCGTCTGAGCAAAACTCCTCCCAAAAATGAGAAAATTTAAAATGAAATGTCGTTACTGCTCGAACAAGTTTCTCCTTCTAGTAGAATCCTTGTGGATATTTTGGAATTTCATACAAAAAGTATATCATGCTTTGATATGCTACCTTCCGCCTATCTAATAGTACACAGATTCAATCCTTCAGAGTTACAAATGAATTACTTAAAGTGTCCTTATGATATTCAAGAAAAAATAAGTTCTCATATTCAAGAAAAATGGTTCAACGAATGGTACGCATCTTGCATCGACTACTATCATAATTATTCTTATGATATTTAAGAGTCATGGAGCACTAGGATCTTCTTTCCTAATAAATCTGGAGTTGGGGTTATTGGTTTCCTAGCAAATTCAATCTCTTCATATGACCCATCATGAAAGCCTGGGAATATAAAATGGTAGTTTACCTCATGAAAATCCCATATTCGAAGTACCCATTCTTCTTAAGACTAGGTAAGTTTCAACAATGCATGTATAAAAGGATCCATTGGATTCTCACCTTTTCTGATCGCCCAACGAAAATTCCATATGATAGAGGTCTATATGTTAAAGTATATTACGCGGTAATAGAGTATGAGCATGAAAATAGAAAAGCAAAACCAACCCAGTATCTTATTCAAATATTTGATTTAGAGGATCCTAATGAGCAACAATAAGAATTGTTTTCAAAATGACAAGAATTAGTTAGTGATCCTGCTTTAGCAAGAGCCCTCGATTTTTTCAATATTTATCATCAAATGTGGGCTTTAATTGAACAAGGAAGAACATTAATGTATTACGGGAACACTACTTTCATCTATCATAATGAGTTCAGAAACATATGAAAGTAGAGGGAGCTACTTCAAAAGATGTCTTTGATTACCTCTTCAATGTTGGGTTGGAAAATTCTTATTAGAAAAATGAAAGAAATATCTTCATGAATTATTTGAAAAGTGGGATCCAGGACATCTTTAACTTGATGAAGCTTTTGATGATTATTTAGATAATGATGGACTGGAAGACACTACTAGAGATGAAGGCATGCGGAATCTCAATATGGATTACTAGTTTGTTAACATTAAAGGCTCTGAAAAACTGTTGCTCCATTATTGTACTATTTTATCAAGTGTCAAGTCAATAAAATAATGTTGTCCACTGTAGCCATGTGAGGACAATTATAGTCTTGTGAAAATATCAATGTGTACTGTAGCCTTAGGGCATCCTATGTAGTCCATCTCCTCTATAAAAGGAGATGCTGAGTGTTGAGAAGGGACATGGTCATTTGTACACACGTACACAAAAGAGAAGTCGAGTATCTCTATTTATCTATGAGCAAGTGTGTCTAATGATCTTAGTTGTTTAAGTCCCTCTTCAAATCTTTCCATTATAATATTTCCAGTTTTAAGCTTTCAATGAAAAAAGTTTCCCTGAAAGGAACATTTATAAGTCGAACTTCATGTCTTAAGTATTATAATTTCTTGATTAAAGTTTCATTATCCTTAAAAATACAAAAACAACTTGATAAGTGACTATGGTTCGAAGTAGGAAACAGAACGGATCTATGTTGTGCCTGATCGAAGGAAAGTGGGTTGAGATTAGCTATCTCTGTAAACTAGAAGCTAGAGGAACGCCAGGGTCCAACACCGACTAAGTTCAGGTAATGGTCGAAACTCTCTAATTAAGCTTTATTATTTTGCTAAGCATGGTTGGCCTCTAATCACAGAAAATATAATATTTATTATATAAGTTGTAGGTTCTGATAACTAGTACCAATGAAGTAATTATAAGAAGTTCAAACATTAATATAAACATAGTTTAGTAGAAAACAAAAACCCAAAACTTTGAGTATTTGCATTTTGAACTCCATCTGGGTCAACAACAAAATTTTCCTAAAGTTCTGGGTCATAAAAATAAATATTTATCACCTACAAATTATTTAACCCTAATAGATGTACCCCGAAAAGCACTTATGCTAAACTAAGGAGTCCCAAACATATTTTTCTAAAAAAGTGAAGTCGATAAATAATTACACCACACCTCAGTGGACCAAAAGGGAATTTTTTCTATATCTCATCCCACCTGATTTTCCCACTAAGTTATGGCCAGTGAAAATTTTTTTGAGCACAATAAAGGCACTGGGAAACTTCCTAATGCCAAGAGAATAGTGGAAAATTTGCCATTGTCATAATACAATGGAAAATTTCCCACTTTCTTAATCATCGCAGAAAATATTCCACTATATTACTATGCACAGGGAAAATTCCAAATGGCAGATTGCGGTGGAAAACCAGTAGAAAAATTGCCACCTCACAAACAAGTGATGTTTTCTTTGTAGTATCCCCAAACAATACACACACATCTTAAATTGTAATAATCTATAAACATATAACTGTCTATCATTCAAATACCACATATGCTTGTCAAATTAAAATGCGTCTTGTAAAGACAATTACTGGTCTTGTAAAGACAATTACTGGTACTTGAACAACATCAAGTAGTTCCAAACTTGTTCCTTAATAATAGTACATATACCTCCCTATGCAATTAAATATTACCCCTAGATAACAAAATATATCACCCAAGCAATAAATGATGTTAAGCTACACTTCACTTGTATCAAAATATACATCTAAGTATGCATCAGTATACACGATTAGAGAGGTTAGCATGAAAATATATAAATTACTAGAAGAGCATATTCTTGTTAACCATAATGATGTGAGTGAAACTCTAACATCATCATCATCATCTTTATCATCATATTCATCATCATTCTTATCGTCACCACCATCCTTATTTTCATCCAATGAATCTAGCACCACTCTTGGTACTGGGATATAAGGACGAACGGACTTCATAAGCGAATGTTATTCCACTGTTTGGGCTAGCATATCTTAAGTTGCTTTTGCATACTTATCAATTTTCTTTTATTGTTTCTTGGGTTTTGCTTGCTTTGCTTTTAATTTTGTTTGCATACAATCTAAGACCTTCTTTTGATTATCCAACTCAACATTTGACCTTTTGTTTTCCTGAACTAAAGTGGGAACGATGTCATGCACTAGAACATTTCTGTTTAGTTTAAGCTTCAGCTAGGCCATGTACAAATTACACATAAGTAAAATGCAATGAAATATACATGTTAAGAATTACTTGTAGTAGTAGCTAGGCCAACTTCGTCATTTAAAATACCTAGAGAGAACAAGGAATAAAGAATTACTTGTAGTAGTGAAAAGGATAGAAGAAATTAGAGATAGCTTAGAGATGAAACATGATATTAGATATATTGGTGTTCAATTATGTATAAACCATCTATCTATATAAATATATCTAAAATTGAGTGCTTCCATATACACTTGACAAGGGGCACATCTCTATTGGTTATATGATTATTAACAGATTATTAATGATGGCTACTAAGGGTTCTCACAATGCAAAGGATAACATGAAAAAAAAAAACATATATAACATACACCATTCCATTATTAACAATTAACTACTAATCACTTATGGAATTAATTAAGAAAACAATTGCTAATTGTATTGATGAACCTTTTTATTGTGCCCCTTCTTAAATTTTATACGAAAATTTCATAAAAGAATATTATATGCTTCTTTAAAACTAAAATTTAATATATGCTTCTTCAAAACTCTCCACTACCGTTTCTAGTTTGCCTTTTTTCTTGGGTTACTAAATTGGAATTCATCTATGACAAAATTAATTATATTATTAAATAATTACTAAAATAATTAATTAATAAATGTCATAATCTATTCTCATTCTAATACCAAAAAAATCATCAAAACAAATATGAATACTAAATTCTAAAATTAATTCTCACAAACAATAACATCTCATAACTCAATAAACACATAAATGAATTAAGAAAAATTTAGCTTTCGACTTAAAAGCCATTCCTTTGGGTTTTTTTTTTTGGGATTAATCACCAATTCCTCAGTAGCATTTACAAAATTAACTACATAATTCAATAGTGAGTTAAAAAATATAAATATCATTATCAATTTCACTCCTTCCCCAGTCATGCCCCCTAACAAAGTCCATATGAAAAAAATTTAAAAACTCATAATATTTGTCATCCTTTTTATTTACAATAAAGTATGCTACAATTTTTTATTATTATATGAAAATAGTAGAGGCCGTATGCATATTTTTTAGCCTTAAAATTATTTTTTGTTCAAATGCATGCAAGCAATTAAATTAAACCATTTGATTTTTAGATGCCACAACTAATTATTACAGCAACATTTCATATTGAATACATACATCTCATTCCAGGCAAACTCTCACATGCATAGCAAATGAATAAATCAATGACTATGAGGTCAAAAAAAAGGGGATTACTCATGGAAGCAGTCCAAGAGTTCAATTATAACACATCAACTAATATATGTGTACAATTTCATTATTTTCAATATTAGAAGGTAAATTTTTATGTAATTATCCCATTGAACACATGAGCAAAAGATAACATTCTTTGCAAAGAGTAATAATGCTTATGTATAATACTAATAACAATAAAAGTATCCTACTAATTTCAAAAATTCTTAATTACATTTTGAAGGGAATTGTTTGTATTCAAATGTTTTCATTAACTCATTGCTCATCATCAACTTTGTGACAAACTTTTAAATCAAGATATTACTTTCAAGTCTTGCAATTATGTATTGCTAATTTTTTAAATATATTCTTCCTCCCACTTTTTCCCCCTAAGAAATTAATAGTCTTTAAAAAGAAATACAAATATTAGACAATGTGTTTACAACTAATCATGCCAATTTCACAATTGGATTGTCACACATAAATCTAAATCAAAATGTGCAACACATGGATATAGCACTAGCGTAAAAGAAAAATGAGTTGCCCAAGCAAAGAAACCACAAAAGATCAGATGACATCGTTGCTTAATTCCAATGTGCAACAATTCCCAATCAATCATATGAAAATTTTGCATTAAAAAGATAAAACTGGGGTTTTATGATCTTAAGCAATAAGAAAGAATATCATGGATAAGAACAATGGAATTCAAAAGCAAGGGAATCATCTTGCATAGTTGACCTTACTTTTAGTTCAATTCCACTCCCCTTCTATTGTCTTCGTATAGTACTTTTGAATAGGGAAAAGAAATCTCAAAGAAAGAACCTTTTAGACCCAAAAGAAGACAATAAGGATATGAATTTCAAAAACAAAAAAAAAGGGAAAAGTGGAACAACCAAATGAAATATAAATTAGAGATATGTAATATTGCAAAGGCAATAAATAGCAGAAAATATCTGAAGTATTAGCAAAAGAAGAGAGTGGTACTAGCAACGTGTGTTCAAATTGAGCGTTGTGCTTGCTATATGTCGTAATAGCAGTCCATCCATCGAACCACATTCATAATGAAAGAACTTGCAACAACAACCCACTCATAATCAAGCAATAACCCACTATACAAATAGCAAACCCACTCGTAATTAAAGAAGAACTTCCAACAATAACCCATTAATAATTAGAACTAAGCAATGAGATTCTAAGCGGCTAGCAAGACTAACAAGGGGAGGAGTATGCTACTTTGATCATAGAAGAACTGGACCAAAGAAAGATTAGGTATTTGAGGTACTGTGGTGTATGTTATTCGCAGATGTATGTTATTCAAGATGAGGTACCATGGTACCATGGTGTATGTTTTTCGTATAGGACACTGTTCTTATTGATAAGACCAGAGAGGGAGTTAATGAAAAGTTAGAGCGTTGGGGACTTACACTAGAGTCTAGAGGTTTTAGAGTAAGTAGGTCGAAAACTGAATACCTACATTGTTGTTTCAGTGGAAGGGAGGATGCGGGGGGAGAAGTCACCATTGATGGGACGACGATACCAAAGGTCGAGAAGTTTAAATATCTAGGCTCGATCATTCAACCAAATGGGAATATTGATGAAGATATTAACCAACGTATAAAAGTGGGTTGGCAAAAATGGAAATATGCTTCAGGTGTGCTATGTGATAAGAGGATGCATATAGGATTAAAAGGCAAAGTTTATCGTAAGGTAGTTAGACCTGCTATACTGTATGGATCGGAGTGTTGACCGATAAAAAAGACACAAGTTCAAAGGTTGATGGTAGCAGAGATGATAATGCTTAGGTGGATGTGTGATTATACGAGAATGGATAGAACTAGGAATGGAGTTATCAGAGACTTAGTTAAAGTAACTTTCATCGAAGATAAGATGAGAGAGACAATACTCAGATGATTTAGCCATGTGAAAAGAAGGAGTGTGGACGCTCCAGTGAGGAATTATGAAAGGATTAACATCCCCGAAGGAAAAAGAGTGAGGGGATGACCAAAGAAGAGTTTGGACGAGGTGAGTAGAGCGGACTTGAAAGTTGTAGGATTGACAGAGGACATGGCTCAGGATAGGAGACTATGGCAGGATAGGATTAGGATCTTAGATCCCAGACAGTTTGCCACCTGATTTGGTTGTGGTTTTTCGGTTGAAATAGGGTTGTGGTTGTGGTAGTGGTTGTGGTTATGTTTGTTTGTCGGTAGTACATTCATTTGGGAAGAATTATTGTTTGCCTCCCTCTGTTCATTAAGGTATAATACCTTCCTTATGTTGTATATTTGTACTTATGTTGTATTCATTTTTACATAGTTACAACCACCTGATTTATTACTATTTCTTAGTTCATTCCCTGCTCGTATGCTTAGTTTTGGTTCCATTAAATGTTTCACAAAATTCTTTTTCAATAAAATGATTTCACAAAATCTTATTTTGTGGGTCTCTTGGATTCAACATCTCTACAGGTAAAGATGTCGGTAGAGGTAAGGTTGCCTACATCTGAATCTCCCCAGACCCTGTGAAAGCGGGACCCACACTGGGAGGTGTTGTTGTTATTATTTGAGGTACTATCACATCTTCATCTAATTACGTGTTGATGTCAATTTCATCATTATCAATTTATTCATAATCCCATAAACGCCTAAGCTATATTAACATTCTAACTTCTGTTGTTGCTCATTTTATTTATTATCTCATCTGAAATGGTAAAGAGGTGGACAAAATAGAATATAAAGACAAGACCTTATTCAATTTGTTAGTTTGTGAACATATTTCAAAATCTTTCTACCTAATTAAGTTGTCCCGAGATAGCATTCGACACAAATTATATGCAAGTAGATACTTGTGTCATTCAATGTTTGACTTGAAAACCAACTTATTTTGTAGAAAATATTGAACAAGAAAAATGTCCATTTTGTGTCAGGGTTATATTTCTCTCATTAATGTTGTTGAGTCGAGATCATTTCTTATTATCTTACAATTGTGTTAAACTTTCTATGGAGAAGAAAAAATAGCAGAAATAGGAGAATTGCAACAATAACAACCAACAATGCCACTATCCTGTTGTTATCTTGGTTTTTGTGATGGATTATTGCATCCATTTATGCAAATATAGCCATCTTCCTTTACCACTAATGAGCATCTTCTCTTTGCATTAACCATCTATTTCGATGCTCAAAAGTCTCACTTACGGATGGTCAGGTTTGTAGTACAAACCTCCCGGGAATTAAGTTATTAGTTAAGATTAACCTTTGTCTTTGTTTTATAATTAATTTTTGCAATCACTAAGGCTTCGCTTGGACCTTAGAAAATTTGGTGGAAGGAAAAAAATTGAAAACTTAACTTTTTTTTTATTGTGTTTAGTTTAGAGAAAATCACAAAGAAAAAAAAACATGGTGGAAAAATGATTAGAAACAAGTGATAAAATTTTTCTCATAAAATTATGAGGAAAGTTTGGGAAAAGTTCCCAAAAGAATTCCTGACATCCTTGCACTACTTATATGACATCAACATGATTCAAGTAATTCATCAACATTTAAATTTCTCATCCAAATTCTTATGTTTTTATTCTCAATCCAAACAAGAGAAACAAATGCACTTCCTCCTTACTTTTTTTTCCTTCATATTTTTTTCCCCTCAACTTTTCTTTCTATTAAATTTTTTAGCAACCAAACGGGGCCTAAGAAATATGCTCCAAGAAACTAAACTGCATCTATAATCACCTTAAATTTTCAAACGAATAATACTCAATTTGACAATAGAAATAGGAGAAACAGAGAATTAAAAACATAGAAATTCTCATATCATTAGCCAAAATTGAACCTAAGCTTTCAAATTTGGCAAAATCAAAGCAAATTACAACACTATCATATCCAAGCATTCAACAATTTATGCACACATTTTAGAGAGAGAAATAGAGGAGGGCAAGAGGTGCCTAGATTGTCGTCTAGAGAAGAGAGATACCAAGTTGATGGGTGGACAACCATAAGTAGATGCTCTGGCATTAGCATATCTGTCACATGAACCAAGCTTCAGCTGATGGACTGGGAGGACTTTAATCAATGGATTGTGAGGAGTGGCATGAACCGAAGAATGCTGACGACACAATGGCAACCCAACTAAACGTCTGTAACTAGCAATCGGCAGTGGGCACTAGACTATTAGCTTGGTTTAGGGTTCTTTTGGGTTGGATTCACAGGGGCTTGCTATTAGTAGAACGAAGAGGGTGAAGGCCTAGCTAGCTAATTAGCACCCATGAGAATCGTGGTGAGTTTGTGAAAAAATTGTGGGTTTCTTTTCTTTTTTTATTTTTTTTGAAATTTTGTGGTGATATTTGGGTTGGGGGAATATAAAAAATTAAACATTTGTATTGGTCTGATTTACGGGGGGATGGGTAAAAATATTTTGGTGGGGGGAAATTTCAAGAAAAAATGAATTCAGTGGAAAATTAGTT
The DNA here is from genome assembly GCA_017589665.1 of Selenicereus undatus. Classification (NCBI taxonomy): domain Eukaryota; kingdom Viridiplantae; phylum Streptophyta; class Magnoliopsida; order Caryophyllales; family Cactaceae; genus Selenicereus; species Selenicereus undatus. The sequence continues at coordinate 8,567,795 of JACYFF010003369.1, read as the reverse complement.
GGAAATAAGACTTTAAAAAACTAAAAGAAATGCAAAAACATTATGGTAGGAATTCAATGGGAGACTTTCCACTGTATGTATAGTAGCAAGAAAATAGTATGAAATATAAAGTAGTGGGAATACAATAGGAATTCTCACTGTATTTTTTCAGTGGAAAAATTATAGTAGGAAATTTGATGACTTTTTGTAGTATACGTGTTTTTGTGAAGAATATAAAGTGATTGTCATCTCACATTCAAAAAATAAGAGGTCCTGAGCATGCATATAAGGCTAATACTCCACCAACTGTCAATTTGTTTTGAGTTGGAATCTGACTTGACTTATATGCATAGCTTGGTGGTGTTAAAGTTCTAATTAACGTAAAGTTTAACAGTTTTCCAAGCAACTTATGCATTCCTATTGTTTCTCACTCACGCACCCCCTAGGCCTCGCCTAGTTGGCGTCTGTAGCTAATAGCTCGAGGCCTCCAAGGAGTGGAGAAACTTTGTACTCTAAGGACTTCACATCTACTATTCAAAGTTTGAGCTCCGAGACAAATGCAACTCTCCTGCACCCCTTGATTTGCATCATTTTCTTAACAATATGCTCTCTAGAACTAATTTACGCATATTAAGCTCCATAGCTAATGCAATCAACCTATAGTTGTTTCATCTTTGATACACTATCAATAAGGAAAAACCATACATTATTGATTATGAGACTCATTACTAGATATCCAAAATAAAGTACCATTACTCAAACAAAGCTTGCTATCAGTTCGAGTTCTCTGTATACACAAGGTTGTGGTGCGTTAGATTATAAAACAGTTCTTGATCCATCAACCGTTAGTTTAAGTTTTTGGTTGAGATGGTTCTTGAGCATGGTATAAGAGCATTTGTTTTTTTTTTTTAAAAAAGCAAAGGTGTGGTAAAAAGGAAACCTACTTCCTATTATATTCCTAGACCTCAAATTAGGAATTTAAGTCTTTCACTCATCCATCCATTTTTCTACAACACTTGGATGAGACAATTTCTCAATTGCAAGTCTAATTTCTTCCTTCTAGAGATCATGCAATCAATTCTATTCTGATTTCATTCAAAGACTCATCTTGAACAACCATAGAACCTCCATCTCAAGACAATTAGAGCAAGTCTTTTGCTGAATTTTTCTAGGGGTTCACTTCACTGCAAGTCCCTATTGCTTTCGAAAGTTCACTGTTCTGCTGGGTTTTTGATTCCTTGTTGTTGACTCATATCCGAAACTTCCACTCTGGTTAGGTTTATTCTAATATGAAATTAATTTCTATTGCCTCTATTCTTCTACTGGCCCACTCTATTTGATACTTGTTCTTATGTGAGATTTTGGTGGTATCCTCCTTTGAATTGCATTTCTATTATTTGGGTTAGTGAAATTTTCTTGAGTTGGAATTCGTTGTTGCCCTTGGCAGTCCAAATCATATTATTGGAAGATATATTGTAATGGAAAAAGTGGAATTCATTCAACCCATTAGGACCACTTGTACTGTTTAAATTATGCGATGTGGTCCCCAGAGGTGTCAAGTTTTCTAGAAGGAAAAAGACTGTGGAGAATTTATTCGGGTTTTACCATTAAACGTATAAAGGGAAACGATGAGGATGGCAGCACATACTAGGAGAGACTTGAGCATTGGGATAGTAAAAATCATCAAATTCTTACTTGGATTCACAAAACCTCAATCTCATCCATTAAGCATCAATTTGCTCATTTTGAAACAGCTAAAGAAGTCTAGGAATTGTTGAGTACATGGTATTCCACAACCAATGTAGTTCACCAGTATCAACTCCATAAGGCTCTCCACAATATAAAACAAGTATCTGGGCAATCAATCAAAGAGTTTATGTCTCAAATGCAAGCTATGTGGGATCAATTAGCGTTGTTTGAGCCTTCATTTGAAAATACTAAGGATGCAAAAAAAATTATAAATACCATGACAATCTTCGAGTTTTACAATTTCTCGTGGCATTTACACATTCATATGAACCTATTCGCATCTTTATACTACATAGAGGCTCTCTTCCTACTCTTGAAACTGCCATGTCGGAACTGCTATCAGAAGCAACTCATCTCAACATCTTCAATCGCAATCCCAACACTAGTGATGCCAATAATGTTCTAGTAGAGCCTTACAAAGCCAATAATTTTGCTAAGTTCTCTACTTATTTTGGTTAATTCTTTGGGAAGTTTTGTAACTATTGTATAGATTCTAGCCATGTCATTTTAGAATGCATTAATTTGAGGTTCAAGAAAAACTAGGGTAATACTTATCTCAAATGCCATGAGTACCTTCGACAACCCCAAATTGCAGAGGCAGTGGCAGATGAATCATCTCTAACATTTTCCTTGAGTGATATTGAAACCATATTGAGACAACTCACTACAAATTCAAATCAAGTTGCATCATCATGAAGGAAGTTCTCAAGGACCTAATTCTACTACATCTGCAATAGTTTCTGTTACACCCTTGTACTTTATCCCCATGTTTTTTTTAATTATTTAATCACATAACATTTGATTCTGTTGTGTTCGCTTCTAAAACAACTCCCGTAAAAACCTCATTTTACTCATACAACAGATAATTATGAATTGAAAGGTAGTCGTGTTGGCAACATATCCACCCCATACTCATCATTAGTTGATGCTTTCTTGATCCTCGACTATCTCTTATATCTATTGATCAATTGTGTGAGCATGGTCTTGAGGGGAAATTTTTAAATCATGGTTGTGTTGTACAGGAACCACAAACAAGGAAGTTAATTGGGACATACTGTAAATTTGGTCATTTATTTAAGTCAGTTTGTCATGCTTTACCGCCAAATTCTACAGTTCGTCGTTGTGATGTTGGTGCTATGTCAAACAACTTTTGGCATTCCAAACTCGATCATGTTTCAAATTCTTGGTTACATCATTTCGTTTCTACATAAGTTCTAGGTCAAGTTAAGTGTACTACTTTTAATTATCAAACTTATCAACAAACAAAATTTCATGCCTTGCCTTTTAAGAATAGTAACTCTATTTTGGGAGCACCTTCTAATCTAGTATACTATGATATTTAGGGTTCTTCTCCTAATATTACGATGGAAGGCTCATGTTATTTTCTAATATTTATCAATGATTTTACACAATATACGTAGATTTATCTTCTCAAGAGCAAATCTAAATTGCCTCATATTTATTACAATTTTGCTACCATGATTTCTACTCAATTTTCTATCAAGATAGACCTTTCATTCAAATAATGAAAAAGAGTACAGGGAGCAAAATTTCTTATTTTTCTAGCACAGCTAAGAACTGTTCTTCAACATTCATGCCCTAGGACATTACAACAAAACGGTTGTGCAGAGAGGAAACACAAACCTATTCTTAATACTGTCCATGTTTACTATTTTTTACTGCTTGCATGAAATGCTTCCGGGGTGAAGCTACATTACAGTAGTATAAACCATCAATCACATTCATTCCCCTATTCTTGTAAATAAGGCTCCATATGACTGATTATATGGTGATCTTCCGAATTATGACATTCTTCGAGTTCTTTGTTGTGCTTGCTTCGTAATGTTTTAACCCCATGACTGGCAAAATTGGAGCCACGATTACGACTATGTTGTTTCCTTGGATATGGCATTGAACGCAAAGGATATAGGTGTTGGGATCCCTTCTCTAAATGGCTTAGGATTTCTCATCATCTTGTCTTTTGGGAACATGAGATGTTTTGCTCACTATCTGCCTTTTGATTTATCAACGCCTCAAGCTTACTATTTTCCTGATCTTACCATTGATCTTTTTCTAGCTACTAATGATATACATGCAGAATTGCTTCGTTCCAATTTGGAGGAAACAACATCTACACAGAATTCTAGTCTTGACGGTTTTAGTGAACATGTTAGTATACCATCTAAAACAACAAGATCAAGTGAAGACGATAACAATGATTCATCTACAACATCAACATTGTGATTCTCCTATCTCTATTTATAAGACTACCACTATTGTTCCATTGTTGCTGACATTTATGAACCCAGCATATTTTGAATAGCACAAAATGAGCCAAAGTGAAAACTTAATGCTTTGCACAAGATGCACACCTGGATCTTCCTCCTAGAAAATTTACCATAGCATGTAAATGGGTATATAAAGTTAAGACTCAATCAGATGGCTCAATTGAGAGGAACACAACTTGGCTTATTGCAAACGGATATAATCATGAATACAGGATTGATTATGAAGAGACATTCGAACCAATTGCTTGACTCACCTCAATCAGAAGTTTGTTAGCTACTGTCATTGGATAAAAGTAGGGACTTCATCAAATGGACTTGAAGAGCGCAATTCTAAATGATGATCTACGTGAGGAAGTGTACATGAAAACTCCACCAGGTCATCATGGCACTAGATAAGGTATTTCGTCTTCGTTGAGTCGTGTATGGCTTAAAACAAGCCCTAAGAGCGTGGTTTGCCAAGTTTAGTTCCACAATTCACTGTTCTAGCTTCTGCTCCTATCCATATGATAATGCACTCTTTATTCATCATACTGACAAAGTTTATGTCCTTTTATTACTTTATATTGATGATATGATATCAGGGGATATGATATCCAAGGAATCCAAGACTTGAAGCAGTCCCTCAGATAAGAGTTCAAATGGAAGGATCTTGGCTTTATGAACTAATTTTTGGGTTTACAAGTGTCTTATGACTTAAAATGTTACTATTTATCACAAGTTAAGTAGGCTAGTGACCTTGTGATTCATGCTGGATTCACAGACAACAAAATTGCCGCAACTCGTCTTGAGACTAATGATAAATTCTTACCAAGGATAGATCACTATTAAAGGATCCAACTCTTTACAAACAACTAGTTGGTAGCCTTGTCGACCTCACCGTTACAAGACCCAACATAGCATATGCTATCCATTTAGTAAGCCAGTTCATAGCTATTGCACGCACCACACTTTTTGTAGCTAAGCTCCGCATTATCTGATATATAAAGGGCACATTATTTCAAGGGCGTAATTTCCCTTTAACTTTCCTCTAGAGTTAAAGGCATATTCAGATTTTGATTGGGCTGGTGATTCTACAAATCGATGTTGAACTATTGGCTACTATTTTATTCTAGCTGACTTGTTCATTTCATGGCATAGCAAGAAACAAACAGTACTATCTCATTCCAATACTGAAGCATAATATCGAACCCCTGCTGATACCATTTCTAAGCTTGTCTGGTAATAGTGGTTGTTGGAAGATATGGGGCGCATCAACTTAAACCAACAACACTTTACTGCAACAATTGAAGTGCGATTCAAATCGCTCACAATGATGTCTTCCATGAAAGAACAAAGCACATTGAAGTTGATTATCATTTCATTCGACAACACCCTCTAAAAAAAAGTCTTTCTCTCACCTCGACCTCTTCTATTGAACAAGTTGTTGATATCTTCACTAAGTCACAATTACCTGGTCAATTTCATCAATTGGTTTCCAAACTCAAAGTAACAAGATGTCATCCTGGGTTTGAAGGGGGGTGTTAGCATATCTACATATGTCTATAAATCCTTTAATTTTATTCTCCCATGATTTTAGTCTACAATCTTGATCATGACTAGTTCTAGAATATTTCCTTCTGAATTTAGATTGTGTTCTTGTGTTTATATATCCCTTGTAATAGCATTGTGAAATATAATGCATTTTTCAATCACATATTAGTTCTATTATGAGTGAAAGGTCTCAATTTTGAATCTTACCAGCTCCCATGTTTATTATGTAAGGTATAAAGGGGTCTTTACATCATCTATGCTTCAAATTCAAAGGGTATTCACATGAGGGGCGTATCAGAGTATAAGACCAATTCATGTGTCTTCAACCATTAGTTTAAGCATTCGATTGAGATGGTTCTTGAGCATGGTGTAAATTAAATACCATTCCTCCACAAATATATCCAACAAGCTAAGCCTAATGGAGATGGTTCTAAGCTTTGAAAAAGAACATAAGAATAATGTAATTAAATAGTCCTAATTGGGACGCAAAGAGATGATATTGGAACTATATGGGACTTTTAAGTTTTGAAAAAAACCAGATACATATCCATAATCCATTGATCTGAACAAATTCGCTTCTTTATAAAGAAAACCTTGTCAATTAGTGGGCCATTCCTAAGGAGATATATACTTGTTTTTTCTCAGTTTTTGAATCAAACTACCACCAAGGTTTCAATTATGTTCAAAACTACGACCCACTTTTTTGTAACCCAACTTTACCATCAACCTTTAAACTGAGGCCCAAAATTACCACCCCAAACCCATGCGACAGGCTACAATAGGTTATTTAGGTTTTTCTTTTTTTTTACCAGTTATGTTACTCTATTAATTAGACAAGAAGAGAGAGAGAGAAAAACTAATAAAGTCAATACCCATTCTCCCCCCCCCCCAACCACCAAAGGTTTCATCTTCTCCACCCTAAAGCCTTTGAAATCACTACGTAGCCAAATTAAGGAAGAGGATCATAGTAATTATCAAAATTCCTTTGCAATTACTTATCCCTATTCTAGTTCAAGCAACAAAATGCTGGAAAAATCGTTACTTGGAGTGGTGGAAGATGTCAAGTTCAGTTGTAAGAAGCCCAGCGCATGCTTGCAAATCATGCCTAGGTTTTGCGAATTGTGAGAGGATATGTCATTGTGGTGTGAGATGCATGGCTATAACAAGCATAACAAAGAAAAATCCAATTCAGAGATATGGAAGTTGTAGAAGCTTTGACAGGGCTCGGGGGTGTGACTTCTTTGATTGGGTTGATGATTCCTTATGTGATAGGGTTAGGTCAACTGTGGTGGGATTAATGCCTCAGGACGATGCATTAACTGTAGAGAATGAGCAGTTGAAGAATCTTATCCAACAAAATGAAGTTGGAAAAAAAGAGATGATGAGGATAAGGGACAAGAATAGCAAGCTCAGAATAGAGATTCATGCTTACCAAAACAAAGAAAGGGTGATGATGCTTGTGATGATGTTGGTTGTCATTATATTTGCAATTACGTTTGTGTTATTGGGAGGGGGCAAAGCAAGGCCTATGTGATGGCCAAATTAAGGGGTTTTGAAGAATTTTGGTGTTTGGAGAAGCTATTGGTGGAGGAGGATGGTGCAAATTTTTTAGAGGACAATGTGTATTTGCAGGACATTTTTTGCATGACAATGTGCCCTTGGAATGCTATGAAATAGAAGGGAAACTACACAAGATTAATAGCTTTTGGGGAGGATAAAGTGTAATTGTAATTGCATGTTGTAATGTTAGAGCTTCTTCAATGTACTTAACCTATGTAGATTGTTGCATCTGTGGGATTAGAATGAATTTTGGTTGAACTAAAATGCAAGTGTATTATGCTAATTTAAGCAATAAAGTATTGGAATGCAATTGTATTATTATGATTCAACCAATGAATTATTTTGTTGATTATTAGCAATCTAATATGCAAAGTAGATTATTTTGATTGCCATAAAAGCTTCATTAATGTTTATAGTACTTCAGTATATAACCTCCAAAAAGATTGCGTCTTTGTAGTCACAATTACCAAACTAACAAAAACTAATAAATGGGCAGTATTTACACTTTCATGTCTCTGTGTACAAACCAATGAGATCAAAAATGACATAGTTACTATTTCATGGCACTATAAACACACAAAAAGGTAAATGAGCAAAATGCCTTGAATATATGCAACTCATGCATCTAATCTTACAAAAGTGATACTATACTGGGAACTAATGACATCCCCAGGCTGATATCTCCTCACTGGAAGCTTGGTTCTTTGTAGATAAGCATAGAAGATATGGTCGTAGCTGCTGATTCAGTAATAGTGTCCTAAAATTGTGCAACAGTTTCAGGTGAAGCCGTTTCAGGAGCACAGGTAGTTGCACTGGGTTTGTTTGCAGTTTTAGTTGTTGATACATAAGCAGATACAGCAGAAACAGTAAATCCAAGAGTGGCTCCAACATATGTGACAGCACCAGATCAGTTTCAGACCCAATAGAAGCAGATTGTGCACAAGTAGAGCAGTCTTGAAATGAAGCTCCAATAGATGTTAAATTTTTTGATAAAAGAAGATTAAAAGATGATAAAAATAAAAAAAATTAACTTACCTTTTGTCTACATGCCTTCTTGTTATGATCGTATTCTTTACGTAGTGAACACTTAACGGTACCACCTAAACAGGATACAACTCTGTATTGGCTTTAAGGTCTTCTTTCCCCTTCTTCAAGCCTCCTTTCAGACTGATAATTGCTTTTCTTTTTCTATTTGAAAATAGGGGCAACTATTGGCTGATCTTCAAACGGTGACCATAGGTTTGGCCCATTTACAGGCTTGAAAGTATACGCATACGTCTTCGTAAGCATTGTAGTATAGTAGCGCATAATAAACTGTATTGGATTTATGTTCTCCTCCTTCATCACTGCTAAAACATGATGACAAGGGATACCACTTAAGCTCCAAGTATTACAAGTACATGTCTTCTCCATAACGCCAACTACAAAACCTTCACTTCTATGCGTAACACTGTGCATAGCATCTCCTCCTCTACTTGCATGCAACCACCTACATAAATCTTTATCCTTATCCAGCTCCTTCAATATCACAGGACATATATCTTGGTGGTAATTATCTACCATTGACTTCCGAAAAGCAGCTGTTGTCATGACTTTGTTAAAGATGTTATCAAGCACAGTCCACATGGGCATAAACCTTTCTTCTATGATGAATGCATTGAATATCTTGGCCATATTGTTATCAACTGAGTCACATTTGGCATATGCTTTGAAGAAAAGCCGACAAAAATGCATAGGTTCTGTTTTTCACCAAGAATTCCCATGCACCAACATCCAACTCTTTCATCTACTTAACATACTTATTGTAATCAACCTCATTAGAAGACTTTACGAATCTCCAAAACTCATCTCTACATTGCAAACCCCTCCATTTCTTGCTTAGATTAGCATACACATGCCTTGCACATTAATAACACATGTTTAAACAAGGATAAAAAATACAAAAAATATCAAATGTAGTAATGGTTGCAAAACTTAAATACATCATAACTGATAATAAGTAAATTACTATAATTAAACTGTGAATATAACTTGAAACATAAATAGATATACCTTTTGTTGATCTGAAATAATAGTCCATCCATGTCCATCTTCTATTCCCAAGTCATCCACCACGAATTGCATAAACCAATGCCATGTTTCTTTATCCTCACTTTGAGCCACACCCCATGCAACGGGGTACATTTGGTTGTTCGCATCTCAACCTACTACAGCCAAAACTTGTCCATTCCATGGCCCTGTCAAAAAACATCCATTAATGCTCAATACTCTTCTACGCCATTCTAAAAATCCTCTCTTCAAAGGACCTAGACATACATAGAGACTCTTGAACACAAAATTGCCATCTCCATTATTTTCTAATGCAATCCTAACTGTGAAATCCTTATTCTTGCTCAGAAGCTCATTTGCATAAGCTCTTATCATGCCAAATTGAGCCTTGTAATCCCCTAGAATTAATGTAAAAGCCTTTGCTCAAACTCTAAAACATTTAGACATAGTAGCCTTGTAATTGTACTTCGTCTCAATCAAGTGTCTTAGCTCCCTCACCTTTAAGCTTGGTTGAACCTCCAATGTCTCTATGTATTTACGTAACAACTATCTAGTTGGCATCTTCCTTTTGCCTCTCTCAAAGATAAAAGGGATGCATCTATGAGGATTAGGCATTTTCTAATTTGGTCAGATTGCTCACGTTGTGGTTTAGATGCCCACAAGAACTAATCACATCCCTCTCCATTACAGAATGCTTGAAATCTTTTTCTGTCACTATATGTCATCCTAATATCATAGCCTTTCATTATACGATAGTCCTCAACGACTTCTTTGAATTGCTCTTTGTCAATGAACTTAATACCTACTTCTAGCTTCAATCCCTTATTTGATGAGATGGGATTGTATCGAGGGTATGTCATTATTTTCCCCCCATCCCTTTGTCACCATCATCACCATCATCATCATCACTTTCACCACTTACAGGGCTATCCGCATCATTAGAATCTTGGTAGTATGCATATATATCATCAAAAGCATTCCTTTGTCCCCAATTCTCTCTGTTCTCAACCCTAAGTTCAACTAAATCAGCAACCACTTTATCATGCATCCTCTTTTTTTCCCCTCTAATTCGAGCTACTTCCTCATCTTCAACTTTAGACCCATACTCCTCATGCTTATCATCAGCCCTACAATCACTCTCTCCATCATTTGATTCATTATCATTGTTAGCAGATACATCACTCTGAGGTTCATCATTATGCTCAATGGGGAAGGATACATATTCAAAGTTTTGCTGAGCACAATCAACTAACACACTTCTTCATCACTTTCAATAGACACTAAGCTATTTTCAAATGGTAATTTTAGCTTCCTATAGTATATTTTCTTAATCTTTCTTTCACTATACCCTAACTCAATAACAATGCCCTTTATGTTATCAGCACTTAAGTAATTAGTGTCACATTCAATGTTTTTCATCTCCCTCAGACCATACACAATCCATGGTGCACATGTAATATAATTTTGACTGACATTTCTACAAATGTATTGCAGATACAACAATTTGAAAATGTAATTTTAGAGAAACTTATATACAGAACAAGGCATTTTGGGGTTTTAGTAGCAAAGGTATTAGATTTACAAAAATATGTCACCAAATTTGCAACAAAAAAAGTTGTTTTGCAAATGCTAATCATCAACTACTCAAACATAACCTTCGACACTTCAATTTTTCAATTTTTCTTGCCCAATTTCAAGTTCTTCAGAAATTCATGAGATACCTGGTGACGGTTTACAGATGCTCACAACAACCACTATTTCCTTGATGATGCTCTCAATCACATACTCCACTTCTACTCTTGATTTCAAAGATGAAAGGTAAGCCTTTAGTGTTCCATGTGAAGAGAATTATGGGATGGGAGGAGGATGAACTAGGGTTCGAGTTTTGCATCAGGCATTTGAAGAAAAAGAGTCCACTGTTTTGATCATTGGAGGGAAAATAAGAGAATTGAACCCTTCTTTTTAATTTTCCTTTTTCTCTCTCACTCTCTCTAATTAATATAGCTGCTAAAAAAAATTTCAAAACCAAATAACCTACTACAGCCGGTCAAATGGGTCTAGCATGGTAATTTGGGGCTTCGGTTTAAAGGTGGATGGTTAAGTTGGGTTACAAAAAAAGTGGGTGGTAGTTTTGAACATAAGTGAAACCTCGGTGGTAGTTTGATTCAAAAACTCCTGAGTTCTCACAAAGCATATAAGCATTACCCTTCCATGATATAGGTTCATATGAGGCTCCAATCCAAGATCGATTTGATAACGGGTAGAGTAACTTATTAATTTATAAGCATGCTTAAGACGGCCTCCTAAATGATATGTATTTCACTATAAGATGGATGTCTTAATTTAAAATTTGTATTATCATGTATTAAATTGAAGGATATGACCTAAGTCAAATTTGAGTCTCACTCTTAATTGACTCTGTCTTTCTCTCTCTCTGATTTGTGAACTCTGCAATCTTGGCTGACATCTGATGGCTATTGCAGGAGTTGAACCTCGTGAATTCTTATTGTTGTATTGTATTTCTGTTTTGTTTAGCAATTCATCTTTGTTTTCTGGACTTTTCGCATTCCATCGGTTTTTCATTATGATCTTCTTTTCTGGGATCCACGTGATTTGAGTTCCTCTCAACTGGGTTTCGTTGGATTTTGGGAGCTACTTTCTGGATTTAAGACATTTGAGATCTGCAAAGAGCTTCGAGTCGCAATTTCACCATCTTCTCGATTTCTTTGTTGGCTCTGTTTTTTGGAGCTTGTGTTCAGTCCGGCCAGCACAACCATCGGCGGCTTCGGGGGACCGGGGTTTGCTGTGTTGAGCACTCGAGAACAAGGCATTTGAACAACCCTTTCCCAGCACCAGGGTACCGAAGTTCAACCGACCTTTGCCCCAGCACCGCCACCCACTCCTAGCCTCTACCTCCAACCCTTTGGACCGTTGGGCAATCTTCCCCGAGCCTACTGTATTTGGCGTCAAGGTAATGGTGGGGTAAGGAAAGCAGGGCTACCCCTTACCATTTTTGTGAAACATCAGTCAATGCTAGCTTTTGAGTATTGTTTATCTTATTGATATTTTCGGTGCTTATTTTATTGCTTGCTTTCTATTTGTTTATTTTCCCTTTAACTACTCTCATTTTGATTGATATTTTTGGTGCTGATGTTTTCGTGCTTATTTTAGTGCTTACTTCCCTGATTTTGTTAGGATTATTAGAAATCATTTCCCATCTTATTCCTTTTTTGCTAATAATTTTGTTAGGATTATTAGAAATCATTTCCCATTTCAACCTATCGTTTTCCCATCTTATTACTTTTTTAGTACAATTGCGATTACTGACTCTACTAGTATTATCACCGCTATTATTAATATTATGATTAATTTGTTTCCAGTGTAGTTTGTTAAGCACTTTATCATTTTATCTCTATTTTTGACCTTGCTAGTAGTATCATTTAGCGCTAGTGCTATCTTTATCGCTATCGCCTAGTATTGATTCTCCCTTTTGCGTAGTATCTTGTTTACTCCCTTTATTTTGTTACCATTGTCAGTAGTATCACTATCATTAGTGTTGTTATTAGTTTCATTCGTTTAATTAGTTTTTGGTATAGTTATTTTGTGGGCCTTGTGTTATTTTTATTATCACTGTTATTGTTATAATTATTGTTTTATTATCACTTGGTTTTTGTGATAGCTCGTCCAACAGTGCAATCTTTGTTAGTAGCAACTCTGTTTTTATTACTGCATTGCGAGTGTTATCTTATCATCACCATTTTCATTAGTATTCGTGGGCCTTTAGTTTGTAGGCCTTTAGGGTGTTCAGGGGCCTCGTAGGCGTCTGCATCTTTGGCGAGTCATGTAGCTGCTTCAGCCTGTCCTCCGGGGAGTTTTGGGGTTAGGAGGGGGTTAGGGTTGCAGAAGGTACGCCTAGCGTCCTGGAATATTGGGTCTCTCACGGGTAAGTCGATAGAATTAGTTAAGTCTCTGCGTAGGCGTAAGATTAGTATAGCGTGTGTCCAGGAGACGAAGTGGGTTGGGTCTAAAGCTAGAAAGATTGATGGGTTCAAGCTTTGGTACTCGGGGTCATCCAAGGCGAAGAATGGAGTTGGCATCCTAGTTGTGAAGGATTTGGCGGACCAGGTGGTCGAAGTGAGGGGAAAGAGCGACCGGATTATGGCCATTAAGGTTTTGGTGGGTTCAGTTTTCATGAACGTGGTGAGTGTGTATGCGCCCCAGGTAGGCCTGCCGGATGAAGCTAAGAAGCTCTTCTGGGAGGATCTAGATGAGGTCATCCAGGAGATCCCTCAGAGCGAGAAAATATTCATAGGAGGAGATTTTAACGGACATATTGGCGCGAAGACAGCGGGTTATGAGGGGGTCTACGGGGGCTTCGGTTTCGGAGAGAGGAACGCGGGAGGGGTCTCTGTGTTGGACTTTGCAATGGCCTTTGATTTGTTGGTGGCCAACTCCTTTTTCAAGAAGAAGGAGGACCACCTAGTGACCTTCAAGAGAAGATCTTGCAAGACCTAGATTGACTACTTCCTAACGAGGAAGGAAAATCGGAGATCGTGTAAGGACTGCAAAGTGATTCCCAGCGAGTTGCTGGGAACTCAACACAGGTTGTTGGTTTTAGATGTAGAGTTCAAGTATCCTAAGAGGTCGAAGAGGAAAGCCGGAGAACTCAGAATTAAGTGGTGGATCCTCACGAAGGAGAAGGCGGGGTTAATAGCAGAAAGAATAGCCGCGGAGAGAGCTTGGAGGAGGGCAGAAGACGCCGATTCGATGTGGAATGCTGTGGCGGATTGCATCCGAAGGTCGGCTAAGGAAATCCTAGGTCTTTCCAGGGAAGGCGGCAACAGGATGGAGGGCGCCTGGTGGTGGAACGAAGAGGTAAAGGAGAAAGTCAAGGCAAAGAAAGAGGTTTTCGCAGAGTTCATGAGCAGCAATTCGGAGGACGAGAGGGAGCATAAGAAGATTGGATACAAGGCGCCCAAGAAGGTAGCCAGAAAGGCGGTGGCAGTAGCAAATAGCCAGGCGTTTGATAGACTGTACCATAGATTGGGGACGAAGGAAGGGGAGAATGAGGTTTTTAAACTAGCTAGGGCGAGGGAAAGGAAGACTAGGGATTTGAGAGTGGTAAGGTGCATCAAGGACGAAGAGGGTAAGGTGTTGACTGAGGATGCTGAAATTAAGGAGAGATGGCAAAGGTTTTTTGCTAAACTCCTCAATGGGGAATGGGGGAGCTGACTATAGTAGGGGCGGAGAGTGTAGCGATCAACGAGCGGACGACCTGATAACAATGGAGGAGATTAGGGAGGCCTTGAAGAAGTTGGCGAATGGGAAGGCAGTGGGCCCGGACCAGATACCAGTGGAAGTCTGGAAGTTTATGGGGGAAGTAGGTCTAGAGTGGCTCACGGAGCTTTTCAATGTTATTTTCAGGACCACCAAGATGCCCAGAGAGTGGAGGGCCAGCATAGTCATCCCACTGTACAAAAACAACGGGGATATTCAAGATTGCAATAACTTTATGGGCATCAAGCTGCTCAGCCACACTATGAAGCTATGGGAGAGGGTGACTGAGAGAAGGTTACGAGAGAATGTAGAGTTTTCAGAGAACCAATTTGGTTTCATGCCTGGCAGGTCGACCACTGAGGCGATCTACCTCCTCATATGGCTCATGGGCTTGTTCAGAGATAGAAAGGTGGATCTCCATATGGTGTTCATTGACCTGGAGAAAGCGTATGATAGAGTCCCAAGGGAGGTTTTATGGAGGTGTTTGGAAGAGAAAAGTGTGTCTCCCTCATACATTCGAGCAATCAAGGATATGTACGAGAGAGGGCGGACGAGTGTTAGGACTCCGGGAGGGGTCTCCAATGACTTTGCTGTTAGTATGGACCTACATCAGGGCTCCGCCTTAAGCCCGTTTCTTTTCTCATTAGTTTTGGATGAACTCACTAGAGGTATCCAGATGTTATTTGCATATGATATCGCTCTTATCGATGTGACCAGGTAGGGGGTGAATGACAGGTTGGAGAGTTGGAGGCATACGTTGGAGGCTAGGGGCTTTCGGTTAAGTAGATCGAAAACGGAATACCTCCATTGTTGTTTCAGCGGAAGGATAGAGGGGGGGAGAAATCATACTGGATGGGAGGGCGATACCGAAGGTCGCTAAATTTAAGTATCTGGGCTCGATTATCCAGCAGAATGGGGACATTGATGAAGATATTAGCCAGTGGATAAAAGTGGGTTGGCAAAAGTAGAAGTCAGCGTCAGGGGTGCTGTGTGACAAGAGAGTGCCACTGGGATTGAAAGGCAAAGTCTATCGGATGGTAGTCAGATCGGTTGTTCTCTATGGATCGGAGTGTTGGCCTGTAAAAAAGACGCAGGTCCAGAGGTTGATGGTAGCTGAGATGAGAATGGTCAGGTGGATGTGTGGTTTTACGAGATTGGACAGAATTAGGAATGGAGTAATTAGGAGCTTAGCGGGAGTGGCCCCCATAGAGGAGAAGATGAGGGAATCGAAGCTCATATGGTTCGGCCACGTAAAGAGGAGAAGTGTGGCCGCTCCAGTGCAGAGGTGTGAGATGATCGATCCCCCCCGGTGGAAAGAGAGGGAGGGGTAGACCGAAGAAGAGCCTAGAAGAAGTGGTTAGAGAGGACCTGAGAGTTGTCGGTCTGACGGAGGACATGGCTCAGGATAGGAGGCTGTGGCGGGATAGGATTAAGGTCTCTGATTGTAGGGGACCGACTCCGTAGGTGGCAACAGCTTCGGTGGCGTGGGGCGGGTAGGGTTTTTATCGTGCTTGTCTGTAGGTCGTGCTTTTCTGGGATGTGACGGCATCAAGCGCCCCTGGTTTGTTGAGGTATGTCTCCACTCCCTCTTTATTTGCTCTCCGAAACCTTTTCTCTTCCTCGGCAAATGGTTTTGCAATCGTTTTCTCTTTAAACTTTTTTCACACAATTGTTTTGTGGGTCGTATGGAATCAACCTCTCTATGGGTAGGAATACCGATAGAGGTAAGGTTGCCTACAACTGGATCTCCCCAGATCCCGCGAAAGTGGGATCCACACTGGGAGTTTGTTGTTGTTGTATGTATTAAATTGATAAAAGATGATACAATTGAATAATGCAAAGTTATTACCACTTACAAATTGTTTAAAATTGCCTTTTTAGCAATAATTTTTCACAATCGTAAAATTTACATATATAATATGTCTTTATGGATATGATTGATTAAATTAAAGAAGTGTCTTGTGATAAGATATATATCATCACTTGACCTTCTAAATGACATAACTGCACTGTTTTTCCTTCATTGTAGTTGTCCCCCAGTTGACAATTGTGGGGAGAAAGCAGCAAATTATGTGGGATAACATAGTTGTTATTTGCACTGGTGAATACATGCTTGTTATCTAATATGAACTTGCAAACCCCACATCAACCTCTAATGTTTATTTGGTTGAATGTAATGTGATATAATCAACCTTGCAATGGAATCATGATTTCATAATTTGTAGTAATTATGATTACATAGTGGTTATTTGCAGTACTTTCTTATACCCAAACAAGACAATGAAATCACAATTAAACCTTGTTTGCGTTACAAGATTGTTTACATCCAACCAAACACTACCTAAGAAACACAGTCATGGGTTGAGATGAGCCTCACCTTATTACTTTTAATTTCCACCCAAATTGTAGAATAAGAGATTAAAAATATCACAATAATCGTTGAATTAGTGTATTGTATATATTAGACCTATCAATTCGAGCGGACGAGTTAAATACAGGTCGGGTGTATTCGGGTATGAATAAAATACGAATCAAGTGTATTCCAGATTCAAATAAAATACGGGTGAATGTATTTTGGTTTTACGGGTTTTAAGTCGACCCAACGGGTTTAGGGTGCCTTTTCTGTGAGTTATTATTCTTTTGTTAAAATTAAAAAATTTGGAATATTTATTACACAAAATTGTCATTATTTAATGAAAAAGTGTAGTTTTTATAATTTATCAAAAAAATATTAAAAACATTCAAAAGTTTAAGTATGAGATATAAATGCGATGTATGGGCAGGGCAAAGAATTTAGCCCCTTTTGGGTTGGGTGGGTCGACCCATATATTGAAATAAAGTCAATAGTAGGTCGGGTCATTTATGGGTCAATCTAACTCGAGCATTTTAACTAGTTGGAGCTATTCAACCCACTAATAACCCATTTAATCATTCAAATTTTTTTAATTAGCCTACCAATGTCCAATCAGGTATAGGGGTGCTCAAAGTCGGTTAACCGGATTTTCAGATAACCGAAAACCGGTTAAGCGCATTTTCAGTTCAGGCAAAATGCAAACCGTGAGCCGAACTGAAGTTACCGGTTAACCGAAAAACTCGGTTCAACAAAAAGCCGAACCGTAAACCGAACCGAAATATCCGGTTAACCGGAATTTCCTTTCGGTTTATGGTTAACCGAACCCCATACACCTAAATTTACATTTTTTTGGGTTTTTTCTATGGTTAACCGAAGGTGACCAGAGAGACCACTGGAGTGTAATACTTGAACCGCCGAGGGCCCGAGGCTTGCCACCGACTGCGACTGTTGTGCCGACCAATGAAGAGACCCCCTGAGTCAGTAAGTCTGGATCATCGACAGCGGAAATGGAGGGATTCTCACATAAATCGGCCACTGACGACAGGGGAACGACGATCTACCACAGAGATGATGTCGCTGTGAGCAAGAGGAGAGTGAGAGAGAGATTTGAGAGGAACGAGCGAACGACTGAGGGGCGATTGGCGAGGGTTAAATGATGAATGCTGAGAATTTAGGGAATTAGGGTTACTGGGTTAGGGGCACCCAGATTCGAGAGGTTTAAATACTTGCCATTTTTCTTTAAAAAAAAATCGGTTCGGTTTCACGTCCCGGAACCGAAACTGAACCGTGAACCGGAAAAAATCGATTCGGTTAACCGAACCGAATATTTAAGAAAATTTGTTCCGGTTAACTGGTTTTTCGATTTGATTTTTCAGTTCATTTTTTCGGTTTCGGTTTTCTTTGCTCACCCCTAATTAGGTATACTTTATGGACTACCCCCAATACAAAATGTCCGACCCATTTCCTATCACTAGCATCATACTTCAAGATTAGTTAGAATGCAAACCAAATAAAAGAGAATTAAAAAAGTACAAGATATTATTTTTAGTTATAACATCAAAATTTTAGAATATTAGAAAGTAATTTATCTAAAATATAATTAGATATATTTGTTTCACTAAACATATAATAGTATGATTTTTGTATGTTTAATATTTGTTTCTTCTAAGTTGATTTCTCTGAAAATTGGACAGTTGTTTCACGCAGTTTCATTCTCATTTTGTAAAGTTTTTCCATTTACAAGTTGTGTATGAATTAGTATTCAACATAATGAATAATTAGAATGCAATAGTTATGTGATCTATGTTTAGACTATTAAACATAATGAATAACCATTATTGTTAAGAGAGATAAATTAGAGAAAAAAATCAAAACTAAGATATAATATTGTTCATGTCAAGCGGGTGGGTTCAAGTCAGGTTTAACCCGCTAATTTGTGGGTTTTCAGGTTCGGTTTAGTTTAGGTTTGGGTCGAAAAAACCATGTTTAAAACCCAAAATTTTCGGGCAGGTTTGGATCGGGTTTTCAAGTCGGGTTAGTTTTTATCAGGTCTAGTATATGTACATGCGGCCATACTACATACAAACAATGTGTGATTTTCGGTTTATTTGAGCCTATAATGTAGTTAAGACTTACCTTATATTTAACTTTTACTCATCTCTGGATTCCCTTAGATTATATTAGTAATGTATTAAATTGAGAAAAGATGGTACAATTGAATAAAAGAAAGATATTACCACTTATAAATTGTTTAAAATTGCCTTTTTAGCAATAATTTTTCACAATTATAAAATTTGCATATATGATATGTCCTTATGGATATGATTTATTAAATTAGGGTATTATTTATACTTGTCGACATTTATAAATATTAACTGATTATAATTATTGAACATTTGGATCTTTTTGATCATGTAATATACTAATTTAAAATAAGATAAGACACTAAATAAGTGTCTTGTGATAAGACATATATCATCACTTGACCTTCTAAATGACATAACTACACTTTATATCCTTCACTGTAGTTGGCCCCTAGTCGACAATTATGGGGAGAGCGGCAAACTACGTGGGATCAAAACTGCTAACCAGCATATATTGATATGTTATTGCTTTTGTTAAGACTGGTAAATAGATGCTTCTTATTTAATATGAACTTTCAAACCCCACATCAAACTCTAATATAATCAACCTTGCAACGGAATCATGATTTCTTAATTTATAGTAATTATGATTACATAGTTGTTATTTGCAATACAATTATGAATACAATTATGATTTCTTAATTTATAGTAATTATGAATACAATTTGAGACTTACCTTATATTTAACTTTTACTCCTCTCTGGATTCCCTTGAGAATGGGGGAAAACACACGCGCGCACACTAGTGCCAATTATAATTAAGACATGATTAAGAAATTCTTGTTGAAGGATAACACATGATTAAAGTTAGTCACTAGCAATGATGTGCTACTGGGATCGTCAGTTTTGGAATGCCAAAACTATCAAGAATCCTTGATATAATGTTAAGATGCCCTAAATAGAAATCAGGCCGTGTATGTGACATAAACTGCTTTTAAGATGAGTTGTATTTTTACGCTAATTACATTACCTATTTTTATAGGTATACTAATTATGGGGGGGGGAAATGACAAACTGCTTAAGCAATCAAAACTCTTTCTTAAACGCTTAGTTTAAGGACTCGTATTAACTGTCTTATAACAGTCCAAATTTGCAAACTGAATTATGCCCGCTGATTCCTCCTATTGCTCACGTATGATAACTGCCAACTCAATGGCCACGAGTCAAATTGAGATGGGTGTTCATGCAAATGTGTCACCCTGTCAAAGACACCCATTAGGATAAGTATGTAGTAACCAACCATGCATGCATGCGCCGCAGCTATTAATTGCTCATACGCCCCAAATGTTGATGCCAACAACCAACAAACCCACAACTTTAACACCCCACCCCACCCCCCAGCCAAACCAAACCAAACCAAACAAACAAAAAGAAGAAATAAAAACCTCTTATCTTCTTATATAGAACTTACAGTGTGATTAAGCTTAGCTAGACAGCGTACGTCCTAGGGTTGCGAACAATGGGTGAAAGAACGTTGACACAATTGGTTTTCATCTTACTCTTTCTTAGGACGATAAGCCATGCTGTTTCATTGAATTCCAATTCAGAAATAGCCCAATCGAACTTCTCCGATCAAATCCCCACGACCAACAACCTTTTTGGCGACCAAGATTTGATGACTAGCAAGGTTATTGGAGACGTGATCGATATGGCTAAACCAACAGCTGATCTCATGGTTCAGTACTACGGCAACAGACAAGTCAGGAATGGGGAGGAACTGAGACCACAAGAAGTTGTCGTAAGGCCTTATGTGGCTTTTTCTGTTCGCAGTCCTCCTCATCACAGTCTATTCACGCTCGTATGTGTTTTGTATTTTCGTTTTTCTTTTAAGCAGGGCAAGGCATGAGGCATAGAATTTAAAACTTCAGGTACCTAAACATCAAATAATGATATTGAGTGTTACATTTGTGCAGGTTATGGTTGATCCCGATGCTCCGGATCCTCGTCAACCACTACTCAGAGAAGTTCTTCATTGGTATAATTATGATTTATGCATTGAATATATAGTTTTAATGAGTTATTAGTGATATGATGATATATGTCTTGCTGCAAGATACATTTAAATGTCTTGACTCGTTTAAATTAATATTTTTTATAATTTAAAATCATCAGACTTTCAATGATTATACTTAGTTATAAATTACTAGGCTTAAATATTTATCGGCTATACCAACAAAGTATTAAATGATACTTTAATCGTATCGACCCTGTTCACGAGGACATGTGCTATGCCCATTTTAGAAATATCGTAAATTATAGATAAAAAGATTATTTCACATAATTAATGAGTTGTAATATGTTTCTGCTATTTGATTATATTTTTTTTTAATTTAAAAATATTGTAATATAATTTTTAGAATAATTTCTTACATCGCTCTGCACATGCATATACTATCCCTCAATGCTATTTTAAAGGTTTTGTTTTTGTGTGTACTTTGTTGGATTATGCCTCTTTATTTGCATAAATGTATGTAGTAAGATAAGATTGCCTATAACTAATTTTTTGCTTGATTCTATGAAAGCTGATCTACACTAAGAGGAGTTGTATTTTGCTATTTTTATTAGATAAAAGCATAAGCCATGCATGCATGCATAGACGGATCATTGTTGAGGCAGGTGGAGCGTCCCCCAACTTTTTTCTTTTTTTTTTGTGGCATTAACGTCATATATGTATAATGCGTTACTTATAATACACATAAGACTTATGTTGAAATTATAGTAAAACTCTCTCTATTTTATCAACGAGATTGAAGGTCCTAATCTTAACCTCCAAATACTTTTTGCAAGTTCTTCCATTGCATGCATGTTTACATGTCCATATAACCTCTAATTTGTGGGTTCTGTTCTTAGGTTGGTCATAAATATTCCGGAAGGAATGGATCCCTCAAGAGGTTTGTCTCCCTCCAACCATTTTGCCTATTTATTTGCGAAAATTTCATGTGTTGTCTTTAGTTAAGACGCCTTGTTTCTTCATTTGATGATAATAACATA
Source organism: Selenicereus undatus (assembly GCA_017589665.1). Lineage (NCBI taxonomy): Eukaryota > Viridiplantae > Streptophyta > Magnoliopsida > Caryophyllales > Cactaceae > Selenicereus > Selenicereus undatus. The sequence goes on along the minus strand of JACYFF010003369.1, from coordinate 8,545,876 downwards.
GGGTGATGATATGCATCTTGTCTCAAGGCACTCTTAAATGTCTTGTCTTAACTCAAATTGATATATTCAATTATTTAAAATTATCAAATTTTTAATAATTATAAGTTGTCATAAGTTATAAAGTTTTAATATTCGTCGGTTAAGCTAATAAATTCAAACTAATACCCTAACTGGATTAACTTCATCCACGAAGGTATATCATATGTGTGATTTTGTAAATGTAAAATATTATGTATAAAATATTAATTTTATACAATTCATAAGTTTTTGACATCCTTCAACTATTCAATCATGTCAAATTTTTTTCAATTTAATATGTTATAATATATATTTTAAGTGAAAACAAAACATTTACAAAGTTTCTTATAGCAAGACACTTATCCTTTTGCTAATAACATATCAAGTGCGTTATAAGGTTTGCTTATATTTGTATCTCCCCAAATTCCGTAAAAACAAAATATGAATTGTGGTTGTTGTTGGTACTTTTCAAGCCATAATAAAATTATTCAATTTCAGATGTAAAATTCGATACGGTTATGAACTTATGATATGATATAACATATTTTTAAACGTGGGTTGTATGCAGGAATGGCAGTGGTGCCGTATCTAAGCCCAATGCCGGTGTCGGGCATACATCGATATGCATTCATGTTGTTTAGGCAAAGGGGCCCAATTGGAATACCCAGCCCACTTTTGCAAGCCCGTGTTAGGTTCAACACTCGACAATTTGCGGCCCAGCATGGCTTGGGTCTTCCTGTTGCTGCTGTCCACTTCACCTCTCACATGTAACAATAAATAGAACCCCCCCCCCCCGCCCCAAAAAAAGCACCGTAGAAAGTGCATGACGATAGAATAAGGGGTTGTTTGTTAAGATTATGTGTTGGTATGTATGAATAAATTTGGTTTGGTGTTCATAGTTGAAGAGGTACTTTTGATAAAATTATTGTCATTTTAGCTACTAGTAATTATAGCGTCTGAATTGTATTTTAAGGGGAAAAATAGTTTTTTTTTTAATCTTAAATCTTTCATTTCACTGTAGTTAAGCTATTGTTGGCCTAATAAGGGATAGAATTATCCAATCACAGATTTTCTTTATTTATAAATTTTAAACCCGAGACCTGGCTTTGCTTAATGAGAACAAGTGTCAAACCACTTGAACTAACCTATAGTGGTGGAAAAATAAAATAAATTTATTACAATATGGTGAGCAATGCTTAGCTTAGTAACAATTTACATTGTTTAGCAACCTTTTTTTCAATGATAGAAGCTTGGCACCAACAATTGTAATCATTTATCATTTAAAATATGCAATAGTAAGAGTTGAGTTAAATAAATTCTGTCACTTTTTTTTTAATTGTTGAGATAAGGATGGGGATTGAAAATTTATTGCAATTAGGGGAGCAGGTGTGAATTATTTACGGTAATTTTTTTACCAAGTTTAAACTTTTCTTTTATAAATGAATTATTTTACAGTGATGATTAGAAACTCAAATGCATAAGATAAATTGTAGATAGTGAAAATATTTATTGCAAAAACGACAGACATTGCTAAATATTCCAAGACTCAAATTATGGATAATTAAACTTTTTTTTTGTACTAATGTACTTTGATTCAAATTTCTAAGGTTATCATTGACGAACAACGTAATGGCCATAGCCTGCATATAGGGCGTGGTCCTCAATGAATGGCTAGTCGTTTGGTTGTATCTATTAAGATTTCTTTTTTTAATCATTAAAGAAATTAAAGTCATCTAGTTTTATTGAAAAAGCTACCCAAAAACAATTTCAAAATTTTACAAAATTATCACATTCCTAACAAGGCCTTGAATTGAAGGGGTAATCCTATGAACATAGACTTGGTTAGAAAAAGTTTTCAAAAGGTTCTTAAATAATCTCCTAGTTCGGTGACCATTAGACTCCATTGGCTATAACCAAAAGATCCAAATTCAGGGATAAAGGCATGACATCAAGATAAAGTGCATCCTGATACCATCTATTGCCATTGATAGCTTCTACCAGTCAAATAGAAATATTATAAAGTTACACTAAAATACAAGCAAGTTGAAGAATAGCAATTCCTAAACAAGTAATTACCATATGAGAATGGAAGGAAGTAACAAAATAAATATTACAGAGGGAGGGCTATCAATTAATAAACTAATAATACATCCCTTTAAAATTGCAAAATTGAAACTGAAATAAATTGGACAAAAGAAAGAATGAAGAGCAAAAGGGGTAGGTAGGTTGAAGAATTACGATCCTAGATATCTTCCTAAGCTATTTAGGGAATTCTAGGATCGAGAGCTTTGAGCCTTGATATGTGCCTTAGAAGAGGGCTTTGGGAATGGATTTGTGTAGAAGGTTTGGTTAGGTTCTTTATAAATCCTAAAATGATGTATATTTCTAACACAAGTATATAGTTGTCAGTTGTAATATTTGAGGGTCAAATCCATGAGGATGGATCAAATTCAAGTCACCTGAACCGCTAACTAACATGTACTTGAAAGCAAAACAGATGAAAACAAAATTGATTCAACTTGCAAAAGTTGATCTTAACTTAAACATATAATTGAATCTAAGAATTACAACTACAAACAAGCAAATAAAAAAAAAAAAACAAATCAGAAAGCATTAATCTCGAATCAAAGAGAGAAAGGAAGGGAAGAAAATACCAACTAATTGATGGAGAAATTGAAAGCTTAATCAAATTAATTAACAAAACTCCAACTTGCACTAGATCTAAGTATGTAAACCAAAGGTTTTTAGATGATGAAACTAAACTAATCTGCCCCTAAGTTTCGCTCTAGTATGTAACAACTAAGCTGGCATGATTCGATGATGATACATAAGAGACCTCCATTTGTGCCAACCCATGCCTTCCAAATTCAAGGTTTCTCGTTGACCAAGCTACTCCTTGCTTTCCAAGTTTCACTCAGTTTACAAATTGCAATTCACCACCTTCCCAATTCGTGATTAGCTATATCAATTGGAAGATTTAGCTTGTCTTGCTCGGTTGGCCATCACGTGGTGTGGTTTAACAATTCTACTGGCCCATTTGACGTCTCTTGTTTTTTTTTTTTTTTCTTTCTTTTGATGATCTTCACTCAACTTTGTATGTTGGTCTCACCTAATTGACATTTTCCCCTTAATTTTGTCATTATCCTACCCAATCACAAAACTTGAATAAGATTCAAAAATAGTTTCAATTACGATAAAAAAATAAAGTAATTAGAAGCATCTATTCATTCACTTTTGGTAACCAAAAGGTTCTTTTGATTTCTTTATATTGTCTGAGGTATTGATTGTCTTTGAAGGCTACGTGATTGGTTTGTATTTACAGGAGTAGAAAATGAGATTTTCCTAGGGTTTATTGCGGTTTGCCGCTGCATGGAATATAGTTATTCACGAGGCTGAGTCAGGCTAAGGTTTCTAGAAGATGGACTACAAGAAAAGAAGCTTGTCATGCTCCCACAGGCAAAAACCCATTGGGATTCCAACCCATCTTCTAGAGATATTTTCATTTTTGACATATTTTGACCATAACTTTCTATTCCAATCTCCAATTTAAGTGATTCCTTTTTTTGGTGGAAACTTTATTGAGTATATTTTCAATAACACTAATTTCATAAAATTTGGATAAGTGCGGAAGAAAACATAAGCAAAACAGTAGACATGTATCATTTTCAGCACATGTTTCGGTAATCAACTTATATATTTTATGTTGCTTATAGGATTTTGGCTCATAATAGTCTCATAACGCAACCTTAGAAAAGTCATGAAATGAGGGATAAAAATCTTCATGTGCAATCATTTTATGCATTCTATAACACAGTGAATGTATGGAAAGAATATATCTGAACATTGAATAATTCAATTTGGGCTCATATGGACTTTTTGGGTCCTTTGATCTATCCTTTTTGGGCATTTTTAGGTATGATATTTGGGTTAATGATACTGTCAAAGCCCTTATGTTTAGTATTTGGGGTCCCAAGTCCTATAGGATCGATTTACTGTCATAGGATTTTTTTTCTTAAGAAGAGACAATTTATAGTTGTCTAAAAATAACCAATAGGTTGGGCGCGGCACTGATAGCAACTATTAGCAACGCTTAGCAGTTAGGAATAGAGCTTACTGGTTAGTAGCGGTCACCAACAGTTGTGAATAGCGATAGGTGGTTGTAAGGATCCATCTCCCTGGCGGTGCGATTCCCACCAATGGTCGGTCACTCGTGTGCTAGGTACTTTATGAAATTACATATTCTTTTATTTTTATTTTTATTTTTATTACAGGTCAGGCAAAACTATACTATAGGTTCACAGAAGAACGGGCCTGAGTCTAGTCAAATAACCCGGCCGGGTTCCCCAAGCAGGACCATGTCCATCTCTCTTGGACTGAGTTTTGGCAGTCTCCTCGACTTGGCCCAAAATCCGAGTAGAGGCCTGATCTAGGATCCCGAGGCGGGTTCTTGTGTCAGATCAGGTCTCTGATTCTTATAAGCATATTCTACTACCTAGATCCCAATCTGTTTTCCTTTAGCTAGCAGTGCATGAACAGATGTCAAATTAAAACAATAAAGAATTGATCTTTAGCTAAATAGAGTCACCGTGAGTTTTAGGAAAACTTACAAATCATGACAAATTTCGAAGCAGATCACACCCACAGGAACACCGAAGGGACCAATTGAAGATGCTTCAAAAGGATTTTGGAAAGGTCCGGAATAATCCCTAGTGTGGGGACCTATTGTGACTCCATGGACTCACTACAAAAACGGTGCTCATCTCCGACAGAAAAAGCGACGTTGTAGGTATGCGTTGGAGGATGTCAGACATTCCGATAGAAACGTTGTTGGATTCCACGGAATTTCCGACGGAAAATGTTTCCGTTGGAAAATTCGACAGGAATTTCGACGGGTTTCCATCGGATTCGAAGTCCGATGGAAACTCTGTCAGAATTTCAGGGCCCTGTTTTCAAAAAACTTCAGATCTAGATTTTAATTATTCGGTGGGCGTTCGTTCGTTTCATTTCAACGGCGAAGAGAGAGAAAGAGAGCAACGAAAAGAGAGAGAGGGAGCAAGGAAGAGAGAGAAACAGGGAGATTTTCATGGTTTCCGGTGGCCAGTGGCCGGAAAAAATAGTTGTTGTCATTTATAATTCAACGGTAAGTCATTTGTTTTTAGTTAATTTGTTCTTTGAAATAGAAATGTTTAAGTTAATTGGTGTTTTTTTTGGTGGTTGATTTGTTATGAATGGGTTGAAGAGTTGCCGCCGCATCTGCCGTCACTGGTCGTCCGCTTAGTTTTTCGGGTATTTAAAGGTCAGTGGAATTGTTATGTTCTGAAATTATATTAATTTGGTATGTGTTATTAAATTTTGTGAAATTTAATTTTGAAACATATTTGTATAGTTTATTTAATTTTTTTTTTTGTAAAATATGAATGTGAATTATGTTAATTTTTAATTTAATTTGTGAAGTATATTTATTTGAATAAGTGGAATAAAATATGTTAAGTATGTAGATTTATAATAATTATATAATTATTATAAAATATTGAAGTATGTTAAGCATGCATAATGTGTTTTGTTTTAGTGAATAATTTAAGTTTGCTAAGTATGCTTATTTTTTGTTTGATTTGTGCTATATATTAATTTTTTGTAAGTATGTGCAGTGTATGTTTTTTTGAGGTATGTTTAATTTTTTGTATGATTTGTTTGATATGTTAAGAAATTTTATTTTATTTTTGTAATTTTGAGGTATGTTAAGTATAAGTTAATTTAAGTTTGCTAAGTATGCTAATAGTATTTTGTTAGGGACTGTTTATTTGGATGAAGTGTGAAATAAATAGTTTAATTTGTGTTTGATGCTTAATTAGGTTTATTTTGACAAATAATATAGTTATGTTAATTTTTTTAGCATATATATTTAATTACATTGTTGTATTTTAGGTTTTGTGAAAATTTATTTAAGGAGTCCGGGAATATAAAATGTGAACTAAATATGAATATAAGTTTTTTTATTTGTGTCATTAGTGAATATAAAATTTATACTAAATAATTTAATCTTTAATTTAATTTGTAATGTATGTTGATTTGGATAAATGAAATAGTTGCAAGTAGGTAAGCATGTATAATATATGATTTGTTTTGGTAAATGGTTTAAGTATGTTAAGTATATTTATTTTTTGTTCGATTTGTTGTGTATATTAATTTAATCTTCAGTAATCATATTGTTTTAATGGCTACAGTAATTAATTTTAATGATTTTTTTTTTGTTTTTAGTTTTGTTTCATATCAGGGCGTAGTTCAAAAAATTGTTGAAAGCATTCCAGATAAGTACTCACATCCTTGGACCACGTGGGGGGAAATTCTACAATCTCAGCGAGACATATGGTTTAATGAGTTCAAGGTTAGTTTTCTATACAATGAATTTGAATGCCGTCATTGGATTGTTTGAGATGTTTACTAATATACTTCAACTTTGTAATAGAAACACTACTACTGGCATTCAGACAATAAAATTTAGATACGGCATAACTTTGAGTACAAAGGTGCAACTCAACTTTGGGATATTCTTGGATATGCCAGGAAGTACAACAAAAACTCAAAGTGATTACTACCTAGTGTTTGAAATGAGATGCTCAAACATTGGAGTGAGCATGACAAGTTTAAGAAATTGAGTGAACAAAATAAAAGAATAGATTGAGTGATGTAGAAGGTTTTGATCATTCGTTACATACATATGGCTCAATTCTGATTGGTGAAAGGAAGAGGCGCCTGGTAAGTAATGTGTTTATTAATAAAGTGTATTTCCGATATACAATGTATGGTAAGGCTTGATGTTTTGGTCCTTCTTTACATTTGATCATTCGTTATATTTTATTTTTTGTAGGCCAAAGCATTAAGTAGAGAACCCACATGTGAAGAATTGTTTAAGGACACTCACTGCAAGGCCAAAGATAAAGTTTTCATTGTTAAAAAATCTACAAAAAAATATTTAGGTTTGGTACATTTTATTCAGACATTATTCATATGTTATAATTGTCACCTCAGTATGCAATAGTTTTATTTTTGACAACTTTCAAGAGGTTCACCACAAGAAATGAGAGGAGTAAACTCAAGCTACAACTCAAGGGGGTCCCAACTGCCCCCTATGACCCTAGAAGAGTTTGGGATTAAAGAAAATCTGGACAAAAAAGCCGTGTATATAGTTTTGGCACGGAGGGGGTGAAGTTGAAGACATCAGCTACAATTGCAGCTGCACGCCACTCATCAGTTAAGCACTTTGATTCAAGAGAACAAGTGCAACTCCTCAATCAGAGCATTACCAAACAAGCATAGAATATAAGTGAAACTGCCAAGAAACAGGGGAAGACAAAGTGCATTATGGAAAAAGTTTTGAGATTTCTTAAAGGACAAAATGTAGGTTCTTCCAGCCAAGTCAACTTGAACACTGATGATGAGCAACACTCCCAAAATAACAATGATGATCCCACGAATTTATCTGATTCTGATTAATTTATATGATTTGCCTACAGATATAAAACAATTGTAGATGTTATGATTAATTTTTAATTTAGCATATTTAATTTTCAGACATAAAAATTTTTATTTGGTAACTATTACATATATTGTTTGTGGTGATCATGTTATATTTAAGCAGTATACAAATCTTTATTTTAGGAGCCAAGATTTTTTTTGGAGGGATGAGGGATTTCCGTCGGAAATTTCGACAGAATTTTTCCAACAGAAATCCCCTTTCTGCTGCAAAATACCTGCATGCCTCAAAACAGACCAATAGAATCTCGACGGGATTATTCTGTTGCAAATGTCGGAGAAAATTTTGCGACGAGGTAATTTCTAATAGGAGTTTTGGCATCGTATTTTCCGCTGAAAAATAAATTTTCCGCTGAAAAATAAATTTTCCGTTGAAATATCCAACTTTTTCCATCGGTGATTCCACAATTCTGGAGTATTTTTGTAGTACTAGAACCGATGTTCTCGATTTGGGGCCGAAGGCACGATGATGTGATGGGATGCACCTCGTCACTGCCTTTCATCACTGATGATCTCTATTAATCAATACGAAAAATTAAAACTTAATCTTACTAACATACATTCATGTAGTCAATTAGAATAATTCAAATAATCATGTAAAAGGGTACAAATTTTAGTCCAATGCAAACAAAAATAAAGTAAATAAATTATAGTGGATGGGGAATTACCTAAAGACTAAGTCTTTGGTAATTTAGCATTAAAAATTATAAAAGAGCAATAGAGTAGAAGAGTAGGAAAAGATAGAGTTTTTGCATTCACGATAACCCATATGATTTACCAAGGAACCCAATAGAGTGAGACCTTTTTAATAGTTAACCCGATTTCTTATTTATAATATTATGGAGTATTCTCTCTTCAATTTTGATGCTCACTTCTGTTTAATATTTTGATGTGTTTTGGTACCTCTTAACAGATTTGATGCCTCTTACTGCTGTCTAATTCATGCTAATTCAATGCCTCTAACCCCTAAGTGTAACCCCCTCTTTATAATGGTTGAGGGGATAGTCCAGATTAGTTTAGAGAAAGAAAACCTAATCCTAGTCAAATTAAGCTTAATATAAATGGGTACACTAATTCAACTAGGATTCTGACTAATTAGTCTCGGTAAGATAATCACCCTAGAATTCTAGTTAATTAATTCTATTTAGACACAGAACCTGACCAGGTTCCCAGCTAGAAGACCAAGCCTAGTTCTTGGAAACAGGAACCTGGGTTCCTAGGCCGGGCTGCAGACAAGCTAATTTGTTTTGGTCATATCTTTCACGTTTGACTTGCATTTTAAGTGATTGCTTCTTTTTTCTTGAAAGCTTATTGAGTTTAGTTTATAATAAAACTAATTTGATAATTTGTAGATAAGTATGGAACAATATCTAAGCAAAGCAGTGAACGTGCGTCATTTTAGCACAAGTCTAGATCTTCGACTTATATCTTTTCAATTTGTTATCAAACTTCTGCACATAATGTATCATTAGAAAGCTTATTCAATTAAGAATTTAATACTTGAAATTAATAATCGTATATTCTATAGAGTGGATCTCAATTGGACGCCGAATACTGTCAATTTGGGCTTATTTGAGCTTTTTGGGCTCTATTAACTTTTTGGATTGAATTCAAGGATTACTCTGTTAGGCTCCATGTACACAAGTTAATGTATAATTTTTGTCATTAGACAATTAAAAATAAGATATCATTTTTAGGCGTCTACAGTGGTTATACGCATTTACTAGCTTGTAGCAATTAGCAACACTTTGGAGCAATTAGGAGTGGTTAGTAGTTACCAACACTTAGAGCATTCCCAACCAGAGTTCCAATTTGTGGAACTCTGGCCTGTCACATCAGCAAAAATTTCACTGAAACTTACATTCCTTCATTTTCTCAATCAATGGAACTCATCCCATGACAAATGAATTAAATATTTATTATGGAGTCCACCACTAAACATATTTTATTAGTTTTATGTTTTCAATTTTGTTTTTGCATATTTGATTTTTTATAACTTAAAATTAATTTTATTTCCCGAATGAAGGAATATGTAATTTATGTTTTCAAAAAATGTATTAATTTATTTTAAATTCTCTGAAAATTGATTAGTTAAATTGTATTGGTTGAGCGATTGAAAGTATATGGAATATAATGTAGAATTCAATTGAAACAAATGCAAATATGAAGGATTGACATTGAAGAAAATTACAACCCGAGTGTTTGATATTTAAAACACAAATACAAGATGAATATTCAACATTTTTAAAAAAATACAACACAAGTAAATGGCGAATAACCCCTAACAATTATGGTTGTGACCTTTGTCGTGCCCTATATTGATTCCATATTTCCTCGACAAGGTCTGATTAGAGATGTAGCTCTGGGTCATGAACTTCTGCTACTCTACAAAAGTGAGCTACAGAGCACGGATGATGGTCTCATTGGATATTTGGTTGTAGGACATTGCCCTCCACATCATCGTAGCCATAAGCAAAATCATACGGATCACGTTCCTCCTCGACGATCCTGTTATGGAGTATAACACACGCCTCCATTATCATACCCAACTCAACTTTACCCATGTTTCAAGCAGGACCACAAATGATGGCAAAGCGGACTTGTAGAACTCCAAATGCTCTCTTCACATCGTTCCTAACAGACTCCTAACGTTTGATGAATAATTTTGCCTTAGCTCCTTAAGGAAGAGGGATAGTCTTGACGATGGTTAACCATTTTGAATAAATACCTTTGAACAAAAAGTATCCAATGTTTTACTTGCAACCATTCATGACATATTTGCATTTTGGAGCCCAACCCTCATACATCTCTTGGAAAACATTGGATGAGTGAAGAACATTTAAGTCGTTGAGGCTATCCGGGCACCCGAAAAAGGCATACAATATCCAAAAGTCATATGAAGCAACCGCTTCAAGAATCAAGATGAGGACTCTGTATATCCCTTTTGCGAACACTCATTTCCAACCCGTTGGACAGTTCTTCCATTCTCAATACATACAATATATACTTCTTAACATGCCGGAGAAATCACAGGCCTTTGCAACTTGCAATATTCGATCAAGACCAGCTTGAGTTGGTTTTCTCAAATACTCGTCCCCAAACACTTGAATGATACTGTGCGGCAAAATTTTTCATGTACTTCATAGCCGTGCTTTCTCCAATTTTCTAACAATTTCATATTAACAATAACAAAAAGTTAGAATTTCTTACAATTTCCTTCACTTCACTTTAATCTTGATTTCTCAACTTTATGAACACCTCTCAAAAATGTCTAAAAAAAGCCATAAAACAAAATTTATTAGTTCAAATATATAACTCAAAGAAGATGACCAACGGGAAGGTAAAGGGTCCAGATCAAATACCAGTGGAAGTGTTGAAGTGTTTGGGTGAAGAAGGTTTAGAGTGGCTAACGGAGTTGTTCAATGTTATTTTTAGGACTGATAAGATGCCCAATGAATGGAGGTCTAGTACAGTCATCCCTCTGTACAAGAGCAAAGATGATATTCAAGATTGTAATAATTTTAAGGGTATAAAGTTGCTCAATCACACTATAAAGTTATAGGAGATGGTGATTGAGAGAAGGCTGCGGAAGGATGTTTTGATCTCGGAGAACCAATTTGGCGTCATGCCGGGCAGATCCACCATAGAGGCAATTTACCTCCTTAGAAGGCTCATGGGTTTGTACAGAGATAGAAAGGTGGATCTTCATATGGTGTTCATTGACCTGGAAAAAGCATATGATAGAGTTCCACGCGAAGTGTTATGGAGATGCTTGGAAAATAAAGGAGTATCATCCTTGTATATTCGAGTTATTAAGGATATGTACGAGAGAGGTAGGATGAGTATTAGGACACCATGAGGGGTCACCAATAACTTCTTCATTGGTATGAGCCTGCATCAGGGTTCCGCCTTAAACCCTTTTCTTTTCACTCTACTTATGGATGAACTTACAAGAGGGATTCAAGATGAGCTACCTTGGTGTATGCTATTTGCAGATGACATTGTGCGTATTGATGAGACCAGATAGTGAGTTAATGTCAAGTTGGAGCGATGGATGCATACACTGGAATCTAGAGGTTTCAGAGTAAGTAGAACGAAAACGGAATACCTTCATTGCTGTTTCAGTGGAAGAGAGGATGCGGGGGGAGAAGTCACCCTAGATGGGAGGTCGATACTTAAGGTCAATAAGTTTAAGTATCTAGATGCAATCATCCAACGAAATGGGGATATTGACGAAGATATAAATTAGAGAATAAAGGTGGGCTGACAAAAATGGAAGGACTCCTCAGGTGTGCTGTGTGATAAGAGGGCGCCCCTTGGATTGAAAGGCAGAGTCTATCGTATGGTAGGTAGGCCGGCTATTCTTCATGGATCAGATTGTTGACCCCTAAAAAAGAAGTAGGTTCAAAGGTGGATGGTGGCAGAGATGAGGATGATTAGGTGGATATGTGGTTATTCGAGAATAAATAGAATTAGGAATGGTGTTATCAATGGCTTGGTTAAAATAGCCCCCATCGAAGATGAGGTGAGAGAAACTAGACTCCGATGGTTTGACTAGACCTGACAAAACTGACCCGAGACCCGAAACCTGAACCGAATGACCCGGACCCATACCCGACCCGACATTCGAAACATGCTCACCCGAAAGTGGACCCGAAACCCGAATTGACCCGACCCGAACCATACCTGACCCGAAATTTTCAGCAAAGTTGTTTGTTTTTGGCATGACGAGCGTATTTCACAAAAAATTGGTTGACCCAAAATCGACCCGACCCGAACCATACCCGACCCAAACTGAAACGACCTGAAATGTCACTTAACCCAAACATGACCCGACCCGTACCCAAACCGAATGACCCATTTGCCAGGTCTAGGTTTGACCATGTGAAAAGGAGGAGTGTGGACGCTCCAGTGAAGAGATATGAGATGATCAACATCCCCGGAGGCAAGAGAGTGAGGGGTAAATCAAAGAAAAGTTTGGACGAGGTGATCAGAGAGGACTTGAGAGTTGTCGGTTTGACGGATGACCTGGCTCAGGATAGGAAGCTGTGGTGGGATAAGATTAAGATCTTAGATCGCAGAGAGTTAACCTCGTAGTTAGCTTTTGGGGGAGGTGGCTGCGTGCTGGTAGTGATGTTGTTCGTTTATCGTGTTTGTTTGCAGGTAGTACTTTCTATGAGGAAAAGACACCGTTTGCTTGGTTGTTAAGGTGTGTTTCTTATCTGTGATTTACTATTCTTATGTTACATAACTCCAGATACTTGTCTTTAATTTTATTATTCCCATTAATTGGTTTTTACAAAATGTCTTTTCCTTAAAAAAAATTTCACAAATTCCTTTTTTGTGGGTCTCTTGGAAACAACCTCTCTACGGGTAGGAATGCCGGTAGGGGTAAGGTTGCCTACAACTGGATCTCTCCAGACCCCGCGAAAGCGGGACCCGCACTGGGAGGTGTTGTTGTTGTTGTATATAACTCAAAATATTTAGCTCAAGAAAAACTAAACATAATTACATAATAAGTATTACTTACCTATTTTTTTTTTCTCTTGGAACTTCAATTCCTTTCAAAGCCCACAAAAGTCAAAATTAAAATAACAATAAGGCAATCAGATATGAGTGAGGGATTAAAATTGAGATAAATTTTTCACCCTTTGGTGTTTGTATTTATAGAGGAATTTAGGAAACCCAAAAAAAAAAATTTCAAACCCAAATAGTCGTTGGGTAACAACCCGGTCCAACGGTAACAAAAGGTTCTGCTTTTTTTTTTCCGGCTCCTTCAAACGCGTCACTCCATGTTCTACAATCGATAAAACGCGGCGTTTAATCCCAGAAAACGACAAAAAAAATCACGTGGGGTAGGACTGTGCGTTCTGCCACGCGTGTGTCCCCTTGTTTCCCTCGGCTGCTAGCGTCCTCTGGAAACACGTGTCACTCGTGGGCCCCAAACTCTCACGAGTTTCCCCAAACTCTCACGAGTTTCTCTGGGATGCGAATGCTCTTAACAAATGCTGAAACGAATAAGGCCTAGGAAGTAATGAAATCAGCTTGAATCAAGACATATAGTTCATGGTTATAAAAGCACTCGAAGTTGATACTGACGAAGTACCTCAAAAAATTTATAAGGAGTTTTATGAAGTTGTTTTATTTCTATTCGTAAGAATTCAAGCTTTTGTGAAATTGACGAAACCATTAATGTGCACATTCCATTTAGCATTTACCATCAAATGCCATTATTCAAACAATGCAAATTCGGTACCTAAAACTTAGAAGTAGGGGTGTGCAAAAAAATTCGAAACCGAAAATCGAACCGAAAAACCAAAAAATCGAAAAAACCGAATCGAAAAATTGGTTAATCGAACAAATTTTTCAAAAAGTTGGTTCGGTTAACCGAACCAAACTGTTTTTCAATTTTCGGTTTGGTTACTATTTGGATTATTTGAAAATTCGGTTAATCGGCGGTTAACCGAACTGAAAATTATTTTTTTTTTAATTATACATAAAAAAAAATTAGGTAACAAAGTGTACTTTTATATTATTTATAAATGGTCACCAAAGTTTTAATTTTTATAAAAAGAATTTAAACACAAAAAAATGAAAAATTTAGGTAAGAAAGTATAAGTTTTTTTATTATTTATAACCGGTTAACCGGTAACCGAACTGAATTTAAACATAAGTTTTTTATTATTTCGGTTTGGTTATGGTTTGGGTTTTGGACGAACCGAAATTTTCGGTTTAGTTATGGTTCGAAATTTTTTGAACCGAAAAACCAGTTAGCCGATTTTTGGTTAACTGAAACTCCGATTAATCGGTTTTGCACACCCCTACTTAGCAAGTACTACTCAAAATACAATATTCATGATAGCAATCTGTGAGAGTGGCATGCCTTACTTGTTTGCTTTGATTTATTGCTTATAAAGTAATCAAAATATACGAACTTTGTATGAATTGATAGTATCTAGGCTTCATTATCTTCCTGCATTGTAACTCGCTCTCCCTAATTTAGCTCAACTCATAAAGAACAACGATCCGACTATGCGGCTCGTATAATCAAACATTGACGCGATAATAATAACAGTTTCCCCATAGAAAAGTCACAAGAGGTTGGAGACAATAACGGCAAATAAGAGCATTCATGTTCAAGGCACTTTTTTTTTATATATATTGTAAAAAATCATGGTAACATCTAGTTAGTTGTCCAAAATTTAATAGCTGAAAAAGGTAAGTTTGAATTATTTTTTCCGCCGGAGTTGTACGGATTAAAGTAAAATCTATCTCTAAACATCCTCTGCTCCATTACTATGAACTAGTAGGTAGTTTACGATTTTTAAAACTAATGTGATGTTTGGTTGGATGTAATGTAATTGCAATATGATGCAATTAACTGTGCAATGCAATTATGATTACTTAGTTTGTGGTAATCATAATTACAAGATAGTTCTTTCATTGCAATGCTCTTATACAACCAAACAATGTAATGAAAACACAGTTGCAAACTTGTTTGCATTATGAGATTGATTACATCTAACGAAATATTATATAAGAATAATCGGAATCAACTTTTATATAATTTTACAATTCAAGAATAAAATTGTTATATCACATCTCTCATACCTACATGGAATTTTTTTCGTATTTAATTTAGATTTGGATGATAAAACCTAGTTAGGTGTTTGAGGACGTTGAAGTCGCAGTTATTGCCTAGTCCAGGAATTGCGCCTTCGTAAGGCCCACGTAACAGGCTAATTAGCCAAGTAAAAGCCCAGCCAGGCAAAAGCAAGCTCTGTCTCGCCCCTCCTCCCTTCCACCGACTTCTCTCGCTCTCGCCGTCGAACTGCAGGACGACTCGGCTGCGGTGAACCCTTCCTAGCCAAACAACAAGCATCGACATGAGAAAATGCTATCTGGGCAAACTACAGTTGATTGGAACACTCTAATTCTTTCAATTGTCATTCTGAAATTTCTCGCCCAATGTCAAGGTTCCTCCTTTTACCCTTTTCTCGTCGTTGCTTCTTCTCTATTTCTCTTATTCCTAATTCATTTATCAGGGTTGTTTTTTTTATGGGGGGTCGTAAATTGGGTGGTTGGGTTGATTCTGAAATCAATAATGGGGTCTTAATTGGGGAGGCTTTCTCGTACTTGGGGTTCTAAAATTTGTTGGCTTTTGTGGATTAGTCATGTCTATTGTGGTCGCTCTGCTGTTACATTGTTTGAAAGTAAGGCATGAAGGACTGCTTCAAAGTGGCTTACCTTTTGAGCTTCTTAGTTGTGCAATATGAGCTTAATTCTGCTAGCTAGTGTTGTTCCTTGTGGAAGGAGCCTTGTATTCAAATTCAACCAGTAGCTTTCAAGAACTGAATGAAGTGTCATTGGTAGTTGACTAGTTTCCAGTCTATTATAGCTTCTAGCCTTATGTGGCTACACAACATTAGATAAAGCATTGTTCTTGTAGCATTCATTACAAGACAAGAGGCAGGAGCTGATAAGTGATGTAAACAAGCACTGGTTTATTTAGTTAAAAACAAAAAGGAGGAAACATTCCTATTGATGAATGAACTTGGCCTCTGCTTTGAAGGAACTGGCATTTGCGCAAGTTTCATATGATGGAATTATTCAACTTGTGAAAGATGTAAATTGTGCACCTTTGTATCAGTTGCATAAACTTTGTTGTTTTCAGTTTGTAGTCAAGAGCTATAGTTGTGGGATTCGGATTTGGTGGAGCCTTCATGTTTCTTTATTATCATACAAGACTAGTTTATCAAGCATTTTTATGACGCTAGCTTTAGTTGTTTGATCAGATTTACTTATCCAGCTGTGTGTTATTGTTGGATTGTAGACTTTTGATGCTAAGAAATATTAGAAGAGCTACACAATCTGTTTTGAAAAGCAATGGCCGCAGCTATTTTGGACTGAGAAGGGATGAAACTTTTATCCTGTTTCAGCCTTGTGTACCACAATATCGATTGTATTCACAATTAAGACATCACCATGGAGGACACTCTCCAGCTAATGTGTATAAACTCCTGGAAAGCACATACAAGAGTGGCTTTTGCAGGCAGTACTCTGTCGCTCATGCTAGTAACACTATGGCACATCATGCTCAAAACATGTGGAGAAGGATTTCACAGATGCGTTCTTCCCATGGTTCAGGATGTCCTGCCATAACAAGGATCGCTCAAGCTTTCAGCATAGCCTCAACAAGGTCTCACCTTGTAGTTCCTGGTATTTTTACCTGGATATTTGGAGAGCTAGCCTTAACTCAAACAGCGAGAGCTGAGTCAAACTATCTCCCTTCCAGAAATGATGTCTACATGTGTGCACAAGATGGGCATGCCTACATGACCAGGTTGCTTTTTGATGTAATAGAGGTTCTTATTTTGGTGCTGAGAGCTATTTATCTGGCAATTCTATTCTCACCGAGCATAGCCATGGCTCCATTTGCAGATAGTTTTGGACCTCAGTTCAGAAACTATTGGCTTCAGGTTGTACATCGTACTCTGGAGAAAGCTGGCCCTGCATTTATAAAATGGGGGCAGTGGGCTGCTACACGACCAGATCTATTCCCAAGAGATTTATGTTCTGAGCTAACAAAGCTTCACTCTAAAGCGCCAGAACACAGCTTTGCCTACACAAAATTAGCTGTGGAAAAGGCATTTGGTCGCAGAATCTCAGACATTTTTGAGAGTTTTGATGAGAAGCCTGTGGCATCTGGGAGTATTGCTCAGGTGCATCGAGCTGTTTTACGATTCCGATACCCTGGTCAAAAGGCCAAGCCCATTGAGGTAGCTGTGAAAGTTAGACATCCAGGAGTTGGTGATTCAATCAGGAGAGACTTTGTTATTATCAACACAGTAGCAAAAATATCAAAGTTCATGCCTACATTGAAGTGGCTGAGATTAGATGAAAGTGTGCAGCAGTTTGCAGTTTTCATGATGTCGCAAGTAGACCTTTCTAGGGAAGCTGCTAATCTTAATCGCTTTATATATAATTTCCGGTATTGGAGGGATGTATCTTTTCCAAAACCCCTCTATCCGCTTGTGCATCCTGCAGTTTTGGTGGAGACATTTGAGCATGGGGAAAGTGTGGCTCACTATGTTGATGGGCTTGAAGGACACGAACGCTTCAAAACTGCACTCGCTCACATTGGGACTCATGCTCTTCTGAAGATGCTATTGGTAAATATAACCTTGCGGAATCCCCCCTCCCCCAAAAAGTTCCCAGTGACATTTTAATTATTTTTATATCTTCTTTGGTTTATTTAGTTTGTAATTAGTTCACTTAATTGCGTAGGATCTGCCTGTATATGTAGTGTTCGTTTCAGGTGTATGCATTGTTTGAAATATGTGCGACTGCTTGAAATGTGAAGAATTCATGGATGATGGTGTTATATAATATGCTGTGACTAGTAGCTATTTTTTACCACGTAAGAACTAGTACTGCAGCCTTTTTGGCATTTAAGGAGCATTATTAAATTGGTTGATGGGTGCTTGAAAAGTCATACCCTCTTTGGAAATTTTGTTCGGAATGGCAACTTTAAAATTTTTAATCTTCTGATTGTCCAGGTAGATAACTTCATTCATGCAGATATGCATCCTGGCAATATTCTTGTTCGAGTGAAACATGGGAGGCGGAAGCGGGAGACAAAAACAAAGCCTCATGTTGTTTTCATTGACGTGGGCATGACTGCTGAGCTTTCCAAGACTGATCGTATCACCTTGCTGGAGTTCTTCAAGGCTGTGGCCCGTCGCGATGGCCGCAGAGTAGCTGAGTGCACTCTCCAACTGTCCAAGCGGCAAAGCTGCCCAAATCCAGAGGCATTCATTCAGGTTCTATGCTTTCTCAGCTGTAATTCCTTCTTCTGAAGTCATGTTGAGTAGGTCTCACAGAATTTGGTCACCAAGGGAAATGATTGTCGGCTATTCATATCAATTTCACATCTTTGTATCACAATGAGGCCAGATGCTTTTTCCATTTTGTTTCTTAGATTCTGATTAGCGCACAATTACATAGTATGTGCTGTGTTCTAGCTCATGAGGCTATGTTTTTCTTGCCTCCTCGTACTTGAGGGTTAGCCCTGTTGGCTTGGAGTTTTTCTTTCTGTTCGAAAATACAATGCCTAAAAGTTCTGAGAATCAGTCCCGTGGATTGCACTTGGTAATTGGGATGCTGGCTTGTCTTCTTGGCTATGGCTGTAGGATATGATTTTATCATGGGATATCCTGTTGCAAAGTTTTATCTCTATTGTTGACCCAATTAAGTTGAACAATATTGTGGGCCTGATTGTCAGACTTTATTAGGAAATTTGACATGGGCTCTACTGAAACTTCCCTTCGATACATAAACCTTCTCCTCTCCCCCTCCTGTGAAAAGATTTTTGTACAGCAATAATCCTAGCTTTGGGGTATCACACCGAATCAGTCTGACTTTAAAATTTGACACCTACCTAGAACCACTGAGTCAAAGACACTTGGCTTGCCAATCTCTGATATGATAACTTACTTTTCGATTTTGATACTTGGGTTGTATATTTTTCTTCACGTTTCCAGCACCTTGTCATCACATTTTGAACTTTGGGGGATGTTTATGATGTGTATATCGCTATTGAGTCACAAACATGGTCTGTTCACAAATTTGACGTGTTAATTTAATCTTCAGACTGGATGCTATATTTTCCTTCGTTTTTTAAGCACCGTCATCCATGTTGTAATAAGTTAGCCGCTACGTAATCAAATTGGTAAGTGAAAGTGCCATTGACTCGATGGTCGTATGGGGGGAAAAGAAAGGTCAATGCTTCTAAAGTTCAGCATTATGGTTGCTAAATTTAAAAGTTGATTATTCCCATCCAATACCCCGAAATTGAGACTATTGGCATCCAAAGCCATAAAAGAAAGGAAGGGCAGATGTCCATTGGCAGTTCTTGATGTTTTACCAAATGCTTGTCATGAAAGACTTTTCCTTACAAGGTAATGTAGATGTCCCATCCAAGTTTGAAATATGCGCTAGATCATTTGTGTCAGTTTGTGTTTCCATGTCTTGTGAAGTCCACAGGTGTATAAAGTTGTGTTGCTAGATGTTTGACGTAGAGGTTCGCATAGAGTTGTGGATTACTAACTATTAATGTAAGATTAGGTTTGTTTCTGCAATCTTTGCTTGCTGGCACCCAAGCAGTGGTTGCAGTGGACTCATACAATATGTGCATTGATTTGACAGGAGGTCAAAGAGTCGTTTGATTTTTGGGCAACTCCAGAAGGAGACTTGGTTCATCCTGCTGACGCTATGCAACAATTACTTGAACAAGTTAGGCATCACAAGGTGAACATTGATGGCAATGTCTGCACTGTAATTGTGACTACTTTGGTTCTTGAGGTAACCACTTTGTCTGTCCTGCCTTTGGAACATGCTTGCTTTATATTGAACTAATAGGAATATATGACCGTTTGGCTGTGCTTATGTTTGTTGAGCCCCCTCACCAAAAAAACCTTCCGGAGAAGCTGATTTGGGGGGGGGGGGGGATTGGAAATAGCTTTGGCTCTTAAGGTATTTTTGGGAGGCTAACCCTTACATCTTCCTGATGCTCTTTAACCTTATTTGTGTTGCCTTGCAATTTGCGGGTAGTAAACAGGAGTAAGCCGGATTTTTTGTTTACTACAAAAAATTCCAGTAAGAGCATACACTGATTATCCCTTACGCATCTTTACTCTCAGATTTTATCGACTCTGGATCATGAACTTCGTAACAAAGTCTTGGTTTTACATTCTCTGTAACTTTTGCATTTGCGTGTGTCAATTGTAGGGTTGGCAGAGGAAGCTTGATCCCGATTACGACGTGATGCGCACGCTTCAAACGTTGTTGTTCAAAGCTGATTGGGCACAATCTCTTTCATACACAATAGAGGGGCTTATGGCCCCATAGGAATTCGTTTTTGACATTGCTGTTGCTACAACAAAAGTTTTGACGGCTCGGATGCTATACATAGTTTCTGGAATAACAAGGTTTAAGTAGTTAGATCTTATTCCTTCTGAGATTCTCTCATCTTTGCTTTGGGGGTATTCATCGAGATTTAGAGTGGTGCCTTTGTAATAGTTTTGCAGGTATGTGGGGTCTAAATTCACATCAATGATTTCATGTAAATAGTCAAGATGTATTTGCATTCATTCTGAGCTCTGTTCATCAGAGACGAAAGATTTTGAGAGTTTTCATCTTCTGTTGGATATAATCACGTTAATAACTGGTTTCATCTCTCTCGTTGCCTGAATCTTACCTGATAGGATTCTAGCGATGGGATTATTGTGACCGTAAAGTACAAGAGCGTAGATTTTGCTGCAACAAGTACATAATATCTTGGTGTCATCAAAGGTGCCACAAACCCAAAGCTACTCACAACTGGTTACAATTACAATTGCCGAATTTTGGTTGGTTTCAGATGACTTTGGCATTGCTCTCGGAGCTTTAACAGGTAGAATTCATCTAAGAGACTAGGGCTTACATTTAATTAAGATTTGCTCTCTGCAATGTCAGGGCTGTCTACCTTCAGGTGTTGAATTTTGGCACTAGCTCGCACAAGCTCAGTTTAAGCAACTGTTTCTCCTTCACGCCAATTTCATGCCATACGCGAGTCAGAAGAATTTGCAGCTTTAACAGCATCGGCTGTCTGTCACCTTTTCATAATTATCTGATCTCGTTTTTAGACTGCTGAAAACTGGCTATGGATCCTGACCCAATTTTGATGTAACTGGAAGCACGTCACTCATTTTTAAGGATGCCTCTAGGATTTAGCTACTATATTTGGAAGTAAGCGAGCACATTGGCTTGATGATTAGGAGTACTTTGGCATTAAAGGCAGCTGTTGTCTAACGACTTTTGCCTAGAAGCTTTAGCTCTTTTTGTTGTCAGCTCCTGAGACATGCCGGCACAGAATGAACAACGTACAGGTCATCCATAGTTTGCAAGTCCGGTCTTTGTTCTAATGTCCACATGTTCAGTTCAATTTAATGGCAAGAAGCATCTCAGTTTGAGAAAATCCGTTATTGTAGCGTCTAATAGAGGCAAGTTTTTGAGTCCGGAAACTCAGTAGAAGATGCATGGTCGGCAATGCCTGTACTTTGTCCCCAGCAGCTCGTTTCTGCACAGAAATTCAGAGCAGAAAAACACCTTTTTGTTGATGGGAACTAGAATTTTAATGCCTACCTTGCTGAATTCATAAGTCATGACAGAAGCTTAAGCAAATATTTGCATCAGCAATTTTGACTGCTTCTGCGAAAATCCAATATCGCTAAAAGTCTACACAGATGTCAATCAGTAACGACGCTATAAGAGATTATTGTAATTGGCACAGAAGAGCCATCCCTGCAGCTCAGACAATTGGTTAAACTTTGACTCTCACGAGGTTGAAGTAGTTCTGTGACTTAGATTCTTGGGGGTAATGTTCCTAAATTTTCATAGACAATATATTAAAACAAGTGATCAAATGAGATTATTGATGCCATGATCGCATCTTGGAGTTAGGGATAAGCTTTCTCATAATCCATGTGCCAAAATGTGCATAGGCGGATCTATTACTAAGGGTGGGGTGTCCATCGACACCCCTAGCAAAAAAAAAATTTTATGTTCTATATTTTGAAGGGGTTAGATTGATAGATATGGATACTCCCAAAATGAGTAGTTTAATAGCTGGACATTTATGTTTCATATATCTAGATCGCATAAATTTTTCTCGGTAATAAGCTTAGGTTTGGCACAAGTGACGTGCACCCAGTTATCCTATTTAGAAAAGGATTAAATCAAACTCAGTTGATACATGATGCCCTAAACAATGTGATTGCGTTACGAGCCAAACCTAAGTTGACTAGACCCACACTTAATTCATACATGAAATTTTCCTTTTTTCTTTTTCTAGTCGGAATAAAATTGAAAATTTCTTTAACTAATATAGGTCCATTTACATGAAAAACTTATTGGATAACCATACAGCTATCCTTGGCTCTTCCTTATCTAAGAGTCCCCTTATAAGAAGCACTGGGGGTTGTCATTGACACTTTGCTTGAGTACCCATTAAGGGCCTGTTTGGTGAGGAAAAATTGGAATAGAATGGAATCAGGACTTGAATTCTGGGGGGTTGGGTATGGAACTTGAATCCTGAACCCAGTTGTTTGGTGAAAACTGGAATGGAATCAGGTTCCAATCCTTGTTGTTTGGTGAGTAATTTTGGAATAAATTCAACTTTGTAGAATATGGGCACAACAAAATTACTCATTGAATAAGAAGAAATAACAAATAGATTTTGCAAAAACATCGTTAAAGATCAAAATAACAAACATAATTCGAAAATTATTCAATATTTTGGCTAGTTTTCAGCAAGGGGCACAACAATATCCCAAAAAAAAAAACAACAAAAGCTGAAAAACATGGCGCGACGCAAGGTCCGGCTTTGCGGCGGCAGGAGCGACACCAGTGCCGACGACGGCTGAACGGCGGCTGGGCGGCAATTGGGCAGTTGTCGACAGTGAACTACGTCGTTCGAGGATGCTAGGGTTTGTGGTGACTGGTGAGAGATGCGAAAATGGCGCGATGCAGGGCTCCGGCTTAGCGGCGGCAGGTGCGACGCCGGTGTCAGTGGCGACTGAATAGCGGTTGGGCAGTGACGACGGTGAGCTACGTGGTGAGAGGATGCTAGGATTTGGGGTGACTGGTGAGAGATTCGAAAATGGAGAGATGCAGAGGGTCACGCGTGAAGGCTGAGAATAAAAAAAAATTATTTTTCTTTTATTTTTTTAAAAATAATACTGATTCGTGAGGGGATTGGGAATTTGATACCCCTCATAAGTGGAGGGGTTCAAACTCCTTAGAATTGGAGAGGAACTTGAAACCTGGGGTATCAAATCCCTCTCCTTCAAAATTCTTACCAAACAAGAAGAAAAGGAACTTAAACCCTCAGGTTTCAAGTTCCATTCCTGTTTTCCTCACCAAAGAGGCCCTAAAATAGGTTAAAGAAGTAGGACAAACCAGCAAATCCAAACTTACCTGAAATCATGACCTAAAGCAAACCAGAGTCAAACATCTCCCATGCCTGGTAGTT
>JACYFF010003369.1:8483445-8493904 GCA_017589665.1 Selenicereus undatus | reverse complement strand
TGAAATTAGTGTGAAAATTAATATGTAATTGTTAGGTAAGTGCTATTATTAGTAATTTGTTGGTGTTCTTAATCGTAGTGAAGTGAAGAATGTGCTCGTACAGACATTGAACGTAATTAGTTGTGAAATGTATTTATTGTTGAGGATTGATAGAAAACAATTAGTAAGCAACTATGAGGTTATATTATTCTATTAAATGTGAAGAAGTTGTGCGTAGATGTTGTTGTGTACGATTTGAGGGAAGGGTGTTGTTGGAATTTGTATGTTAATGAGATCGATTTTTGTGGATTATTAATATGAAGGAAATGGGTCGTAAGAGAAAACGTATTGTGGAAGGGGAAAAAATCCGTTATTGTTGCTGTGAATGTCGTTGTTGTCGGTGTGCATGTCACAGCTTTGGGCTCCCACTTCAGACATTGAGACAGGTTTATATCCTGACTTCATTGTTGTAATATGTATGTGCTTTTGTTGGTATCCTGTTAATCGTAGCGTATGACGAAATAGTTTAATGAGAAGTCCATCATGCGTTCACTTGTATACGAATTAAAATTATCAGCATACGTCGATTGTTAAAGTAACCAATATTAATGTACTGCTTACTTTGTCAATGATGAACAGTGGATAATATGTGCGGACCACCCCATCGGAGGTGGATGTATGA
The DNA here is from genome assembly GCA_017589665.1 of Selenicereus undatus. NCBI lineage: Eukaryota > Viridiplantae > Streptophyta > Magnoliopsida > Caryophyllales > Cactaceae > Selenicereus > Selenicereus undatus. Next base: position 8,493,243 of record JACYFF010003369.1, on the reverse strand, counting down.
AAGATTTATGTCAGGGAGAAAATCTTATAGGCAGGAGTTCTTAGAAGGAGTAGGGATGTTTGATCAATTTGCAAGGGGTCAAACAGAGTTCATTAACAATGGGCATTATAGATGTCCTTGTGCGAAGTGTGGAAACAGAGCATATAGGGCACCTGATGATGTGAAATTGCACTTGTACCAAAACGGCTTCGTTAAGGGGTATTGGTATTGGACATCTCATGGGGAGATAGAACCAACTGAATATGCAAATGTTGGCATTAGTAACCAACAAAACTTGTATGATGACATGGCTCCAACAAGTCCTATGGATTTCGACAACACAAACTTGTTTGTCGATCGTGTTGGACCAATGGTGAACGATGTCATTGTTACTAATGAGGTTGAAGTTAGTGAGCAACCAAATACAGAAGCTTAGGCATTTTATGATATGCTTCAAACTGCTCAGACGCCTTTGTGGGAGGGATGTTCAACCCAAACTGAGTTGTCCAATGCTGTGAGGTTGATGAGTATAAAATCTGATTACAATATGCCGTAGAATTGTATGAATGAGGTGATGCAGTTATTGCATGAGAGTTGCTCGCCAGACAATCGTGTGCCCCAAAGTTACTCAGAGTTGAAAAAGAAGGTCCAAAGTTTGGGCTTAGATGTGCACAGGATTGATTGTTGCCGCGGTGGATGTATGCTTTACTTGAAGGAAGATTCGGCCCTTGAAAATTGCAAGTTTTGTGATTTGTCAAGATGGAAGCCGATTAAGTCAGGCGATAATAGGAAGAAGTTAAAATCATATGCAAAAATGTTCTACTTCCCTCTGATACCAAGGCTGCAACGCCTTTATGCCTCAAGAAGCACAGCTGAGCACATGAGGTGGCACTATAGCAATAGGCGTGCGGATGGTGTTTTGTGTCACCTTTCAGATGGAGAAGCGTGGAAACATTTTGATCGCGAATACCCAGATTTTGCTTCTGAGCCTCGCAATGTGAGGCTTGGTTTGTGTGCTGATGGGTTTAGCCCTTTCTCACAATCTGGTCGTTCTTATTCCATGTGGCCTGTGGTTGTGACACCTTACAACCTTCCTCCAGATATGTGCATGACAACGCCATATATGTTCTTGACTTGCATTATACCGGGGCCGTCAAATCCAAAGAACAAAATAGATGTGTTCTTGCAACCGTTGATTGATGAGCTCCGAACTCTGTGGGATGGTGTCCAGACTTATGACATTTCCATGAGGTAAAACTTCTTGATGAGAGCTGCCTTAATGTGGACAGTGAATGACTTCCCCGCGCTCGGAATGTTATCTGGATGGAGCACTCATGGTGTTTTGAGTTGCCCTGTTTGTATGGATCAGTTGAGGGCGACACATTTGAAACATGGGGGCAAAGCATCATGGTTTGACTGTCATCGTCGCTTCCTGCCTCGAGATAATGCGTTTCGGAAAAATCGCACCGCGTTCTCTAAGGGAAAAGTGGTGAAAGAGGGCCCTCCATCCAGGAGAAGTGGCGAGGAACTGTGGAATGAGGTGCGTAGTCTTCCAAAAGTAACAACGGATGGAGATTTTGTAATCCCAGGTTTCAAGAAAAATGTTCACAACTGGACCAAGAGAAGCATCTTCTGGGATTTACCTTATTGGAAAGACCAGTTGCTACATCACAACTTGGATGTTATGCATATAGAGAAAAACTTCTGCAACAACATCATAAACACTGTCATGGATGTTCCGGGAAAAACAAAAGATGATGTAAAGGCGAGGTTGGACATGGCAGACATGTGTGATCGTGCGGAGTTAAATGTTGAACGAGGTGTGAACGGGAGGACATTGAAGCCAAAGGCTTCGTACGTCCTTTCTTTGGACAAAAGGAAGGGGGTATGTGAGTGGGCAAAACGGCTGACAATGCCTGATGCTTATTGCTCCAACTTTGGGAATTGCGTAGATATGAAGGCTGCAAAGTTCCGAAACATGAAGAGTCATGACTGTCATGTGTTCCTGCAGACGCTAATGCCAATAACATTTCGTGCGCTACCGGACGATGTACTTGAACCACTTGTTGAGTTAAGTGAGTACTTCAAAAACATTTGCTCAACAGTGTTACAGGTCGATAAGTTACAAGAAATGCAACGCAATATACGCATCATCCTTTGCAAATTGGAGAGAGTTTTCCCTCCTGGGTTCTTCAATGTCATGGAGCAGTTACCTGTGCATTTGGCAGAAGAAGCATACCTTGGGGGGCCAGTGCAATACCGCTGGATGTATCCATTTGAAAGGTAAATACATATGACAAATTTCCTAACAAATGTAAATGTGAAATTAAAGTGTACTTCACACACTCACAGAACTTTAATGTAGGTACTTCGGGTGGCTGAAGAAGAAAATTAGAAATAAAACATCCCCTGAGGGGTCAGTGGCCGAAGCATATCTGGTGTTCGAGATATCACAGTTTTCTTCATTCTACTTCGACGCTAATGTGCCTTCAATGCGCACAAGACGTCGACGAAATGAGGAAATCAATGTGGAGTCATCAGGAGGGGAGCCAATGTTGTCAGTTTTCGAAACCAAAGGTACTGCTGTGGGAAGTCGGACATAGAGGTACCTAACTGATGAAGAAATGAACGCTGCATAGCTTCATATTGTGTTGAATTGTAATGAAGTTGAACCGTACATCGCGTAAGTTACAAAAAAAAGTACCCATTGCATCCATCACATGCATTGAACGAATATCATTTTATGAATTGAAACATGGTGCTAATCAGTGAATAATGACTTGTACAGACTATTCAAGCAACAAAAATTACAAGGAAACCCAAATTTCACAGATGTGGAGTTAGATGCACTCATAGAGTCCGAGTTTATTTGGTGGTTCAAGCAAGCAGTAAGATTTTTTAATTTTGCCATCGTCGTTGGAAATAACTGTACTAATTCATCACAATTTATTTCTAGCAAATGGTCCCAACCTTATGAGTTTAAACATAAATACTTGTAGGTCGACATTGTTGAAATGTTCACTGACGAATGTCAGGTACACCTGTACCATTTGGCTCAACTGCCTTTGAGGAAGGTCACAACCTGGTCTGTATTTAGGGTGAATGGATTCTTATTTCAAACACAGAAAAGGTGTGAAGGAAAAAAGAGTTACAATTGTGGGGTTTGTGTGAAAGGGAGCGGAGAAGGTGGATTCGAGGATGATTATTATGGAATCCTTCAAGAAGTTATTCGTGTTGAATATCTAGGAGAACCACTAAAACAATGTACATTGTTCAGGTGTGATTGGTTTGATAACACCCGTCGAGGAACACGTAGCCCCAAACTGTGTCCCTTCGTTGAGGTTAATGCAACGAGAAGATACAAAAAATATGATTCATTCATATTTGCTGCCTCCGCAATGCAGGTGGCGTACATGAGGAACCTAAATGGAATAAGAGATAAAGGTAACTGGTGGGTTGTCGTTCCAAACAAATCTAGACACAAAGTGAATGATGAATTCACTTTACCAGTTGCATTTCAAGGGGAACAAGTGTACCACATGACAACAGTAACTGACATGTTCCCTGCAACTTTGTTGAATGAGGAGGAAGAAATTGAGGAGGTAAACGAAGACGATCCAGCTGAGAGAAGTGAAGAGGAGGAGTGGGATGATGTTGATGATGATACTGAAGACTCTGAATGAAAGTGATAATGATAAATTAGTTGATTGTGACCTGAAACCAAATTGTATGGGCTATTAGTTCAGATACTTATGACATTGTACGCGTGACATTTATGACATTGTAATTATGATATTTAATTTGCTGTTAATTTTAATTACAATTAATTATTTGTTCATCATATTATTTGATCACTACGTTCTGTATATTTGTCTCTAAGATGTCAGGTACACATCGTGGTCGTGGGGCCGGACGTGGGCGTTCTCGGGGAGCAGACCGACACAACCCCACCGGTCAGCACGAAGAGGAACCTCAGCGACATCACATCCCTGAGGTTCCCCACCGCATTATCCCAGACCCTCGCACCACTCCATCCATGCACTTCAGCCAGCACATGACACCCACCATCCCCCAGGTACACATGTCTGGCAGTTACATGACCCCGAACCCACCTATTATTCCACAACAATCTGTAGAAAGGAGTCAGGAACAAAGTGAACATGCTTCTAGCCATGGCAGTAGCACAAACAAGCAACTCATCGCACCTGACGGCAAAGAGTAAGTAATTATGTCTTACCAACTGTATTATCAATTTGCAATTTCTGACGGGATCCATTCTTTCTTAATTTGCTAGTTTCTGTCTGTATGATGTTGTGTTAGAGATTACAAGGATATTTACGGGCAAATATCCTGAGCCATGGCCAACATGGGGGAAAGTGCCTAAACAACATCGGGACTTGTAGTTTGGTGAGTTCAAGGTAAGAGTTCTCCCAATTCTTTGTACATTCATGTACATATACACATATATGTATTCATATTGTTAGCAGGTATCACATTTTGTGGCATGTAATTGTGTTCATGCAAAAGCGTTACTGTTGGGCTCCAGAGCATGCGGCCCAGATACGGAGGAGCTTCGAGGAGAAAGGGGCAAGTAGATTGAGGTACACATTCGGGGAGTTGAGGAAGAGGAGGAAGCAACCATTGTGGTTATCTGACAGCACTTGGAAGTCGCTGTAGGAGTATTGGGCTTCCGATAAATTTCTGAAGGTGAGTTCGCAGGCAAAGAAGAACCGGAACAACGAACAGGACGGGTTAGGTCCTTCTTTGCATAGATCTGGTTCGGTCCCATTTACTGAGCACAGAAGACGCATGGTAAGTGCGTGGTTCATTATTTGTTGTACTTATTTTTCCCAACGCTTTACCCAATTACAGCCATCCTCCTGTACGTTAACGTATTCTGTTATTGTGTAGGCGAAGAAGCTTAATAGGGACATTACGGACCTCGAACTTTTCAAGGACACTCAAGTAGACGCGGCTAACAAATGGGTGGACAAAAAATCGGAAAAAAGATGGGTAAGTCACCTGCATGATTTCTTGATTACGTAACAAATCAGCTCAGTATGTTCACGATTGAATGTTATGTCTGGAATGTCTAAATTTATGGAATCTTATGTTGCAGACGGAGCACCAATTGAAGTGGGAGCAGATTCGAAACTCACAATCTTCCACAGATCCCGGCTCCGAACCAACTAAAGTCCCATCCGAAACCGAGTTGTGGGTGCAAGCTAACTACAACAAAAAGGGCTGTGTGTATGGGCTAGGATCAGAAGGGGTCAAACTGAAGCATCTGGTGAAGTCCATAGCGACATCCCGGGACCGTGATCTTGACCCTGATGTGCGAGCATCGGTCACCCAGCTGAACAGCGAGCTCAGTACGATGGCGGAGAGAAACCGTCACTTAGAAGAGAAAGTGACTTTACTCACTTCGGAATTATCTGGTCTGAAAGATACATTCCGTGAGTTTATGAGAGCTCAGCAAGCATCTGGGTCTGGATCTCGCCCACACCCTTCTATGCGCCATCGACAACACCGCCGCGCTGCTCCTTACGTCCCTCCTCCTCCTCCTGAACCGCAACCCTGTGACGATGATGACGACAACGATGATGATGATGGTGGTGATGGTGATGATGATGATGATGACGGCGACAACCTTGGGTATGATGACCGCCCTCATGACTACAGGGATTATCTCATCTAGCATGTCCCTTGATCCTCCCCTTCCTCCTCGATACTTATTATTTGAACAGTTACCTTCTCTTGCGTTTGTTGCATTGCTTTGGTTGCTTATTATTGTACTTCGTATTATTACAATGTCCATTTGATGTGGTTCTTTATTTATACTTATTGACTGAAAGTAACCACGTCTGGTGGTTACGTTTGTTGTGATTTGTGTACCACGTGTAGTGGTTATGGTTGTTGCGATTTGTGTACCACGTGTTGTGGTTTTGGCTTGGCCAACATTTGGTTGGCCTGATTTGTATATGCAAGTTGTAAATGCATATTTGGGGAACAACGTTTGCAAATTATTTTTTTTGAAATTTCCAGAAATTTCTGACGGAATTTGATTTTCCATCGGACAGGAATACCGGAAGTGCCGACGAACACCCATTTTCCGTCGACATTTTCCGACGGAATACCCATTGTCTGTCGGAAAATGCCAACGGAAAATGGGTGTCCGTCGGCACTTCCGGTATCCCCCGGTCAACCTTCCCAACGGCATTGTCCGTCGAACAATACCTATTTCATCGGCAATCCGTCGCCATGTCCGTCGGTCGAAAGCCGACGGAATACCTATTCCGTCGGCAGGTGCGGGTCTACGGGCTTTATTCCTACGACACGGGTCCATCGGATTTTCCGCCGGAAAATCGTTTTTCCGACGAATTTTCGGGCATTTTCCGTCGGAATATCGGCCGGAAATTGACTGTTTTTTAGTAGTGTATGTATATGTATATGTATATGTATATGTTTCGAGGTGGGTGAATCGGGTGTTCATCATATTCGGGTGAAACTGTTAGGCCTAGTAGAAATTGGAGGGAACACATAATGTAACTAGACAAAATTAGGAGGAACACATAATGTAACTAGACAAAATTAGGAGTAATAACGAAATATTTACTAACCTGATTTCGATTTTATGGAGAAATTCCATATAGTTTTTGAATTTTTGTTCTGTGGTAGATGTATGCTCAAAATAATGAACTGTCTAATATTTCATGGCATATATTAAACTTTATAATTTTTTTATTTTACTAGTTTCCAAATTCTAAGAAATTATTAACCTCAGATTTCTTATGTATTAAATAAAGTATGATTAACTTAGTTGAATATATACACATGTGTCATTTATTAATGGAGTTGATGTAGAGTTCTTTGTATGTTTTTTTTATTTATTTTATCATAGTGGTAGATATTATTATTACCACTATCAAAATTGGTCAGTCACTAAGTGTCAGCGAAAGAGTCATAGAAGCTCAAACCCTATAAACCTAAACAAAAGAAGTAATTTTGTTCACACTCAGTAAATTTATTTCTTCCCATATATGAAAGCCTATGTTTGATTACTGTAATTATCTCAGTCCCTATATTAGTAGCATCTCGCATTTTGTCAGCACAGAATCTTTAATTTCTCTCATGCCAAAGGCTATAAATAAGGCCTAGCTAAACTCATAAATATTCTTGTTCTTCCCCTTAGCATAAGATGTCTGGTACACCAGCTGCTCAGGTATCCAAGATTAGAACAAGGTGTTGATATTTGTTGCCATTAGAAAACTTGTTGTACAACTTGTTTGTTATATGAAAATTCAAAAAAAAAGGTGAGAATGTGTTTCGGGGTTGCCTGCACATAAACAACAAGCCTCCTTAGAAGTTATGCTCATGCTCTTTAATCTGTTTAATGTAGTTAATCTCACCAGCATCCCTCTCCATAAATAGAAACTGTGTTTGGGAATAAAGGACTTACAGCATATTATTTTGCCCTTATCTATTTTGTCAATACGACCTATAAGATATTTGTAGCCTTGTGAAATAGTATATCAAATAGGCCAGGAAGCAATAGTAAAGGCAAAAGTACTCCTCAATCTTAGTTGTTTCTTCCAGTAGCATGATGAATCAGCGTGAAGTGTAGTAATCCAGAGATTAGAAGAGTTAAGGTAGACTTAGTTGACCCATTTGACCCATAAGTATTGCTTGTTTAAGGCAAGACTCTGAAGATGCTTTCCTATGGCAGCTTGATTCCATTTTCTACAGTCCTTGATACCTAAGCCACCAGTATGCTTAGGTTTGCATGTCCCATGCAATAGGGGATCCTTTTGTACCCATGGCTTTGACCCCAAAGGAAATTTCTACATATAGCTTCAATTTTCTTGCTAAGACATTAAGGCAAAATAAACATAGAAGCCTAGTAGGATTGAAGGGAAAACAAGACAAAGTTGATCAACTACAATTTACCAGCAAAGGATAAATGCCTTGTTGACCAACAAGTTACCGTTTTGGTTCTTTTCTCAATATGAACACCATAATCATTTTTAGCCCATCTTTTGGGACTAAGTGGGACACCAAGATATCTAACAGGGAAAATATCTTGAGCGAAACCAGTAAGCTGCAGTATTTGGGCCTGTGTATCCTCATCAACCCTTGCAATAAAAACCTAAGATTTGGTTGAGTCCACTAGCTGTAGAAAATGGACTGAAAGTGTCCTCGATTGTCATGATGGTACGCATATGTGCCTTGCAAAAAATCATGAGGCCATTAGCAAAACACAAGTTCATCAATTTGAATTGCTTGCCCATAGGGTGGAATCTAAATAAAGAATGCAAGTCAGGTTTTAGAAGAGCTCTTGTTAAGTAGCCCATCACTATCATAAAAATAAGAGGGGAAATGGGGTTGCCTTATAGAACCCTTGCTTACTTTCAAAGGAACCATGTAATCTCCCATTAATAGCAAGTGAAAAGGTGGTAGTAGTGACAAAGGCCTTGACCCCTAGAAGAATATAAGAGGAATTTAAGTGCAGGAAGGAGATGCTCAATAAAGTCCCAGGAGACTGTATATAAGCTTTCCTCAAATCAATCTTGAATGAGCGTATAGGAGAAACTTTGCCCTTTTTATAGAGCCTGAATAAATCCTGGGTGATCATCACATTATGCGATATCAATCTCCCCTCTATGAATGCTTATTAGTTATCATGAACAATGTGAGGCAAGATAGGCTTGAGCCTAGAGCAAATCATCTAAGAGATGAATTTAAGCAAAGTATTGCAATAAGCAGCGGGTCTAAAGTCTATGGCTGTAGTGCGGTTAGGCGCTTTTGGCACAAAAATGAGAGCAATTTTGTTCTAATACTTAGACAGTTGTACATAGTCGAAGAACCCCAAAATTGCCTTACTAATGTCCTCACCAATGATGGACCAACTGTCTATAAAGAGACTACTCCTATATGCATTGGGACTTGGGCTTTTGTGACTGACAATGGAGAAAAGAGCAACTTTAGCTGCAATGGCAGGACATGGTTTTACAAGGGCTGTTTACTAACCAATGGTTAAGCAAGGCCCCATACCTATGATATCCTCATCAACTTTACCAGTAGCAAGGCTAGCTTGACCCAAAAACTGAGTGTAGAAGGAAAAAAACATAATTAATAACCTTAGCATAATCAGTAACAAGGCTAGATATATGGCAAGGGCATTGCAATATTTGACAATGACCAGGCCAGATGTATCCCATGTAGTTATGCTTGTTTCTTAGTTTATGCATGCTTCTCGTTAGATTCACTTTCTTGCTGTGCAATGGATTTTTAAACATTTGTAGGGTACTATAGATAATAGGCTTTCTCTTAATCGAGCGAAAGATCTCTCTTTGATGACGGCCTATTCTAATAGTTTCATATATACCACTAGCTGTGCTGTCTTTGTGGGTAGAATCTTGTTTCCTGGCATTCTACGAAGCAGCCACCCATGTCTAAATCCTCCATAGAGGCCGAGTATAGAGTTGTTGCTTATGTTGTCTTCAAAGCATGGTGGCTCAAATATCTTCCAGAATTGGTTATCCTTATTATTGCTCCTGTCAAAGTTTTCTGTGACAATGTTTATGCCATTTACATCACTGTCAACCTAGTCTTTTGTGGTCGTAGTAACCATACGAAGGTTGATTGTCACCTCGTCTGTGAATGACCGTCTCATGATGATTTAACTGTTACTTATGTACTACCCAACTTTAGTTAGCAGACATTTTCATAAAATCACTTCTTTTAGCTCGATTTCTTTTTCTTAAGTCCAATCTATGTATATATATATATATATATATATATATATATATATATATATAT
>JACYFF010003369.1:8429930-8476819 GCA_017589665.1 Selenicereus undatus | reverse complement strand
AATAAAAAATAAAAAACAAAAATTTCACAAAATTTGGATAACTTCGTAAATTATCACACATTAATGACGTTCTCATTATTTTCATCAATTTCAACCCACCATATAAAAAATATACCAAATTCAACCAACATTAACTCACTTCAGCCTACTTCAACCTATTTCAACTCATTTCCAAAAAAAAAATACCAACTTCAACCTACCTTAACCCACCTCAACCAACTTCAACCTACTTCACCCTTTTACCTACCTAATTTACCCACGAAAACAACAGACTCTAAATCCCACATGATACTTTACAAATTATTAAAATTATGAAGGGGTGGGTTGAAGTTGGTTGAAGTGGGTTGAAGTAGGTTGAGATAGGTTGAAGTGGGTTGAAGTTGTTATTTTTTTTTCAAGTGGGTTGAAGTAGGTTGAAATGGGTTGAAGTAGGTTGAAGTAGGTTGAAGTGGGTAAAAACGGATTGACCCACGAAAAGAACAGGCCCTAATATCATTAGGCATAATAATAGGAAACCACCATCCTCCATATCCCTTAATATCAGGCCACAAATTAGAAAAATAACTTACAGCCCTCACCCGGCAACACTCACTGGCCTTCACAGCATCACTCCCTCAACCCCTCTCCAGCACCGGCCCCGGCACCAACAAAGATTGACGGTGGTTTGTCACGGTGTCATTTAGTAAGTCGAATTTTGCCAGATCTGCTTCATTTCTTCTCCTTGAAACTTGAGAGTCAATATCACATTTTTGGTCTTAATTTTTTGGTGAATAGGCTAAGTACTATCGCTGCCGTTAACACCATCGTCGGCTATTCAACACTTTCATCTATTCGCCATTACTCTTACGTTATTTTGTGCGTTTTTTAATTGTGATTTGTGTTTGAAGTTTTGAGAGTGACTTAAGCGATAAATAAATAAAATGAGACAAAAAGATATTTCACCCGTTTATCAACCCTTTCACCCATCGGTGGAGGGTGGATCGGATGTGGATCTCTAGGAGGATTGAGTGAACATGAGTGACGGATTCGAATGGAAGTCCACCTATTTCAAATCCAATCCGTTATCAAGCCTAATTTCTATCCCTTATCAGGAGAAAAATGGGAAAGCGACTTGATGATGAGTAAGCGTGATTGATAAGAGCAACATTAATCGCATATAGGGATCCATGGTCGAGTTAGATTGTATTTTGTTTTCTTCTAATACCCATTTATTTTTGGCGGTGCTTTCAATGGACATAATCAAATAGTCCTAGCTACATGGTTGCAATTATTCCATGATTATTGAACACTAACTTAACTGTCAAGTTTGTATCTTTCAAATTTTTATAGCGTGCAGAAGGTTTCCTGGCATTAGCACCTTTTCTTTATACGATAGTTGGCAATTTTAATTTGGTCGTTAGTCAGTTTAATTGATAAAGTTTTTAAAATTATTATCAAAAATTTGTGCTTGAATTTCTCATATGTATATGTTTTTATACTTTTTGGGTCATAGATCTTTTATATCACTAGAGTCGAGCTACAGTTGATCCAAAAAGAGATAAAACTCTTTCATCACAGATTTTTCTTATTCACAATACTCGAATCCAAGACCTTACTTAAGAGGAATAAGTGTCAAATCACTTGAATTAACCTGTATTGACATATGTTTTGTAGTTTCTTTTATATAAAACAACTAGCAATTTTAATAATCAGATAAAGAAATATGATGCTAATTAATAAGATACATGGTAGAAAAAAGTTGAAAAAAATAAATAAATAATGTAGACCAGCAATTACAAGTTAGTACAAATGGCACCGACCTCCAATACAAAGGCTCTGAGCGAAGGACTAATAGCTATCGTGGAAAGGAGGGCCCCAAAGCTGACCTGGATAGCCTCTGAATCCATTAAGCACTTGATACGATAGCGTGCACTAACAGGCCCACCTTGAAAGCTCTCTGTGGATAAATAATTTATGGGAATGTTTGATATCAACAACTGTTTAAGTAAGGATAATTATTTGAAAAAATTTAAGTTGTTTTGATTAAGTTATATAAATAAAAGATGTTTGATAAATAGTAATTTCTAATAATTATTTAATTTTAAAAAGTACTTCTTGAAAAAGTTATTCTCCTTAATCCTTTGAGAAGAATCTTTTATGAAAATGATAGGGCGTGTTCGGTAAAATTAGTTGTTTTAGTAATGGTTAGCTGTTTTATTAGCTGTTAACAGTTTTATTAGCGATTAGTTGTGACCCACTAGTGGTTAGTGGTTAGCGGTTCAACTAGCGATTTAAAATAAATGCATTTGGTAAAGGTAGCTGTTGAAGTAGCAGATTTATATAAAATGACTAAAAATGACACAATAAATAAAAAAATTTCAATAAATCAAAAGAAAAATTTTGTAATTTGCAATGCAACCACTGGGTAGAGGTTCTTAAAAGCTACTTTCATTAGCTTTTAAAAAATACTCCATAAACCTCTAACCATTACCTCATTCACTACTTTACCGAACACTTTAAGTAGTGGTTCATATCATTTTGACCACTACAAACCACTAATCCTTACTTCAACTTCTATTACCGAACACGCCTATAATTGTCCACAAATTTAAAAAAATTACAGTTATGTTATTAAGAAGTAATTAGTGAATAAGAATATAAAAGAAAATCTATCAAATTTTTTTTTTAAAACAGATAATTTTATTTAATATTTTTCAAAAAATAATAAATTTAAATAACTAATATAAATAATTAATTTAAATAATTAACAACTAATAATAAATATAAATAATTAATAACTAATAGCCGTTTATGGAGCCTATAAATATACATACCCATAATTAATTAAAAAACATCCACTCATAACGTCTTTATTTTTGCAGGCAAAAAGCGACAGGTAGTACCTTTCTGGGCCCATATGACCACCGCCCTCTTCAAATGCCCCTCTCTTTTCAACTTCCGTCTTTTGATTCACCTCTTTCTCAGAACCAGAAAATACCAGCAACGAAAAACGCAATCTAGTGAACGTTTTGCAAGGATTTTCTTGTTCAGTGATTTTGCGGCACCCAAAAAAATAAAATAAAAATCAAACTGGATCTGAAGAATGAGTTATGAATTAATAACAATTAATCAACAACAACAATACCATCTCTCAGTGTGAATCTCACTTTTATAGAATTTAGGTGATTTAAATGTAGAGAGTTTTAAGTCTACCGATATCTCTGCCTGTAGAGAGACTGATTCCAAGGGACCTATTGAAAGTGAGTTTATGAAAACATTTTATAGAAATTTTTTTTTGTGAAATATTTTATATGGAAAGAATTTTGTGAAAACATTTTATAGAAAAACAACTAAAATTAAAGTAAACCAAACTAAATTAGTTGTTTGTTGCCTTGGGTAATCAAATGGTGGGACGTTCGGTTTTGTTTTTCGCAATTTGTTTTATATATAAAAAAAATTTAGTAAGCATGTATATCTAAAGGCACATCTTATAAAAAAAACACTCTATGTAGGGAAGGACATGAGGCAGAGAAGGAGAGCAAAGAGTAAGGAAAATTCCTCCTTACGCTAGTGAGATTTAAGGGTACATTATGTAGTTGAAAGATGACTCGACTTCTATTAGACTATCCATTTAGTGGTTACTTTTGTTTGATGTACGGGTTGAATGTGTTACATTAATATAAATTTGGTTTGACCTGATCTTAGATTAGCTTATATTATTTTTTAAGGTTGTTGTTCATGGGCATCTAATAGTTTGTCTCATTGAAAAAAGAAAAGAAAAGAACTTAGGTTATTAACATATCAAACTAATTAACGTTTTGTTCAATCTACATATAATTCAAAACTTTGTAAGTTTTATATTTACCGTAAATCATAACTATACTATAGTACCTTCATGGAATTCTTATGTGATAACCCAGAACAAGTCAACCATCAAAGTTTAACAACTTTAGGCGTGTTCGGCAACAACGTTTTTGGAAGCGTTTGACATTTTGACTAAGTCAATATACTCATCAGGTAATTTTTAGTGTTCGATAACATAGTGTTTTGACTAGCATTGCAAGTAACGCGTAATGTTTTAAGCAGCATTTTTGAAAAGCTAATAGTATTAATGTTTTGCATTCATAAGTGGCGTTTTATATTTTTTTGTCAAAAAATATCATTTAAAAATTTTATCTTTGAAAATTATCTATATACTTTTATGTCAATTTACATTAATTAGCTAATCCAACAGCTAAATTTACCGAACACATTTATTTGAATTGTTCATCTAAACAGCTATCCGCTACTTAAATACTTATCTGCTACCTAACTACTATTTGTTACTTAAACCGGTAATTTTGTCAAACAGAGCCTTTACCTATCTATGGTGTGCCTAACGCCAATGATATGGGGGTGGGACTTTATACCTCACATTCGTTCGAATTCTGATGGACACAATTTTTTTGATAAATTATGGTATTTTTGGAGGCCTTTTGTACACGTCTAACAATGTTAGGCCTACGTTGAGCCTAATGTAGTGATTGTGTGATCTCTCTTCTCTGCTCGCAAGACATCCTATACAGAAGCGATCTAATGCGCGAACTAGCTTATTTCTTTTTTTTTTAAACAAAAAAAAGCTAATAATTTCACCTCACATGAGGAGCATGCTTCCACCCATTAATCAAGATTGAACCTCGATGACAAACTTCACACAACTACTTGAGTTAACTACTTGTAGTTCACATTATAGGTATCTTGTAATGATACTCGTGGAATGATTCAAATTCAAATCTAAATCCAATACTTTAAAAATCCTACCACCAACGGGATATAAGGAGTCTGATGTAGAAATTTTACCTGCTCTCTATTCTCTTTGCTCAAAACGACCCTCCCCTGTGAAATCAGAACGATCACTGACTGTTCCTTCACGACCTCTGGCGACCTCCGCCTTCGCCGTTTTCTCCCGACGACTCAGAAGGGCGTGGGTTTCTCTACCCTAGACTGGTAGGTCTCACCTTCAAGTCTCAGATCCATACGCTGCTTGGGTTGCATCCGGTCAGTCTCACCTCCAAGTTTAGCCTTCATCCACTTCGATTGGTGAGGTAATCTGCTTCAATTCAATGGTGACTGAGCTTATCCCCTCTCTCTATTCCCCCCGCTCTGTCTTTTTGGTTTTTGGTTTTTGGGTTTTTGGTTGATTCAGGCAGGGAGGTCCGTGGTTGATCTGCTTCAATTCGGTTGGTTGGTAAGTTAATCTGCTTCAATTCGGTTGATTCCTCGTTTCGTTTCACTGTGTTGGGGTTTCGTTCGGCGTTTGGGTATAGTGGTAACCGACTTGTCATTTTAGTGCATTTGTTTGGCATTTTGGGGAGCATTCCTGGTGGATTCTCGGTCTTGCAGGGGAGGGCATTTCAGTGCATTTGATTGTAGGGAATTCAGGGAGTAGTTGTTGGCATTTCGGTGCATTGGATTCCTGGTTTCGTTTGCTGCTGGGGTTTCATTTGGCATTTGGGTTGCGTTTGCCTCTTTGATCGGCATTCCTCTGGGCATTGATTTGGTTTTGATTTGGTTTAGCATTTCATTGCATTGCTGGGCATTCCTCTGACCTTCCTCTGGGCATTGCTGGGGTTTCATTTAGCATTTTGAGGCATTTGATTTTGGTTTGCATCTGGGAATTGTATTTAATTCTGTCGTTGGCCTTTCGCCGGTGTAATTTGGTTCACTTGCCTGTGTGGGTTAACTTGGTTTTGGTTCTTTTGCTGGGTCCTGTACCGTGCAATCCTTGTATGCTGTGGAACTAATTTGTTTTACAACTTGTGTGTGGCTTGAATTGTCTATTTTGGAATCTGACTAATCTCGTTCGAAGTTTGATTGTCTTTAGTTTGTAATCTGTTTGCGGTTGCTATTGGTGCGTTGGTGCGTAGGACACCACTTTATTACTTGCCTTACTAGTATTGAGTTCTTTTGTTCTTGTTTGATACTATCACTAGGATCTTTTAGCAGCTTGTATTTACAATTCATTTTGCTAGTTTCATTATTGGTGGTAGTGCTATTTATTTCCCTTCTTATTGCGTGGGTGTTGGGTGTGCGGTGGGGGTAGCGTGAGCTAGTGGCGAGCGATGTAATTACACCAGCCAATCCTCCGAGGGGTTATGGGGTTAGGAAGGGGGCAGGCTCTTGGAAGGTGCGCTTAGCGTCTTGGAATGTTGGGTCTCTTACTGATAAGTCCATAGAATTAGTTAAGTCATTGCGTAGACGTCAGATTAGCATAGCCTGTGTTCAGGAGACTAAATGGGTGGGGGCGAAAGCTAGAGCAGTTGATGGGTATAAGTTGTGGTATTCGGGGTCTATCAGGGCGAAGAATGGAGTTGTCATTTTGGTCGACAAGGAGTTAGTGGACTCTGTTGTCGAAGTGAGCCGTAAGGGTGACCAAATCATGTTCATTAAGGTGGTGGTGGGTTCAGTGATCCTTAATGTAGTGTGTGTTTATGCGCCTCAACTAGGTTTGTCAGACGAGGTTAAGAAGCGATTCTGGGAGGATTTGGATATGATCGTGCATGATGTACCTCGGAGCGAAAAGCTTTTCATAGGAGGAGATTTTAATGGCCATATTGGGGGAGACTCAAATGCTTACGAGTCGGCTGACGGAGGTTTTGGTTTTGGGGTGAGGAATAGTGGGGGAGTTGTTGTCCTGGACTTTGTCATTGCCTACGATTTGTTGGTGGTTAACTCTCTTTTTAAGAAGAGGGAGGACCACTTGGTGACCTTTAAGAGTAGTTCCTTTAAGACCCAAATCGACTACTTCCTAACTAAAGCGGATAGTCAGAAGTCGTGTAAGGATTGCAAGGTGATCCCTAGTGAGTCTGTAGGATCCTAGCATAGGTTGCTTGTATTAGATGTAGAGTTCAATGGTGTAAAGTGGAAGCGAAGGGGTGTTGGGGACCTTAGAGTCAAGTGGTGGAATCTTACAAAGGAGAACGCTATGAAATTATCAGCAAGGATCACGGAAGAAGGAGCCTGGAGGCGAGTAGAGGATCCGGATATGATGTGGGGAGCAATGGCGGATTGTATTCGAAAGTCCGCTAAGGAAATCTCAGGGGCTTCTAAGAGAGGTGGTAACAGGATGAAGGGAGCCTAGTGGTGGAACGAGGGGGTCAAGGAGAAAGTCAAGGAGAAAAAGGAAGCGTACGCTGCTTTTATGAACAGTAGGACGGACGAAGAGAAAGACTTCAATAGAGTTAGATACAAGGCAGCAAAAAAGGTAGCCAACAAAGCTGTTGCGATAGCTAAATGTGGTGCCTATGATAGGATATATCGAAAGTTGGAGACCAAGGAAGGTGAGAAGGAAATCTTTAAACTGGCTAGGGCCAGAGAAAGGACTAAGAGAGACTTGGGTGTCGTGAGGTGTATCAAAGATGAGAATGGCAAGGTACTGTCGGGGGATGCAGAGACCAAGGGCAGATGGCAAATGTACTTTTTCAGACTCCTTAATGGGGAAGCGAGCGAAGACCCTACAAGTACGAGTAGTGAGAGGAGCGAGATGGGTCTCGACCTTCACCTGGGTGAACCGATTAGCAGGGGCGAGATTAAAGAGGCCTTGAATAGAATGCCCAATGGGAAGGCAAAAGGACCAGACCAGATACCGGTGGAAGTGTGGAAGTGCTTGGGTGAGGAGGGACTGGAGTGGCTAACATAGCTTTTTAATGTTATTTTTAGGACTTCTAAGATGCCCAGAGAATGACGGTTTAGTACAGTCATCCCATTGTACAATAACGAAGGAGATATTCAAGACTGCAACAATTATAGGGGCATAAAGTTGCTCAGTCATACAATGAAGTTATAGGAGAGGGTGATTGAGTGAAGGTTTAGGAAGAATATCTCGATCTCAGATAACCAATTTGGTTTTATGCCTGGTAGGTCGACCACTGAGGCGATCTACCTCATTAGAAGGCGTATGGGATTGTACAGAGATAGAAAAGTGGATCTTCATTTGGTGTTCATCAACCTGGAAAAAGCCTATGACAGAGTTCCACACGACCTAGTTTGGAGTTGCTTGGAACAGAAAGGAGTGCTCCCTGGGTATATTCGAGTTATTAAGGATATGTACGAGGGAGGTAGGATGAGGGTTAGGACGCCAGGAGGGACTACCAACGACTTCTGCGTTGGTATTGGCCTGCACCAAGGGTCCACTTTAAGCCCTTTCCTGTTCACAATAGTGATGGACGAGCTTACTAAAGGGATTCAGGATGATTTACCTTGGTGTATGTTATTTGCGGATGACATTGTTCTTATTGATGAGACCAGAGAGGGAGTTAACAGCAAGTAAGAGCGTTGGAGGCACACACTGGAGTCTAGAGGTTTTAGAGTGAGTAGATCCAAAACTGAATACCTCCATTGCTGTTTTAGCTGGAGGGAAGGTCGAAAAGTTTGGATATCTCGGTTCGATCGTTCAGCAGAGTGGTAAGATTGACGAAGATATTAACCAGTGCATTAAAGTTAGTTGGCTAAAATGGAGGCATGCTACGGGTGTGCTGTGTGATAAGAGGATGCCGGTAGATTTAAAAGGTGAAGTTTATCGTAGGGTAGTGAGGCCTGCTATGATGTACGGTTCGGAGTGTTGGGCGTTAAAGAAGACTCAGATTCAAAGGTTGATGGTCGCAGAGATGAGGATGATCAGATGGATATGTAGGTATACGAGATTGGATAAAATTAGGAATGTAGCGATAAGGGACTTAGTCAAAGTGGCGCCCATCGAAGACAAGATGAGGGAATCAAAACTAAGATGGTTTGGCCATGTGAAAAGAAGGAGTGTGGGCGCACCAGTAAGGAGATGTGAGGCTATTACCATCCCCGACGGAAACAGAGGGAGAGGTCGACCAAATAAAAGCTTGGATGAGGTGATCATAGGGGACCTGAAAGTTGTAGGACTGACGGAGGACATGGCTCAGGATAGAAGACTCTAGCGGAATAGGATTAAGGTCGTAGATCGAGGAGTATTATCGGCATAGTGTCTTTCGATTGTAGTAGGGTAGGTTTTGTTGCGGGTTCGCGTTTTGTTTCGGGTTCGCGTTTGTTGTGTTGTTTGCAGGTAGTACTTGCTTCTGGAGAGGTCACTATTTGTCTATAGCCAATATGGCATGGCATCCCCCTCAGTTGCTTTACGATACACGCGGTTCTCTCTCCCTAACCCGTCTTTTCAAATGTTTTCACAAAATTTCTTTTTGTGGGTCGCTTAAAATCAGCCTCTCTACGGGCAGAGATGTCGGTTGAGGTAAGGCTGCCTACATCTGAATCTCCTCAGACCCTGCGAAAGCAGGACCCACACTGGGAGTTGTTGTTGTTGTTGTTGTTGTTGTTGATGATGATGTAGAAATTTTACCTCTGAATTGTAAAAATTATAGAGAAACTGGTTCCATTCGACCATAAATTTAAAAACAGTTGAATACTTAGTACTCCATAGAAACGAAGCAAATGAAATTTAGAGAGACATTTTGTTTTACTTCGCTACAATCTAAGCTGAAGAAATAGTCAAACTTATCTTTTTTAATATACAAATTATGAATTTCTACATAGATTATTTTATTTTATTTTATGTTAAACTTAAGTAATACAACTAATTAAATTAGTTGACATCATTTTTTGGATTTGATTAGTGATTGAGGTTGATGTTCACAAAATTAAAAATACTCTATGATTGTGCTCCTTTGGAATTTCCTCTCTCCCTTCCCTTCCGAAAGTGATTGTACCTTTTTTTGAAAGGACAAAAATAAAAATGATTCAATGAACTAGGGCTGTTTATTATTCTGATCAAATTTGGTTCGCACCAAAGACCGGCTTAGACTGCACCGGATTGAATGAATTCGGTCCGGTCTACAGTCCACAAATATTTTTTATTTAGTCTTCGGTCCGATCCGATCCGGTCCACTAGTCCGGACCGAAGACCGAATAAATCGGCTTTTTACTTGTTCAATTTCAATTTTCTTTTGCAACTTGTAATTTCTCATATGTTCAAGAATATTGATTTTTTTTTTTCATGGTGGAAATACGTTGAAATGGTTCATACTGAATATATGAAACAAATATATTCATAACATACAAAACGTACGCCTTTGATGTCATCCAAGTTCTCAATTTTACCGGCGTAGCAATTCGGTCTGATCTGATTTTTTTCAATCTGGTCCCGGTCCAGTCCGTGACTTATTTGGTCCGATCTACAGTCCACCACTTCTCCCCTATTCGATTCTCGATCAAACCTAATCCGGTATGATCTAATCTAAATTTAGACTGATAAAGACCCCTACAACGAACAGACGATTAAATAAACAGAAACAGATACTACCCAAAAAAATTATCCACGAAAAATAATTTTTAAAAATAAAACTAATGAGGAAAAAGAAAAAGGTTTATGATGGCGACACATGAGCATTGGATCTAACTTTTTATAAACCATCATTGTTGATGTTTTGTCTGTTAGTTAATGCAAAGTTCTTAAATTCATTTCTTCCAGCACATCTTGCTTTTTATATCACTACTCAATTTAGTATTGCTGAACAGTTGACGACGTAATAAGAGAATCAAACATCAATTGTGCCCCAGAAATTCAAAAATAAAAAAGGCTAGAGAAATTCATTATTTTAAACAATCATTTTTCCAATCACTTTTTTTTTAGGAAGTTGACCAAAAAAATTTCACCAATATTGACTTAATTAAGTTCTGTTCTTTTCTATAATTGGGACGATTTAGCTTACAACTTGCAGCTTCTTACAGCTCCTTATAGTTTCTTACAATTTTCTATATCCTTAATAAAATTCTTACATCTTCTTACATCTCCTTACATCTTCTGAAATCTCCTTATATATTTTTTTATAACATACAACTTGTCATCTATTTTTTTCTCATATTTATAGAAATATGTATATATTTTTTTATATACTGCCAACATGAAAAATCTTATAACTTTTTTTATGAATATAATATTTCTATAAAAATAAAAACAAAATTTAATTATGTCCATTAATACTTGAGTTTCAACATGAACCATATATGCTATTAAAGAGAAAATAAGTCAACATATTTTAAAATTATAGTACAACAGTCAAACTTATGTTTGAGTTTCGACATGAATCATGGATGAAAATAGTCAAACTACCGGTGACAAAAGCATTTCATTGGTTTCATCGATAAGTTTACACGTAACAACTCGGTTGCTATCATCGCATAATTGAACATTGAGTTCAATTCAATTCCAAAATATTTAATTTAAATAGGATTTTATTTTTAGGGCTCCGTTCAATTTTGTGGAGAAATGTTTTTTGTTTAAATTTGCTTATGGGGAAGTGAAACTAATGTTAATACCAAAAAACCATCTCAAGTGAAGAACACATTTGGTTCTACATATTTGTCAGGTTGAATTTATCTTATTGTTATTTAATTGACTTGTTTAATGGTTTATTTTCATTAATTATATTATTTTAATATTATTTTTATCATTCAAAATGATAACTATAGAAAAATAAAAAAATTTCTGTGATGTCAAAATATAATTTGTTTTATGATGTTATAAAATTTATTTCATAAATATTATTGATACACGTAATTTACTTTAATGAAATAATTTTTTCCACAATTCATACATTAAAGACTAACAATTATGTGCACATATCTAAAATTTATAGTATACCACTTTTTAATAATTTAATATCTCCTTACATCTATCCTGATATCGTCTTATAGCTCCTTCCAGACTTATTGCAACTCCTTACATTTTCTTACATTTTATTATTGCATCTTATCACAAAAAAGAACATACCCTTATTAAGGGTCAACCCCCTCTTTTAGCACCAAAAAACAAAAAGAAATATCAACATCGATTATTCATAAGTGCGAAATATACTTCTTTTTTTTCGA
This sequence comes from Selenicereus undatus, assembly GCA_017589665.1. Classification (NCBI taxonomy): domain Eukaryota; kingdom Viridiplantae; phylum Streptophyta; class Magnoliopsida; order Caryophyllales; family Cactaceae; genus Selenicereus; species Selenicereus undatus. The sequence goes on along the minus strand of JACYFF010003369.1, from coordinate 8,464,951 downwards.
GACTTTAAAGGATGTACAAATTTTAAACCCAATATAACCAACCGAATATTCAAAATTTGAGCCGAATGATCAAACCTCATATTCAACCTAACTTCCAAGATAGGCTAAATCAATTTAGACCGGCCAAATCCAAATTCACCTGAATGAAATTGAACCCGAGCCAAGTTTCTTTTTCAAAGTTAGTTTTCTTTGCAAGATGACTTTATTAAACTTGATCTGAAATTAATCAAAGTAAAATTGACCGATTCTGTTGGGTTTTGTGGCCCAATTCCTCACTCCATGGGCATCCCCACGAGAGGAAGTTAGGCCACGTTTTGTGGCCCTAGAACGATGTCGTTGTTGCTCAAACATACAGGACCACGGGTAGCTCGTGGCATAGCCCACGGCCCAGGGTCGATGGTGGCATTGTGACGTTGGCGGTTAGGGTTTTACATGGGATTTTTTCGCTGATCCTACCCCTTTATAAAGGGCAAACCTCCTACCTTCTCAAGACAAAAGCAAGAAATACTTATAGAGTATTCTCTTTCCACTATTATAGATTTGTGAGAGAGTGCTTTGAGAGATTGTAATCTTGATCAAATCACTCATTATGATTGTGATCATTAGTACTCTTCCTGCTCATAGTGGATTGTTTGTGCTAATCGCCATCTGTGGTTTTTTCCCACATAGGGTTTCCAGGTAAATCTTGGTATTCTTTATTGTTCGTGTTATCATTGTTTACTTTTGTTTATTATTATTCATCATAATGCTTTCGGTATTAGTTTGCTCTAATTCCTAACATGTGGTATCAAAGCTTTGGTTTAGGATGTCTTCAATCATGAAGGTTGATATTCAGAAGTTTGATGGGGAGATTGGTTTTAATCTCTGGAAGGTGCAGATAAGAGCGGTTCTCATTCAGCATGGGTTGTGGAAGGTTCTCTTAGGACCTCATGCGAAACCCAGTACGATGGCAGACAAACGATAGGCGGAACAACATAAGAAAAAGCGTGGTTCTTTGATGGATGACGAACGGGAGGAATTGGAGCTTAAGGCACTTTCTGCCATACAATTGTGCTTGGCACTACATGTCTTGCAAGAGGTACTTGATAAGACAACTGCAATGGCTCTTTGGGTTCGACTGGAGGAGCTCTACATGACGAAGAGTCTTGTCAACAAGATCCGATTGAAGGAAAGGCTATACACTTTCAGAATGGCAGAAGGTACTCCTATTCAAAAACATCTAAATGATTTCAATTCGATTGTTGTTTATCTTGAAAGTTTAAATGTTAAAATTGAGGACGATGATAAGGCTATTTTGTTGGTTGTGTCTCTACCCCTTTTTTATAAACACTTTAAGGAGATCATGCTATATAGTAATTTTGATACTATATCGTTTCAGGATGTTAAGTCAAACTTGTTGTCTAAGGAGAAGTTTGATCATGACATACATACTGATTCTGCTGAGGGATTAGTAGTAAGGGGTAGAACAACTGAAAAGGGTAATGGTAGTAGGAGAAAGAACCGTTCTAAGTCTAGAAATCCTCATGGTGTTAAGACTTGTAATTACTGTGGTAAATTGGGTCATATTGTTGCTAACTATTGGAAACTGAAAAATAAAAAAGAGAAAGAAGAGAAGAATCAGTCTAAGAAACCTGCAATGACTGATTATGTTGTTAAGTCTGAGTCTGATAGGGATGTGTTAGTTGCCACTACCTCTAGAAAGGGGGGAGATGATGATTCGGTTTTAGATTCTAGTTGTACATATCATATGTGTCCTTATAGGGACTGATTTGCTACTTATGAGCCTATTGATACTGGGATTGTGTTTATGGGCAACAACACTAAGTGTAAGGTTGCAGGAATAGATACAATGCAAATTAAAACCTATGATGGTGTAGTTAGGACCTTGTCCAAGGTTCATCATATTCCTAATGTGACTCGTAATCTCATATCTTTGGGTACTCTTGAGGCTAACGCTTGCAGGTATTCAGCTGAGAATGATGTCTTGAAGGTGATGAGGGGCACCGTGGTGCTGATGAAGGGACTCAGGTAGGGGAGTCTCTATCTTCTACAGGTTACAACAATTATAGGTTCAACAGCAGTTTGTACAACATCAACAGATATTGATGTTACAAAGTTATGGCACATGCGATTGGGCCATATGAGTGAGAAGAGGATGACCATTCTGATTAAGAAAGGTTGTCTGGGTGGCATAGGTATAGATAAGGTGGAGTTCAGTGATCATTGTGTGTTTGGGAAACAAAAGAAGGTTAGTTTCTCTACAGCTAAACACCGTACGCAGGGGATCCTTGATTACATCAATTCGGATTTGTGGGGTCCTTCGAGGGTTCTTTCATTTGGAGAAGTTCAAGGCTCTTGTAGAGAACCAAACTGGGAGAAAGATCAAGAAGCTCAGGACCGATAATGGTCTTGAGTTCTGTGAGTCGGAGTTCATTGAGTTCTACGTTGTCAATGGCATGGCTATGCATAAGACGTTGGTTGGTAAGCCCCCAATAGAACGGAGTTGCAGAACGCATCAATCGGAATCTACTAGAGAAAGCTCGCTGTATGCTTTCTAATGCAGGGCTTTGGGATCACAAAGCTTTCTGGGCTAAAGCTGTTTCAACAGCTTGTTATCTAGTGAATCGATCTTCACATACTTCCATTTATTTTTCGATTCCACAAGAAGTTTGGTCAGGTGATCGAGAAGATGCTAGTAGGACGATGGAGATATATGTGGAGACTGTTGCAGCTCAAGATAGAGCTGCTGATCATTCCAGCAACGAGGTTCAGGCTACTGAACCCAGTTCTAGTATTAATCAGGCTTAGGTGGAAGATGATTATTCCATAGCCCGTGATCATTTAAGGAAGGAGATTAGGAAGTCCGCTCACTATACTGATAGTGAGGGACTTATAGTATATGCTCTTACAGTTGCAGAGGAGATTCCAGAAGGTGTTCAGCCTTCAACTTACGCGGAAGCCATCTCCTGCCCGAGTTCGTTTAATTGGGTCATAGCAATGCAAGAAGAAATGGAGAGTCTGCACAAGAATCGGACGTGGTATCTATGTAAGCTATCTAAAGGCCGGAGAGCCTTAACTGCCAAGTGAATTTATAAAAGAAAGGAAGACATACCTGGGGTTGAAGAAGTAAGGTGGAAAGCACGTTTGGTTGTTTACGGATGCAACCAAAAGGAAGGTATTAACTATAATGAGGTATTCTCTCCAGTTGATAGTCATACCTCTACTAGAGTGCTTCTTCCTTTTGTTGCCCTGTTTGATATGGAGTTAGAGCAGTTTGATGTAAAGACCACATTCCTCCATGGGAAGTTGGAGGAGGTGATTTACATGAAACAACCTGAGGGTTTTGTTGTTCCCAGGAAGGAACAATGTGTATGTCGGTTGAAGAAGTCCTTGTATGAACTTGAGCAGGCTCCTAGACAGTGGTATAAAAGGTTTGATACCCTTATGATTGAGCAAGGATACACACGCAGTCAATATGATAATTGTATATATTTCAGGAAATATTCTGATAGTTCTCTTGTTTACTTAATATTATATGTTGATGACAAGTTGATAGCTTCCAAGGATAAGTCTTTGATCAGCAAGTTGAAATCTCAACTCAGTAGGGAGTTTGAGATGAAAGACTTGGGACCTGTAAAGAAGATACTAGGCATGGAGATTCAGAGGGATTGAAATGCCGGGAAGGTGTATTTATCTCAGGGTTGATATCTTGAGAAAGTACTTGACAGATTTAGTATGAGAAACTGCAAGGCAGTTTCTACACCTTTTGTAGCTCACTTTAAATTGTCCTCTGAGTCTTGTTCACAATCTGAGGAGGACATTGAGAAGATGTCTCATGTTTCTTATTCTAGTGTAATTGATAGTTTGACGTATGCTATGGTATGCACAAGGCCTGACTTGTCACATGCTGTGAGTGTGGTAAGTCGTTATATGCATAATCCTGGTAGGGATCATTGGGAGACTGTGAAGTGGATCCTTAGGTATGTGAAGGGTTCAATTGATAGAGGTTTGGTATTTGACAGGAACAAAACTATTACATGGGATGTTGCAGGTTTTGTTGATTCTGACTATGCTGGTGATCTTGATAGGAGGAGATCCATTTTAAGGTATATCTTCACTATATGTGCAGGTGCTATCTCATGGAAAGCATCAATTCAGTCTATTGCAACTCTTTCTACTATGGAGGCTAAGTATATTGCTGCTACAGAAGGTGTGAAGGAAGCTACTTGGTTGAGAGGCCTTGTTACTGAGCTTGGAGTTCGACATGGTATTACTATGGTGTTTTTGGATAGTGAGAGTGATATTCATTTGATCAAGAATTATGCCTATTATTCCACCACCAAGCATATAAGTGTTGAGTATCACTATGCCAGAGATACAGTTGCTGCAGGAGAGATTGCTGTGAGGAAGGTTCATACTTTGGAGAATCTTGCAGATATGATTACTAAGCGTCCTTCTATAGCTAAGTTCAAGTATTGCTTGGACTTAGTTGGTATTCACAACATTTGATTGCCCTTCAGGGCTCTACCCTTTGGGGCTTCACCCTTCGGGGTGCTTTGGCGGTATTCGAGAGTTGGTGTTAGAAGTTGGTCCAAGGTAGAGATTGTTGGGTTTTATGGCCCAATTCCTCACTCCATGGGTATGGGTGGCAATGGATAAGGTTCGGGTCAAGTGAACCATCATCTGCATCCATCACCTGCTTTAATCTGCTTCATCCAATCTACTCATTATCTATAAAAATCTAATCCAATCCATCCATCCATCATCCGCGGGTGACAACGGGTGGATCGGATTGTATACGGGCGATGGAAGTTTATATGTAATATGTTAGCAAATTTATATAAAAAAAGTACATTTTGGCTTTTGGAAAGGTTAAAAAAGATATCTTAGGTATAAAGAACAAATAAATATCATATTCATCACATTAGTTTTTACGAAAATCATAGAGTTAACAATATAATTGTCTAAAAATTGAGTAAAATTTAATGATAAAAAATAAAAAGTAAACTAATTACAAATAGGAGATAAACAAGTGGATGGTTAAGCGGGTGATGGATCGGGTGACGTGTCGGATGGGGCGTCACTTGGATCCAATCTAATCCAATCTGTCAAACCATCATCCACCATCCATCCATCAACCATATATTCGGGTTTTCACCAGCTTTTTCAGGACGGGAGGAATGGATATCTATTTGGTGCGGGTGAAATTGCCACCCTTATCCACGGGCATCTCCACAAGAGGGAGTCAAGCCACGTTCCGTGGCCCCGGAATGATGCCGCCGTTGCTCAGACAGACAGGACCACGGGTAGCCCGTGGCATAGCCCACGGCCCGTGGTCGATGGCGACGGTTAGGGTTTTACACGGGATTCTCTAGCTCATCCTACCCTTTTATAAAGGGCATGCTTCCTACCTTCTCAAAACACCAGCAATAAATACTTGTAGAGTATTCTATTTCCACTATCATAGATTTGTGAGAGAGTGCTTTGAGAGATTGTAATATTGATCAAATCACTCATTGTGATTGTGATCATTTGTACTCTTCCTGCTCATAATGGATTGTTTGTATTCGTCACCGTCCGTGGTTTTTTCTCGCATTGGGTTTCCATATACATCTTGGTGTTCTTTTTTGTTCTTGTTATCGTTGTTTACCTTTATTTATTATTATTCATCCTCATGCATCTGCTATTAGTTTGCTCTAATTCCTAATGTAGGAGTTAGAGCAAACTAATTACGGAAGCATTAGGAGGCTAGAATGATTATCATTATTCATCCTCAACCAGGTAAATCAAATGACTAATTTACTAAGTCCAACAAATCACCAAACTACAACAGGTGAAGAAAGGAGGAAGAATGAACATGAGGCACTCAATAGGCCAATAATTCAATATCTACACCGACTTTTATTATGATTCGGTATCTAAATTTGATAGATGAATGCTTTTCCTATAAAGTAGGAGAATTTTAAGAATAAAATTAATGCACACAAATTAACATGATTATGTGAGTCAATATCAGTGTTATAAATACCGTACCGTACCACCTAGAGTGTACCATATCAGTCAAGAATCGGTACAAGCTATTGTTCGTTATTGTATCGGTCAATACCATCAAATACCAAACGGTACTGGTATTTTCGGTTAAATATCGCCCGGTACACTAAAATTTCAAATCTTTAGTCCTCTTTTTTATTTTTTGAAATTCAAAAAGATACGAGCCCAATACATAAATTCAGTATATCTCATTTCAGTAAAAAAATAGTATGATGATTGGCACAATATGTATAACTTTGGTCAATATTAAACTTTTCGTGGGTATATATATATATATATATATATATATATATATTTGGGTTTACTGAAATGAGGAAGATGATTCAAGTAGGAATGGCGGAAAAGGGAAAATTATTTGCGTAAGGAGCATCTGAATCATGATTGGATCACAATGTAATCTATAACTTTAAGAGAGTACTGCTAACAGGCACCGTGATGGTTTCTCCCCAACCACCAGATGCAGCCAATTTTTCTTTTGTTTTTTTGTTTTTTTTTGGGTTGCTTTTGTTTTTGGCTGAAAGAGGGACACTGTTTTTTTTTAAAAAAAATTTAAAAATTCATATTTGATTTTTTTTAAATTTTTGCACATACGAGCCATGTTTAAATTTTAATTTTGCAATTTTTTACCCCTTTTTTTTAATGAAACTTGAATGTTTTATGAAAAACAATTCCCCCCCCCCATCCTATGGATGACAATGGGGTAGATACAGGACGTATTAAGCCATACCTGCATATACACCCTTCTTCGAAAATTGTACCCATATCTATACCCGTATCTATTGGGTATTAAAAAATAAAACTCATAATCATACATATGGGGTTTCGTAGGTTCGCGGGTTTTATTCGAGTTTACATAGAGAATGAAAATTAAGACTTATATGCAATTCATATCCAAGTATGATATATATTTTTGTCATTATAAGATTATAAAGTTGTGATATTTTGGGAATACATTGTTTACAAATGTGAAATTAAATACATTATTGACTAATTTTTTGTTAGAAGGGTTTGGATTGGACTTAAACCGAAAAATGTTAAACCAAAATAATTTTTTTCTTATTATAAAAACGGGTACGGGTAGGATGCGGGTATGCAGCGGGTGAGGGCTATACTACCCGTACCCGTTTTCCAATACTTGTCCCATGCCTATTTAAAATCCATTTTCACTACTCACTTCGGTTTTAAAGGCGGCAGATTTTACGGGTTTTAAATGGATACGGAATTTATTGTCAACCCTAGTCCATCCCATGTTCATAGTCAAGTTTAGAGAGTATGCAAAACTAAGTATTAAATACATTTATATTATTGAACTTCAACGAATGAAAATAATGTTAAATTTTTGGAGAATTAAACTTCACCAATTATGTGAAACTAAATAAATGAATATTTTGGACAAAGAATATGAGACTAAAGACATAACCCACTTCACCTTTTTTCATATTGCATCAATCGTCGTAGTTAGCAATATAACGTTAATTGATTCTAATATTAGGCGTTATGATGCCACTAGTAACCTCTGAGCTTTGCCTTATTACTGATATTGTGGCGTCATGATAATTGTCAATAACTTGCCAATAAAAAAAAAAAATACTACACACAAATTAGGAATAGATTTTAAATAGTTGAATATTGTAGGTATCATGCACAGACATAGCAAGCAAAAACAACAGTCAACCTTGCTTAAAAGAAATCAATCTGAAAGGCTGAAACAAGTTAGAGTGACGATTTTTTTTTTTTTTTTTGAGGAAATAGAATAATGACTGTGAGTACTTATTAGTATAATAATAAAAGAATCATACAATGAGTGAAAGCATTTTATAATACTTTAATTAATATAGCATTTTAATAGGAATTAACCAACAAAAATAATTTCAATTTGCATTAATCAGAAGCTACACCTAGCAACAAGTCGACTCTTTTGTTTATTTATTTGGAACTTAACATAAAATTATCATGCTTTCATAAATGAACCGTTTTTCTTAATGCCACTCTAAATTAGTTTCGTTTTCCATTATAATCGATAGAAATAGTTTAGTAGTATTTGTTTCATTCTACATTATAAAGGTTATGGTTTCAATTTTACTAAACGTACAGGATTTGAGTTTACCGTACGTCCTCAAATTGTTGCGAGGTGCTTTGAGTATTTTGACAAACTTGTCATTGTTTAATAACATTCTCATTTGGCTTCCTAATATAAGAGCACACAACGCTGGGCTCGCAAGCCTAGAAACGTGAGCGATCAACTCACTCATGCTGCGGTGGCAAGGACATGACCTGCAACTCATCAACTGTCTTTGCAACTCGCAGTTGCTCCACTTCTCTCATATGCAATGGTGAATCAAATTTTTGACTTATCAATGGAGCCCATTATCTTTATATCAACTTCTGAGTCAACTTTTGGCTCATAATCACTTCCTGCTCAAATTGAAGACTTACAATTTCGGTTCACTATATAAAATAATACCCACAGAGCCACCACTAAATACACTTCTTTTGGGGGGGGGGGCAAAGTGGGATTATTTAAGTAAATAAAAATATTTTTTCTATCTTTGACAAATAATTTATGGTTATTTAATTTAATAAAAATAATTTATTTATCTTTGAAAAAAGTTCAAGAAAAAAGGTCATCAAATTTTATCAAAAGATTCTACCCAGAAGAGCCCAAAAGGGAAACATGGTCTAGGCCAAAATATTTTTCTAATAGGAAAAAAAAATTTGCATAGTCCAAAATATTTTCTACTCAAAAAAAGATAAAAACAAAATTGAAGCAAAAAAAAAAAGATAATTAATGAAATGGCTGGGCAAACTACTGCACTGTTCGAGTCAACTCGTGAGTCATGAGGCATGAAAATCGACCATTGCTGGTCCACCTACGGCTCACTTGCTCGCTCGTTTACGCTCTTTTCCCGCTTGCAAGCCGTTCATTGCATGATTGGCCCTAGCTTGCAAGCCGACTCGTCCTTAGAGCATTTCCAACGGCTCACTCACGGGCCAAAAAGTAGCTTTGGAGAGCGTGTGAGTAAAAATATTTTGGGTTGGATAATTTTACTTTTTTGTATTGAGTTTGTTTATGAGTTGATCCATATTTTTCTTTTGGACCCTTTTGCGTAGAAATCTTATGATAAAATTTGATGAGTTTTTTTTTTTCAAAGAAAACAAATTATTTTTTATTGAATTAGATAAAATTTAAACATGTGTGAATTTTTTTTAATTCAAACTCTTTTACAATTTTTTTCAAACAAAATTATTAGCCTCTAATTAATTCTGTTATCAAATTATTATGTGTAAATTATTTTTCACAAAAATAATAAAGCCAAATAAAAAACCAAAACATAAAAACTAAACCAATTAAATATGATTAGGTGTGGGTTCATAGGTATTATTTAATTTGGTGAGTTAAAGTGGTGAGCCTTCTATTAGAGAAAATGAGAATTGTGAGCCAAAAAGTTGGCTCACAAGCTAATATGACAAAGGTGGGCCCTCAGTGATAAGCCAAAAAACTGGTTCATCATTAGAAATGCTCTTAAATCATGTACAAGAGCCAAAATTGTGGCTCATAAATGATAATTTACTCCTTCCATATCATCCTCTGAACTAACTCTTTGGCTCACAGCACTACGTATTAGTTTGACAAAAGATATCCTATACTTGATACGTAAATTCTAATAAATCTCTCACCCAACATTCCACGTCCCCTAATTTGTATTGTTTTGTAGGTTGCAGCTGTTTGTGATTGTGTAGTTGGTGTGTGCTCATCCTCACCGGACGTGATGTCCAATCAACCCCCCCTCCCTCTCTGTCGCCACTCACCCCCTTTATAACGACACACCTTCTCCCTCACACCTTCTCCCTCCACCCCTTCGTTTCTCTCTCTTCTTCATCTTCACTGGGGGGGCGAGAACTTCAATCTCTCGCCAAATTCAATCAACCCACTTCGATTTTTCGCAGTTAGTCCTCTTCTGAGTCGAGAAAGATCAAATAGTTCATTGTTTGGGGTAATAATAATAATAATAAGCAAATTAATTAAAGATGGAGCTGGACTCGGGGGCTGACTCAGTGAGTTCAACACCGCGCTCAGCCCACCTGAACCACCACAACCATAACCACCACCAGAGAGCAGATGACAGGGCGGTGGTGCGGCTGATGTGTAGCTTCGGCGGCAAAATCCTCCCTCGTCCACACGACAACCAACTCCGCTACGTTGGCGGCGACACCCGCATAATCGCCGTCCACCGCTCCATCTCCTACTCGTCTCTCCTCTCAAAGCTCGCCAAACTCCTCCCTGCAAACTCCGGCGAGTTCACCGTGAAGTACCAGCTCCCCCACGAAGACCTGGATGCTCTCATCACCGTCTCCACTGACGAAGACGTCGATAACATGATGGATGAATTCGACCGCCTTCTTCTTCAAAACGCCCACCACAAAACCCCCAGATTGAGGCTCTTTCTCTTCCCTAATAGCCTTCAAGAAGATTCTAGAACCTCCAGCATTGCGTCCCTTCTGGATGGTTCCAGGAAGAGGGAGAGTTGGTTCCTTGATGCTCTCAATGGCGAGGGTAGTGGGGGGTTGGAGAGAGGGAGGTCGGAAGCTTCTTCGATTGTTTCTGAAGTGCCGGATTATTTGTTCGGGTTCGATAATTCTGATGAACCACCCAAGTTCAAGAACCGGGTCGGGTTGGGGGATGTTGTTACCGGTTCTGATCCGGGGTCTCCGGCTGTTCCGCCTTCGGTCTCGTCTCCTTTTGGATCCACTTCGTCTGCTCCGGCCATGCCGAATCTGCCTCCGGTCAAGACGAAACCGGAGAACCCAGTTGAAGAGCTGAATGAACCTCCGGTTCAGCCAACGGTCGGGTATACGGCTGCCCCGGTCTGGAATCACAACCCGACTCCAAGTTCTCCCTACCCGGGTCCTCCCATGCAGGCGATTCCCGTCTACTATGTCCCTGCCGCGGGTCCGGGTCATCCGGGTCCGAACGCGATGCCTCAGGGACATGCACATATTCCGCCTGTGCCGGTTCCGGTTCCAGGGCCCTATGTTCAACCATACGGCCCGATTTCTGCTCCGGGTCAGGTTCCGGTTGGGTTCTCGGGTTCAGGACCGATTTATAGACAGATGGGAGCGGTCGACCCGTATGAGATCCAAATGCAGGGGAATATGCTTACAGGTCCAGGGTCAGCAGGTCAGCCTATCTACTATGGAGTAAAGAATGCTGGGCATGGAATGGCTGCACCTTATCCGGGTATGGTTGCACCCATGGGAGGCGAAGATGGAATCGGGTCTGGCCCGGATGCAAATAAGGGTCGGAGCCTGCAGGGTTAGGCTGTAAACTTGCGCAGTAAAATTTGAGTTACCATTGCGAGCACGATCAGAATCTGGTCAAACAGTAAAAGTGCGGAGTACTTTATTTTTGTTTTTATTTATTTTTTTGGTTTGTGATTCTGGCTATAAATGTGAAAAAGAATATGAAATTGAGATGAAAATAATAGCATAGTCTGTAAACCAAGATTTTGTTGGAGGGTTCCTGTTGCAGTGAGTATATCTTTTTGGATTCTCTCTTGCATGCTGCTAGATGAACATAATAAAAAAGGAAAAGGAAAAGGAAAGGTCAGAATAAAAAAACTGAAAAAGTGATTTGAAAAGAAAATAGTCCATCCAAAATGGTGTCACCATGCATATATACCACTCCGAGGGGATGAGGACAAGATCCAATAAGCTGTGTTTCGCAATTTTTTGTTCTCTTCCACTCTAGCAATTTGCACGAATTATTCTTGGCAGTGAGGTCTAGAATATTGCCACAATTGGACAATTGTCCCTCTATTAGGGCCCTAGGGGTGAGGGAAAAAAGGGCATCCCAAACTAGTATCAGCTTTCAAATCTAAATTCAATATTTTAAAATTCCACCATCAGGCGGGATATTGAGGGGTTTGATGTAACAATTTTATCTCTGAATTGTGAAATTATAGACAAATTGATTCCGATTGACCGTAAATTTAACAATCGTATATTAGCTACCACTCGACGTACAAAATTGGAGTGCAGGAAGTTTAGAGAGGTATTTTGCTTTAATTAATATAATTTAAGTTGAAAAAAATAGTCTAAACTTATCTTTTTCAACTATAAAATCATGACTGAAAATTTTAAATTCGATGTTAATTATGGTATAAGTTTCTTTAATGAATATTTGTTGTCACGCCCACTACCACCATGGTGCAGTGATGACGATATCAATCTAATTAACTTGTAAAATATTTGAAAGTTTGCATTAAAATTTTGGTATGCATTAAATTTTGTTTGTATTAATCTTGGTACCTTTTAAAATTCTTCTACAGAAGACTAAACGAAAAAGAAAATCTTTCTTTAAAAAAAGCCCCTTATACATTTTGGTAAAAGAAAGAACTCCTAATGTCATCTGTTTTCTCAAATTTCTGGGTCAAATTGGCCATCGAACGTACGTGGAAACAAAAAACAATCGGCCACCTTTTTGAAAAATTCTTGCATATAGGCACGTCATCTGTTTTACAAAACCTAGGCTATCTTTTTCCTCGTTGTTAAAAGGTGTCGTAAAAAAAAAATCCGCTTTTTATCCTTGACTGCATAAGAAATCTCCCTCTCCCTTGAATTATTGCGAAAAAAACTTTTTTAATGAAATATACATTTTTGAAGATATTAATTTTGTTTTTAATTTTGGTTGTCAATCATTTGTATTTGGTAGAACTGTTCATTATTTGATTCATAATTGAACCGGACTAAAAATCAGCTTAGATCAGATCTAATTGGATCGGACCAAATGAAATCGTTCTAGTCCTCGATGCTGAGTTTGGCCCTTGTTCGGTCTTCCATGCTGTCCCGATCTAGATCGAGTGGACCGATGAATTGGACCAGGACCTGTGTAAAACCTAGGTTTATGACTTTCTTGTGGTGGCATCCTCTTGAATTTGACAAATTTCGACCTCTCTAGGATTTGATGCACCGCCTATTTTTTGTTGATTCCTCATCAGTCGTCATCTTCATCTCCAACAAGCGGTCCCTGACTCAAAGGGGATTGAATATGGAATCCTCTTTTTTGTACTTAATGGGCTTTTAATTTCTTGTAATTTTTATCTCAATTTTTCTACTAACCCATCTCTTTGTTTCTTTTGATTTTTAGTTTAATTATGTCTGTAAATTGACATGTACTGGATTGATGTTTGGATCCTTCTATTTTTATTTTATTTTTTTGGCTAATTCTATTTCTACAACCCATGTTTGATTGTCAGGGTTGACTTCATTATGATCTTTGAAGTATTTTGAACTGATTGAATTTGTGTCAACTTGTGATGAATTTAACTAATTTTGTGCTTACTTGTGATGAATTTAACTAATTATATACATATTGCACCCATGTTAGAACATCAATGATAGGTGTCGTTGCTATTTTGCTTTCCATGTCTTGGTTTTTCTATTTCTTCGAGGATTCTTCATCTTCTTCGCTTTCTTTCACCTCAGTTTTCTACTTATTTCTCGTTTGCTCATCGTCGTTCTCAAAGTTGGTCTTTAGTTGGTGCGGCCCGGGTATTTTCAGTCCGGCCCCGATCTTGATCGACTGTTCTTTAGTCTAGTCCTCGCGGTCCTCCTCAATGCTCTTATTCGGTATTCGGGCCAAGCCAGGCCGGTCCAGTCCAAAGAACACTCCTACTATTTGGAGTAGAGCATCTTGCAAGCTTGTAACGAATGAAACTCTCTCAACATGGTTCTACCCATGGATTTAAAGTATGGCCGATCCGTGGCGAAACGGCCGCATCAGAAAGGTTTTTGAGTTGGCTGAACCATGTTTTAGTCATAATATGGAACGCGATTTCTGCATTAGAACGACTTTTCCATATTGCGACCGACACTACAATTGCGACCGAAACCACATTTTAAATCCTTGGTCCTACCTTTCTTAAAAATTGTACATAAATCTTATTGCACTCAAAATCCCTTATTGAATAGAAGTGTACTGTTTAGAATTTTTGAATGATGATATAGTGTTATTTGGGGATAATGGACAATGATACTTCTAATTTTTAACTAAGACATTCTTGCACTACAGTATCGCCCAGTTTATTGTTTATACACCAAGATCAGGTTTGGAGGTGTTTTGACTTGACGATGCAAGTGCATATTGAATATATGCAATTACATACATTTGAAATTTTTTACATTGTAAACATATGCAATTGCATGCCATCATAAAATTGTTGCATTATATTGATTCAAAACACTTTCAAATTCGGTCTTGTTGCATACACAATAAATAAGCCAATACTACTGTGTATGGACGTCCAAATTCAAAGTTAGATATATTATTGTCTAATATCCTCAAACTACGAGAAGGTATACTAGAGTCCCACTATCCCAACCTCCAATCTCAGACACCTAGACCCAACTCCTTTCCAATCGGTCATCCCCCTCACCACCCTCGGGCACCCCCTGCTCAGGCCATTGCCAAGTGTGTATCTGGGCATGCTCTTACCATCTTCGTGGCTTCGTCCCCCTCCTGTCCCTGTGTTCGAACCGTAGATGTAAAAAGAAAGCGTAATTTTCTGTGGCTTCCTCCTCTTACGATCCACGTCCTTCCCATCACCTTCGCTTCGCCTAACCAACTAAGATCTCTTGCCTAACAAATGTCAATCACACATAACTACAATGCTCATCAATTATTACTTAGTTGCTCATCATTGAAAATCAAGAAATTACGATGCTCTTCAATCATCACCATATTGTTCATTGCAGCATCAACTGATACTTATCACAACAACAGTATATATAGAGTCATGACCTTCAATAATGCTGGACGAGAAACACACACCAGATTGCTCTTTCCTCCATTTCTCTCATAACATCCATCTCGATTCTCTAACGGCACTGTTGTCGATTTTTTCTGTCAACTGGCAACTTCAGTGGCTGCAGCAGTAGGTGGGGAAGGGGCTTGCATGGCGGACAGATAGCAAGGCATGTGTATCTTTTTGCTTAGTTTTAAGTGAGGTCAAAATAGTAAAAAACAATTATGAGTCTACAAAGCGATATAAACCAAGGACAGTAGTATAATCTTCTCCGAAGTACAGTATAGTCATCCAAAATTTCAAAAATCTAATAATAAATCAATAAATCCTATTAAAAAAATGAAACAGTAAAATATCTTATTAGTTACTAGAGTTGGATAACGGGTTGGTTCGGGTTGATCCTTTTAATAAATAGGTCAATTTCATGTCAGCCTTGCAAATAGCTTAGATGTACTCAAAATTGAAAAATAATATGTTTTCAAGCTAAACGGTCAAATCGTGTCGGCTTTTAATCAAAATCGATTCGGTTTATGTTAGGTTTGGGTTTCTTTCTTTAACTTCAAGTCAGGTTGTCGTGTCTAGTCAGACTTTCTTAGCTCTATTAGTTACGACTGCAAGTATTGTTATGACAACAGTATTAAAAAAAAAACCCTTATCTAACAAATGAGCAACAATTGTCCTTTTATTGGGGGTGAGAAATAAAAAATTGGGTATTTCAAACTATTTTCAGATATTAAGTCTAAAAACTTTAGATCTGGTTGAACAGGTAGCATGTCTACAAGGTAATTTGGTGTTGAGTGATTATGATTTTGGTTCTTAAAAAATCAACCAACTTTTAAAATATTAAAAAGTTAGTATCAAAATATCTTTCTACCTTTTAAAATATTCTTCTATGTTAAAGACCAGAAAATAAGAAAACCTTTCGTTATGAAACTACCATAGCTCATGTTTGAAATTTTTTTGGCATATAGGCACTTTCAACTGTTTTATAAAACTAGACTACCCTTTTCCTTCTTTGATAAAACATGTTGCAAAAAAAAATCTGTTCCTTAACCTTAACCGCATAAGAATTCTAGGTCTCCTTAAATTCTTGTGAAAAATCGTATCCTCTTGTGAAAAGACTTCTTGTGCATATGATCAGATGCCCTATCTCGATCCTTGTGCTTTCCGTGCTCAATCATATCTTCAAACCCATTGTTTACCTTCTTGTGCTTCTCCTTTGTGTTCAATTTTCATTCATATGACAATGATAAATATCCATGTCCTTGTTGTGCCACTTGTAGTGGAAGTTATACACTCGTGACCATGATAAAGACTTTTCTTAAGCATACTGCTAAATTTGAACTTGAAATGCGGGAGTATGACCTATTGTATAAGACCGACCCTAGTCCTATTTTTCTAGATTGAATCTTGCTTTGTTTGATGATGATGAATCTTTAGAATTCGGCTTAGAGGAAAAACCTCACCTTTTTTGTGACATATGTAGCCTTTTTTGTTCTATCTTTCCCGAGCTTACCTAGATACATTATCAATGGTGTCTTACTTTATATTATCTCCCTTCACCTTTTGCTCCGTTGTTAGGGCTTGAGGTGGCTGAATCTTATGGGTTTGATTCTAGGTATGATAATGATGCTTACCATGAATTAATTGATATTATTGATAAAGAGACTTGCAGAGAGGTTGTGAATGGATTAATGTCACCAAGTCTTGCATTTGATGATCATCGTTCCCTACTCCTAATGTCTTATTCCATGCTTTTCCTCTTTGTTTGTGCTTCCCCTAAGTCTTGTTATATGGAGCCTATTTATTCCTATGAGATGTGTGATCATATTGCTAAAGTGGGTTGCGTTGAAAACTCATGTTTGTGCTTGAGGGGAATGATTTTGTAGATGAGTCCCTAGGTAACATTAGAGGATATGATCCCTCTTCTGCCCCATATTGTGCATTCCTAGCAGACTTACCTACAAAAATAATATGAACTACATACTTTGAACCTTTTTATGATTTTTCTAAGGCTTTTGATGAGGTTGAGATGACGCTTATTCTCTTTGGTATGACTTCTCATGATTCTTCATACCTTCTATTCTATGAGCCCTTCTGTTAGGAGTTTGATAAGCTCCTGTGCACATTGATAGCATCCGAAGTGGAGAGAAAAGTGTTAATCTTGAGTTGGAGTGGTTGATGCTCCAGGTGCCGTATTTATTAGGAAGTCTTAGCTTAGGCGCATGAAAGATCTAACTTGGTGAGATTGTTATCTTTTGTCCCCCCTCCTGTTCACCTGCTCCTTTCCTTTGAATAATGCTTTGTCTAAACATGAGGAGGGTTAGTTTCATTTTTCATATTTTAGTTTTTACTTTGCGCTCTTGTTAGAGCTTCTAGTTTTAGATTTTCTTTGATTTGCAGTAAGGTATTTCATTTTAATTTTGCAAACCGGATTACATATAGAGATGGTGTGGATTGGATTGAGATTTCTTCCTCTGATGCTTTTGCTAGGCACGGTGGCCTTTACGAGTTTGATTGACTTTTGATGAGTGTTCCCATTTGGTACATCGTGTTACATGTTTATTCCCTTTGCTAACCCATTTAAGCCCATATCTATGTTTGTTGTGATTTTAGCCCTTGGCCATGTACAAAGCTAAGTCTATGAAGCATTACTTCATGTATGTCGTGGGTAGTTTTGGGGGTGTTTGTGGTGGTTTTTGGTATGTTAGTTTCTTAAGGCGTTGATGGTATTGTACATTTCGAGTGTGCCATTATTCATTGGATTGTGTTCATATGTATTCCAAATAAACTGACATCTATACATCTTATGCCTTCGAATAGTTGAAATTTCATTTTCTTTTCATTTTCAAAACCAAAAAAAAGAAAAAAGTTGGAAAAAATATACACATAAAGAAAGAGAAAAGAGAAAAGAAAATTGAAAAATGGTGAACAAGTGATTGGCATTGGTGAGATGTATATAGCTTGATTTCGTTTCTATATCAACTCATTCCCTATTTATTTATGAAATTTATATTCATGGTATTATTTTCATAAGATTCTCAACTTCAAAAATGTTTTCCACAAAATTTTTATGTGGGTTTTTTGGAATCAACATTTTTGTGGGTAGAACTGTATGCAAAGGTAAAGTTGACTACGACCCTGTTCTTTTCGTAGTTTAATGGATCTAACCTACTCATTCCCACTCCCATCCACTCCTTCTACCTCTTTCCTGCATCTTCCTACACTTTAAAAAAAAATACAACTTCTTTCCACTCTTTTCCACTTTCACCCACTCCTACATATAATCATTATTTTTCATATTTTGAAAACTTTTATAATTTATGTAATTGTGTGTATAAATAGTCTGATAATAATTATGAAAAATTTTCTTTATTTTTTGAATGTTATGGAAATATTTGTTAGTCGTGCCGGAAATCGTAGTTGGCGTAATTTTTGTTATATATACTGAAGAAATAATTTTTTTCTACTTTGTTAAGCAAATGTTAATTTTCTGTGACTGGTAGATATTTTGGGTTTGATTCTGTATATGGAAGAGATGCCTAATTTTTTTTTTGCATTGGTTACGAAATATTTGTTATAGGTCATCAAAGCGTGGATGATTGTTGCTATATGTGTAACATATTTATTTTTCATTCATTGTAATTTGGGGTCAAATTTACAGATGTTTTTTCTGGAATAATGAAAGAATGCGTAAATTTTTTTTGGTGTTGTTTGTAATTTGTGACAGGAAGTGCAGATGCATTGTATGTGTATTTTGAGCAGATATTTTTTGCTGTGCATCAGTAACAAAATATTGGAAGTTCTTCACACAAATTGTAGATGATTATTTTCTGTATATTGAGGGTCTGTTCTTTTCGTTAAGAAATATGAGCTGGTAATTGGGTGAAGTTGGTTGAGATTGGTAGAAGTTGATTAAAGTAGGTTGAAGTGGGTATTTTTTTTGTTAAAGTAGGTTGAAGTAGATTGAAGTGGGTATTTTTTTTTTTGTTGAAGTGAGTTAAAGTTGGTTGAAGTGGGTTGAAGTTTGTTGAATTTTTTTTGTATGATGAGTAGAAGTTGGTTAAAATAGTAAAAAATGGGTTGAAGTTGGTTGAAGTGAGCCGAAGTGGGTTGAAGTTGGTTGAAATTGGTTGAAGTTGGTATTTTTTTATTGAAGTTCGTGAAATGGGTTGATGTAGGTTGAAGTTGGTAAATTTGGATTTACCAACAAAAAGAACAAGACCTGAATATATGCATACTTTTTTCATTGTTCATATTTGGTTAATATATGAAAAAAATATCCATAATTTGTTTTACGAATAACGAAAATTACAATTGTTTGGGGGTAACAACAGCCACGAAATAATATTTCGTACTTGAGTCAACACAGAAAAATATTTTTTTCAATCTAAAAAAATTTTTATCACTGAAAATTACTATCACAAATAAAAGATTACATTAAAAAAATAAAATATGTAACTTACATCAACTCTCCTACTTGATTCAACTCATTTCCACTCATTTCCACTTCTTCCCACTCTTTCCCCCCTTCCTACACTTAAAAAAAATACCACGCATACCCACTCCCACCCATTCCTTCCCCCCCTTTTTTCACTTTCACCCATCCCACACCTATAATTTTCCAACGAAAAGAACATGACATATGGATCTCTCCAAAGTAGCGGGACCCACATTGAAAGTTGTCATTGTATGTTCATTTTGCTATTGGGGACGGGAGTGTTGGTGAGTTCTATGGGCTATTGGTCCTTTGTTCATCCCTGCTTAGTCCACCTATATCAGCTCCACATAGACCTGTCAATTCGTTGGGTGGGTCAACTATGGGTCAATCTATTTCGATTTCGGGTTTCAAAATGTTAAATCCTACCCCTAATGTCTCGGGTTCAAATCAAACCCAATGGGTTAGAAGCATTTTTTATAATTTTTTTTCCTCCTACAAATATTATAAGAATTGATGTAATTTTTTTAAAAACAAAACAGCATCGAAGCTTTCATTGTGTCCTCATTGAAGACAATTTAGGAAGAATTCTTAAGTTTTGTACTTTTCTTTCTTGTACCAAAAAAGAACCTCTTCTTTGAAAATTAGAGCCTTGAGACATGAATGATTAACGGAGTTGGATGTTTGGTCTCTTCCTCTCACTAAAAATCCTAGAAATTGTTATCGAAAAATTCTCTTGATTGTGGTTTGGGTCTTTCATTTATGAACTAACTTGATAACTTTAACGTTTAGTATTGGTCTAGGTGGAAGCTTTTAGTTCTTCATATGGTTGGTTCTACTTTAGTATACACATATCCGCTTAATTTCTATTTTTAAATAATCTTTTTCCACTAAAAAAATCCCAAAGAAAACCATGAGTTTGTTTGTATTTTTTATTTGAGAGATAAATTTTGGTTTTGTAAGCCGATCTCTCATATTGTCGTGGGAGTTGAGGTCCGATCCATTTCAATGTCTAACTCATAAACTCTGTATGTATATCATATATAAGGGAAAGAGGGACTTATGTTACATAAATTTTGTGTTGCCTAATTAACTCTTTTTAATTCACCTATTCATATGATAGATTTGTCAAAGTAAACAAGAAAAAAAAGGCAAAAAGATTCAGAAGATGATGTCAAATTTGTCCAAAATCTGTGTAGCTGAAAGGCCAGGTTGCACTATTTTTTAAGTTTGGATTATACGAACTAAAGCAAAATGCATTTCTAGACTTCCTCAGCTCCGTTTCTATGGAGTAATAGGTAATTTATAATTTTTAAATCTAAGGTCAATTGCAACCAACCTCATTATAATTTTCTAATTCAGAGTTAATATTGTTACATTAAATCCTCACACCCTATTCAGTCAGTTAGTATAGGGTCCACCCGGTTGTACAGTTGCAATTGTACAACTGGGCCCACAAATTGTCCATCTGGCCCGTCACGTACATAAAGCAAAGAAAGCCACCGCAAGAAAAAAAATATAGAAAGAAAAAAGTGCTCATAACTGCAACCATCAATTCAAATCACGACCCACAAACTTCCGCTTACTTTCTCTCTCCGAAACTACTCAAATTCGTGTTTGATTTGACGAAATTGTGTTGCGTTTGCTCATAGATTCTACCAAGAAATCTTCGAAAAATCATCACTGAGGCTTGAACCAAACATTTCGATGTAAGTCTTCGCAACAAACGAAATTTATTTGCATGTTTGAAACAAAACAATGAGTTTGCTTGGCATTATAGGTTTTAACAAAATCGCGCACTCATAATCTCGTTTTGCAAATGTTTGCAGATGGAAACTCACCATTCATCAGCAGCGAAGAAGAGGTCTGCTAGTGATGAATCAAATACTGCTCAGAAAAGGTATGTTGAAAACCTTAAACATAATATTAGTGAGCACAGTGTACATCACTAGTGAGTAATAAACACGAATACCCCTAATTCTGTCAACATATTCACAATAAACACGTTTACCTTGATGTTGATTAATACATGTAAAACACTTTTACCTTGACTCTTCTGATTTTGCTGTATATTGAGTTGTACCTTATATTGTAGTCAGCTGCAAATTATATTCTAGTGGCTGACAACATATGTATGCTACAGTGAGTTGTGCCTTATAATATAGTGAGTTATGGCTTGAATTTAGTGAGCCATGACAAAAATCTAGTGAGTTGTAAATTGTATTCTAGTGGCTGTCAACATATCCATGCCACAGTGAGTTATGCCTTATATTATAGTGAGCTATGACTTGAATTTAGTGAGTCATGACAAAAATCTAGTGGGCAGTGAATTATATGCTAGTTCCTGTCAATAGATGCATGCTATAGTGAGTTGTGCTTTATGTTATAGTGAGTTGTACTTTACATCCTAGTGTGCCATACCTTAAATTTAGTAAGTGGTACCTACATTCAAATGTGCAGTCTAGAACTCCAATCTTTTTCATATACTATTTTACATATATGGTGAGCTGTATCTTATATTATAGTGAGCCATGATATCATTGTAGTGAGCTATACCTTTTATTCTAGTTTACTATCACATTTCCTATAATATTAACATTATATATAATACTATTTGATATATCAAAGACAGAAGGGTCAAGCACAAGCCCTCAAGAGATGATTACGCAAATTATCAGAGACATCTCTTCAGATCAAGTGAACTTTAGGTGATTACCACTTGAAACAACAACAACAACAAACTCCCAATGTGGGTCCCGCTTTCGCGGGGTCTGGGGAGATCCAGCTGTAGGCAACCTTACCTCCACCGGTATTCCTACCCATAGAGAGGTTGATTCCAAAAGACCCACAAAATAGTTTTGTGAAAAAGGTTTGAAGGGAAAAACGATTGTTGAAACCAATTACTGAGTAAGAGAGAGAGAGAGAGAGAGAGGATGAGAAAAGGTTCCGAGAGGCAAATAAAGAGAGAGTGGAAACAAAGCAAATAAATAAGGAGCGGAGCGGAGACATACCTCAGCAAAACCAGGAGCGCTTGGTCCCGTCACATCCCCGAAAAGCACGACCTGCAGACAAGCAAACCAAAACCCTACCCACCCCATACCGCCTAAGCTACAGCCTGACCCCTACAATCAGAAACCCTAATCCTGTCCCGCCACAACCCCCTATCCTGAGCCATGTCCTCCGTGAGTCCGACCACTCTCAGGTCCTCTCTAACCACTTGTTCTAGACTCTTCTTCGGTCTACCCCTCCCTCTCTTACCACTGGGGGGGTTGATTTTCTCACACCTTCTCACTGGGGCGGCCGCACTTCTCCTCTTGACGTGACCGAACCATCTGAGCCTTAATTCCCTCATCTTCTCCTCTATCGGGGCCACTTCAGCTAAGCCCCTAAACACTTCATTCCTAATCCTGTCCAATCTCGTAGAGCCACACATCCACCTGACCATTCTTATCTCAGCTACCATCAACCTTTGGACCTGCGTCTTTTTTACAGGCCAACACTCCGATCCATAGAGAACAGCCGGTCTGACTACCGTCCTATAGACTTTGCCCTTCAAACCCATGGGCACTCTTTTGTCGTACAGCACCCCTGACGCTGCTTTCCACTTTTGCCATCCCACTCTAATCCGCTGGCTAATGTCCTCGTCAATGTCCCCATCCTGCTGGATGATCGAGCCCAGATACTTGAATTTGTCAACCTTTGGTATTGCCTTCCCATCCAGAACGACATCTCCCCCCTCTACTATCCTCCCGCTGAAACCACAGTGAAGGTATTCCGTTTTCAACCTACTCAACCGAAAGCCCCTAGCCTCCAGCGTACGCCTCCAACTCTCCAACCTGTCATTCACCCCCTGCCTGGTGACATCGATAAGCACGATGTCATCTGCAAATAACATGCACCAAGGCACCTCGTCCTGTATACCTCTAGTGAGTTCGTCCAAAACTATTGTGAAAAGAAACGGGCTTAAAGCGGATCCCTGGTGCAGGCCCAGAGTAACAGCAAAGTCATTGGAGACCCCGCCCGGGGTCCTGACCCTCGTCCGCCCTCCCTCGTACATGTCCTTGATAACACGAATATACTCGTGCGACACCCTTTTCTCTTCCAAACACCTCCACAATACCTCCCTTGGCACTCTATCATAGGCTTTCTCCAGGTCAATGAACACCATATGGAGATCCACCTTTCTGTCCCTGAACGTGCCCATGAGCCCTCTGAGGAGGTAGATCGCTTCAATGGTCGCTCTGCCTCGCATGAAACCAAATTGGTTTTCTGAAATCTCTACTTCCCCTCGCAGCCTTCTCTCAATCACCCTCTCCCACAGTTTCATAGTGTGGCTGAGCAGCTTGATGCCCCTAAAGTTATTACAATCTTGGATATCCCCTTTGTTTTTGTACAGTGGGATGATTGTACTGACCCTCCACTCTCTGGGCATTTTGGCGGTCCGAAAAATGACATTGAAAAGCTCCGTGAGCCATTCTAGACCCACTTCCCCCAGGAACTTCCAAACTTCCACTGGAATCTGGTCCAGGCCCACGACCTTCCCCTTCGCATCTTCTTCAAGGCCTCCCTAATCTCCTCCTTTGAGATCATATTGCCCGCACGCTGATCGCTACACTCACTGCCCCGACTACTGACGTCTCCCCCCTTCCCCGTTGAGGAGTTTAGCAAAGAATCTTTGCCATCTCTCCTTAATTTCCGCATCCTCCGTCAACACCTTACCCTCTTCGTCCTTGATACACCTTACCACCCCCAAATCCCTAGACTTCCTCTCCCTTGCCCTCGCCAGTTTAAAAACCTCCTTATCCCCTTCCTTCGTCCCCAATCTGTGGTACAGTCTATCGAACGCCTGACTCTTAGCTACTGGCACTGCCCTTCTGGCTACCTTCTTGGCCACCTTGTATCCAATCTTCTTATGCGCCCTCTCGTCCTCCGAGCTGCTGTTCATGAGCTCCGCGTAAGCCTCTTTTTTTGCCTTAACTTTCTCCTTTACCTCTTCGTTCCACCACCAGGCGCCCTCCATCCTTTTACCGCCTCCCCTTGACAGACCTAAGGTTTCCTTATCCGCCCTACAGATGCAATCCGCCATAGCATCCCACATCAAGTCAGCGTCTTCAGCCCTCCTCCAAGCTCTCTCCTCAACTATCCTTTCTGCTATTAACCCCGCCTTCTCCTTTGTGAGGGTCCACCACTTAATTCTGGGTTCTTCAGCTCTCCTCTTCGACCTCTTAGGAAACTCGAACTCTGCATCTAAAACCAGCAGCCTGTGCTGAGTTCCCAGCAACTCGCTGGGGATCACTTTACAGTCCTTACACGATCTCCGAGTCTCCTTCCTCGTTAGGAAGTAGTCAATCTGGGTCTTGCAGGAAATGCTCTTGAATGTCACTATGTGGTCCTCCTTCTTCTTGAAGAAAGAGTTGGCAACCCACAAATCAAAGGCCACCGCAAAGTCCAGCAGAGAGACCCCTCCCTCATTCCTCTCACCGAAACCGAAACCGAAACCCCCGTGGACCCCAACATAACCTGCTGCCTCCGCGCCGATATGGCCGTTAAAGTCTCCTCCTATGAACAGTTTCTCACTCTGGGGTACCTCCTGTGCGACCTCGTCTAGGTCCTCCCAGAAGAGCTTCTTAGTTTCCTCCAGCAGACCTACCTGGGGCGCATACACGCTCACCACATTCACGAAAACTGAACCCACCAAAACTTTAATGGCCATGATCCGGTCGCTCTTACGCCTCACTTGGACCACCTGGTCCGCCAAATCCTTCACGACCAGGATGCCAACTCCATTCTTCGCCTTGGTTGACCCCGAGTACCACAGCTTGTACCCATCGATCTCTCTAGCTTTCGCCCCAACCCACTTCATCTCCTGGACACACGCTATACTAATCTTACGCCTACGCAGAGCCTTACCCGTGAGGGTCCCAATATTCCAGGACGCTAGGCGAACCTTCCGCAGCCCTAACCCCCTCCTAACCCCAAAACTCCTCGGAGGACAGGCTAAAACTGCTACATGACCCGCCACAGACGCAGACGTCTACGAGGCCCACAAACACCCTACAGAACTACTGACTAAGCCACCCCAACCACAAACAACTAACTACTGACTAACCACCACAAAAATTTAAAAACACCCAAAACTAAAACACTAAAAGACCCCCCACATGGAAACTAAGAAAATTTTACCACGATACTATCCCCCACCAACTAAATATCCAAACAAACTAAAAACCCAATAGTACTACTAATACCAAAACCAATAGGGAAAATAGAAAATACTAATACCAAATCCAATAGGAAATCAAACTCACAACCAACCTCAAATATCACAATAGTAATAAAATGCAACGAATCAAAATCTTGTAAACAACCACCAACTGATGGCGAATTTAAAGCTTCCAGCATAAAAATCAATGGTCATAGATCAACGATAGCAGTAAACGAAAGTCGAAATTGAAATTCCAACGAGAGAGAGGGATTGATGAAGGGACAAAAGCCAATTCAATAACAGTATCAAGAACAGCGAATGAAGTCACACAAAATGTGATTCTATATCAGGATATCGATGAATTCAAAACAAATAGACTATTCACTTGGTTAGTTTTCCGCCAATGATGTTCAATAAGACTTCCCTTTCTACTCTTTCATCTTACAAATTAAAGAACAGGCGTCGAATTGGGATCAATTCAAACTCAAACATTCAATTCAAACTCAACTAAAAACAAGATGAAACGATGCAAGTTCAAGCACAACACAAAATTCTCCACAGAAAGGGCAGAAAGAAAAGTCCTAGGGCAAGAATAGAAGAAAATCGAGCTTACCCAGAGCAGAAATTGAGTCAAATCGAAGGGGGTAGATCTGTGGTATCGTAGCTGAGGAGAGAGATCGAGATGGTCTTCAGATGAAAGCTTCGCCGGAAAAAGCCTTGTACGGCGGAGAAGAAGTGTCGGTGCGGTGCTTGATGTGGGGGAGCTACTGCTAAAACAAAGAATTATGCTCAACCACCACGAACTCAACTTGGCAACCCAGCGTAAATTTGTAAGTAGTTTTCCGGCGATTGAATGACGAAGAAAAACAAATTTATAAACGGCTTTCCCGAGATTGAGACGGAGGCAGAGTCCTCGCCGGCGAATAATTTCCGGCGAGATGACGGAAATTCCCGGTGGAAGGTGGTAGAGGCTCAGAGGAGAGACAGAGAGAGCATAAGAGGAAGGTGATTACCACTTGAAATATATCCAAAAACACACACATTATAGTTCACTGCACTAACATTGTCTTTTTCTTTTTTATTGAAGCCCAAAGGATCAAAATAAAACAAATGAAACAAATCAAGGAATACAAGAGGATATTACTCATAATTCAGGCCAAGGTATGTCTACATTATGCAAGTTTATATGTAATCATCTAAACTGCATATGTAGTGCGCGGGGGAAATTGTATTCAAAGGACTTGTATATTATATTCGAGGTTAATTCCTGTCAATTAGTGAGTCGTAACCTATGCTTTGGTGAGCTATTACAAATGTCTAGTGAGCAATATCTACAATTATATTTTGGTGTACCACCGTGTACAGTTAAACATTCCAATACCATTTGGTGTAATAGTTCCTACATCTAGTGAGTTTATAATCTCATATTTTAAACACCTAGTAAAACTATACTTCTACAATTATATTTAGTGAGCTGAACTGCATTCGTAGTGAACAAACAACTATGTTTATTGAGCTGAACTGCAATTGTACTAAGTCGACAACTATGTTTAGTGAGCTGACCTATAATTCTAGGAAGCATACAGTTTATTTTAGTAAGCTGAAATATATATATAAAGAGCTCCACATTAGATTAAAAATTGCACATTTATTTAGTTATACATCTTGTTCACTTATACAAAGTATCATGTACAGTTGTAGAAGAAGCAACCAAGGAAGCTCAACCTAAGGAGCAGGAAAATCTATTCACACAAAGGGAAAAAACATCTGAAGGGAAAACCAACTCATAAAGTACTATTGCAACTAAAAGAAGGGTGAAACCAGAAGCTAGAAAGAACAGAAATATTCGCAGCAATCCAATCAGTTCAGAAGATGAACAACTCCAAGCTCCCACAGCAGGGAAGAAGCAAAGGATGGTGTTGGAAAAACAAACTATGCATGTTGTGCAAGAATCACATCCTACTCAACAGGGAGAGGGGGAACAAGAGCAATAAAAAACAAGAGAACCGCCTCAACAAAACACTCCAACAACAGGGCAAAAAAAAAAGATGATGCTGGAAAAAAGGAAAAAGGAGCCAAAGAAATTTGATACACAATAGAAAATTGGCAATACAGAACAAAAAAAGTGGGAAAGAAGGATTCACAATAGTAAATCCCCCAACATTCCCAAAAATACTGCCCAAGAAAGCTCTGAAAAAACAATCACCGACATTCATCAACAACCTTAAGAAGAAACAGATGACACTGTAGAGGACACCACTTACAAAATGCCTCCCCCTGGACATGATGATGAATCTGACTCCGATGATGAAGTGTTGGTGAAGAGAATCAAGAAGATAAAACAAGCAACAAAGTCCAGACCAAAGCAAATGCAAGTGAGGTTAAAAAAGTTTGTTAAGGCATAAGCTAAGAAGGAGAAGCAGGTTGTCCAAAAGAGTCCTAAGACTCCTGTAAAGAGTGGACAACTCTGAATTTTTAAACATGAAAATGAACATAAATCCCTGTAACAACACATAAGTGCCACCGTTTGTGTTCAAGCCAAGTCTATGTAATCTGTGCCAAAACTTGCAGACGTAGACACAAAACCCAAAAAGATCTTTCAAACCAGAATGTCACGATCAGGGTTTGTAGCTATGATTGATAATTTCAATAATGCACAAAGACAAGCAATACGAGATATAGGGTTTGGAGGATTCCTCTATTTACAAGTCAGTAAATTATCGAGGGATTTATGCAAATGGCTAGTAGATAGATTTGACCCATACTTAGTCACCTTGTACATATCACATGACAAAAGGATTGAGATTACACCAATGGATGTGCATCTCACATTGGCACTCCCCATTGGTGGAAGGAAGGTTGAGAAGTTTTATGGCAAAAGCCAAAAGATGCCAAATACAATGAAGTCCGTGATGCATGGAGAAAAGACTGAAATCTGCAAGATGGGACCCTTAAGTTAAGCCAAATGCCACAATACATACTGAGCCAGACTGATGCAGGAGAAATTTTAAAGAGGAACTTTGTGCTGTACATGGTCTCTTGCTTCTTCAATGGTTTAAAGAATGTACATTGTGCACCCTATTTTGCCAAGAATGTTGCTAATGTTGAAGATATAGCAACATTTGATTGGTGTCAGTAGACCATTGAGAGATTGTGTGAATCTGTCAAAAAGAGGGCTTCAAACTGTGATGGCCCTATTCTCTTCTTGATGGTAAGTTCCTTTTACTCTATTAGACTATCATGTTTTCAGTGAGCACAAAGTCACATTCGGTGAGCTAAACATATATACTTAGTGAGCAGAACAACATTTTCAGTGAGCTTAATATATATTATGGTGAGCAGATCATTTACTTTTGTGAGCAGAACATACATTTTAGTGAGCATAATGTGTATTTTAGTGAGCACAACAAAGCTTTTGGTGAGCTATGGAGAACTTGATCATATGTGACAATTGTCTATTGCATTGATCTATAATGACCATTTTAGTGAGCACACATCACGTACCCCACATACATAGAGGAATTATTGTTACACAACATTACTTCATGTCAGTGAGATACTATATATTTTACTGAGCAAAGCAAATGTTTAGTGAGTAGAGCACTATTATTAGAGAGCAGACCATATAACATGGTGAGTAGACCATATCTTTTAATGAACAAAAGTTTAGCTTTGGTGAGCTATAAATGACTTGTTCATAGAAGACAATTGTTTGTTACATTGATCTCTATTAACAAATTTAGTGAGCGGAATAAGAATTATTCTTAGACAACATTACTTTATATTAGTGATCTAGTATACATTTTTGGTGAGCAGGGACTATATTTTCATAACCATAGATTCATTTTTGGTGAGCTATATAGAATTGATTACAATGAACATTTCTCTTGTAGATGCTATATGATGACAAAGTTCTCCTAAGGAGAAGGACTGTTAAGAGGTAATTCCCAACAATCAAAGGTTGGATAATAGAAAAGTTGAGGAAATAGTCAAAGAAAGGAGAAAGGCTAATCAACTTAGTGCAAAAGAAGTGTCGAAAGGCTTTTGAAAGGGCAGAGTGGAGCCTCCAATACGAGTAACCACAGAAGTGCAAGCTAAACCACAACCATAAAATGAGCCTTAGCCACAAAAGGAAGAACAACCAAAGATGTTTTCACAAAATCATGAACCATCAGAGTTAGAGCTATCATTTATTTCATTTAGAACAATTAAGCAGAATGAAAGAATTTAAACATTTATCTAACATCTTAGAATACTTGAATGATGTCCACATTGCAGAAAGATATGGAAGAAGTGGCTGAAGTAACGAAGGTTTTAGTAAGTGCATTCAAGAGGTACAGAACCTCCATGAACTACTTGTCAAAAAGGTAACAAAACAATGAAGCACTCAAAAAAATAAAAGATGAGGCAATAAGCATGCTCTTTTCATACTGTGAGGCTCAAATCTCAAAATCCCCACTGATGACACAAAGAGAAAAAGGGGATGAAAGTCTTGAGATACCACCATTCAGTCAAGATGATGAATGCTGGAACAAAGCTATTGTACTTGAGGCGATAATTGAATAGGAGAATGCTTTGATAAGGCAACAAAAGACCACCGGCACCACCAGTAAAAGTTCTGCATCAAGCCAAGGGGGCAATGACATGCCCATTTTTAAGTTGATTAATGATAGCCAAACCCCAGCTCCTGCAACACCAGCAGCACCAGCACCGCTTCACACACCACCTCCTCCCCATCTGCAAAAATAGATCAAACACCACCACCTCCTCCCCACCTGTAAAAATAGATAAGACACCACCACCTTTCCCCTAGCAGACACGTCAGACACCCCTCCCCCAAAAAAACACTTTAGACACCACCACCCTCCCCCCCCAACAGACACTACAGACACCACGACCCTTCCCACCACAACACCCATCACAAACTCTTGAGACACAACCACCACATAAATCATCCCAAATACCACCATGAATACCAATTCCAGAAACAGAAATAGAGCAAAAAGAGAGGCAAAAAATAACTGAAGGAGAGCAAAAATCTCTTGGTAGAGAAAATGGAAAAAAGAAAACAACAAATAAAGCTGGTAAGGATTTTCAGTGAGCAGACTGTTACTTTTAGTGAGGAGAACATACTTTTTTAGTGAGTTATGTACAAATTGTTAATAAAATGATGATTTTATGTTATAGTGAACTTATGAGCACACATCACCTATAGATGGCTCTAGGAACAAGCAAATAGTACCTTGTTGGTATTCAACATTTTTTTTTAGTCAACTAGTGTGCATTGTCAGTGAGCAGAAGTTATATTTTAGTGAGCAAAAAGTATAACTTGGTGAGCAGAACATATATGTTAGTGAGTAGAACACATGTGTGAGTGAAAGAACATATATGTTAGTGAAAGAACATATAGTTTAGTGAGTGGTGAGCAACAATCTCTATTTAGTGAACACAACAAACATTTTAGTGAGCATAGTATCTATTTTAATTAGCACTTACACATGTTATATATGCAGAAGAAGAGCACAGCAAGAAGTTTCACGACATCAATCGAGGAGAGAGAAAGGGCCAATGACAGAGCCCTTCTGCTCTATTTTTGTTAAGAGAATAACAAATATTACAGGGGATTTGTCAGTCCAAGAGAAGATTATTACTGAATATATATCCCATCCATCACAGGACCTTGATTCAAAGTAAGCACAAAATTGTCAGACAAAAAACACTTGCAAACACTTAAATTATAATCAATATATACTTACATTTTTTTTCCTTTTTTTACTAAATTAGTGAAGA
This sequence comes from Selenicereus undatus, assembly GCA_017589665.1. Classification (NCBI taxonomy): domain Eukaryota; kingdom Viridiplantae; phylum Streptophyta; class Magnoliopsida; order Caryophyllales; family Cactaceae; genus Selenicereus; species Selenicereus undatus. Next base: position 8,433,663 of record JACYFF010003369.1, on the reverse strand, counting down.
ATTGTTTGATATTGAAACACATGTTGCACATCGATATCACATGTCAACCATGCGTCCAAAAGAATACACTGATGCACATGTGATTAATGTCTGGGCTGCAATCCTCAACACCTTGGAGAGAAAAAGAAGTGAAGGATCTCTAAGAAGATTTTTTGCATCAATTGATGCAATGATAAATATATACTTTTTTTTTTTTCACAAATACAAATAATCAAACACCTAATGATACTGCTGCAAAAATGCAATCAACCCCCTTGATCATTACAGCAAAATCAGAGGAGGCAAGGTACATTGATATTGAAACAATTATTCAGAGAGAATTTCGGATATGTGACAAATAGATATCAGCAAAACAATTGCAGCTGGTACGCATTAATCTAATAAATTTTAATTGTATATTAAAATACCACATTATATATTATTAATCTTTCTCCATTTTGAAGGTGTTCTTCTTGGTATGTCACAAGAAGCATTTGTTCATCTTCTGCTTTGATTTAAAGGAGGAAAGGGTTGATATTATGGACAACATGCGCATAACTGCTTCATACAAAACAACATATGGAAAAACACATATATTAGTGGTATGTTCAAATGCTGACTGATTCATTTACTTTATAATAAATCAACACACATATCTGGTGAGTTGACAAATTTGGTGAGCTAACACATATTCTTGGTGAGCTAACACATAATCTTGGTGAGCTAACACACGTATTTGGTGAGCTAAGACACATATGTAGTGAGCTAAGGCACATATGTAGTGTGCTGAGCTAACACATATTCTTGGTGAGCTAACACACATATTTGTGAGCTATTAACCAATTCCAGTGAGTTGAACAAAGTTATTTATTGTACATAGGCAAGATATTTTGGGAGATTTCTTCAAGAAAATCTTGGCCAACCCAAACATGAAATTGTGAAGAAGATGAAACCAGTGCGAATGAGAATGGCATGGAGAATAGTAGGTAATGTCATAGACTATAGAATTTTTTTGCATGAGGCACATGAAGTCTTGCTTTAGCCAAACAGATAAATGGGAGTGTGGTTTTAAGAAAAAAGAAGTAAGTCTACCAAAAATATTTTCTCTACAAAAATATCTTCAAATAAATATAACACCTATTAATGGGTTATTTGCAGGACCAAAATCTGCTCAATGTAATGCGAGCACGCTACTGCTATGAAATCATCAACAATGAAGAAAATATACACAACAATAAAGGGAAAAGAATCCTGCAAAGGAGTTCCATGAAAAACAACAAGAAGAACTGAATGCAAAATCAGGCCAACCTCAAGTGCCAACAGCATGACTAATCAACATTGCTTTAAATTAGACTAATTTTGGGAACTTATGTACCCAACAGTCTCAAATGAACACTATTAATATGCTTACCTTTAATTGTGGTGAAGTACTAGTAAACAACATTTACTATTAGATATTTTATATCTTTTATTATGCTTAATTCTAGTGAGCTAGAAGACTAACCAGTGAGCTAACAGCAAAACTCAGTGAGCTATATCTTTTAGTATGCTTAATTCTATAAATGAATGCAAAATAACACTAAAATGATATTTTTTTATAATGTTATGTTAAATATTAAAGTGTTCAACATGTCATTGCCATAGGATGTTATACTTTCATAATGTTAAGTCATCAAACATATGATAATAGTTTTGTAAAAAATAATGAGCTAACAGATGAAACTAGTCTATGAATCTTTAGCAGTGAGCAACATATTATAAGTGTCAAAAGTATTTACCCTCTTATAAACTTCAAAATTATTCAATATAATTTACTTAATTTTTGAATAAAAAATAATTCTCAATCACAAAAACATAAAAACATCATAATGAATAAAAATACAAGTTTGAAATGTGTTAATCAACATACAAATTTACATTTGAAGATTTGTTGAAAAAAAAACTATTGAATGACCCATATGCAAAAAACTTCATTAATGGTCGAAGCCAACACCCTTTCTCACGATAGCAAAATTCCATGCTTGACTTCCACGTAACCTGTCTCACAAAATAAAAAAGCATATAAGTATCTTTAGTGAACCAAAGTGTAAATGTAGTGAGCAAATACACTATATTAGTGCGCCAATACATATTTTAAGTGAGCATACACACTATATTAGTGAGACTATTACTCTTGAATGCTAGTAGCTTCAGAAGTAGGATTCAACTGATTGTTATGAATCCTATCCCCATTTGGTTGTCTCAACCTTTCATCAAAAATCAACCTAAAAACCCTATACATTTCATTAAAATCTACTATTGAATTAGATGCACCTGATGATTAGATGAACCTATAGCAACAACCTAAACCATCATAGGAAAAACGTATTTTTAGTGAGCATATACATATATTTAGTGAGCCAACGTATAAATGTAGTGAGTGCAACTTGTAAGACTAATAGTGTGAGAACTGAAAAATGTAGTGAGACAATACAAACTTCTAGTGAGTAGGTACCCTATATTAGTGAGCATATTAACACTTTTAGTGAGCCAAAAACACAGAATAATTCTACTGGTCTTAGCAGCAAACTCCAAAAAGATATTACTATAAGAAATATAACTTATTCAATGAGATTGTCAATAGAATTTTATCTGATATTGAGATACATCTCCTCCATTCCTTGAAGAAGAGCTTGCCTTCCTTGATCTAATAATGTTTGATATCTTTTTCAACGTACTCTTCCTCCTTACATTCCTTTCACCTTTCTTCCTGGAACCTTTAGGGTTACCAATGATTTTATTACTAGGACTAGACTGTTGATCATTTTCAGCGTTAGAAATATAAGCTGAACTACAACAACACCAACATCAGCATTCAACTTGGCAAAAGCTTCTTCACATAGCTTTCTTGCTTAACTATTTAATTCACTTGCAAGAAGCAAAGCCTCAAACTGCCTATGCATCTGAACCCTCCAAATGGAACTAGGAACACCAACTGCATTACCACTTGGAGCTTTTTCTACAACTCGTGGAGTCTTGCTAGCCTAGTCCATCGATTTAAAATATATTAATCAGGGACTTTAGACACACAATGAATATTGAAAATCTGCAAGCAGTGGCAGCAAAGAATACCACTCTAGCTGTACTTTTTACAGTCACAAACAACATTACAGTTTGGAAGATTAAACCTACCCACAAACCCAAACATCTTCAAAAGGCAGTTCTCATACACAGCATATGTATGCTCTGTACCATAGGGGGTTTCACTTGAGCTAAGAAGATCTTGACAACACCTTCTCCTTTAATGTATTATTCTCAAATGCTTTGTACAAGTTGCTCGTATAGTTCTTCGAAACACGCTACAAAATGCTAATGTGTGGCAAGTACATCTTCAGGAAATCCATCCTTTTTTTTTCACATTCTCATCCTTCTCCTTAATCCTCCACTCTGTAATAACCCCACAAGTAGCATTGAATTTCTTTGACAAAGAAGCATTTGTTGACTCAATCCTTTGTGATGATAAAAAGCCACCAGAGAAAACATCGTTGCAAAAAGCTGGATACCATTTTTCTTTAAGTAATACAATCTAACCAACCAAGCATTTTCAGCACATTTATACTCATTAACCAGCCAAACACACAAAAACAGTGAGCACAAAGTAATAAGTTAGTGAGCAGAAAAATGTAACCTTTGTAATCAAAAGGTAATAGGCATGTTTGTATGTATATATATATACAAATACGTACATACTTCTACATATATACGTATATATATA
>JACYFF010003369.1:8374106-8387568 GCA_017589665.1 Selenicereus undatus | reverse complement strand
CGCTCTTGAGATATATATGTATTTATATATAATTATATATATGTCTGTTTGTTTGTGTATATCAAATTTTTTAAATGTATTTCTTTATATATATGCACACTTATTTTTTTCCGTTAGAGGTATGTCTTCATGAGTATTTTAACAGTCTGACAGGGCTTGTCATACGATAAGGTGCATTGATACATTTTTATTTATTTATTTGTTTTCCTATATCTATGGTTAAATCTTTTCCATTTTAAATATGGAAGACTTTTAAAAAATTTGATTTGTCTGTTTATATCTTACGAATTAATTGAAATCACAGAATGTGAATGTAGAACAATAAATGTTATAATATAGTTTAAATAGAATAGAATTACGATGATTATGATATGCTAAACTGAAACGAATTAATAATGATGACGACGAGGACGCCGACGATAGCAGCAACGATAGCAGCAACAGTGATAATAATAATAATAAGTAGATAAATGAATATTTGTTTTAAAAAATAGAAAGATCATGATGTAGGTGTATTAAATTGATTTTACACTAACTATTAAAGTGATCACTCTAAATTATCAAAAACTGCTTATATATTATTGGGTGTGATACTGATGAATGGCAACCCATTAAATTAAAAACAAAAATCATCTCAAGTGACACAGGTCAAGAAGCAATTATAATATGTTTTTTTGGATTATCATAAGTATTTATTATTAACATTCCCAATTATAATATGTTTTTTTTAATTATCACAAGTATTTATTATTAACATTCAATTTCTCACTGCAACAAATTTTTTTGACCTTCTTCAATCACAGAAGATAAGCAACTAGGGTAATGTTACTATACACTTAGGAGTGTGTACTCCCTCGATCTTACCATGTATATATATTTTTTTTTCAATGTGTATTTGTCATACAAACAATTTTTAATATGTGAAGCTGACGTGACTTGTAAGAGTTTGTAATCTTAGAAGTGTGATATAGGCTTTGAGTAACTAGGGTGTAAACTTAGTTTTCTAAGGCCTATTCGTTAGGAAATATAGATTGATAATTTGGCACAATTGGTTGAGATTGATAGAAGTGAGTTGAATTAGGTTAAAGAGGGTAATTTTTTTTATTGAAGTAAGTTAAAGTGGATTGAAGCAGGTTGACATGGGTTGAATTTTTTTATATGATACCAGTGGGATCCATGATCCATTGCCACCCGTAGGTAGAAGTTGGCTAAAATAACGGGAAGTGGGTTTAAATTAATTGAAGTGAATTGAAGTTGGTTGAAGTCGGTATTTTCTAATTAAAGTTGGTGAAGTGGGTTCAAGTAGGTTGAAGTGAGTTGAAGTCGATTGAGGTTGGTAAATTGGGATTTACTAATGAAAAGAATAGGCCCTAAGGATACACATATCTTGAATCATTAAATGCCACATTACACGGATCTTGACTCATTAAATGCACATCATCCTCGCTCTCATTTTATCTCGTTATGACCCTATTATCTTCAGCTTTTTTTTTCAAAATAAGTTTAATTTAGCCTAGTTCAAAAAAATAAATTTAGTTCACTTCAATTCGACACAAATAAGTTCAAAATTTAATAAAAGTAAATTTAGTTCGGTTCAGTAAAACTAAAATAAGTTTAGAATTCAATATAAACTAGTGTAGACCCGTACTATGCACAAAGCATTTATGTGTTAAAAGAATCAAATTATGTTATTTTGTTTAATTGAAATGATAAAAAGCTAAACTGGGCTCCTTTTAACAATCTATGGGCACAACTCGTGGTTTTATAGTACAACTTCAATTTTATGAAAGAAATTTTGGACGATGATATAATGTACCTTAGGAGTATTGGACAATAATACTCCCCTTTTCTTATTTTCAAGGGGAATTTTTAGAAGAAGATAATCCATTATCACTTAACAGTTGAGACCAATGTTGTACATCAAGGGCAACTGCGTAAGCAATGTCTACAAATTCAAACATCCATATTTCACAGGACATTCTCCATCTTTCAACACCTGTGAAGGACACATAGACACTATTACTTGCATTAATGGTACGACGATCATAGCTCAATAAGAAGGACACTAAGGAAACAAATTTGAATTCATTAGGGTAGATTCCCGGTGCAACTCTATTTCAGCTGCATAAGAGCAAAGCTAGATTATCACAACTATTCAACTTAAGCAATACATGGTAGGAGAAGAAGGTTAAGAGATTAAGCAAATAGAAATAGCCAAATGGTAGGATATTTGGCTAATAATATATTATGCCCTTGATATTTATGAGGTTGTCCAACTTCTCTCTAATAGAGTACACAATCCAAAGGTCTGTTAAGTTGTAGCATTTGATTTGAAAGAAAGGCAAACAAACAGAAAGAAAAGATTACATCCCTTCATATGCCCTTAGTTAAACCCTTTCTTTATTCGGTTACCTTCTTGAAATTGTGTGCCTGTGTGAACACAGTTTTGTTCAGTTCACATCAAGAGTTCCCATGGCATTGTCTAAGCCATATGCCCGTTTGAGTTTTGTGAATCAAAGCCATCATATCATTTCTAGCAAGCTAATTCTCTTCAGAGCAGGATTACTCAAGACTTAAGAGTTCTGTCCTCGATAGGGAACCTTTATTGTAGGCATTTAGAATTAGTTGCAAAGGTTATCATAAGTTCGACCTATCATAAAAGAAATCAAAACATGGTATAGACATTAAAAAGGCTTTTAAAAAAAAGCTAGAGAAGATAACCTTTGGGGGCATTCCTACAAATAGTTAATGGATATAATTATATTCTTCACAGGGAAATGAATTGTTCAAGCAGTCAAATATACCCACTTCATTGAACTACACATGATCCTTCATCAACTTGTGCATACTCACTGCTCAGGTAAAACACCATCTAACAGGAGAAAAATAATCAAAACCATTTTTGTAACTTATCTCCTCTGATTATGCAATTCATAAGTGACAGACCAAACTTGTTCATCGCTCACTATCACTGAAAAATATCCACTGCACAATGGTCTCGTCCCTCAATCATCTCCGCTGCCAAGTCATACATATACAATGTCATTATAATTTATAGCACATACCCAATGCAATGCCTACACGCAAGTCTAACCTCATATCATCTCCAACTTTGAACCTGATCCTTGCCAACAGTGAGTTTGTACATGTAACTCTAATGATTAGTATCAAAGTTGCATCGGCAACAAGAGAAACTAAATTTGAAGCAAAGAGATACACAGTGTTTATACCATAGAATCAAATGCAAACTTTGGACTTTGTTGATGGTTAAACATTAGATAGTTAAAAGACAACTTAGAATGTTCAACTAAAATTTGCTGTTGTCAAGTATTCAAATATGAAGTATGATCTCTTGAATTGAATTTCACCCCAACCAAGAGAAAGACAACAATGAAGGGTGGACGAAGATTAACCCTAACTTGTCTCAAGGAACTTGCGGAGTTTAGATGCAAATGACGCTGCATTAGAGGGTGAAGAAGCGCTCTGTGCAAACAACATTTCTTTATCCTACATAATTCAAAAAACAAATCAAATTAATCACATAAGAAGAATGGGTAGAGATGGCCTGATAGGGAAGAGGGATTTTTGTAAGAAAGCCAATATAGAGACCATGGGGTGTGTTCCTCTGGTTTCCTCCTCTGTTCTTGTCCATTTCCAGTCCAAATGTCAATTTTTCTATATATATTTTAGAATTTCAAAGGATTCTACCAGCAATAATTAAAATAAAGTAAAAATATACATAGTGATTAACGTGGGCGAGAAAAGATGAATTATTGCAAATCCTAAACAACAATAAAGATCTGCACTCAAAGAAAAAGCAAAAAAGATAGGCTAGTCATCCCAATGAATAATCGACCCCCTAAACAACATATTTCTAAGTTGTGACCCAAACATCACTGACGACAACCCCTATCCTTCTCCATATAGTCTCTGCCTATCTCCAACCCCAAGCCCTAAAATCAGATACCACCCTCATCATCTCTCTCCTTGATTCATACTCCCATGACAATGAACATAGGGAAAAGGCTAGAATAATTGAAGAATTTGAGGCTCCTACCTAATTCGCCACCCGATGTGCGTTGAAGTATTGCTACTCTGAGTTCGAGAATTTGCATTTGTACCCCGCTTGATGCCTTGGAAGAAATAGAGAGAAGGAGTTAATAAAAAAAAAAGTATAAGCATCGAAACTAAAGCCCATCATAGCACATAGCAAGGCAAATTCACTTAGAATTCAACGATAATCTAACCCCTTTTCCATCTGCACATAATAGTAATGAGGAGAAAACTTATGGAAAAATCTTACAAAACACAACCCAAATATATATATTAGCTAAACAAAATCAAAGTAGAACAAATTCAACGTAGCATCAGGAACAAATTAAAACTTCAATTGATAGATTGCATTTCAGAGAAAGAAAGACAGATGGAGTTGATCCAATTTCATCACTTAGAACCCTCAGTGGAGAATTAAACTATGGCAAAATCTGAGTAAGCAAGATCATGGACTGGGAATTCGAAATTTCAAGATTCGTGACCTTGAAATGAGGGGAGAGAGAGAGAGCAGTTAATTTGAGATGGAGAGCGAGCAGTTAATTTGAGATAGAGTGCGGGTAGAAATCACTTTCATGGAGTGATGGAGAGTTTGAGATAAGACGGTTGTGAAAGATAAAGACAGAGAGTCCGAGATAGAGACGGAGGAGCAAGTATTTTATATTGAAGCGCTAAACATGGCCTTGTCTGATAAGGGAAAAGGCTATAAAACTATTTGATAAAAAAGAGTTGCATAAATTTATAAACTAATGGCTCAGATTCACTTGGTAATAAATTTTCACTGTTAAGATTACATGGAACTCCGAGAATTAATCTCATTGCAAATTTTGACATTTTCAAAAATATTACTATTATGTATTAGATAGATTTTGGGAGAGAGATTGAAATAAATCAATGGTTGTTATTTATTAATCATCTAATCCAACGATTGAAAAGTTCAAGTTAATGAGAATTAACGAAATGGTAGTTATTGAAACTTTACTATTATGTATTATATAGATAAGTTCATTTCAATCTACAAAAATAAGTTAAATTCAGCAAAATAAAATTCAGTTTATTAAGATAAGTTAAGTTCACTAAATTCAATTTAAAAGAACAAGGTCTTAATGCCACATTAACAATAGCCATGACAACAAATACAAATCCACCGGGGGGGGGGGGGGGGGAATAATGCAGAGGTTTTCACCAAAAAGTGTAAAAATACAAAACAAGTAGACAACCGTGAATAGAGACGCGGATAAAATCATGTACCGTGAGGAACAGTTTTTATTTTTATTTTTTTGATCAAAACTTGAGGAACAACTAGCAAAAAGACAGGCGCATAAAATCACATGCCGTGACGACCAAGCAGCGTAATTACTAATTGGAAAGGAATCCGAGTCTCAGTCGATCTCCAATTCAAGCAGCTACACAGCACTATATAAAGACCCCATCACACAACCTCAAACCCTGCGTTCAACATAACCATGCACTAGCGATTCTCTTCACATTGAAGAGAGAGAATCGAACCTCACAAAATAGTTCAACCCAGAATGGCTATGTGCGGCAAGCAGAGAATTCATCACCCTTTGAAAAGGAAGACAAGCGAGTGCCGAATATGGGAAGATCAACAACTTCTCCGATCAGGGGCGGCCAGAGCTTTCGGCTTGGATCATCAGATTGAAGCCGAGGAAGAGAGGAGTGTTACCCTTGTTGTAAATTGCAATTCCAAAACCAAGCCTTCTTTCCTCAAAGAGGGTTTTTCTACTGGGAAACCACATCAGAAGGCAATTTTGCCACTCAGAGATCCCACCTCAGATATGGCGGTTACTGCCCGGAAAGGATCCGCTCTTGTGAAGGAGATGCTTCAGAGGAAGAGTCTGAGCAAGTCTCGTGACCGGTTTTGGGAGCTTCGAGGGTCCAAAATTGGCAATGTTATTGGCGTTCCTGACAAGAAATCAGAACAACGGGTCTCTGAATTACACAATGCAGAGAAAGAGGCAGAATTCTCTGCACAAACCGTGGAGGAACACGCAGGGTTCAATGCACCAGGGGAACGGCGGTATTCTCTCCCAATATCCACAAAGCGAGATGAGCTGCTGCAGGTGATCAAAGAAAATCAAGTAGTGGTAGTCATAGGAGAAACTGGTTCTGGGAAGACAACTCAGTTGACCCAATATCTCCACGAGGAAGGCTATACCAGATCTGCAATGGTCGGGTGCACCCAACCAAGACGTGTTGCAGCTGTGAGTGTTGCGAGGAGAGTCAGCCAAGAGATGGGGGCTCCGCTCGGTGACAAAGTTGGCTATGCAATCCGCTTTGAGGATGTGACCGGGCCAAACACGGCAATCAAGTACATAACGGATGGGGTCCTTCTACGTGAGGCTCTCAGTGACCCGGATTTGGACAGATACAGTGTGATCGTTCTTGATGAAGCCCATGAAAGGTCTATAAGCACAGATGCACTTTTTGGGGTCCTCAAGACAGTAGTGCAGCGGAGACGAGATTTCAAACTGATTGTCACGTCTGCCACTCTAGATGCCGAGAAATTTTCCAACTTCTTTGGAGGTGCGCCCATTTTTGAAATCCCTGGAAGGCCATACAAAGTAGACATCTTGTACGAGAAGAGTCACATTGAAGACTATGTCGCAGCTGCAGTGAACAAAGCCCTAGCAATCCACCTTAGGTATCCTCCCCCTGGTGATATCCTTGTATTCATGACAGGACAAGAAGAGATCGAGGCAGCTGGTTATGCGCTGGCAGAGCGTATGGAGCAGATCATGCATTCTTCTACCAAGACTCAGAAAGCTATCCCAAACCTACTGATACTGCCTATATATTCTCAGCTTCCTGCTGATTTGCAGGCGAAGATATTCCAAGCAGCTGAAGATGGGACCCGCAAATGCATTATTGCTACCAACATAGCTGAGACTTCTTTGACGCTGGATGGGGTCTCTCACGTGATTGACACAGGGTATGGCAAAATGAAAGTTTACAACCATCAGATGGGCATGGATGCTCTCCAAGTATTTCCCATCAGCCGTGCTGCAGCAGATCAACGTGCTGGGCGGGCTGGTAGAACTGGCCCCGGTGTGTGCCATAGGCTTTATCCAGAAAGCGCCTTCTGGAATGAGATGCTAGCTAGCCCCGTGCCAGAGATCCAGAGGACCAACCTCTGCAATGTAATTTTGCTACTCAAGAGTCTTGAGATTGACATGGATGACTTTGAGTTCATGGACCCCCCACCGCAGGATAATGTCATCAATTCTATGCATCTCTTGTGGATATTGGGTGCACTTGATGATGAAGGAAGCCTAACTGAGCTTGGACGCAAAATGGTGAAGTTCCCATTGGATCCAACACTAGCCAAGATGGTCTTAATGGGTGAACAACTAGGATGCCTGGATGAGGTTTTGACAATAGTCTCAATGCTTTCAGTTCCATCTGTGTTCTTCCGGCCAAAGGAGAGAGCTGAGGAAAGTGATGCAGCTAGAGAAAAATTCTTCGTCCCAGAATCAGATCACTTGACACTGCTAAACGTTTACAACCAATGGCAAAGACATCAACACCAGAGTGAATGGTGCAACAGACACTTTCTACATCTTAAAGAGTTAAGGAAGGCAAGGGAGGTAAGATCCCAGCTGCTGGAAATTGTCCATAGATTGAACATCCCACTAACATCTTGTGGCCATGTTTGGGACAAATTAAGGAAAGCTCTATGCGCTGTGTATAGCCAAAATGCTGCAAAATTGAAGGGTATCAGGGAATATGTCAATTGTAGGGAAGGAACGCCTTCTCATTTGCATCCAAGCAGTGCTATTTATGGTTCAGGTTTTGCTCCTGATTATGTGGTGTATCATGAGTTGCTTTTGACCACAACAGCGTATATGCAGTGCGTCACGGCAGTTGAACCCCATTGGTTGGCTGAGCTGGCACCGAATCTGTTTTCCATTAAGGAAAACGATACCTCTGTCTCAAGTGATAATGAGATGAAGATTTTGAAGAATGTGCACGCAGTGGCAAAGAAAAGAAGAAAGGAGATTAAACTGCCGGAGCAGAAACAAGTAGTCTGTATGCCTGGGAGCAAGCGTTGTTTTTCTGCTCAATTGAGGCCAAAGAAGCTTGGCTTGTAAAAACCAACTATGAACAAATCAGTTTTCTTTTTATTTACTCTTATGCAGAGATAAGGATCACTTGCGGCTATTTAACGGTGTAGGTTCTCTGTTGCTGGTGAATACCTGAACTTAAGCTGTTTTGGGGAAATTATATGCAGTATGATGCGTTTCAATGGTTCCAATTGTCTCTTTAGCATCTTTTTCCCAATTAGTCACTCGTTTAATCGTCACTAAGGTACTTGTGTGCTTCAATGATGTGACACCGTGACTGACATATACTTGGGAAGCTCTGTATTAGCAGAATATGTACCAGTTGTTGCTGTGAGAAATATAGGAAGAGCAATTTTGTATCCTCTTGTTTTTCGAAGTTAAGTTTGTGATGTTTTGATCTTGCTGCACTCTGTTTCTATCATTTATTCAGTGTCTTTGGCTCTACTTACGGCATGAAAATACGTGAAGTGTTTTAGGACACCTTTTTTTTTTTTCTTTTAAAGTCAATATAAATGCTAGATCATGTGTTAGGCCCAAGAGTACCATATAATTTGCAGTCATATGCATGTGTGCCGGTCCAGCCACAAGCTCAGTTAGAGCATTTCCAATAGAGTTTCAGATTTTGAAACTTTGGCCTGCCACGTCAGTAAAAGTTCCACAATTTTGGAACTTGCATTCCATCACTTCTCCAACAAATGAAACTCAATTTTAATCATCCAATAAAAATATTTATCATGGATCCACCTTATAACACACAACCTATTTTTTAAATCATTTAAAAATTATATACTTAAAAAAAAAAACAAAAAAAATATTTTAAAAACATGAACAGTGACACGTGGGGAGACACGCACAGGCATGCTGCCCCGCATGTCACACACGCTTCCCTCCCGCTGCCAGCTCTCCTTTGCCATGCAAATCACACGCGGGCTCCACGTGTTTTCACGCGAGGCACCACGCTCTTAAGAACTTCCTCATGTCTTCTGACAATGCTCTTTGCTGTCCCTTAATTACATGATATAGATTATGTACCCTCAAGATTCTCAGGGAATATACGACAATAGATAGGAGACTTAAGATTATCCACGTTGTAAGTCTTTCAGTAAAGAAAGTAATAATGCATGCAAGAAACGAAACATTTTTATACACATAAGAGCACACAAATTAGAAAAAAAGAGGGTATGATAGGGAAACATCTCACAGATGAGATGATATAATTTCCTCTGCTCTCCTCCGACCACCTGCTGTGGCAGTTCAATCCTGCAGATTGCACACCTGGCCAAAGTCGATGATAATGCTTTACTTCTAAAATGTTTTGGTTTAATAAAGGAATTCACCAACCTCTTATTATGGCGGGAGAAATTTGTTTTCCCTAATCATGAGAATGTGGATAACGTTTTGATGGCTCTATTTGGCACGAAGTATAAGACAATCAAGCGACTTTTCAAGGATGCTGCGAATCAGTTGAAGGAAAAACCAAAGAAAGATATGGAAGCTGCAGGGTATGATGCTGCATCTATTGAAAAAGCCTTGAAAGAATATCAATTCTCATATGAACAACTTGAGGATGAGCTTGAAGATCTGCCATGCCTATCTGGGTATTCAGACCTCCAATGGAAAAAATTATTATCATGTATAAACTCTTATGCATACAAGGTATTTAGAGAATATGACAATGATTCCTATGTTTTTAATATGTTATTTTTAGTTATGGTGGGGTTTTAAATAATTAGTAAAATGTGTTATTTATATATTCTAGAAACTATCAGCTAAAGGAAAAGAGGCATGTGCATCACTTGCCCATCTCCACAGGACCGGTACTAAGAGTTTTGGTGCAGTGGAGGATGAACAGGTTAGCGTGATCTTGCACATCTTTTGTAACCTAGCTTAATAAATTCCCAGTTAACATTTCATTCTCTCTGTTTTATTTGATGTTATAAATTTCTATAGGTTAGCAAGAAGAAAGAAAGCTTGGCTTCATTGAGTTTTTTGACTTAACTCATAAGAGAAAGGACGGTACTCTTATGTTAAGGATAAAATAGAACTTCTTATGGTATGTCATGTAATTAAAATGGTTTTCTTTCCATATTTGGTTGACAGTATTATTTACCGTTACTATCTTTCTTTCATATAGAAAGCTACCGAGAAGAAAATTGAAGAGCTAAGGGCTAACGGATCATCAAGTGACCAACATGCTTTGGAAAGCGAAGCTTGGATATTTCATATGGGCGAAGATAGGCATAGTAGAGCACGTGGATGTGGTATTGGGGGGACAAAATCACACGCTAAAGGTTTTCGAGCTGATTTAATGAGAATGCGGTATGAAGAACTAAATCGTGACTGGTCTAAAGTTGAACTGCAAAACCTAGACAAAAAACTTGTTGAACAAAAACACATGTTTGATCAACATATTACGAGCACTACACAAATCATTACTGAGTTGAAATCTAAAGTGTAGTTATATCGCGTGGAATTTGGAGCACTACACAAAACCTATGTTTTTATATGTTATTTTTAGTTATGGTGGTGTTTTAAATAATTAATAAAATGTGTTATTTATATATTCTAGAAACTGTCAGCTAAAGGAAAAGAGGCACGTGCATCACTTGCCCATCTCCACAGGATCGGTACTAAGAGTTTTGGTGCAGTGGAGGATGAACAGGTTAGTGTGATCTTGCGCATCTTTTGTAACCTACCTTAATAAATTCCCAGTTAACATTTCATTCTCTCTGTTTTATTTGATGTTATAAATTTCTATAGGTTAACAAGAAGAAAGAAAGCTTGGCTTCATTGAGTTTTTTGACTTAACTCATAAGAGAAAGGATGGTACTCTTATGTTAAGGATAAAACATAACTTCTTAATTATGGTATGTCATGCAATTAAAATGGTTTTCTTTCCATATTTGGTTGACAGTATTATTTACCGTTGCTATCTTTCTTTCATATAGAAGGGTACTGAGAAGAAAATTGAAGAGTTAAGGGCTAACAGATCATCAAGTGACCAACATGCTTTGGAAAGCGAAGCTTGGATATTTTATATGGACGAAGATAGGCCCAGTAGAGCATGTGGATGTGGTATTGGGGGGACAAAATCACAGGCTAAAGGTTTTTGAGCTGATTTAATGAGAATGCGGTATGAAGAACTAAATCGTGATTGGTCTAAAGTTAAACTGCAAAACCTACACAAAAACGTTGTTGAACAAAAACACATGTTTGATCAACATATCGCGAGCACTACACAAATCATTACTGAGTTGAAATCTGAGGTGTAGTTATATCGCGTGGCATTTGGAGCACAAATATCTGTTTGCATAGGTTCTTTTGAAATTTCTATTACGTTTAGTGAGTTATTTTTATTGGTTGTAACTAACAGTTTCATAACGTCATTTTTACTTTTAATATAGATATATTTTGGAGCTTTGGAATGTTTGGTACAAATCCAATGGCAGGGACTAACGATTGCGATTATGCTCCCACTATGCCAAACACACAAATATGACTTCATTCTTTTTGTACTCTGCAAATTTTGTGGGATTTGGATTATTTAGGATACTTGGAGATTGGATTTTTGGAGATTGGATTATTTGGGATACTTAGAGATTCTTTATTTGTTTGATTGGGCTTGCTGTGTGGAGATTGCTATGATTTTGATGTGCTATTGAAGCTCATGGAATCATAGAGGTTTTTAGGGTAGATTTGTTGAGAGAAGCAATTTGGTGGATCCTAGAATAAGATGATCATGCCTACGATTGACGATGGATACACACAACTACTAGTCTACTAAAGCTGTGTTTGCAGGTTTTGATAATGCTCTGTTGATGGATGAGACTCAAATGGAATGATTTAAATTGATGACTACAGGCTTTAAACTAATAGGTCTGTAAGTGCAGGTTTTGAAAATGCTTTATTGATGAATGAAACATAGAAGAGTGATCTTAGGATTGATGACTGAGTGTTAGAAATTGATTTCAGGATTGACATAAGATGTGATGGTTTCGAACTGCTAGTCAAGCTTACTTATGTGATGCTTTAGCTAGTGACTGTCAAAGGTCAAAAAGAGACTTGTAAGACTTAAGAGATCATTGATTTTATCAGAGCATATTACAGTTGATGTCAATAATTCTAGATTTATTACTTGGTGAGATAGTTGAGTTATATGGATGCTAAGTACTCTAAGCCATATTTTTCTGTGGCTGCTAAGTACTCTTAGCCATATTTTTCTGTGGCTGCATTCCAATAAGACTATGTTGATGCAACTTTCTGTGCATGTTGGGGCAATTTATCATTATCAGAACTTCAGCTTTAGTGACTAATGATAATTGATGATAAGTATCATGTATAAGTTAAACCTTAATATTCATCTTGGTGTTGAAGATGAAGTTTTTGCTGGAGTGGAAAATATAGTTTCCATCTACTTATTTGCAAACATATAAATTTTAATTGGGTAACTTGGGGTTTTTTGGGGGCTAAACTGTGAACCATCTCATTTTGAAAGCAAACTTTTCATTGAAATTGCATAGTTATTGTTAATTTTTTGTTATGTCAATATGATTATTTGAGCTAATTCTTATTTTCACAATTTTGATTCTTTTTGTGCATATTTCTACTCATATATTGTTGTTACTATATTTGTAGGCCCCTAAAAGTGCTAGTGAAGATGGATGACATGTTTCGATAGATTACAGTCTTGCTTGATTAAGGAGGAAGAATATGAGGAATGTCAAGTTCATGCCTTGGTCATGTTGTTTGGATAGTACTATATCAAGGGGAAGACTACAACCTAGCCAGTCATTTTTGGCAACTATAGTTGGGTTGTTTTGGGACATGTACATGCGTCTAGCTAATCATTTTTTGGAGCCATAGTTGGGTTGTTTTGGACATGCACATACTCAGAAAGCATTGGTTTAGCATTTAGATTGACGAAATTTGTCGTACGTTTGACATGATTCTGAACCTGGCATATGCTTCCTAGAGGTCGAATGATACTAATTACTAATTATATATCATTTATATTTAATTTACTACAGGATTATTGATTTTGTAACGTTTTTTTATTATTTTGATTCTCTCTCCTTCCAGACAGTTGATATATATATGTACGTATGTATGTGTGTGTGTGTGTGTGTATAGTTCATTATATGTGTGTGCGGGATATGTTTCTGCTGGGCATCGGTATAATTAGGGAGTTTTTCATTTCTAAAAATAAATTCCTTTTGGGCCCTTGTGACGTTTACAAGCGGAGTAGCAGACTGTGCTAGCTTTAAATGTCACTGTCCCTGTGACGCTTCCACGTGCCACAAAAATCCTTAGTGACACGCTAGGGTGCG
>JACYFF010003369.1:8359106-8371606 GCA_017589665.1 Selenicereus undatus | reverse complement strand
TGTCTCCCAAGAATTACCCTAATTCCATTAAAATTAAGGGGAAAGGACAAGAATATGAGTCTTGGCTTTAAAAAATAAAAATTAAAATTAAAGAAAAGAGGGAAAAGAAAAGAGACTAGCCAAGGCCATTCTTGTATCTGGATTCAAATTGGTTCGTAGTCCCCTTTATTTCTAATCAAAGGCTGAAATTGCTAATCAGTGGTCCCGAAAGGTTTTTGTAAAAAAAGATGAAGAATAGAAAACAAGCATAATACATAATCTTCCTACATTATCATACCTCTCGTGAGGCTAAAAAAAAAAGGGAGCAAAGTCTAATTGAAAAGGAGTACAGAGTAAAGTGATGAAGAACAGGAGCGATATTTATAAATCATCAAGTCGAAACCTAATAATAAAAGGTCATTGATTAGGAGTATGATTCTGTTGTGAAGATATCAAAATCTTGCTAAGATATAGCTTATCCACTTAATTCAAAGTTTTGATTTGTGGTTAGGGGCATGAAATTTTTTTTTGTTACAATCAAAACAATAAAAAAAATTATTATAACAGCTAGCAATTCGAATATGCTAGCTCGTCGAATAGAAAAGGGCTGGATAAAATTTTGTGAGGGATAGTTGGAGTCATGATAAAATTCCTCCTCACTATGGCTCATGGAGGTGGTTATTTATCCCCTAATGAGATGGTGAAGTGAACTTATAATTTCTGGCTCCACTTCAAAATGGATAAAAAAATAGGGGCTCAAGAATAATAGAATTAAAAGCTAATATTTATTACAAGGTCATTCTGTTGTTAATTAGATGACTTTACAATAAATCGAAGTGGCTTTTATATTCATCTCCTTAAGCAAAATCTGTAAAGAGAGAGGATAAAAAAAAAACATGCATTAGAACTACGATGACTTGATTCCACTAAGGATACGTAGGAAGCTCGATATAAAATTTTGTCGAGATCGAAGTCCTCAAACGGGCTCAAACCGACCCCCCTCAATTTTCAAGTCTATGAAATGGACCAAAGTAAGCCTTTTTTATCTTCCCTCTCTTTAAAGGGTTAAAGTTACAGTTCTGTAACTTTTCGTTACACATTACGTAACCAAAACAAATTAAATGGGAGTTTTTCAAAAAGTCGAAGCCTTGTTAAAAAAATAATAAGTATGGCAAAATGGACCGTACCCAAGCCAAACATACAACCAAGCTCAGTAAATTCCCCCCACAATCCAGGTCCTAAAAAAAAAAAATAGTAATAATAATACTAATAAAAATTTGACCAAGAACTACGTCGATTTGATCCCACCAAGGGTACATAGGAAACCCATAAATAAATTTCGGGTACAGTCGCAAGTTAAACAAAATAAAAGGACCGACCTAAAAAAAAAGAGGTGTGAGTCGGAAAATAAGAAAATGGTTGCAAACGGCTAAAAATAATAATACAAATAACTTAGCCAGTAAAAGTTTTTTTTAAAAAAAAAAATAATAATGATAAAATTAAATCAAAATTGTGGATAATAAATTAGTCCACATATAATAAAGTCCAGAATCAAAACTCAAAATTAAATTATGGTTATAACATAACCGAAATAAATCAAATAACATTAAAGAACTACGACTGGTTTGATCCTCTATAAAAGAGATACGTAGGCAGCTCACGATAAATAAGTGGGTGCAACCCAAATTCCAAATTAAATTAAATCGCCCGTGTCCTAACCTGCACATGAAGAATGTGTACGTGTAGTACCCTTCCTAGAAGGTGCCTATACAACCACTATCTGATGCAATTAAGTTACGGATAATGGGTGACTCAGCATACAATATACATGTCGATCCAAATTATATAAGGTCTTATTAATACAAAATAAAACAAACAAAGAAAGAAAATAATAAAATAGAACGAATCGGAATCAAAAGGTGGTCTTCGAGACGGGAGACGTAATTAAGGAGGTTTATCCTCTTGAATAGGGTCGTACTCAAAATAAACTGATGTATATTTTTTTTTTTATGCGTCGGAAAGTTGTGTTGTGCATTTTATTTATTTTCATTAAATTTTTGCCCAACATAATTTTTGGCACGCTCAGTGGGACTATATTTTCCTTTTCATCTCCGATTTGTATATTATTGACTAATATTTATTTTCTTCTCTTTTGTTGTGTTTGTTTTTGTGTCAAAGCTCAAAAAAACAATGGCATCTCAAGTCACTATTAACTTCAATGAGCTTCCTGTCACATTTGTGATCAAACGCGAAATGTTCCAGCCTAGGAAGAACGTGCACGTGGTCTTCACTGTTGGGCCACGATCCATCCTGGCTGAGTTTCCATTGTCAAACTCAATGGAACCTCTCAGGGGCCTTGAAAGGGCAAGCAGGCCTGCCCCTAAGGCCGATAAACCGCTTACAAAGAAAGCGGTGAAGAACCTAAAACGCAACAAGCGTAGAAGCGACAAGCGTCGTGCCAAGTCGGTTGCACCTAAGCTAGCTCCATCACCGGCCTTGGAGCTAGCCAAGACGACCTTGAGGAGGGCTTTTCAGCAAAGGTTATCCTCTACGGCGTGCCCCTCAATGGCTAGGCCGTTCAATCCGGTGCTGACTCCATACCCCAGCCAAATGCCAAATCTAAGGGGAACCTACATAAGGGAAGCACCAACAGCCCGATCGACAATCCGACCAGGGCAAGCTCGGGTCCCTCATTTGGCCCCGAGGCATGCTCGGGTCCCTACTTTGGCCCCAAGGCAAGCTCGGGTCGCTAATTTGCCCCTGAGGCAAAATCAAGTTCCTTCCTCAGGCTCAATCTACACTTGGGCTCCTGCATCCACCAGGAAGGGGGCAAAGACAAGCAAAAAACCCCCAACCTCGAAGACCCCCAATAAGCCATTTGGGGAAGAAACCTCAGGAGTTAAGAAGACTCCTCAAGTTCGCCCTACAAGGCGGATTCTTATCGGGACTATCCCTGTTGATATTCCCGTAGCTGAAGTCATGATGACCTCCTATTCGGAGGAGGAAACAATGCCTAAAACTGCAAAGGTTAAATTTGTTAAACCTTCAACCTCAAGCACCTCCACTATGGTGCCGAGACTTTTGCAGGTCACAACCACTGCTCCTCCTCAAATCCTTACAAAAGGTAGGAGGATTTTACCTCCAAGGCCACAAAATCAAAGTGATTTAACCTTTGAAGGGATCGAGTCACAGGCATGTAGCGGCCCTATCACAAGATCAAGGGCCAAAGCATTATCATATGCTGAGGTGGCCTTACAATCTTCAGCCGCTACCTTTCAGTAAAGCAAGGACCAACTGAAAAGACAAGATGAAGTTACAAGGCCTGCCTTTTCCCAAGAAGAAGCGACATCCACTATCATCCTACAAGAGCAAACCAACGAGAATGATCAGGCTAAAAACATGTCGGTCTTGGTTACCAGCACGCCGAGCCTCGAGGAGCAAATGCAAGAGTTGCAAAGGAAACTTGCAGAAAAAGAGGCTGAAATAGCTAACCTCGCTATGCGCCTTGAAAATAGGGAGCATGAAAAAACTAATGAGGTTAGCAGTAACAACACAGTTATCACTCCACAAGATATCAAGGAGTTGGTAGCTCAAGGAATCAGAGAGCATCAAGCAGCCATGAATCCCCCAGTGTTGGGGTATAGAAGCCCATACCCAAGTCACTACGACTCGGTTCCTTTCCCCAAGGGTTACCAAAAGCCAAACTTTGAAAAGTTTGATGGAATAAATGGGTCACCGCATGAACATTTGGCCCATTTTTATTCTGCCTGCGGTGAAACTGCCTTAAATGACGCATTGTTGATCAGGTAGTTCGTACAGTCCCTCAAAGGAGTCGCGTTTACATGGTATACCCAACTTCAGCCTGGGTCATTACACACTTGGGATGACCTCCAAAGGGCATTCCTAGCCCAGTTCGTGAGTTCAAAGCGAAGAGTTTCTATAATAGACCTTGCCGATACTCACCAAAGGCCAAACGAAAGTGTTAATGATTTCATCATGAGGTGGAGAAGCTTAAGCTTGCAATGCCCAGAAAAGCTAAGCGAGCAATCAGCAGTTCAAATATGTGCAAACAATTTAGACCCTCAAGTCGCTACATATGTTGGTACTGCTGAGCCTCAAAAATTTGATGCTCTTGTATCTAAGGCGAGCAATGCAGAAAGACAACTTGCTCGTCAGAAAGCCATACAACCCAAAAGGGAAGAAATCAAAAGGCCAAATAAGAAGGGAGAGTCGATGGCTACGTTTGTCAGAGCAGGCCCAAAGCCAATCAATGGCGGAAATTTCAACAACGACAAAGACAAACAAAAAGGGGGAGCTCGACGACTCACCCTCCAGGAAAGGAAAGAAAAGAAGTATCCCTTCGATGATGACGATGTTCAAGGGATATTTGATGAGTTAATGGCTGCAAAAGCCCTTTCTCTTCCAGAGCCAAAACGACCTGCTGAGGTCAATATGACAAATGATCCTAAGTATTGCTCATACCATAGGATCATTAGTCACCCCATAAAAGATTGTTATGTCTTCAAAGACATAATCGAAGATATGATTAGAAGGGGAGAAATCGAGATAGAAGGGGCTCCAGCCAAAGGACCCACCGCATCGTTAAATGCAACCTCAGCGGTGGAACAGAGGGATGAATCTCACCCCTCATCCTCAGAAACTAATCAGGGGATTCCAACGGTGTCATTACCACCTCATGCAGTCCCGATCAAGTTCATTGTTGATGATGATGTAGCAATAGTATGGGCGTACCCAGATATGCCTGCACCCTCACCAGGGGCACCTACCTTATATGATTTTTACCTAGACCCAAGTCTAGAGGCATGGGCAACATCAGAAGATGAGCATGATGATAACTTTGGGTGGCAAACCTACTCAAGCAGGCGATCATTTTAGCGGGGAATAGTTCGTGCTTCTCGGTCCCCAGGAGTTAAAATAAGAGGACAGAAGCCACCTCAAAAGAAAAACAAGAAAAACAAGAAAAAGAAGTCAAGGGCCAAAAAGAAGCCAGACTTATCTTTTGAAGAGGAGTACGTGCCACCGGTTAAGACCCCGTTCACTTTAAATGATTATATCCCCAAAGGTTTTTTCGGCAGTGACTCCTCGGATGATGACCCTGAAGAAGGGGAAGTGGCCTAATGTTGCATGGTTTCATGGGCTGATGAATGTGAAGAAGTGAATGTCATTCCCGCAAACACCGCTCAAGAAGTGGATCAAATAACTCTTCAATCTGGTCGTCAACTCCAACCACCGAAACCAACAGGGAAAGAGGAGAAAAAAGAAACGACACCAGAGTTACCACTAATATCAGATGGCGCCAAAGAAAATGGTAGTGAGGAAGTAATTCCCTCGAGCTCAAATAGCCAGGGAACTGCTGAGAACATACAAGCAACTAAAGATTCCAAGAAGGATCTTCCTGCCATAACCCCTTTTCAAGTTCATCAAGGGTCTCATGAGGAAAAGGTTCGTTATGATGTCATTTCTCATCTCAACCGAATCCCAGCGCGCCTAAGTGTCTATGACGCCTTACAAATGTCCAGAGAGCTAAGAAGGGCACTTATACAAGC
The DNA here is from genome assembly GCA_017589665.1 of Selenicereus undatus. Lineage (NCBI taxonomy): Eukaryota > Viridiplantae > Streptophyta > Magnoliopsida > Caryophyllales > Cactaceae > Selenicereus > Selenicereus undatus. The sequence goes on along the minus strand of JACYFF010003369.1, from coordinate 8,366,060 downwards.
GTTAATGGACCCCGACGACTACAAAGATCAAGTTGATCCTATCAAAGTGGATGAGGTGTTATCATATCCTTTAAACCGATGTGCTGCATGCATGGCTTGCGTAACATTCTCTGATGAAGATCTCCAATTGGGGTCTGCAAATCATAACAGGCCTCTGTATGTCACTGGTAGGATTGGAGATAAAATAATAAATCGGATCCTACTTGACTGTGGTTCTGCAGTCAACCTTCTTCCATTGAGGGTATTAAGGGCAATAGGGATAACACCAAATCAGTTGTCCCCAACTTTGCTCACAATACAAGGGTTTAATCAGGTAGGGCAGAAAGCCTTGGGCACTATTGCATTGAAAGTTGAGCTAGATGATCTCTACACAGATGCTCTTTTTTTCATGTAATAGATGCTGATACTTCCTACAACGCCTTACTCGGGTGACCATGGCTTCATACTAGTAGGGTTATTGCCTCGACTCTTCACCAGTGTTTGAAATACACTGACGAGCATGGCAATGAGAAAACAATCCGTGGGGACACAGATCCTTTTCGTGGCGAAAATGTTAATTACGTTGATGCCAAGTTTTACAAATCTGCGGATTCTGGGACCTCCCAAGTTCTTTTAGCCCAAGTAAAGGACAACCAAAAAGAAAAACCCAAGGCCCTTACTTTGCCCCAAAAGGTCATTCGGGTTGTCAACAGCTACGCTAGTGAAGGCAAGGAAGTTCAGTTTCCACGATCAAAGGTGTTGTTCAAATACACACCTAAAGGCAAAAGAAAGGACGGCCAAAAGGCCCTGACTCCAGTGAAGGAAATTGTGAACTCTCTTGTCACAAGTTATACTATCCCTCTCCGAAGAATTGATCAGTCGGTACCCAAAGAAAATCTGCTCATAAGAACATCACTCGGTAACAAGAGAGTGGTGTTAAGGGAAAACCTTTCAAAGCCTCTAATAAGAGCATTCTCTTCAAGCGGTTCATCTCCAGGAGGGCCATCATCATCAAGGTGGAGCAAGAAGAATAAGAGCGGACTTGCCAAGGAAAACCGAAAATTGAATATTTCATTTGAAGGTGGAGTCCTAAAGGCATCATTACAAGAGAATACCTTTGGAAATCTTCAAATATCCAATGATGGGGGGTTCTCAAGGCTCATACCACAAATGATACGGTCTTTACACCCCGAGAACAAGAGATGTTTTCCGAAAATGAGCAAGTCCAACCCCGAATCTCAGTTTTTCAAAGACTTGGCAAAATCAATGAACCCAAGCAAAAGAACGTCCGAGTCGGAAAGCAGAAAAAGTGGAAGCTGAAGAAGAAAAAGCAACAGCCTAGAAGCTTCGTCTGGGTTCGGGGACAAAATGATGCTAGCCAAATTGAGCAGGCGGAGCAAGTTAATGTTGTGTCTGTGGCAAACGAGGAAGATGCTCAAAATTTTGAATTTCCTTGTCAAAAAGTTCCCAAGCATCACAGGATCGATAGGCTAAATTGTAAAGAGTGTGATGAAGTCCAGGTTCATGCTGATTCACTTAAGAGATTGGATGGTGCCTCAGTTGATATAAAACAAGGATCCTCTGAGGATTTTGTTGAGGCTATCCAACCAGCACCACCAGAAATGGAAGATGGTGGTCAAGCAACAATTGATGAGCTTCGAGAGATAAATTTGGGCACAACTGATGAACCCAAACCAATTTTTGTGAGTGCCATGTTGAATAATGAAGAGGTGGTATAGTATGAACAACTCCTTCGGGAATACAAAGATGTATTTGCTTGGGGATATCAAGACATGCCAGGCTTAGATCCAAGTGTCGCTGTCCATAAGTTAGCCGTTTCTGAAGGAGTAAAACCGATAAAGCAACCTCAACGATGCTTTCGTCCTGAACTGACAATTCAAATAAATGCTGAGGTTGACAAGCTTATAAAGGCTAACTTCATTCGTGAAGTTCAATACCCCACTTGGTTGGATAACATCGTACCAGTTCGGAAAAAGAATGGTCAACTTCGGATATGTGTGGATTTCAGGGACTTAAATGATGCATGTCCCAAGGATGATTTCCCACTACCAATCACTGAACTCCTCGTGGATGCCACTACAGGGTTTGGGGCTCTGTCTTTCATGGTTGGTTTCTCGGGGTACAATCAAATCAAAATGCATCCCGAAGATGAAGACTTAACAGTCTTTCGAACACCACAAGGCATATACTGTTATACAGTAATGCCATTTGGGTTGAAAAATGCCGGGGCCACCTATCAGAGGGCCATGACAATCATTTTTCGTGATTTTCTCCACAACCTCGTTGAATGTTATGTTGATGACTTGGTTGTAAAAACAAAAGATATAGAAAATCACTCACATGACCTAAGAAAGGTCTTTCAAAAGCTTCGTCAACATCAACTCAAGATGAACCCCCTAAAATGTGCATTTGGAGTCACCTCAGGGAAATTTCTCGGCTTCGTGGTTCGGAAGGAAGGGATTGAGATTGACCCGGATAAAGTTAAAGCCATAATCCAAATGCCCCCTCCGAGGAACTTAAGAGAATTGCGGGGCTTACAAGGAAGGTTGGCCTACATACGACGGTTCATTTCAAATTTGTCAGGAAGGTGTCAACCTTTCACAAGACTCCTAAAAAAGGACACGCCTTTCATTTGGGATCAAGCTTGTCAAAATGCTTTTGAAAGCATCAAGTAGTATCTCACGAGACCACCTATCCTAATGGCTCCTCTACAAGGAAGACCCTTAATCTTATACACGGCAGCCAAGCACTTATCCCCCCTCTGAACAGCAAGCGCCAAAAGGAGGATAGAAGTAAGGAGTATCATCCAGGCACCATGGATCACCTAAAGTCATTGAGCTAGGCCATGCTGGGCCACCCTTGCTTTGAATTGAGGGATCCTTGGAGAAAGGACACTTGCCCTATTTCTCAACACCCTTCAGTAAGGAAATTATGGAGGCGTCGCGACCCAAGAAGGTCAGGATGCCAACAATCAATTCCTTTGACGGAAGTACAGACCTCAATGATCATCTGTATGTCTATAAGGCACAGATGTACGTTCAAGATGTCGATGACACAACTTGTTGTCGTTGCTTCCAAGCCACATTGAAAGGGATCATACATAAATGGTTTAATAGACTCTCCTAATTGGAGCATTACCTATTTTCTTTTGTTAGCTAAGTTCTTTAGTGCTCACCTCATAATGAGCAAAGGAGAGTGGAAGATTAGCATTCATCTTGCCAAGATTCGGTAAGCCAGAGGAGAATACTTGAAGGAGTCCATGATAAGTTTCAATCGTAAAGTTGTGTTAATCCTGCACTTAGAGGATAGAATGGCTGACACAGCTTTCCTTAATGAATTACTCCCCAGAAGGTTCAACTTGTCCCTTACTAAGAGTAAGGTGACAACATTGGTAAAAGCCCTGAGGAGGACCCAAGATTTCATACAAGCTATAGAGATATGTATTGGGGATGACTTTGTCTTGCCAGACAATCGGAAAAGAGGAGGGATGGATAAGGGTCCCCGTACAGATAGGCACCCTGGAAAGGATGATGAAAGAATTGGGCGTTTCCACACTACTCCTTAAAGCATTCTCATGGAGATCAAGGGCAACCCCATGCTAAGGCGCCCGAATCCCATTGACACTCCAGCGAAATTCAGGAAAAAGAACAAGTACTGCGAGTACCATGAGGATCACAGGCATATTACCTCTAAGTGTCATGAACTCAAGAAAGCCCTCCATGAGTTAACTAATCAAGGACAACCCAACCGCTTATTGAAAAGATGAGGAGGTGAGGATCACAATTGCCACATCCCGAGGGGAAGAAACACAGTGATGCTGATTGCAACACAGAGATCATAGGCACCATCATCGGAGGGATTGATGGTAAGGAGTTGAGCACAGGATAACGAAAAGCTTAGATCTGGAAGCTTAGCCAAGTCATGGCCGTTAGGGAATTGAAAGCACTCGTGGGACCAACCATAACTTTTAGTTCGGAGAACATGTACCCCTTACAAACACCTCACAATGATGTTTTGGCAATACAACTCAGGATAGCGACCGCCATGGTTCACTGGATACTCATTGCCACGGGGAGTTTAGTTGATGTCACCACTCTAGAGTGTCTGAAGAAGCCGCAATATGATGAGAAAGACTTAGAAGCGGTAGGGGGGTTCGGGGGACAGGCCATGTATTCCCTTGGGACCAAAAGAATGCCTATCCAAGTGGGTGATAAGAATATCTCACGAACCATAGAAACAAACTTTCTAGTGGTAGACATGCCTACGGCATGCAATGTCATCCTGGGGCGACCAACCCTTAATGCCATCAAAGTTGTGGTGACACCTTACCTCTTGCTCGTACAGTTTGAATTGGACGATGAAAAGGTGAGGAAATTATACGGGGACCAAAAAATTGCAAGAGAATGCTACTCATGAGTTTGAAATCCTTAGGAAGGAAGGAATAACCCCCCCATAGGTAAGACATCTCGACCACATAAAACCGACAAAAAGTTAGCAACAGAAACAATGGTAGTACTTTTGGCGTCGGCCAAGCAGCATAAAAGAACCTATCTAGAACCCACCTCGGAGGCGGTATTTGTACCCTTAGACCCCACTTGCCCAGAACGTACTGTTTAGATCGACAAAGAGCTTGATCCCACAATAAGGGATGGAATTCTTGAGCCCTTGAAGCAATATAAAGATGTATTTGCATTCGATCCTCCTGAAACGCCAGACATTGCTCCTGACGTCATAGAACACAAACTATGTGTGAGTCTGAATCATACACCGATCATCCAGAAATGAAGGCACTTGGGGGCAAAAAGCAGTGGTGCTGCAAAAATCGAGTTCCAGACGCTTCTGGAAGCAGGATTCATAAAAGAATATGTTGATCGATTTTGAGGGGGGCGGAAAATTAAATTAAAGAAAAGAAACCTCAAATACTCGATTGTCAGTTATAGTACTTAAGGGTCGGTCCACAGGGAAAAACGTTGAGATTATGGTCATTTAAACAAAATGATTAAACTAATTAACTAAACTAAACTAAGTGACATTATTCAAAACAATCGAACAACCTAATTCAACTAAACGCTCAACCAAACTACTAAATCAAGTGAGTCACCTAAACTACTAATCAACTAATTTAGCTTAACAAAATTCAGAGTATTATTCAATCAACTAAACAAACCATCATCCTCATCTGAATATGAAATTGCAATCTCGACCCTAAAATGAATCTAATTTTTACTGTGAGAATCGACCAAACTAAATGAAAATCACCCAAATTAACTCAACTAAAGCAGAATACAATTTCATCAACCAGACCAACTAAAACAAACTACTCAGCTGAACGAAAGCAAAGAAGCATAGCAATAAACCAAACTCAAAAAGCAACATTCAGCAACATCTTCAATCATTAAGTTACTAGAATCAAACTATACCAAGCAACAGGGGAGGCCAAATCATCAGGATCGAAATAGAACTTCGATGAACCAAAGCAGAGGAAGAGGAAACAGAACAAAAGCAAAGGCATACTCACGAATACTGCTACACGCTTCCATTATGAATCCCAGAATGCAATCATTGAATCCAGATGAACCACATGATCAATCCAAAAACAGGGGAGGGGGAAAACCAAATGATATTGCTCAAATAAACTACAATTATGAACCAAATCAACCTAAACCCTCGATTTTTTTGCAATTACAACCGAAAATTCGAAAACTAAATTCAAAAACATGAGAAGCTGAAATCGAAACCCTAAAATGTGAAATTCATAAACCCTAATATGAAAATCAAAATATGAAATCGACATTAAAAACGAAATTAAACTAACTCTAAACCCTAAAACTGAAATTTTAAACCTAATCCTACTCCTAAAATCTACCTAAAATACCTAGTAAAAACTCTAACCTCCAATGGCGTCTTCCAGCTCTTAAATACCCGAACTCCTTCAACCTTGCCCCTTCGATGCACGCTAGCTGGACGATGGAGATGAAGCCAGGTGGTCGATGTGCTGGCATTTGGGGCGTGAATTATGGGTGGTGGGATGGGTCGACAGAAGGTGGTTTCAGGGTTACTGGGTATGGTTTTGGGAAGACTGTGGGGTGGAGTGGTTTCTAGGTTTGGGATAAGGGAGAAAGAACGATATGCTAGAAGAGAGAGAGAGAGAAGATGAGCGAGATGGGGTGATGTAGGGTCGAGGGTAAGGTTCTGGGTTCGGTGTCTGGGGGTCGAAGAAGAAGCACACGCGAGGGTGAAGGGGAGAGAGAGAGCGTGTGAAGGGGAGGGGGATATTTTAAACTAAACCGGTTACCACGAACCGGTTTTCCTCTGAACCGGCAGGTCCGGTTTATTCTGGATCGGTCTGGTTTTTTTATTTTGCTGCTTGGGTCGGTTTTCTTGGAATTTTAGATCGGTTTTTGAATTCCCGTCATTTTTCCCATTTTCTCATATTTTTTCCCATTTTCAGCCGTTTTTTCACCTTTATTAAAAATCTGCAAAATAAAATAAAATCAATTAAAAACCTAAAAAATATTATTAAAACGAGCATAAAATCGGTGAAAAAGTACCTTAAAAATAGCACATTTTTATCTCAAACAAATACTCTCACACCAAGATTTTGCTCGTCCTCGAGTAAAATAAACTAAGCTAACTAAAAGAAAATGAAAATAAAAGAAGAAAATCCTAACTCACAGTCGTAGGAATCATGATTGCATTTAGCGTATGCAACAAGCCATTTAAACCCCTTGGACTCCCAAGTGAGGTCTCATGAGGGTTTCCAAATTAAAATACCACAAAATTATTCAAAAAAAAAGGAAAATCTTTTTGGGTTTTCTCAAAACTGATATGTACAAAACTTGGGAAACATATGCACAACTCCTAATCAGCTAAATCACCCATGTGCTCAATTATCAACCCATATATCTACACACACACACACACACACACACACACACACACACACACACACAC
>JACYFF010003369.1:8310287-8354106 GCA_017589665.1 Selenicereus undatus | reverse complement strand
CCCAAAAGGAATTTATTTTTAGAAATGAAAACCTCCCTACTTATACCGATGCCCAGACGCACCCACTCCCGCACACACATATACTGACCTATATATTGATACACACACACACACACGCACACACAAAAACATACACACACACACATATATTCAAAGTGTTTATTTTAACATACACCATGCACAGCACGGGTCCAAACTAGTATATGTAAATATGTATGTTCACGGATGCAAATGGTGATTGTGGGTTGGATTGTCTATGCTGATAGGTGCTCTGTCCATTAAAGCCCAAGTGAAAACCCTAGTTCCTCCCATTAACACACTTAAAATGCTCGCCTCCTTCGGACAGCTCTGTCCACATACCTTCTCTCAGTCTTATTGTCATTTTGACACTGTAAATGGATATGACGAAAATTGGATTACATTTATCAACCAAAAAGAAATGCGAAATTTAAAAAATAATGCAAACTCGGCTTAAAAATCGGCCCAAATAGAATCGAGAAGTTCCTTTTTATAAGTGAGTGACTTGCCCTAACCCTTCATTTCGCTGTATGCTCCCTGTGCCTTCTGTATCTCACTTCACTCCTGTCTTTTGCCTACTCCGTAGCCCGTGGCCTCTTTCTCCCGGGGCTCCTAATACTCTATCTTCATCGAGAAGAATAAAGGTTGAAAGCCATCCCCCCTTCCCGACCTTTTACGCAGCCACTGTTACCCTCTAGACTGTTGACGGCGGCTCTTTGCGACCACCGAAGCTCGGCCCACGAAAACCCCAGCGGTGACATTCGCCTCACCGACCACCTTTGTGCCTCTATTTGGAAGAAACAACACCATCGAGGTGTAGATCGCCTGTCGCCGAGTCCAGCAGTACTACCTACGCTACCAATGCGCCACTCAGGCATTGGCGCATGGGCTTACGCGCCTCTGTTTTTGGACTTTTTCTTGATTTTTCGGCGAGGTTTGCACAAATTGATGGTTTTGGAAGGCGAAGGAGGAAGAAGGTAGTCTGGAAACACCTTTGTTGGCGGTGGATGTGGGACACGCACCACCCCTCCATGGCGGATCTTATAGGTTTGGTTAATGTCTAGCCACTCCCAACTATTCTACCCTTTCTTTGGGTCAACTTTGTAAATTTTTCTTTTTATTGGATTTTTTTCACTATGGTGGCAGAGGCAACCGATGCCTTGCCAAATCTGTCTGCGGTTGGCATGAAAAAATTGTCTTCATAATGAAATGGATAAGTTTTATTTGTTTGCTTGCTTTGAACTCTTTTTTAAGGATTGCTTTTGTTTGGTCTAGGGAATCTTTGATGCACACTTTCATGGTGCTGGCGGAAGCTACCGTGGCCTTGCCAGATCCATCCAAATTTGGCATGAAAAAATTGCCTTGATAATGAGATGGGTAAGTTTTAGGCCTAACCGGATCTATTCCAATTTGACGTAAAAAAATGGTCTTGATAATGAGATTGGTTAGGCGGTGCTTCTTGTTCATTTGTTATCTTGTAAATTTACATATGAGCTTTCAGGTGTAGATTTACATATGGTCTTGATAATGAGGTAGGAGAGTTGGAGGCATACGCTGGAGGCTACGGGTTTTTAGTTGAGTAGATCGAAGACGAAATACCTCCACTGCTGTTTCAGCGGGAGGATAGAAGATGGGGGAGAAATCGTACTGGATGGGAGGGCAATACCGAAGGTCGCTAAATTTAAGTATCTTGGTTCAATCATCCAGCAGAATGGAGACATTGACGAGGATATTAGCCACCGGATTAGAGTAGGTTGACAAAAGTGGAAGTCAGTGTCAGGGGTGCTGTGTGACAAGAGAGTGCCCGTGGGTTTGAAAGGCAAAGTCTATCGTATGGTAGTTAGATCGGCTGTTCTCTATAGATCGGAGTGTTGGCCTCCAAAAAAGACGTAGGTCCAAAGGTTGATGGTAGCTGAGATGAGAATGGTGAGGTGGATGTGTGGTTTTACGAGATTGGATAAAATTAAGAATGGAGTAGTCAGGGACTTAGCAGAAGTGGCACCCATAGAGGAGAAGATGAGGGAATCCAGACTCAGATGGTTCGGCCACGTGAAGAGGAGAAGTGTGGCCGCCCTTGTGCGAAGGTGTGAGAAGATCAACCCCCCCGGTGGTAAGAGAGGGAGGGGTAGACCGAAGAAGAGCCTTGAAGAAGTAGGTAAAGAGGACCTGAGAGTTGTCGGTCTGACGGAAGACATGACTCAAGATAGGAGGCTGTGGCGGGACAGGATTAAGGTCTCTAATTGTAGGGGACCGGCTCCGTAGGGGGCAGTAGCTTAGACGACGTGGGGCGGGTCGGGCTTTTGGTTTGCTTGCCTGCAGGTCATGCTTCTTCTGGGATATGACGACACAAAGCGCCCCTGGTGTGTTGAGGTATGTCTCCGCTCCTTACTTTTTTTGTGTTATCTGGACCCTTTTCTCTTCCTCTCTCTCCCTCACTCGGTTATTGGTTTTGTAACCGTTTTCTATATAAACCGTTTTCTCAAAACTGTTTTGTGGGTCTTATGGAATTAACCTCTCTATGGGTAGAAATACCGGTAGAGGTAAGGTTGCCTACAGCTGGATCTCCCCAGACCCCGCGAAAGCGGGACCCACGCTGGGAGTTTCTTGTTGTTGTTGTTGTATAACTTTTCTTAATCTTTGTTTGAGGATATGGATCTGCCGAGCCTTGTCGTTCTCGCGCTACTGTTCTACCGCCAGTCTCAGGTTTGGCATACTTTATGTAGTTTAATTTATGTGTATTTTTGTTTGGATTGTTCTATAAATCCACCTCTTCTTCTTTTGCATTAACATTGATGTGTGAAGCACTACTTGCATCAACATGCATGACTTGTTAGATAAATTTTTGGACATGATTATAAAAGCAGCATCTCCTTATGTTTATTTGCACGTTCATCAGAAGTTTTTGCTTTTGTAATTTGACTTTGCTGTTTAAGAAGCTTTGTTAATTCTGAGTCCTTCAACTATCTATATTGAGAAGTTCCTAGTAAACAACACCAACTAACTGTAATGAATTAGAAATTGCTCAAAATTGATGCAACGTTGTACATTCATGGCTTTGGTAAATCAGATATGTTTTCTAACTAGGATTTTCTGTGCCACTCCCCATAGTGCATGACTACACTTTAGACAAATCTTAACAGGATAGAAGGTTTGAAAACAAAAAATGAAGACCATTTACTGAATTTTTCATTGTACAATTCCTATTTTCAATTTTTTTTGTTAGTCGTTTGCCTGTTTGATGTTTTGCGTCAGTGAGTTTATGTTTAGAGGTAGGAAAATTTGGTTATCATTGACAGAATATGTGAAGTATATCTTCCACTTTCACTTATTTTGAGAGATCAGAAGTTAATTAGATCCAATTTGATAGTTTTGTACATGCAATCTTTTTTGGATTTGTGGGAACTGTAATTTTGAACCTCAACGTTCATTGTTATGGCCATTATTGAGACGTGTCTCCAGCTATACTCGCTGGAAATGTTGCTGGAACGTCGGTGAGACATTGAACCCCAAGTGGGTTTTCATCCAATGCTCAGTTACCATCATCCTTAGGTGAGATTTTTTTAGATTTTAATGCTCAGTGTTTTAGCTATTGGATATCTTGTGTCAATGAGGGCATGTTTAGAGATCGGGAAATGTGGTTATCGTATGCAGAATGTGTGGAAGTATTTCTGCCTCTTTATCTATTCTAGTTTTGCTCTTGTTTGTTATGGTACATCTTCTCTATACGCCATGCATAAGTAGCTTTTATTTTTATTTTTCTAGTTTTATATATACATACACACACACACACACACGCACATATGTGTGTGTGTGTGTGTGTGTATCAAATGAAGAAGATAACTAATGTTTTAATATGTAACTAAACCTGTACTAATCTTTTAAGAAACCAATATTCTACTTTCCCATTGTTATTTGTTTAATAAATTTGTCTTTCGTAGTCTATTTTTTGTGAGATTTTGTGCAGTAATTTAATTCACAACAAACAATTATAGTGAATAGAAGAACGACTGTCGTGGTTATTTGAAATCTAAAAATAAAAACAGTGACGATGATTACGTTAATATGTTTTGGTGGGTAGGAGGGAAGAGGGAAGGTAATGCATACCTGGAATATAATGGGCATAGCCGTTATACCTAATCTGATTAAACATAGATGATGAAAACAACAGAACACATTAATTATCGTATCAATATTTCATAGCCAACTAAAAATGCATTGTAAATTTCTGAGTAGGCTTTTGTGTAATTGCTATAAGTTTCACCTCAGCACAAAATAAATGGCAATTTAAGGTGTCTTTGTTATAGTGCTCTCAATCTGCATTATCAATCAAGGATGAAAAGTAAGAATATGTACACGTCGTCAATGTTTGAAGTATTATTAGAAGGGGGAAGGTAATGCATACCTAGAATGTAACGGGCAGAACCGTTTTGTTTAATATGATTAGACATAGAAGATGAAAACTACAGAACACGTTAATTGTCGTAATTATATTTCATAGCCAAGTAAAAATGCATTGTAAATTTCTGAATATGCTGCTATGGATTATATAATTGCTGTAAGTTTCACCTAAACACGCAATTATTGACAGTTTATGGTGTCTTTCTTGTTGTGCTCCCAATCTGCATTATCAATTAAGGGTGAAAAATACAAATATGTGCACAACATCCATGTTTAAACTATGATTACCATGAGATGTCTATGTATGAAGATTGTACTAGTTGATTTTTAGATTGCGTGAAGAGGAGCAAAACAGATAGCACCAAGTATGAGGATGTGAAATCTTGGAATCTGGTAGAGGATTGGAAGTTTTTGTGGATGTAGTTTTATTGGAAGTTGTCGGAGATAGGATTGTGGTGTAGTAGTGTTTTACTGGAATTCTGCAATGTGGGAAGTTATCTAAAGTGGGTAGTTGTAAATTCTCGGATTTTTTTAATATGGTTTCTAGGCGGCAGGCACATTTTTTTTTGCTTACAGTTTGAGGTTTAGTGGGTTTCTGCAAATTGAGGAGGGTTATCTCACCACTTCAAATTTTAAATTGTTGTTCCTACATCATTTTAGAGGGAGTGCACCAAATAACAGGAATTCTAACTTCCTAAAAGATCAGCATATCACCCATTTTAGCATTTATAGCATAAAGATTGCTCTTCCTTGTTTTTTTATCATCTCGCTTTCATCCCCCCTTTTTTGTGCTAATTAGACTACTATTCCTACTCCTGCTTTTGAAACCCAGTAAGAGGTATCCCTTACAGACAATACAAACTTTATTTTTTTAAGTGTTATTGTATGTGAATTTGCTTTAATGCTTTATTAGCAACCAATTTTATTTTTTTTTTGGGAATGTTGAATCCTAGTAGCTTCGTAGGTCATTCATCATGTTCATTTTATAATGGAACGTACATGGCCCTTGTTAGTTTTAATCAACCAGGCAATATTAATGAGCACATTTTTTTTTAAAATTCGATAATCATTTAGTCCATTCCCTATTCTGTCTTTGAACTTCTAAAGCAAAATCTTCATGTGAAAAAAAAAGTGAGCATGTAGATTCATCCTATTACTTTGGATTTTTAATAGAACCTAGGACCTAACGAGCTCCTTTGGTTTAAAGTTCTGTAGGAACTACGATTCGGCAGGATCTGTAATTTTATGATTCCAGCAGGAATTGGGCTTCAGCAGTATCTGATTTCTTTTGGCAAGAACTGGGGTTGGGCCAAAATTCATAATCTTGATAAGAACTTGAATCAAATCCATTCTCCTACAACTGAAGTTTCATATTTTTTACAGCACAATCTCGCTCCCTTTTTTTGTGATTAACTATGGCTAATATTGGACCAAAATGGGGGTTATGTGGGAACAAGATAACGAAAAGATTCTTTTTTGTGTTGGCTAGATTTTAACTTCTTGTTACCTTTGAATTATTTCTACTCGAACTATTGCAATTTTTTTTTTAGTAAGATGCCTTTGCTTTCTATATTTGCCTTCTTGTTGTTTGCTCCTTTGTTATGTTTTTCTCAATATGTGTTTTTCTTCTCTAGATTTTTCCTCTGTTTCAACCTCTATCTTTTCTCTTAGATCTGTTCTTTTTTTTTCTTTTTTTACTGTGCCTATCCTCTTGCCCCCTTTTTTTGGGTCCCTTTGGAGTTTTAATAAGCCTATTACAAAAGCAACTTTCTTGTAACTGCATACTAGCCCCACTATCTTTCCATGTAGCAACCATGATGGGAGAGGTGAAGATGCAAGTAACCTCTTTGTTGATGTTGTCTAGGTGCCAAGAATCTGAAAAGTTGTAGAATAAAAAAAAAAGAGTTCATGTGGCCATCCATGAATGGGCATTCTAGGCCCATATTGTCCTTAAAATTATTTTTGTTGTAATCAACCACCCATCATAACCCTTTACATTTTGTTTACGTGCTCCATTGAATTTTTTTTTTTTTTTGGGTATGCTTATTTGTAGAGACTAATGTAAGCAGTGAACATAGGGTAACACTTGGTTCAAATTTCATTAAGTTATCATTTTTTTTGTCACCTCTAGTAGTATTAACAATAAATCAAATTTCAAAAGACTGCACTTTAATATACGCTTTTGCAATATTGATCCCTTTTCCCATAGTAAGATTCGTACATGTTAAATTCAACAATTTTAAAATTTGTTAAAATTTCACCTTCAACCGTATGACTAGCATAATAAATGACATGGGGCTTCTTTTCAACACGTTTCCCTAAAACAAACCAATAGCATAGTCAGATGCATCACACATTAACTCAAAAGGCTGTCCCCAGATGGGAGGATGAAGAACGAGAGTAGAGGTTAAGGCTTCTTTAAACTTAGTAAATGCCTCATAAAACTCCTCAAAGAAGTGAAATGGCACATCCTTAGCTAAAAGGTTGGTAAAAGGCTTAATTATCTTACTAAAGTCCTTAATAAAACAACGATAGAAGTCAGGATGTCTAAGAAAAGACCTCACCTCTTTCACATAAGTGGGAGGGAAAAAATTAACAATCAAATTAGTCTTAGCCTTATTTGCTTCAATTATATCTCTAGAAATAATGTGGTCGAAGACTATCTCCTTTTTCACCATCAAATGGCATTTCTCTCAGTTCAAAGTCAATTTTTTCCCCTACACCTTTGTGGTACTTTTCTAAGATTAGATAAACAATCATCAAAGGAAGACCTAAATATAGAAAAGTCATCCATGAAAATTTTCATGCACTATTCAACTAAACCTGAGAAAATATAAATCATGCACGTGTAGAAGATAGCAGGAGCACTACAAAGTGCAAAAGACATTCTCCTAAAGGCATACTTTCCAAACGAAACAGGCATGTCAAAGTAGTCTTCTCTTAATTCTCAGGAACAATAGAGATATGGATATAGCCAGAATGTCCATCTAAAAAGCAATAGAATGAATGCCCAGCCAACCCCTCTAACATCCGGTCAAGGAAGGAAAGGGGGAAATTATATTTCCAAGTGGCAACGTTCAATTTTGTGTAGTCAATATAAATACGCCATCCAGATTGAACTCAAGCGGGAACTAGTTCATTCTTGTCATTCCTAATCACAATAATACTTGTCTTCTTAAGAACAGCTCGAGCAGGGCTAACCCACTCACTATTAGAAACATGGTAAATAATCCCATGGACTAACCACTTAAGCACCTTCTTCTTAACTACTTCCTGTAAGGTCAGGTTCAGACGTCTTTGGCGGTCTCAGTAGTGCTTAACATTGTCCTCTACGTGGATTCTATGTTGCACAATCTAGGGACTAATACCCTTAATATCCCCTAAGGTCCAACATATGGCTTCCTTGTTTTCTCTCAGTAAGGCAATCAATTTGTCTTCTTGGTCATGCTCTAAGTCAAAAGTAATAATTACAGGTAAGGATTCATTGGCTCCTAGAAATGAGTACTTAAGAGAATCAGAAAAATGTTTCAATTCAAGAGCAAGAGGAAGGGAAAATAACTCAAAAGCAAAATCAGAAGTAATAAGATATCCAGTGTAAGAGCAGAAGTCATCAAATTCAAACAAATCATATTTAAGCTTATCATCAAGTAGGAAAGACTCATGCTCAGCAGCAAACAGGTCATCAAACTCTTTATTAAACACATAATATTTTACCCAGTTAAGAGTAGAAAACTCGTCAAAGCCAGAAGGCTGTCTTTGCAAATTAAATATATTCAATTCCAAAGTCATATTACCAAAAGGTTTTCTCATCATGTCATTTCTGTAATTAATCAGAACATTAACAGTGGCCAACTAAGAATGCCTTAGAATCCTAACTAGCAACATTGGCCACCTTCTTAGTTTCAATCATAATAAAGTCCATAAGGTAAATAAATTCACCCATTCTAATCAGCACATCTTTAACTACACCCCTAGGCAACCTAGTCGATCTATCAGCTAACTAATGACCATCTTGGTAGGTTTTAGCTTACCTAACCCTAGCCTTTCATACTCAGTGAAGGGTATCAAATTGAAACTAACCCCTAAATCAAGCAAACTTTTGTGAATAACCTGGTCCCTCACAACTATAAAAATAGTAGGGCAACTAGGGTCCTTTTAATTCACTAGGATATTGTGAGAAATAATAGAACTAGCGCCAGAGGCTAAGAAACTCTTCTTAGGAACACTGGAGGCTCTCTTGGTGGTACATAGATCCTTTCAAAACCTAGCATATTGAGGCATCTGTTGAATAACATCGAGTAATGCAATGTTGATTTTAACTTGAGAGACAGTCTCTCTCATCTTATCGATATGGGAATGGTCTTTCTTTTTCAGCCTATGGGGGAAGAAGGTAAAGGCTTATGAACTGTCTTAGTAGAAGAAGGAGAAGAAGACTTAAGAGATGAGGGATCCACTGGATCAGTAGAATCTTTCTCCTTAGGCTTCTCTTTATCATAAGGTGAGATAGAAGGTAGAGAATTAGAAGATTCACTAGGGATACCATCAGTAGCATCCCCTGACTTACTGGATGAATCAGTTTCTAAATAAGAAAAAGATGGAGAAAAAATTTGGAAGAAACTGTGAACATACTTGCAAGATTCATTATAATTTTTCATTTGATTATGAATCTCTCGATCGGATCTAAGAGATATGATTGCATTTACTTTCCTCACAGACTCACTAGGGTTGGCTCTAGAAGAAGACAAGGCATGACCTTTAGGTTTCACCTCTAGCTGACTAGGAAAAGTACTTGGCTCCTTCATGGATGATGCTACTTAAGAAAATTTCTCAGTCATCATTCTCATCATTTTTTCCATATTACCATTAATTATGTCCTCCATATTATTATTAATTCTCCTCTTGATGTTATCAATGTCAGTATAACTAGGAGGAGGCTAAACTTAAGCAATAGGAGGTGGAGGTCTAGGTGCATATGACACATCTTGAAAAGTCGATCTCCAAAAAAGTGTTGGAAGGATAGGAAAAGGACCAGGAGTTATTTCCAAGAAATACTCCAGGATGGGAGTTAGGGACCATAGCATTTGGTCCCCTACTCTGAGAAAAGTTAGGATGATTTGTCCCCCTAGCTTATAGTAACGAGAGAATGGCTCATTTTTAAGTCCTTGAAAGGTCGTACTCTCTTGTTCATGTCCATTTTGATGACTGGTGAGCAAAATAAGGGCATGCGCTCAATGAATGATCTAAGGCCCAACTATGAGAACAAGACACTATAGAAGTCTAAGAAATTCGGGGAGTTTCAATAGACAATCCCTTTAATATATTCTCTAAAACTGCTATTTTAGACTTAAGGTGACTCATATCAAAAACGGAATGCATCCCAACCCTAGCAAACCTAGAACTTAGATTGTCATCTCTACTGGCTTCCCACTACATAATCTTTTTAGCTAAGTTCTCTAGGAATTCCCAAGCAGTTATGGCTCTCTTAGAAAGAAAGCCACCCGGACGCATAGACTCTAACATAGTTCGGGTTTATTAGTCAAGTCCTTCATAAATAATTTGGCACAAACGTGCTTCGTCTAAACCATGATGGGGACATTGGGCCAACAAATTCTTAAACTGATCGAAGCATGCCCAAAACGATTCTATTTCTAGTCGAACAAATTGATTAATTTCATTCCTTAGTTTAACAGTCTTGACATTAGGAAAATATGTTCTTCAGAGTAACTTAACAAAGTCATTCCAAGAAGAAACAGAATTAGCTTCCAAGCCATACATTCATCGTTTAGCATAATCTTTCAGAGCACAAGGAATTAATTTCATTCGCACAATCTCAATAGAAATATTGGAGAAATGCATCATGAAACACACTTCTTCAAATTCCCTCAAAAACAAATATGCATCCTCTAAACCAGTAAATTTAGGGAGTATTTGAGTGTAATGACTTCTCAACCCAAAGGTCACATTAGGCCCCAGGTCAGGTAGATTAAAACATAATGGCAAAGTGGTCCTATGAGGATAGAAAATAATCGCTCAACGATCTCTCTTGTGTTATTTCTTACAATTCACGTTCAGGCTTGGGTTCAGGTTCGGGTTATTTTAGGGATGGGTTCACTCCTAACAAGTCTTTTATTTTAATGATCTCTTAACAAGTCTTTTATTTTAATGATCTCTAGCCTAACTAGCGATGCAAAGGCCACACCCTCACAAAAGTACTTTTGGTACTTTTCCTTTTTCTAGCTTTCTTTCATATTTTTGTTTTTTGAATTTTGATGTTTTTCCTTTCTTCCTTTTGCCCACAAAATAAAACCATAAAGTAAACTAATCCCAAAATAAAACAAAGACAGAAAATACAAAATAAACTAAAATAAAATAGAAAATAAACTAAAACCTAAGCAAGCAAAAGCTAAAAAACGTTTAAAAAAATCAAACTCCAAAACTAGAAAACTATACATAGAAAATTCAGCACAATCATAAGGAACACGAATATATTTTTTGTTATTTTTTTCTATCCTGAAATAGTGAAGAAAAATTGAAAAAGAAAATTATTTTTGAAAATTGCTAAAAATTTCAAAAACGCCTAAAAATTCCACAAAAATTCACCTAGGGTCTAAACACCCCTAAGAATCCAATAAAAAAATATTAGATGAGCAAAATAAGCACCAAACAACACCAACAAATCCAAACAAAAACTAGAAATTAGGAAAAACTTGTAATGGAGAATTTTTGCTAAATTCCAATTATGTCTCTGCACAAGCTAAAACTATTAGTTTTGTTTTTTTTTTCTCAATAGAAAATAATCACTAAAAACCAAAATTAAATTGACCAAAACAAAATCAAAATACACACTCTAATCAAAAGTCAAAAACAAAAGAAATCTAAACTGAACTAGAACAACTAAAACTAAACAAACACTCAACAGAATCGAAAATCAAAACTACAAAATGAAATGAAAATGACTCAATGGACTCAACGATGACGCAATTTGCAACCTAATTTCACAAATTCATCCCCCGACAATGGCACCAAAAACTTCTTGTGATTTTCCGCCAGTGTACAGTTTTAACTCTATTGCACTTAGGTTTAATCCTTAGGGATGGGGTTATGGAATTAGGTCAATAGCTTGACTAGATTAGCTTATTATGTAAATTGACACAAAATATATTAAATTAAGTACTAAAATCTAAACCTAAAAGTAGAACTAAATTATCTAACTAATAAACAAAACAAAATAAACCCAAAGCCTTCTCATTACAAAAGCACATGTTCAGCCTCATTTCATCAAAATGAATTTACAAGTCATTGAACTCGACCGGATATAAGCCGCTCATAACGGAATAGAGCATCTAAATTCATCGGCAAATCCCAACGACCTAATAGAATGTGATAATTCATATTTTATATACAATTTTCTCATTCATTTTACCTACTTTTATGTCTTTGAAATATATTTTTGAGTAAATAATGCAGATTTTATGAAACTTGCAGGAAAACTAAAATAGAAGAATTTGAATAAAGGTTGTGCAATTTTACTCGGATCATCTACAAGTGCAAAGTCTAAAGTTCAAGCCCAAAGAAAAGAAAAGAAAAAAAAAACATAAACTGGTTTGTTTGGGCCTGAGCAAGCAGGCCAATCTTGACCATGCCTCTCACTCCATCTCATCCTCCCCTCCTCTTAAGTGCTCCATTTTTCCCACATGGCTAATTCTTAACCTAGTTAAATGCCATTAATCAAAATTAATATTATACTTATGACTAGCTATGACCATGCATGTAACATCCCAAATTAATTGGAATTAATTTTCATTAATTTTGGGGGTATCCTAAGGGTTGGATTTCCACTATAAAAAGGGGCCAAGGTTGAGGGAAAAAATCACTCATATCCACTCTCATTCTTCCATCCACTCACTCAAGCATCTTCTTGTCCTTTCTTCTTTCATTTTTTTTAGAGGAAGTCTTTGTAAGACAAGATCATTTGGGTTGAGGGGTTAAGAAGAAAATAAGCTTTGTTAGCTATTTTTCTCTTCTCTTCTCATCTCATTTGTGAGTCAAATTTGAGAGTTTATACTAAGTTTCATAATTTTGTGTAATTGAGTATAAGGTTTGGACATAGGTTGTGAAATATACCAATTTTAATGGTGTTTTCCCTAACTATGGCCGACTAAACTACTCATTTCTAGGACTATGATGGATCCCTCGTAATAATATTCTTTTGCTAATTTCTTATGGGGTTATTTTTGTCTCTTTTGCATAATCTTGAGTTTATATTTGATCATCATCTACCTATGCATCTTAACACTAATGTTTAATCATGTTGATGACATTAGTTTAATTTGCTATCTCAAAGGAATATTAGACCTTGTAGGCTAATATGATGATTATGCAATTTGGGTTTAAAATTATAATTGTTTATATTGAATAATTTATGCTAGAAATTACATGAGTTATGTCTAAAAAGAATAATTCATGCTAAACCACTAGATAAATTATGTCACTTTATAATTATAATCATCTTTTTAATTCATGGCCTAATGCTTGTAGCTTAGGTTGAACAAGAGACAAATTGAATCCCCATTCGAATTAGTAAATCAATATTGACATCAAAGGTGAAATATAAAGTCCTAGAACTTTCTCCTATTTGATTTCTCTCTACTTTACTACTTATTTGCTCTTCATTTTGTTAGTCAATTTATATTTATAATCTAACTCTGAAATTAAATTATTCTTTATAATCAGAAAGGTGAATTTTAAAAATCGCTATTGTTCCTCGTGGGATCGATATCCTATATTCGCTAGTCCATAATTAACCTTGTGCACTTGCAAGTAAAAAGGGTTTTAAAACTATATATAAAATCCACATCAGAATGCTAGATTCATAAAATCATAACAACTCAAGAAATCCTTATTTGAATGTGAAACATGCATGAACTATGGATTTACGTGCACAAGAACAACCAAAGTCAGGGGGGGCTGAACAATACCATGTACCATCATAAGCAAGGAAATGAAAAAAATTGGCGAATGAGCAACCAAAAACCTGAATAATATAAAGTAATAGATTCACAAAACCAGAAGCCTAATTTCGAAATTCTTGAACCAAGTATTTGGAATTTGAAACCAAACTAAAAGATGTACGTAAAAATTGAAAACCTCGAATTCTGTTGTTCTCATTCAAGGTTCTATAGTTTCAGATCTGGAAAAGAAAAGAAATTTGAACGAAATTGAAAAGAAAATCTAAGCTATGTTGTCTTGCCCCTTCTTTGACCTTCCTCCTGATTTTTTTATTGCTCCCAAACCCAATTATCCATGTCTTCAATTCTTCAATTAATCCCCAATTAACACACTTCGTAATCAACAACCTCATTAATTGCTTTCAATTCTTGCCATTGATGATGTGTGTGTTAATGGTCGATGATGGTTGATACGGCCGCAAGTGCACGGTGGTGTTATAGCAATCAAGGTCGATCCCATAGAGACTAGGTTGATTAATTGGGCTAGATCCCTCAAGATATGCTAAGCAAAATTCCGATTCAAGTGGTTTTGATTAACAACTGCAAATAAACTTTTCTAAATCAAATATGGGAAAAGCGCCTAGGAATTTTCGCAGTTATGAAAGGGAATTGAATCAAAATGATAAATATGTGCCTATCTCTAATAAGTTAATTTCGAGGAATCGCAATCTATATAGAAATTCGGTCTATTCTTTCGAAATCAACCAAATTTGCCTAAACTAAGCAAATGTCGCTCTTTCAAGCTAATTCAACTCAATCCAAGTTTAATATTTTTGATTACTTACTAACCCTCCTAACATATAAATCTCTCTTTCGAGATGAAGTTATGCTAAGTCTATTCCAGCGGTCCAACAACCAAATATCTTCTTTTGAATGTTCACTCGATTGTTTCAAGTGTGTAAGTAAATTTTGGCCAAAAAATCAACTCACAACATATCAAACACTTGATAGAATGAAATCAAACCAATCATGAAAATAAGCACAATTGAATAAACTAAAACATGATCCAATACACTTCCACAAACTATTAAATCCCTAAACAAAAGAAAACTACTCAGACATAATCGAAGAATAAACGACTAACTACTCTAAAATGATAAATCTAAAGAGGAAAGAGAAGGGAAGAAAGAAGAATTGCTTAGCCAAAAATCACGCTTGAACTGTCGTACAAGTCCGGGATGGAATCCTTGCAAGTCTTCACTTCAACTCTATCTCAGTCACTCTCTAATCTCAACTAATTCTAATCTACTTGAAGAGAGGAAAGGAGCATAAGATGAGATAATGGGGTGTGTGCGAGGATGAGAGCCCCCGTTTTATAGCAAAATTCTGGAAGACGAACAGTCATGCATAATAATGGAATAATAACTGTTAGGAAGTCGAAGAGCTTACGAGAAAACAAAAAGTCTCGTAGGAAATAGAGACACCACGAACTGTGGCATCTACCACGAACCGACCGTGGTGTCCACTGCCTTAGTATTCTTCTATTCTTCTTTCTTTCCACGGGCATGGCAACTCAGGGGCATCTGTGGGGAATCAAAATACACTCATTTAGGGTCAAAGTAAGGGTAAAAAGGTCCAGAATCCTACAAAACATAGAACCATACCCGAGTGTAAAATGGAAAAAAGAGTATAAATTATAACATAAAGTACACATTTCTCCCTAAAAATGCAGCAAAATGACCCTAAAATGATATACACTTTAAGCACTTATCAAACTTCTCCATGCTTAAACCGTTGCTTGTCCTCAAGCAAACACTAAATAAAACCGAATACAAGGGGAAATGCATCTAGGACTCAAACACATAACAACCTCTTAAAAGTAGGCAAGTGGTAGCATATCAAAAGCAAGAATAGGAATCAAAGGCATCCCCAAGTAGTGCGCAAAACATTTCAAAATCAGGAGGAGAAGAAGGTTTTCGGAAAAATATAAGACCACAAGCTCGATATCAAACTTGATCACCCCCAAAGAACGATAAAGCATGTCATGCAAGCACATGAGATTGAGTAGAGCCAAATAGACCGGTAGAAACTTACTTTTGGGAAATGTGGAACACTCCCGCTCATGTGTTTGAAATATATCACAGGTTCACTCAAGACTCATACCAAAGATGAAATCACTCCAAACCCAACAACATAATGAACATGTCCCAACGAATCATGTAAGAAATGCGTTGACAATGAAAGAACTCAATGTACTTACATGTCCAATGCCAATCAACCTTTTCATTTTCCTTTTTTTTTCTTCCTTCCGTTTACATGATTTTTCTCTCTTTTTTCTGGTTTAACATAACATTTTTTTCCTTTTTTTTCCTTGGAGAATAAAACGAAAATTGTAATTATTGAAAGGTATAGGATCACGAACTATCAACTCACAACATAATATATAAACACACAACTCAAACAAGAGGGAAAAGCACATGCTCAATATCATCAATCCCTCACAATCCAACATACCAAAGCCACGTTAAACTTAATTATTCCTAAAACCATCCACTACATAAATGAAGTGATGCTCCATATACTTGCCTTAAAGGTAGGAATATGTGCTTGGCCAAGGGCTAATATGAAGGGATTACAACAAACAAGGATATAAGCTCAAAGGGACTAGCAAAGGGAATAAACATGTAACACAAGGGCAAGCTATTTTACTATGTGGTTAAAATATTCAAAGAAAGAAATGCCTCTATCATATCATCAACTATGCATATGCGAATGTGGTTTTGAACAAGAGTCTAGGCAAGTTCTAGAGGTGCAACATGGAAGAGTCACACACATGAAAGAAACATGAGACCAAACATAATGAATTAGTCTAAATAAGACTTAAAATCTCATAGAACATGTACCAAAGTCTCATTAAACTCATGAAATAAAGCTCATGTACCAACATTAGTGCTAAGGACTCTGAAGGAGTAACATAGTTCTCAATCAAGACAAAGGTCAAAACAAGAAATATTTACAAAACCTTCAAAAATTTTGGCACCAAAAGGGATTACACAACAAAAGCTACTCAAACTCATGAAAGCTATTTTGCCTAACAAAAATATCATTGGAGGTTATCTCAAACCAATCCACACCATCTCTATATGCAAATCTAAAATGCAAATCTAAAAATCAACTAAATGCAAAACACTAATGCAAACAAAAAGAAACCTGAAACTATATGATCTAGCATGTATGCAGGCTAATAACCAAAATGAAAAACATGAACCTACCCTTCCCTCATGCTTAAACAAAGCATTATTATTCAAAGGAAAGAAAGCAAGATAAGGGAAAGGAAACAAAACATAACGATCTCACCATGTTAGATGTTAGGTACACCTAAGCTATGCGGCCTTATAATAATCGGGGCACATGGAGCATCAGCCACTCCATCACGTTGTCAAAACTCAACTCATAAAATCAGACACTGTTAAAGCACGCAGGAGCTTATCAAACTCCTGCGACCACAATGCAGAAAATAAAACGTAAAAGGCAATAACAAAAATCACACCAAAGACAACTAATATCCTTTTAACATTATCAATAGCCTTAGAAAAATTATAGGAAGGATAAAAGAATGTTGACCACATGATTTTCTTAGGCAAGTCCTCTAGGCATACATAATAAAGGTCAATGGAGGGATCATACCCTCTAAAGTAACCTAAGGATGCATAATCATCAATATTCCCACCAAGCACATTAAACTCGTTATCCTCATAGCCTAAATCAATATTAGCATCACAAATCTTAGAATTATCAATGGGCTCAACAATGTCATACTCAGGGGAAGGAGAGGGTAATGAACACATAGGGGAAACATAGGAATCATCAAGGAGATTAGGGATAATACTATCATCAAAACCAGGGCTAGGAGACTCCTCATTTATAAACACATCATGTGACTCCTCCAAAGGAGTCTCAACTAGATCATGCACCTTGTCAAAAATATCTTCTGATTCAAAACATGCATTAGCAAAATCAAACCTAGCATCAAACCTAAAAGGACCACCCTCCCCAAGCCCCGTGCACTGAACTGAAGGAAAGGATGAGTCAAGTAAGGATAGGACAATATCAGTATTGTCCCAAGATGATACAAAGTCAGACTGATCATAGTATGCATAATAAGGACTCAAATTAGTAGCATGGTCAGAAGAATTACATAATTCACACCAAAAAGGGGCATAATAAGACCTAGAATAGAATGCGCAAGGATTAGGAAATGAATATCTAGAAATAATAAAAGTCTTCTCAAATTCAATCGAATCCCAAGCAACCCACTCAATCAAATAGCATGCATCATCAATATTTTTACCATGAAAGCCCCAATACTCTAAAAGAGTTCGAATTTTATTATTCACACCCTCATCAACAATGTATATAATTTCCCATTTACGCACACAATAACCACATTGAGCAAGAAAAATATTTAATCGCTTAAAATACAAAATAATTCATGCTCGAATTAGGGGAAATGGAAAATTGCCATTGTTATTTCTCCAAAATTCTTATTTTTTTAGTTTTTTCAATTTTTATTTTCATTTTTTTTCCAAATAAAAACAAAATGCTTAGTCAAACTTATTAAGAAAAACCCAATGTTCGAAGCTAGTCCCCGACAACGGCGCCAAAAACTTGATACGGCCGCAAGCGCACGGTGACATTATAGTAATCAAGGTCGATCCCATAGAGACTAGGTTGATCTATTGGGCTATATCCCCTCAAGATATGCTAAGCAAAATTCTAATTCAAGTGGTTTTGATTAACAACTCCAAGTAAACTTTTGTAAATCAAATATGAGAAAAACGCCTAGGAATTTTTGTAGTTATGAAAGGGAATTGAATCAAAATCATAAACATGTGCCTATCTCTAATTAGTTAATTTTGAGGAATTGCAATCTATACAGAAATTTAGTCTATTATTTCGAAATCAACTAAATTTGCCCAAACTAAACAAATGTCGTTCTTTCAAGCTAATTCGACTTAATCCAATTTTAATATTTTCGATTACTTACTAGCCCTCCTAACATTTAAATCTCTCTTTCGAGATGAGGTTATGCTAGGTCTATTCACGTAATCCAACAACCAAATGTCGTCTTTCAAATGATCACTCGATTGTTTTAAGTGTGCAAGCAAATTTTGGCCAAAAAATCAACTCACAACATATCAAACACTTGATAGAACAAAATCAAACCAATCATAAAATAAAGCACAATGAATAAACTAAAACATGATCCAATATACTGTCATAAACTACTAAATCCCTAAACAAAAGAAAACTACTCATACATAATTAAAGATTAAACAACTAACTACTCTAAAATGATAAATCTAAAGAGGAAAGAAAGAGAGGAGAGAAGAATTGCTCATCCAAAAATTGTGCTTGAACCATCGTGCAAACCTGAGATAGAATCCTTACAAGTCTTCACTTTGACTCTATCTCACTCTATCTCTAATCTATACTAATTCTAATCTACTTGAAGAGGGGAAAGGAGTATAAGATGAGATGATGGGGTGTGTGCGAGGATGATACCCCCCTTTTTATCGAAGACGAATCACCATGCGTAATAATGGATCAATAACCATTAGGAAGTCGAAGAGCTTGCGAGAAAACGAAAAGCCTCACAGGAAATAGAGACACCACGGACCGACCGTGGTGTCCACTGCCTCGGTATTCTTCTATTATTCTTTTTTTCCACGGGCATGGCAACTCAGAAGCATCTGTGGGGCGTCAAAATGCCCTGAATTAGGGTTAAAGCAAGGGCAAAAAGTTACAGAATCCTGCAAAACACAGAAAAGAACCATACCCAAGCGTAAAATGGGAAAAGGAGTATAAATTATAACATAAAGTACACAATTCTCCCTAAAAATGCAGCAAAATGACCCCAAAATTATATATACTTTAAGCACTTGTCAAAGGTAATGATGGTTAGAATGATGAGGGTTAATGATGGTAATGATAATGATGGAAGAGAGTTTTAGTTATGGATAAATGAAGAAGAAGAAGGCGAAGCAACAACAGGTGGGTTTTCAAGATTCCGAGCACACTACAAGGAAGAAGAAGGACGGGGGAGGGGGGAAGGCATATGACTATCACGTGTAGCGTGACACGTTAAGTGAGAGGGGAAGCAGGGGTCTAGTCTACAACTCGACAAGGCGTGAAATGGGGGAACTGAAAAGAAGCAGAGATCCATAGTGAGAAATAAGGGCATTGGGCTAGGTTTTTCATTGGCTAGGCATCAGTTAGGTCTTCGAACCGCAGGGAAACAGGAGAACGGGCAGGCTCCCTGTAACAGGGTAGGAGAACTGAAGGGGGTGAAAGTACGCAGATGGGGCCATCCTGACTTTGGGCCTCCAATGGGAAGAAAAGGACAGGCATTGAAGAAGGGAATGGGGGGACCATTGGGCTTGTATAGGCATTGGGTTGGGTTTTTCTTCCTCCTCTTTCGTTTTCTCTTTAACTTGATCCATTCCTTGGGTAGTTGAGCAAATTATTTGTTTTTCTCCAAATTTTTTTCGATTCCTAAAAAATAAATAAAAATATTATCAAATTCCAACTTACTAATTTATTTTGAGCAAATTTAAATAATAAAAGGGTATAAAATATAAGAATTATGGATTGAACAACTTGATACTTCCATAGAGAACTAGATTTCCCATGCTTGTCCTCACTTTACTTTTTCATCACCTAATAAGTATCGTTTTGTTCAATGATTAATAATAATTTGAAACTAAGTCCACATCAAGATCTCATTATTTCTCTTGACAAACTTAGAAGCCCTTACTTTAGATGTTATTGCTCAATCATTCCTCTGAATATAATTTTAGCTCCATACATTTCAAATTCGCTATAAACAAAATAATTGGGAACTCTTATGATTCTTAACTAGCTTATTTGACCTTTAAAACTGCAAGCACCTTCATAATTAAATATGTTAAGATTGTAACCAATTGTTATTGCTGTCAAGTTAACTCACTTAATTGAATTAAAATTCCGAAGGGCTCGTATTAGCCGTATACATCCTTGTGCTCTTTAAATACTAATAAGCTTTGCAACCCTAACTTGTATACTAGGCTCACAAAAAGGATCCCTAGTCAACTATCATTCCCTTGATTGATTTGATCTAAGCACCTAACCACTTCAAATGCTCAGTAAAGCATTTAGCTAGACACTTTTGGCACTTTAATTTACTTAGTCTCTTTGCCCAACTTTGCTTACTTAAGGAATTTCTGCAATTATCATCCAAGTATTCATACATACATTAATTAGGCCACCAACTTCTTTGTAATTTCAATCACCCAACTAATATTGAGGTTCCATAAGAATAACTCAATTGGCCTGATCACTTTTCGTCCTATTTCAAGCAAGACATATCCACCTTACCACATATCCCTCAAATCAATTTGATTATGGCTACACAATTACCCTTCTTACTCAATCCAGTTGCACAAATAGACTATCATCTATCATAATTGGCTCATAATATAGTAAAATACAAAGTTATGAAATTCGACTCTAGTTAAAAGGAGGTAAGATGGAGTTACCTATGAGAAGAAAAATGGATGAAAGTGGGTGGAGATGAAGGTAGAAGAGGTGGTGGTGGTTGATGGTTGGCGGAGATGCCAGCGTGAGTGATAGGATAATGGCTAAAACCCAGACCCCCTGTGGTGATTGGTAGTTAGAAGGAGATGAAGGGCTTCAAGATTTTGAATTATTTTTTGGTTTCCTCCCCTCACTATAAAAGAAGACCTAGCCCTCCCCCTTTTACTACTACATGCCCAACCACATATTTTTTTTCTTTTTCTTATTACATTTAATACATACTTATCTTATATGATATAATCATATGCCTAAATTCTGATCCATACAAATGGCTAATTTTTTGTCCAACCATTTCCTTTTCCTTTTCTCCTTTTTATTCCTTTTGTTTTGTTTGTAAGGTAATACAATCATTACCAAAATAAACTAGTAACTAAATGTCTTAAGTTTCCAATACAAAGGGCCCATATCTTCCAGTGTCATCCTAGGGATCCTAGCAAATTTACAACTAAGTATAACATGACTATTGGTGCCTCTAGCCTCGACAAGTATTTTTTTTAATGATTACTGCTGCAGCTTTGAAGCCTAGCACCTCCGATTTCCTTTTTCGAAGACGAGCTTGGTAGGCAATTGATTGTTAAATGTGGTTACAACCATTGACCACCCAATTGTTTGAAACTCTTACCACGCTTACAATATTTCCTGCACCATTCAAATGAATTAGCATTAGACAACTTCACATCATACCTTTTCGCAGTAAAAAAGGTTTTTATCATCTTCATGAATCTCTTCTTCTGCGAAGATTGATACTTCTTTCGGGCACTTGGTTTCCCTCTTTCCTGGCCTAGTTGAGCTCACCCAGAAAATTGAAAGGTATTAACTCCAGTACCAAATTGGCAAGCTAATGTTGCCTGATGATTAGTTGACTCCACCATTATTGTGCTTCAATTATCCTCTATGCTGGAGCATATAGTATCTTCCTCTATAGCCTCTGCAAACTGATTTTTTCCAATTATATCTTGTGCCTTCATAAGATGATTATCTCTTTACCTAAAGCAAACTACCAAGTATGTCATTGTTTTGCAATCATAGACTTTAGTTGTTTTCCCTTGTTTAACTCTTGTATAAGTTTAGTATGATAGTTGAAGGAATTTTTATGGTTGCATGCTATTACACTTTGTTGAGAGTTGGAGAACAAAATTTGGATAATTCTCAATATCCCTAGAATGGGGCTCTAGAGATGAGGGAAGGTCACCATTCGTCCTACCTTTTGCACCTGTCAGAGAGGTCAAAGTCGAGTTTGACACCGAGTGAGGTTGCATATTCACTCAATCAAGTTCCGTGTGAGAACTACCTCCTGCCTCAGTCTTTTGACATGCATGATCAACTATAGACATCGTAACCCCCGTTTGTAGGAGGAGTGACAACTAATGTGTCTTCAGAGGTTCCTACATTTGTCATTACTACTTCAAGCATTTTAGTGGCTCTCCACAATCTGTGCTACACTACTCGGCACCTCTAATTCCTGAGTATGCATAATATTCCTTCTCTAAACAGCAGCTCTCTAGCCCTGAGCCCTGTTCTCCCTTACTACTTAACTCATTGTGATAACCTTTATTCTGAAATTGTGCAATTTCCTTTACCATTTCAGGATTATTTGGCTTTATTTGGCTTACTCTAAATCATGCCAAGCTTGTTGAAGTCTATGCAAACCCTTTGCTGCTTTTGCTCTCCTAAATAAAGCTTTTGTATTATTAGGCTTGAATTCTAACACCAACAAAGAAAGTGTTATGGTTGATTTAAACTTCCCTTGCTTAAGTTCAGAGGCAGCCAGACTGAGATTCAAGGAGATAGCCAAATGCCTGAAAGAGCCTCATTGACATCAAAGACAATGTAACTAAAGTACAACAACTTAATACCAGATAAATAGAAGGCTAAGGCATTAGCAAGATTGCTATTCCTAAAACACTTATTCCCTTCTTTCTTTAGAAAAGTAAGCTTAGGAGGGATTTCATCAGGTTCTTCCAGTTAGAACACCAGTTGAGCAAGTTTAGCAAACTCTCGATCATCTAAATAAGTATGAATGACAGTAGCTTGAAGGGGATTGTCAGTAGCCCATTCTAATGGGATTTTGAAGAAATCCACACTAACGCTCCCCATTCCAAAATAACATAACAAATTGTATTATCACACACTTCACACCAGCAAAGACCGACCCCGAAACAAACAAATTTAACTATTCTTCATTTTCCCAAAGGAGTATTCAATTCAGGTTAATTAACTATCCAGACAAAGCAGAATTTGCATAAAACAACCTCCAAATTTACAACTTAAAGTCAAACTAGCCACAATAGTGGAAGACAATCACGACTAAAGCAGATCAAGAAATAGACACACCTAATTAGGCCAGTGAATATGAGCGTTGAAGCTAATTGGTCAAATTGGAATGACTAACTTCAAGAATTTGCACCTTGACTAGTGCTGAGTGATTATCCACGAAGACGAAGCTATTCTAACCCCAATTTCGTGGACTATGAATCAGCTAGTTGCGATTCAAAATCCCCGATGGCAAAACCTTAATTCTACTAAGGGGAGGAAAAGAAAAGGCAAGAAAGAGGGAAATGCGCTAAACCTAACTGGGCTCGTGAGAAATGGTACAACTAGCGAAAATTGGCGAAGTAGCCGCCGCCAACACCCTAGAGCAGGGGCAGGAGTGAAATTTTGGGAGAAGAGAGAGAAGTTGGTGGAAGATACTCGAAAAGAACAAATTATCTTTAATTCTAGGCCTTTTTTAATTCGTTAATCATTAAATAAATCAATTAATTTTTCAAACTAAAAGTTTTTTTATTCAAATGTGTTTGCATATCTATGTGTTAACAAATACATTTTTATAATTGTCTGAATTTTAATGCGTTTAATAAATTCATAACAACATGAATTAATTTATTTGACACATCCTCAACAACCACCTAAATTTTGCGCGGCTCATTACTGTGATTAACACTTAGTCATGTGGTTATATAATATTGAAATAATTAAAATAATTAAATACGATTAATTCATGGAGTGTTACATTATGTTATAATTTAAATATTAGAAATATGGTGCTAGATATTAGAAATATGGTGCTTAATGGTAGCAAAATTTTATTACAATTAGACTTTTATGCTTATTCTTCACATGCTTTTGTTAGAGATGAATTAAGATAAATCTTGTCAATATTTTTCAAAAAAGAAATAGATATGCATCCAAAACCTCAAATATTTACATTTCAAACTTATAATATCTAAAATTCAATTATTTAACATTTAGAAATAAAAGCTTTGAATAGTCCCAACCCCTTAACCTAAAATCTTATCTTTGCCTCTTGTTGGGTGTAGGCAACCAAGGCACCTTGTTGCATTGAGTGTTGCCAAAAGAGTTAGTAAGAGATGGAAACTGAGCTAGAAGACAAAGTTGGCAATGGTATCAGTTTTATTAGAGTTGACTCTATAGCAATGATTTCTATTGCATTCGAAATCCAATGTCTTTCACTTTGCAATACATGATAGATGGAGCACTGCGTTAGATACTAAAAGATCCTAAATTTTTGAGAAGCACTAGTAAGAATTCAAAAGACTTATATGTGGCTACAACTTTATAGGTTGGAAACTGGTCTATATTCTAATTGAAGTATGTAATTATTCATTGCAATGCTATTTAATAGCTGAGGCACATGAGAGGTCTCTTAGCACTGATGTTCTGTTTGGTATAATAAAGAAGTTGGTTGCACATAGACTTGACAAAACTGACCCAGGATCCGAAACCCGAACCGAATGACCCGGACCATACCCGATCCGACACCCGAAATATGCTCACTCGAAAGTGGACCCGAAATCCGAATTGACCTGACCCGAACCATACCCGACCTGAAATTTTCAACAAAGTTGCTTGTGTTGGCATGATGAGCGTATTTCACCAAAAATTGATTGACCCGAAAACGACCCAAACTGAACCATACCCGACCCAAACTGAAACGACCCGAAATGTTACTTAATCCGAACATGACCCGATCCGAACTTAACTCGCCCGTACCCGAACCGAATGACCCATTTGGCAGGTCTAGTTGCACAACGTCCAAATTTCAAGTTGATTGTGACCTTAACAACTCTAAATGCACATAGATGTTTTGTTTATCTAGAAGGTGATGAATACATAGCTTCATGTGTCCTTTATTAAAAAAAAAAAAGTGAAGGGGAAAAGTCAACTACTAGTAAAGTAATGTTTCATTCATAAATTGAACTCAAAGTAGCATTTCCAATATTGAAAATAATCATGCTATAATCTTTGATCTAGAAAGAACTAGTATTTGGATTTATATTTGAAGACTAATTTTAAAATAAAATTTATTTTTATTTATTTTTATGTATAAGTATTTTTTTTGTTTAACAAAATCATATATAAGCATGTATTTCATCTTTGGTATTTGGATTGCTTAAATTCAATTTTATATACAAAAAAGGCACAAATATTTTTAAAAAACGACATAAATATGTTCATAATATATTATATGATATATGTAATATATTATTTAATATATCACATATGACACACATGGATAATTCGTTTACCTTTACATGTTAGCTTGGTCAAATTGTCATGGGGAAGCACATATAGGCAAATGAATGAGAAAAATGAAATGAGTTAGGGTAATAAAAATCTTTCATTTTTATGGTCGAATTTTTACACACATAAGTGTGATTTTTTTTAAAGTGCCCTAATTGATTAGGAAGCTACCACATCACACCTAAGTAGTAGAGACATCATTTTACGTCACATTGACAATGAAGGAACTTGGAGTAACACTCAAATTCACACTGACATCACGTAGAGTCAACAACATAAGATTAAGAACCACGAGTAGCATGATCTAGCATAACATATCAATAGGAACAACTTGCGAAGAGAATGCTAAGGCAAAAATATATGTGAATACAAGTTTCTATGGTCACCTCATCATGCTTCAAATACGTGTGTGCAGTTATTAAGCTATAACATGGAACCATAGAATTCACGAAATTGCAAGCAACAAGTTAGAGGTCATGCCATGCCATGAATTACAAATCCTAAATCATATGGATAATTAAGTCACATGCCTAACCCAATTCAAGTCAAGCAATCACCAAGAAGTGCAACAACTTATTCATCAAACACATAACTAGTCAAGAATAACAAACTTAAATAACTATATAACCTTCTAGGGGCATTAGACTGTATACAATGCTAGGACTATGCTTTAAAGCATTCGGGCTCCTAGTAGCTTCCCACGAAAAGACATCTAGGCGAGTACACATGAGTGCAATCCTTATTTAAAACCTAATGCCAAGGTTATGGCTCGAGATCTGTTCAAACTGTTTGGAGTTAGCCATCAATTAACTAACAGGGACTTAGAACAACGACATTATTGGTCTTACGGATACACTTTGATGTTTTGCAACACAATTGTCTAAAAGGCAATTGTGGAGGTATGAGGAATTCCTAGTACAAATAGGAAGGCTTTGTCTTCTACTATGGGCATTTTGACTTCTACACTTGGTGTTAATGGTTAAGAAGATGTTGGGAAGGTATAGATTGTCGCTCCAAAAGATAACAAGGAGATGTATGTGGTATAACAATTCCAAAGTCTGCTAGGTTCTTTCTCCCTTGCGCTTTCTAGGTGTGTTGGGGTTGATATAGCCAGGATGCTATCGGTCTTATAATAAGAATAGCGTTTCATGCTGTGATGAGCATAACGCTTAGCTGATTCGTAAGTAACTGTGGTTAAATGTTGGAAAACAAGGAAGACTCTTTACGTAAATTACAATCTAGATTAAGGCCTCTTCTAAGTCTTAATGGCACATATACGAAGGCTCGGAATAACACTTAGGCAACAATCAATAAGACTCTACAACGATTACCAACATCGACGTGCACGTGTACGAAGTTCCCACATTGTTCCTTTAGCAATTGAGAAATTAGGCAAAAGGGGTTTCATTTAAAAGAACTTTTGAGTTAAGAAAAGCAATCTTTTAGTCACTCACTAACAACTTATCATCAACAGATCAAACAACGATTGCGTCTTGGTAAATAGGTATTCGGTACATCTAGTTACACATGGGAACTTACGTTCATAGAACGAGGCTTGGACATCATTTTGAAGCAAATGCAAGTCTTCAGACGCAATAGTAAGGCCTAACTTGTGCGATTATAGAGGTCTTTCATGCGAAAGAAAACCTTAACTCACTATTTAGGAAGGATCTTGACTTTCAAAGCCTCTATGTTTTAAAAGGAGGATGGTTTAAGTGCTTCTAGCTCTTTCCCTACCAACAATTAAGTGCATCTGCTCACTCTATTATCGGGCCTGAGGAGCAAATCGTACTTAAAGGGCAATAATGAGTTTGGAGTTAAAACATTCTCAGTTGTTTGAGTTAAAACCAACTGCACTTGAAACTTTTGATTCAAATCGTTGAGGTGTATAAGCAAACAACCTTCGATTGAGCTAACATTTAACTTGTCCGTGAGAATATGAGTCACTTGGCCTACACCTTAGCAAATGGTTCATCCCTCCAACTGGCCAACTCACTCAAGCCGCACATAGCTAACTAAACGCACCAATGTTCACATAAAACTCATGTTTGCACACAAGGCAGGCATGTATCACGTCATCGTGAACGCGTTCCTAAGCAACTATATGAGATGCAGACCCAGGTCGCGGCCTATGATCGTAGGACCTTGCTCTGATACCTTCTTGTAACACCCCGAACCCGTAGGGCTAGGAGCATTACGGTTTCTTATTTCCTACTTAATTCCTGGGGCGAAACGTATAGAGTTTTCCCTAAAAACTGACCATTTTCAGGTTAAAAGTCTTACATTAAGCCCCTACAATCAACGGAAGCATAAAGAACTATAAAATAAGCTCAACAGCTACACATCAGAGTCCATAACTCAACGAGCAACTCGCTCGGAGTACACCAAACATAAAATTCGGTAATAAGGAAGGAAATGAAAGGGTTACAACCTAACAGTTTACACAATCGGAGTACTGGGGGTTTGCATCTCATAAGATAGACAACTTCAGTTAGATAGACAATTGACTAATAATATGCTTGGCTCACATGGACATACAGATTGAACGACTGATAAATAATATGCATTACATGAACTAGAGTACTTATTTACATACATTTACAAACTAAGAATACATTCTATAACATCATTAAACCGCAAGGCCACTTCACTGTGGGCACACATGACTCCCCTTTTAGCAAGGATAAAATTCCATTTCAGCTTAACTTAATCGACATCTACCTGTCAAAAGAAAACCTGGGGAAAAAGGGGAAAGAGTAATGGGATGAGCAACCACATGCTCAGTGAGAATTCCTTGACTCCTTCAAACCAAAACAATTGCAGGCAATAATACTAATAATAGACACATATCACGCATTTATACTTTACTATCATATTAGGAAATCATTGTCTCCAAGGAAAGATTACAATCCTTAAACTTCATTCCAGCCACTCAACTCATTTCTAGGCCCTTAATGAGCAAACTTACCTACTAGCAAGTATTTAGGCACATAGACAAGTAGGCAACAAGGATTGAGTCAAACATTTTCAAACTCACTTTAAACAACGAAGTGACTCATGATATGTTCCAAGAATGGTTTATAAATCACGTTAGCTTTTTTAAGACTCATAGTTCTTTCTAAAAGTTTCTGACGAAATACCAACTGCTTTTCTTACTCATTAGGAAAAATGCTCTTAGTATAAAATCATCACATTGTGCTGGCTAGGAGAGATCTACATTCGCCCTAAGTGAGATCATCACTCACAATTCACGTTATCCCCCGGGCATACGTAACATAACTTTTTGGCCAAAACGTGTCTCAACAGAGCAACTCTAACTTCGATATTGTCCTCTGTGAGGCAACAGCTCACACCAAGATAGTCATATCTTGAGTCCAGTCTTCCTCAAGGTTTTATCATGCTTCACACATCATAATATATCTGGGGAATAGCTCATACCAAAATATTCATATCTTGAGCCCAGTTTCCGCAAACAGCTTAAGCTATCTTTGCGTCTAATTCCCAACATTACCTTTGGGGAAACAGCTCATGCCATGTTTGCGTCAAGTTTCCACCCTCAAGGTTTGGCCAATTGCCTAACACTTTCTTAGCCTTTAAAATCATATTTCGTTTCTCTTTTCAGTTGTTTACTTTATTGAAATCTTGCTTTCTAACAAAATGACCACAACCTTTCTAAATGTTTATGGTTCTTTCGTCTTTAACTTAAAAACCTTTTATAAATGTAATAAGTTTGTTAACTCATAAATCGAGACTCATTTAAAACTTAAAGTACTTAGTTAGCGTTTAATTCAAACTATATTCATAATTGAAGCTTATTAAAACTTAAAGTAATAAACTCATTCAAACTAGCATATAACTCAAACTAAGTTTCGTAATAAACTAAGTCAGTTGCCCAATTTTTGTTTGTTTGAATCCTTTCTAAACTCAAAGAAGAGTGCTTAAGCAAATTAAAACCTTAAATCATTCTCAGCTTACTAACATTCAAAACTTAAAGTACTTGGCTCGTTTATAAATCAAACAAGGTTTCCATAAATTTTCAACACAAACACTTCTTGAAATCATAAAGAGTTTACTAGCTTGTAGCTCAAAACTCAATCGAAACTCAAATAAGCAGTTAGTATACAAATCAAGCTAATTTTCATAATTAATACCTTAAGTCGCCCTTTTTCAGATTGTTTAAATCCTTTTAAATGCAATGAGAAGTTACATATAAACCAATGCTTTAAAACATTTTCAAATTCACTTTTAATTCGCTTTTAAACTTCATAAACCTATTGACTATTCAGTTGAGTTACTCCCTGAGTAGTTCGACGATTTAGGATCTCTTTTAGGCTACAAACATCTTCATAAACTAACAGGCAACTGGTAAAACATAAAGGCATTCGCAATCATAAAAACAAGCTTTCTTAACAACCCTTCTTAAAGATGTCTTAGTTCAAAAGTCAGTCACATAGTATCAATTAACGTTTTCAAGGAGGAGAGGGGTCACACATAGCACATTCACAACACTTCATAACTTAACTCGGAAGAATCTGCCCAATAAGCCACACAAGCCTCACAATCCACACAATTGCGGTAATCACAACCCAGGCTCCCTCCTCACACAACAATGACCATAAGAACCTCAAATTTCTCATTAGTTCCACCTCAAACCATCCAACTACCAAGCTCGGTTCAATATTGGCATACGCGAACCAATAGTACATGAAACCATCAAACATAGGTATAACATTCATGCGAAATAGCCAAAATAGAGTTTAACGTGATCAAACTGTTTCAATAACAACATTCAATGTATAACTCAGTTTGCTCTGCCTTACCTTGAATCACCCAATTAGCATTCTTAGGGCATAACGCTTACATGCCACCTCCAATACAGATTTTAAATGTACTAAACTGATGCAATAGAAAATTTAACGTGACATTCTATTTTCTAGTTCACAATCCAACACCCACAGGCATAGCATTTCATAA
Source organism: Selenicereus undatus (assembly GCA_017589665.1). Lineage (NCBI taxonomy): Eukaryota > Viridiplantae > Streptophyta > Magnoliopsida > Caryophyllales > Cactaceae > Selenicereus > Selenicereus undatus. Next base: position 8,323,591 of record JACYFF010003369.1, on the reverse strand, counting down.
AATTACCACGAATAGGCTATCAATATGCCCAAACTGATTTAGCCATAACCTTTAGAAGTAATTCAGTTTATTTCATAATTATTTCAACTACCCAACTAACATCCCTAAGAGTCAAAACAGAATTCAAGTGCGACAAACTGACGCTATGACAACCCAATAACAACATTATGTTATTTCTAAAAACTTTCAACTAATCGGTTCATACAACCATGCATCAAATCAACATGTAATTATCCCAAATCAAAACCATGCCTATGGTTTCTCAATATCAATTCTAATTCCATCCAAACTGACCACTAAATTCAGAATCGACATACATCAATTAAACTTGGTTAAATTCATTGAAAATAGTCGTAATTAGGAGGAAAGGAACCCTCACCTTGATCCTAAGCTAGAGGTTCAATTCAGGGTTGTGGGCTCGATTTTAGGGGGCTCAAACAACTCCAATTCTTTGGCTCTTGCTCACCCACTCACGAACAGACCCCACCCGTGCCTAATTCACGCAATTCGAGACCCAATTTCAACCCAACTCTCACTCACTGATTTGATGTTGAATTGGTGCTTGAAGCTATGAATTCCACCCTCAATTTATAGAAGATTTGACGCAACTACGAGCTAAATTGCATGGCCACACTGGGGCACGCGTTCGTGCCCCACTGCGTCATCCAAACCCACCAAAACGTGACCAAAGACCGTCGGATTTCTCCAAGGGTTCATTTGTCCATGGGGAAGGTCGAATGAGGGCCATAGCAAGCTGGGTGTGGTGAAATTTTGGTGGATTTGTGAAGCTTGTGGAGCTTGTATGGAGGAGATGAGTTGAGGAAGAAGAAGAAGAGTAAAGAGAGAGGAGAATGGGGGTCGGCGCTCGCGCTTGGGAAGGAGGAGAAAAAGGGGCTCGTGTGATTTTATAAAAATGCCCCTCCCTTGTCCGTTTTTTTTTTTTTTTTTTGGGGTTTCAAACTGCTAAATACTTAACACTGCTAGTCAAATTTCGCACTTCATACTCTAAACCCAAATCGATAATACGATCTCTTGTCGATTAATCGTTCCCAAATATATCTAGGTTCGATTTAATAAATATCGAACTACTTCTAATGTTAACAATCTAATCATATTTGGGCTCCTACTCGACTTAGCACCCGATAATAACCCTTACTAATGCTTATTAAAAATCATCGCAACATTTATGAACTAATAACAATAATATTAATAGCAATAAAAATTATTCATTTTAATAAAATTACCGTTCACATAAGCATATCAGTAATAATTTAACTTATATAGTTAATAAAAATACGATTTTACGACGTAAAAAAGAAATACGACCAGTTTAACGTAAAATAGGGAACGCGGGTATTACGCTTATGTCCAAAGTTTTCTTCAAATTCCTACAAATTTGTACAAGTTCACTCGCATTAAAATAATTCCTCACAACAACTTACAAATTCTTAATTCCCTTCATTTCCTTCAAATTTTAAATAGATTTCTATGAATTTCTACAATCTCCTCTTAGGTGGACATGGCAGACATTTTATGAATAAGAAATGATATTGTAATTATGTTAATATTCATTTCTCATATTATAATTTTGTTATAGAATTTTGAAAGAATGAAATGAATGAACTATATAAATTTCATATAGATGAAACAAACCCATTCTAAATGAATGTAATGAATAAACTATATAAATTTTATATGGATAAAACAAACACGTCCCATCTAAACGATGCTTTTATAATCATAGCAGTCATGCATAATATATTTGAATATGCATGAAACATTATAACAAAGCCGAGAAAAAAAAAATTGTTTAGGTAAAGAAGTTGAAGGCAAAAAAGAAATAAGGGTCAACAAAACACGGAGCAAACATGATATGTAGAATCCTCATAACTACATATAGAGTTTGAAATAATAACTAAGAAGTCATTGAAGGATTGAAAACTCTATAATTGCAACGAAATACTTCAACTATTCGCTTTTGTTGTCGTGAATAATTAAATAATTACAACAAGAAGGAAAATTGGTTGTAATTAAAGTTTTTTAACAACGAGTTCACTTTCTAGTTGATCACTCCCCAGAATCTTGTCGTAATAGACCATCAAAAGTTTTGGGCAAAAGTGAACACGGGACAATTCCTTGCAATATTTACACGGCCCAATTAAAGTGTTGTTTTCTTTTTATTTGCTTCAAAAATGGGTTCACTTTATCTTAGCCTCAGAACATTCACGCGAGTGACCTCTCCCACCTATCTCATGGCTTGCATTCATGGGTTTTCATGCCCAATTAAACGATAGACTCACACACTCTCTCTCCCCCTCCTTCTCCTCTCTGTCGCTGTTGCTGTTGAACTGTAATTGATGCCCTTTTTCACTGTCTTGAAGTGTCATTCGACTTTGCTCAGTGATGTCGGTTTTTAGGGAGCAATTGAAGGACCACCTTCGAATCCCAACTGATATAGCTTCGTTTGCTGCTATTTTTCTTCATTTTAGTTGGTTACTCGGTTCTAGTTTCTCTGGAAATTAAATTGGTTCCATAAGTGCAATTTTAGGATTTTCATTAGAGTAGATTTGTGGGATTTCGCATGCCTAATCAAATGAGAGACTCACACATTCTCTCTCCCCATCCTTTTCCTCTCTGTGCCTATTGCTTTTGAAATGTAATTGATGCCCTTCTTCATTGTTTAAGAATGGACACCATGTCTCGGACCCTATCCGCATTTTCTGGGTGGGTTTCAAGGACATCTAGGAAACTCGGGTCAGACCCTGTAACGTAGACACCCCGACCCATTTCATGCTTCAGCATACCCCCTTCCCAGAACACGTGTAGCTCTGCAGCCCTTGCCATGGCCGCCGCTTTTTCAAGATAAAGGAAGAGAGAGAGGGGAGGAGCCAACGATTAGTAGACTAGCTTAGTGGTTAGTACAACCACTGAGGTAATCAAAACTGAGGGGTTAGGTTGGGTTGGGTTGGGTTGGGTTAGGAATTAAGTTGGGTTGGGTGTACATTATGCATTCGTTGGGTTGTGTGTACATTATGCATTATCAGAGGCACATAATTTGTTTTGGGCGCAATCTAATCCAATGGAGCATTACGTGGGTTATGAGCTAGATTCATTTTTAATAAACTTTATGTGACCTCATTTTCTAATCATTGAAAATTATATTATGCTTTCTTGGGACTTTTTGCAGAATAATAAACCTCTATTTTTACCCCTTTCGAACCCATTTTTGACCCCTTCTCTCAGTGATTTTTGTGTTAGACTTCAAAGTGCAGCGGTCGGATATGTCCCCTTTACCCTGAATTTGCTCATATAAAATGCTTTCATGTTTACAGGAATTCCAGTTCAAAGAAAAGAATAAAACCAATCAATATTGGTCGAAAGGAGGGCTAAGACGGCGAATTTCAAGCCAAGGAAGAGGTTGGATAGGTCCAGAGGATTGGCATGGGGACCCCATGCCATGAAGCTCGATCATGCCATGCCAAATTCCCAACAGCTGTGTTCCAGAGAAGTGGCACAACTGTGCCCCTTTATTTTCTGCGCGACATATCTCGTTTTTGTGGCGGTTCTCGGGGGGAGAGCTTGTAACTTCTTTAGAGCTCTCGAAAAGAGGCTACTTTTAGGTTTTCAATTCTGAATACTTTCACAAATTTTTAGACATTGGATTTGAGTTTAATTGAGTACAAATTTGTGTGACTGATCTTGGCAATCAATTGAAGTACGCTTTCCTTCTTACTTCTCTTGCATTCTCAATTAAAGTTTGCATCTTTAGTTATGTTTTCTAGATTTTTGTTCTTGTTTGTGATTATCAACATGATTAGAGGCTAAACTATTACCCTTGCATTGGGAGTAGCCCCTATTATCCAAAATTGAATCATGCTTTGGCTTTTTGTGAATCATGCACATGATTGCGATTTGAAATCTTGCCTAGTACACCAAGTATTTGTTGGATTGCTTGACAGAGTTATATTCACTTCCTTTAATTAGGGTTTAGGAGATCAACGAAAGTTGAATCCTTTATCTAATGTGACTTTGTAAGCGATTAATCTTCCTGATGTGAAAACAATTAGGGCTTCAATTGGGAATATTTGATTACTTAATCTTGTGACCTTGATAATCTTAGTTTCATGAAAATAGATAACTAGGATTAATTCAGTCAGTCTATTGATCTTTAAGGTAAGGCTTAGATGCGCTTTGAATTGTAATTCTTTCCCCTTCAATTATTTTCATGGGCAGGTTTGTATGATCTAATTTATGATTCATGTAATGTAATAGTGTGGTGAATCCCAATCTAGGACCTTTGTCGATATTGAATTAGACAATTCATCAGTTTTTAGCAGAATAGTATTGCTAGTTAGCAACATTCAACTGGAGTGAACTTTTGCTTAAATTGAGTGTTATAAGTCAAATTTGGTGATTGGAAGCAAGTTCCTTGTGGATATAACCGTACTTGCGCCGTGCACTTGCGGTAATAATTTAAAACAACAAGTTTTTGGCGTCGTCGTCGGGGAACTTATTTATTTCAACATCGGAAGCAACCAAAACACTCTAGATTAGGCTTTTTGTTTTTCTTTCTTTTTTTTTTTATTCTGCTCTTCTTTACCTTTGCTTGCACTCGATTACGCTTGGTATAGTTCTTGCTTTGTATGCACAGGCTCAGTCAAGGGAACCACAATCTACTTCCCTTGAATCCTGAGATTGAAGCAACTGCTTACGCGCAAAGCGGCGCCAGCAGGAAGAAGAAAGCGAAGTCTGTGATGGCTGGAAGAGACAACTGAGTTCTAAGAGACTACGCCACGCCTCAATTGTCGAGTATCACTTCCTCTCTAGTGAACCCCACGGTGGAGGTCAATAACTTCGAGCTCCATCCAACCCTTATCTCTCTAGTGGAGAGAGATCAGTTCGGTGGACACCCATCCGAGAACCCTAACATGCACCTTCACAATTTCCTTACAAAGTGTGATACCCCCAAGCTCAAGGGATTATCCACCGACGAGGTTTGATTGAGGCTCTTCCCGTTCTCTCTGAGGAACAGAGCTAGAGATTGGCTTCAGAATGAGGAGCCAAATGTCTTTGCCACTTGGGACGCACTCTTCAAAGCCTTCCTCAGCAAGTACTTCCCTCCAGGAAAGGCTACCAAGTTGAGGGCATATATCACCACATTCGCCCAAACGTATGGCGAATCACTATACGAGGCTTGGGAGAGGTTCAAGGATCTTCAGTGCAAATGTCCACACCATGGAGTGCCGGATTGGCCCTTGATTCAAACTTTCTACAATAGACTAGAGCAAAACCTGAAAATTTCCATTGATGCTGCAACTGGAGGTGCTCTTATGGGGAAATTAATTGAAGCTGTAAAGGCTCTTCTAGAAGACATGGCTGCTAATAACTGACATTGGTCCAGTGAGCAAGCCACTTCGAAGAGGGGTAATGGTAAGTATAATGTCGATGCTGTGGATATGTTGGCTAGCATGGTTTATGCCCTTGCTAAGAGGTTCGACAAGTTAGGGACTTCTAATTCTGGGACTTCCTCTGGTATGATATATGAGGTCAGTGTGTTATGCGATGTGTGTGGTATCCAAGGGCATACAGCTGCTAAGTGCTAAGCCCACTTCTAGAGAGTGGAACCACCTAATACCATGCAAAACTTCAACCCACGCCCACAAAACAACCCATGTTCAGACACATATAACCTAGGGTAGAGAAATCACCCTAATTTGTCCTACAGAAATGGTAATCCTATACCACCCACTGTAAATCAACCCCCAGGTTTCCAGTACAAGGCCCCCTATAATCCACCATCCCAACAGAAATCAAACTTGAAGAGTCTTATGGAGCGTTTCATTCATACTGAAACCAAGACTAATGAAGCTCTTGGTGAGCAAATTATTCAGCTGAACTCCAAGTTTGATGTCATAGCCTCCCATCAAAAGGTGATGGACACCCAAATCGCACAGATCGCTCAATAGGTTAGCAGTTTGTCCCGACTGCAGGGGTAACTACCCGGCCAGCCGGAGACTAACCCTAGAAGTCACATCAATGTTGTTTATATGAGAGATAATGGATTACTGGAGAGTCCTGTGATGGTGCTTCAAGAGACTGCTCTAATTCCTGTACCTACAGGACTAGTTGAAATGAAAAGGTGGGGGAATAAGAGTTTAGAGGGGAGGAGTGTTCAGTCATCTCCGCTCTGCCCTCACCAGCAACCCATTCCGCACCCTCAAAGTGTGGCCAGATCCAAGCTTGAGCCCAAGTTTGTAAGGTTTCTAGATTTGTTGCGGAGGATATATGTAGATACCCCTTTCTTGGAAGCTCTTAAAGAAGCACCCTCCCATTTGAGATTTTTGAGGGAGGTTCTTTCCAAGAAAGACCCATATAAGAAGTCTTCAGTCACCCCTATTGGGAAAGTATGCAGCACAATCCTTGAGCACCAGTCGCCATCGAAGATGCCTGATTCAGGCAGTTTCTCTATTCCCTGGTCCATTAGGGATGTGAAGATTGAGATAGGGCCAGTGTGAGTTTAATGCCCCTCTCCCTCAATAGGAAGCTGCAGTTGCATGATCTGAAGCCGACCAACATTACTATCCTGCTAGCAGATCACTCTGTCAGGAGCCTTGCAGGTATACTAGAAGAAATCACAGTTCAGTTGGGCAAGTTTGTCATCCCGTGTGATTTCATAGTTATCGATATAGATGATAGTTTACATGCCCCTATTATTCTAAGGTGCCATTCTTATCAACTAGAGGAGCCATAATTGATGTGGCAGCAAGGAGGATCTACTTCCAACTCTATGGGGAGAAAATTGATTTTTATCTCTCTCCACCCATGGCCGTCCCGACTCCTACAGTGCCCCCATCTCCTGTAGTTCGCATCATATTTGTTGCCTCTTCAGCTGTTACAAGCAAGGGGGCATCTGATAGGGATCTGAGCCCCAAGGGAGGCTATCTGCTGCATCTGGGTTCCCCCCACTAATCTCAGCTAACCTTGGATGTACTCCTGCATGTTTAGAAGAGGGGGTGAACCCGCTCCCTTCCTCCTCGTCCTCCTCCACTCCGGCTTAAGGAAATGTTCAGGCCCGGAACCTAAAACAAGTGCTTCTTAGAAGGCAACCTCAGCTTTACTGCTTTTAAGAAGAAAAAAAAAGGAAAACAAGAGAAAAGAACAAAAAAAAAGAGAGAAAAACAACGAAAAAAAAGGAGAAAAAGGGAAGCCCCACTCCAAAGGGCCAGATTTGAGAGGCAGCAAGTTGGCATGGGCACCCCATGCCTACTGGGACGCCCATGCCATCCCTAAATTTCAAAAAGAGGAAGGGAGAAAAGCAAAGAGGCTGTCAGGCAGCAACTTGCACCGTGCTTCATTACAGATTTCAGACACAGAGACAACGAATCGGCATGGGGCCCCCGCACTAGTTGGCACAACCTTGCCAAGTCGTTTTTCGGGCAAAAGCTTGATTTCCCCTTCTTTATCATTCTTCCTTCATTCTTTCTTAATATTTTCTCTCTTTAGACCGCGACATCCCCTCTCTCTCTTGACCCATTCTCCCCTCAAATCTCCTCCCAAATCTTCAATTTCCTTCCAAAATTTCCAAATCCACCCATAATCTTTGACTTTCCCCTCAAATTTCTCTCCTTTTCACCAAATTTTGCCCCCCCCCCCCACTACCCACTTTCTCTTTCTAAAATCCTAACCTCCATTGTTAAGGTTGAAGGTTGTAGAGATAGAAAGCTTACCTCCCTTTAGCACTTTCATCTTCTTCAACAACCCCAAAGACCAGATTTGGTCCCAAGTGTTCATCATGGGCAAGAAACGAGTTAGGGAAGGTTCTAAGGCTCCCTCATTGCCCAAGAAGTCTTCAAAGGCTCCCTCCTCTTCTGCTACTCCCTCCACTGCCAAAGCTAACAAGGATGCTTACCTTATAAGTCTTCCTGCTAGTATCAGGGGTTTGCATTTTGTTAATGATGAACAAAGAATCCATTATGAGAATTCGACCATTAGGAAGACTAGTGAACAAAAATTCTTTCATGTGGAGTCATTGAGAACTTTGGGATTGCTTGATGATATGCTGAGTCTAATCCGTAAGTTAGGATGGATGGAGTACATTGGGATGCATTGCACCTCTTATGACCGCCTCATGTTAGGTTTTTTGTGCTCTCTAAACGTTAATTGGGATGGCACCTATAGGGGTCAAGAGATAGACATCACCTTCCGTATGTTTAACATTGATCACCTGATGAGTTTGCGGATGTTCAATGAGTTATTCAAATTCTCAGTGGTTGAAGGGGCATATAGGGATGTTCCCCCCTTGTGGAGGTCAGACCCCATTTGGTTGAGCATCACTTGCTCTAAACAGAAGGCCTACATGGATATATTTGGCAGACTTAATGCCTTCTACCCCCACCAAGCCAAAGCCACCAACATTTGTAACATTAATCTCTACTATTTACAATGTTTGACCGCGAACATCATTTTTAGTCACAATGACAACCATAATGGGTGCAGGAAAGTGGAGTTGTTTATTATTTGGTGCGCACTATCCGGCACTGCTGTAGACACACGAGTCTTCATCATCCGTCACTTAGCGGAGGTAGCCAAGACCACCCGTAAGAATGTCATAAGCATTGGCGGTACTATTACTGCCATCGCCATTGCCTTAGATCACAGTGACAAACTCTCCCATCTCAAGCCCCATTGCCCCGGGGGTCACTTTGATGTTGGCACCCTTCACCACATGCACATAATCGATAACCGGGGTAGCACCGCTCGGTATCCTCACCACAAACAAATCCTCTTCACCCTTCCTAATGTTAAGCGCACGACTGTGACCAACAAGAGGAATTGAACTGTGATAGAGTGATTGTTAGGGTGACCATGGTACCTAGAGAAAGGCAGTTAGCTACTGATGAGGAGGCTGAGTATGATGAGGAATGGGAATATGGTGGTGATGATGATGAGGGCCAAGAGGAGCCTGAGCCCAAGGGCACTAATGTTCAGGATGAACCCATTCCACCACCACCACCCCTATTTAACCCACCATCCACCCTTGAGACTGATGGCTCTTCTTCTTCAGCGTACATGCCATTTGACCCCGCCTTCTTCCAATCCTTCTTCACCATCCAATTGGATGTCTTGGGTCTTCGAGAAGGGTACACCGGTATGCGTGATGACATCCATCGTCTCTTTGGACTAATGGAATCCATTAAAGAGGGAGGCACATATTTTTGGGGTTTTGTTGACCGCCAAGAAGAGTGGAAGCAGTGGCGAATTCAATGAGAGGATGAGCGACCATGAGGGAAGCCCGAGGGTATGAAGAAAGGAAATTCGGCAATTGGAGGAGCGTTTTTGCACCTTCCCGAGCGATCAAGAGGGCTCGTAATCATTTCCATCATTTGATCAGAGCTATTTATCCACCTTCTCACCATTTCCTCTACATTTTTGGCCGCCTCCTGGGCCCGATGGGACCCAGTAACTATAAGTTGTACCCGCTCCCTTTCACTTCTTATGTCTATTCTAATCTTTTCATTGGGGACAATGAACAGTTCAAGCATAGGGGGTGAGCTCATGAGCTCTATGCATGTTTAGTAGGTTTGGGTGTGATTTCTGATGGGTTGCAGTGTGTATATATCTCCTTACATCTAGCATGCTTGCATTTAGAATCTTAGGTGTTATTCTAGCTTAGGTTCATTCTTAGGACGCATTAGTCGCAATTTTATTTTCTACACTAGGTAGGCATGTACGACGTTGCATTTAGGTAGGTGATAAATTGTATATATCTTTCTGCTAACCATTGATCTAAAGTGGAGACGTGTTGAGTAGGGTTCTACAAGACCACGAGGTAATCCTTTCACCCTTCTCTTTATTTATCTGCTTATAAATCTTTTAGTTAGGCTTATTGCCTTAAAAAGAAAAAAAAGACAAAAAAGAGTTGAAAGGATTTTTGAAAACCCCTCTAATGATGATGTTCAAGGGGTGATAGCCTAGATGGATTGTTGTGGCAACCTGTGGCAAAGGAGACTTGATTGGGGCCAAAAATCTTGTGAATTGGTTGTGACTAAGTTGTGATGGTTAGGCTATGTATGCTTGTGTATTTGTCCCTGAGAGTTACTGTGATGCGAATTGGTTGAACCTTGATGGTTGGCCAATATTTTGAGGTAGTTTTTTTATTTTGGTAGAAGGCCCAGTGAGATTTTGAGCCTGTAATGACCATTCACTCTGCATGGTCTTAAACATCCTTTCATGAGTGTTCCACCCTCTTGCGAGTGCATCTCTAGAACTTGGCTTGACTCTCTTTAAAATCACATTTGGCATGTATATGCTGTTAATACGATTGAGGCATTCGTTTGTTTATAAGCCTCATGAGTGAAAAAGCCACCTTGTGTTATCATGATCTGGTTGCTACCCTCTTTGAGCTTTTCCCCTGTTATTTAATTCACCCATATCTACTTAACTCATGGCCTGAAATGAATAATCCTACCCTATGCCAAGTTAGTAGAGCAATGTCATGAGTTATTTTGACTGGGGAATATGCTTGTTGATGCATCCCAGTGGTAAGTTCTGATTGCTTGGAAACTTGCATGATTGAGAGTTGAAACTATCCTCTAAACTTTGCCATTCTCTTCCTTTCTTAAAAAAAATAAAAAAAGAAAAAAGAAAAAAAAAAGCAAACAAAGAAGAAAAAAAATGTGAATAAAATGTTTAGCAAAGGGCATTCCATTTAGCAAAAAGGGAAAAAAAAAAGATTTCAACCCTCTTTCTTTGTGCTTAAATTGTGGGGATAGTGGTAGCAATTGCATTTTAGTGTGGAGATGGTTTTAATTGCTCTCTACTTGGATAATTAGCTCCTCCCACCATAATCTTAACCTCCCTTACCTTAAGCCCTAACGCCGGTACAACCCTTGGAAAGCCCTTATGATTGACACTTGTGCATTTGCCTCCATTGATGGAGAATTGAGAGTTTTGCCAAGCTTATGGTAGCATGCATGCATTGACAGTGATTTTGAGTGATGACTTCTGCCTTAAACACATGAGATGAGAGTTTCCATTCTTACTCCTAAAGTGAGAATCTACTAGTCTAACTAGCTCACCAACGATTCAGGGGGAAGCATGACACTTCTAAGCAGTTCAACATAGGGTATTTGCACTTGCATCATAGTCCAACGATTCGCATTTTGTCACATCTGTTTTGTTTGAGAAAATGAGTTTTGTCGTTGTTGAGTTTTATGGTTGTGGATCACCATACTTGTCGATCAAGCTATTACCGCTTGCCTGAGAAGGTTGGTATATTGAGGTATGCCTCTCCCCGTTGATTCTTGATTGACAACCTTACTTGGGGACAAGCAAGGGATAAGCATGGCGGACTTAATAAACCTCTATTTTCACCCCTTTTGAACCCGTTTTTGTCCCCTTCTCTTAGTGATTTTTGTGTTAGACTTCAAATTGCAGGGGTCAAATAAGTCTCATTTACCTTGTATTTGCTCATATAAGATGCTTTCATGTTTTCAGGAGTTTCAATTCAAAGAAAAGAAGAAAACCCAATGATATTGGTCGAAAGGATGGCCAAGATGGTGAATTTCAAGCCAAGGAAGAGGTTAACTAGGTCCAAAGGATTGGCATAGGGACCCCATGCCGTGAAGCCCAGTCATGCCATGCCAGATTCCCAGCAGTTGTGTTCTAGAGAAGTGGCACAGTGCCACCATGCCACTTTATTTCTGCGCGACTTAACTCGTTTTCGTGGCGGTTCTAGGGGAAGAGCTTATAACTTCTTTAGAGCTCTCAAAAAGAGACAACTTTTAAGTTTTTCAATTCTGAATACTTTCATAAATTTTTAGACATTGGATTTGAGTTTTAATTGAGTACAAATTTGTGTGACTGATCTTGGAAATCAATTGAAGTACGTTTTCTTTCTTTCTTCTCTTGCGTACTCAATTAAAGTTTGCATCTTTAGTGATGTTTACTAGATTTTTGTTCTTGTTTGTGATTATCAATATGACTAGGGGCTAAACTTTTAGCCTTGGATTGGAGTAGCCCCTATCATACGAAATTGAATCATGCTTTGGGGTTTTGTGAATCGTGCCAGTAATTGCGACTTTTAAGTATTTGTTGGATTGCTTGAGAGAGTTATAGTCACTGTCCTTAATTAGAATTTAGGAGATCAACAAAAGTTTAATCCTTTTTCTAGTGCAGCTTTGTGAGCGATTGATCTTCATGATGTGAAAACAGTTAGGGTTTCAATTGGGAATATTTGATTACTTAATCTTATGACCTTGATAATATTAGTTTCATGAAAATAGATAACTAGGATTAATTCAATCAATTTATGAACCCTCGAGAGAAGGCTTAGATGCGCTTTAAATTGTAATTCTTTCCACTTCGATTATTTTCATGGGTAGGTTTGTATAATCTAGTTTATGATTCATATAACGTAATAGTGTGGTGAATCCTAATCTAGGACTTTTGTTATTATTGAATTAGACAATTCATCAGTTTTCAGCAAAATAGTACTGCCAGTTAGCAACATTCAACTAGAGCGAATTTTTGCCTAAATTGAGTGTTATAAGTCGAATTTGATGATTGGAAGTAAGTTCCCTATGGATACGACACTTACTTGCCGGTTTCTAGCTACAGCCAAGTCGTGCACTTGCGGTAACAATTTAAGACAACATAGAACTTGAGATTGTCTCACTAAATTAGATAAATATATCAAGCCGAATACAACTATGTTTTGCTAGTAATACTCAAAGTAGGTCTTGACATAGTCTTTCACACTGTTGTAGCGTATCTTACTATCGTGGTAAATGAGTTCCTCTACTAGTTGAATCTTCTTGTTTGGGTCATGGGAGCTAAACATAGCAACAGAGATTCTTTCATTCTAGGAATTCCTTACCACCTTTTGAATCGCGCTCTTGAAATCACCATAGCTCATTATCTATGCATACCATTCTGGCTAATGTTAATGGAAATTGGCTTTGATTAGTATTCATTTGAAGCTCTATTGTGATGATTGATAATGGCTTTGTGAATATGGATGTGTCATCATTTATGCAGATTTTGAAGAGGAGGGGGTTTGTTTATGTAGAGAAAGGATTTCGTCTTCTGGGTTTGTTAACTACTTCCAACTCCCCACAAAAACCCAACCTAGGTAAATCAAACAACATATGAGTTCACTGGCAAATTTTTGAATTTTAATAAGAATACAAGGTAATTTAACCATCTCCAATAAAGATGAGGGAAAATTATAGTGTAGAATTGAGATATTGAGATATTGAGAGAGAGAGAGAGAGAGAGAGAGAGAGAGAGAGAGAGAGAGAGAG
>JACYFF010003369.1:8292073-8310277 GCA_017589665.1 Selenicereus undatus | reverse complement strand
GAGAGAGAGAGAGAGAGAGAGAGAGAGAGAGAGAGAGAGAGAGAGAGAGATTGAGTTAGTGAACCTGGAGGCAGAACAATATCTTTGAGGAACTAATACAGAATTTCCAAGCTCAACTTTTGAATTTTACTTAAGCTAGAAAACTTTAGTAGGTAGAAGGAAGGGGGGGCAATCGCATTTTCCTTGGGGGGGTGGTTCTCTGAAATGTATCTGAGAGTTGATCCAATACCATTGTTTTTGTTTTTCATTTGATGGGTAGGAAAATTGGTGTTGGCTGAACGTGGTTGTTTATTTCAATCCACCTAATCTTTCTTTTTTCCCCAAGCTTTCCAAGGCATAGGTCATTGAAGTTAAAGACCACCTTATTTAGGCTTTTCATTTTTATTGAGCTCCTTCCCATGCTTTGTTCATACTCCATTGTCCACTCTATGCTCAAGAGATAGAAAGAATATTACTGGAACACATTTTTAAATTTTCTACATCTTTCTCTGTGGATGTTTTATTTATGTATAAAGTAAAATGTAATACATGTTTAAATTTTCTTTTTCTTTGTGCTATTTCTAGGAGGTAGCTATTGACAATCCAAGGAACTATGAAACATAAGTAGACTTCACACTTGAATTATTTAAAAAAAGTTCATTAAAAGCTTCATTTCAATCGCAAAGTTAATTGATGATGATGAAAATGTTAAGTTTCTGTCAGTGGAGATTTGTTGTTTATGCAATTATATTGTTTATGTATTTTTACAAGTCAACTCATTATCTCACCATTTTGGTGTTGCTTTTTTTCCAACATCTCAGCAACAAAAGCTCGTGAGTTTTTTTGCACATGGTGCTATCTGATAAGGTTAATTCTTACTTTTCAAGCTATTTCTTTTCCTTTAACTGATGGTAGCTGTGTATGATATGTGATTTCAATGGTTCAATTGTAATAATGATTGGATTTGCAAACATCAAATTGAATATAAGGGCTATGATTTGGGTTATAGTTTGAGCTATGATTATGATTTTGGCAAGTAAATTTACTGGATAGTATGATAGCCCCCCATCCATGCACAAAATAAAACACATTTGTTTCCTTTATCGGTTGCAATTACTCTCAACCCCAACTATTTGGTTTCTATGTTTTTCTGCGTTTAAGTATACTACAGACAACCAACAATTTCATCCATCCTTTTTCTAACTTCCCTAAACTATGTATTTTTCTTAAATTCAAGGTAGCTATATTTATGTTATGTGATTTAATGTGTTAATTTTGATATTAATTTCATTTGCAAGCATCATGGTGACTTTGACGGTTACAATTTGGTTGCTATAGTTTGAGTCATGATTTTAATTTTATTAGTAAATTCATTCTATGGTTTGAGGATTACAATTCAGGTTTTCCTATGCTTTTGTTTGTGCTTCTGCATGTATGTTATCTTATCAATCTAGTTGATTTCTTTTTTTGCATAATTGATTGTATTCTAACGAGATTATTGTTATGCCCTAAAGGATTAATGAAGTCTATGTTTCTCTACATTTGGACATACTGCATTCCCCCCAACTAAGAAAAATAAATGATTTCTACATTATGCTATCATTAGTTTTATGGCATTTTGTTGTCTTATCAGTGTCTTAACGCTGGCATATTTAGCTAACTTTGTTTGGTTATATTGTTTAATCACATCATTGTGGTATTTTTCATATTAATTGACGTAATGATTAAAGAATTATGTATTTTACCCTATAAATAAGCCGTGTAAAGGTAAATTCTGTACATTGTTGAGGGACTTACAGCAACTAGTATATGAAGGCTCTAAGTAGTCAAAACTATCAGTTGTTATAAAGTGGTTACATATCAAAACCCTTGGAAGGTGGAGTAATGAATCTTTTAGTATGCTATTGTGATTCTTAAAAGAAGAACCAATGGCAAAATCTTATTATGAGGCAAAGAAAGTGATTCGAGATCGTGGATTATATTATCAGAAAATTGATGCTTGTGTGATTAATTGCATGCTCTTTTGGAAAGAGGATGAAGAGTTGGATAAGTGTAAGGTTTGTGATGCTTTTAGATGGCAGCTTATTAAGCATAGTGGTGAACCCATGACAAAATGCAATGGAAAGAAAATCCCATTAAAGGTACTACGCTACTTCCCTCTTAAGCCAACACTTCAACGATTGTTCGTGTCATCAAAGACTGCAACCGAAATGACTTGACACAACGATAAGCAAAACAAGGATGGGGCTATAAGGCATCCAACTAACTCTAAGGCTTAGAAGCATTTTGATGAACTTAATCAAAATTTTGCTTTAGATCCTCGTAATGTTTGACTTGGCCTTGTAGTTTATGGCTTCCAACCCTTTGCTAATATGTCTACTCCATATAGTATTTGGCCTGTGACACTAGTCCCATACAACTTACATTCTTGGTGTGTATGAAACAAGACAACATCATATTATCAATAGTCATTCCTAGTCTAGATAGTCCTGGAGATGCGATTAACGTTTTCCTCCAGCCATTAGTAGAAGAGTTAAAAGAGTTACAAGAAGTGAGGGTTGAAACATATGATGCTTCTAAACATCACAATTTTACTTTATATGAAGCTCTTCTTTGGTCTATTAATTTTCCTGCTTATGGGATGTTATCTGCATGGAGTACAAAGGAGAAACTTGCTTATCCTTCTTGCCATAAAGAAACTCATTCAATGAGGCTATAACATTGTTGTAAACAATTTTACATGGGTTATCAATGCTTTTTGCCAGTTGACCATCCATGGAGAAGCAAAAAGGATATCTTTGGGAAGACAAAGAAATGACCTCTCCTAGAACCACTATTCAGTAATGATGTTCTTCTTCAAGTCCCAAATCTTGAAAATATTCCATTAACTAAGGCCACACATAAGAAGGTGAAGATATCACACCAGCTTAGGGGAGATAATTGGAACAAAAAGAGTGTTTTTTTAGTTGCCTTACTGGAGGTCTTTGTTATTAAGACATAATATAGATGCCATACATATCAAGAAAAATGTGTGTGATATTATCCTTGGAACCGTTATGAATACCAAAAGGGAAGACAAAGGACACCATGAAATGTCATCTTGATTTACAAGCAATGCAAATTAGGCCAGAACTCCATCCTGTCCAATGAGGCCATAAACTTGTGTTGCCACCAGCATCTTATGCCTTATCCAGAAATCATATTGATGTGTTGTGTAAATTTTTGAAACACATAAAGGTTCCAACTAAATTCTCATCTCATAGTTCCCATTGTGTGAACCTAAAGGTATGTAAAATCCCAAGCCTTAAAAGCCATGATTGTCACATTCTTTTACCATCACTTCTTCCATTGGCATTTTGTGGTCTTCTTTCTAAAGACACATGCGAGCCGCTTATTGAGTTATCAATATTTTTCAATGTGCTATATGCTAAATCTTTGAGAGTAGTAGACTTGGAGCAAATAAAAAAGCAAACACTCTTACACTTTCCAAGTTAGAAAGGTCTCTTCCTCCATCTTGCTTTGATATTATGTTACATTTACCCATTCATTTAGCCGATGAAGCCTTGATTTATGGGCTAGTCAGTTTTTAATCAATGAATTTTGGAGATTAGATTATTACATACGTTGAAGTCGTATGTTTGCAACAAGGCTAGGCTAGAAGCTTCAATTGCAGAGGGTTACATTGCTGAAGAGTGTATGAGTCTATGCTAAAGGTACTTGCATAGGATTGAGACAAAATTTAATTGCCTTAATCGAAAACGATGATGGGGATGTTGGACTTAAGAAAAAGCTCACAATCTTCTCTCATACTAAAAGGCCACTAGGAGTGGGTAAAGTGTGCAGTTTAGACACTTGTAAAAGGGAGTGGGTTCATTTATATGTATTGAAGAATTGCATGAAAGTTAAACCATTTTTGGGTA
Organism: Selenicereus undatus; assembly: GCA_017589665.1. NCBI lineage: Eukaryota > Viridiplantae > Streptophyta > Magnoliopsida > Caryophyllales > Cactaceae > Selenicereus > Selenicereus undatus. The sequence goes on along the minus strand of JACYFF010003369.1, from coordinate 8,306,378 downwards.
CGTGTGAAACTTTCTCACAGTACTAATATATTTTTAATACTCTATTACAGTTGAGATGATACTGAGCAGGAGCCATTTTTTTGTTTGAAGAGAACATCATGAGGTGTTAGCACATAGTGGATTGGTGTTGACAATGGAAGAGGAAGGTAAACACTTCATCTAATGGTTTAAAGACAAGGTAAACCTGGTTGCTTGCTCTATTTTTCTTTGTCGTATATATATGTCCAATGGGGTTGTTAGTGACTAGTTTTGTTATATATATGCTAGGTATGGTCAATGATAGTTCAAATGTATATATTGATCTGTAGGTGGTGCAATTACATAGGGATGGAAATTGTTAAATGGAATATGAGCCAATGTCACTATCACGATGTCTAACTTCTTATACAACTAGTTTTACTGGTTACATCGCCAATGGATATAGATTCCACACTCCAAATCATTAGAAAAACCTTCAAACTCAAAATAGTGGTGTGTTTGTACTTGGCGATATGGGAGCAGGGATAAAAAATATAGATTATTGGAGTTTTGACGGATGTCATCAAGCTTGCTCTATATGGGGGGCAATCATGTTGTGTTGTTTTGTTGTAATTGGTGGGATGTGTATGATGTCAGTAGAGGGGTAAAGGTGGATAGATTTGCCTTTGTTAGTCTTAATAGCAAAAGGTTTCTTAAGGGAAATGACCCTTTCATTTTGGCAAGCCAAGCATCGCAAGTGTTTTATTGTGATGATGTTGCTAGTAAAGGTTGGCTTATTGTTGTCAAAGTGCAACCTCTACAACCTCGAGATGCATATGATATTTCAATACCCACTGAAAATGAAGTTGAGGTTGAGGATTATTCCATTGATCTGCTTTGAAATGCTAATGTATTGGATGATGTATATCAAGAGATGGGATCGTTTGATCCACAATTTGATGTGGCTAATTCAACTTTGTTTGATACCGAGGTGAACTGGCATAGGGATGATGTTGAATTAGATGTTGTAGATATATCAGAATCAAGTAAAAAGAGGAAGAGAGCATATCAATCCTAAAAGTAGTGTTCTCCCCTCTTTTGAGAAGATGTACCAAATATTATTGGTTTACTTGTATTTTAATTTTATCCTTTAAGACTCACTGAAGTATTTCGTGGTTTATGTATCTTTGATTAAGAAGGTGTTTGATTATTAGGTTTCTCCCTTGTTTGTGATGAATGTTAAAGTTTTCTACCCTTGAAGTGTTATCCTCCTTGGTTCTAGATACATTTAGCCCTTGTTGATGTATCTGCTTGCTTTATCTCCTGTTTTTTTCTTTTTAGGTTGCATACATATTCAGTACTTATATTTAGGCATTTCATACATTTGGCATATTTTTTTAATTCTTAATTATCCTGTCACTATTTTTTGTAATATGCAAATATAAATGGCTTTGGATAAAAAAAAATAGGGAAGCACACATTTGTGGTACACTTAGCATGAACCGGTCACAAAGTTTGAAGCAATCATTGTTAGGGCCTTCCTTGTCTAGAAACAAGCACTCTCATAATGGCACTCCATCTGCCCACGACCAACAAAATGTTAGTGTGGCAGCAGCTGAAAAAGGTACATCAAGTGTGAGTCTTGGTAATGAATTCGAATTGAAAGCAAGAGTTAATAAACATGATCATCGTAGATCACTTCAATCACAAGGCTTTATTGAGAAGAGTGTTGGTATACCATCAAGAGATGAAGTTGGTGGAGAAGGTGAAAGGATTGTGGATCCTACTACTGAACAATCAGGTATGTCGAATATTAGAATATTATACCGATGATGGCCTTCATATAGTCTTTCTTGAAATGGCCCAACCCAACCCTGCTGTATGTCAATTTGCTATTTTCCTTTTTTAAAAAAATAGCCCTGTAAACTCTAACTGGTACTTGTAATTAGATTGATATAAAACCTAATCCTGTTATTAGTGTTTATTACAATTTAAAACACACAAAGATTAGTGTTGAAGTGATGCTAGAATCTGATTGAAAATGTAGCAGTTGATTTTATCCCACTTTGGTGTTTGATTCTGTTTGGGTTGGGGTTGGTGATGATAGTTGGTGATGGTGCTGTTGTATCTACTTGTTTCCTTTTGATTGCTCCCCTGTTACTTGATGAGAATGTTGCATCCCTCCCTGTTTTTTAATTACTTATTCTATCCATGGAGTGCAGAATTGTTGCTACATCTTTTCCTCTTTTGTAATTACTTATTATGTTCCTGCATGTCCCCCTTTTCAATTGTTATTGAAGCATCTGTATGTGCAAAGTCTTCAAGTATGCATGATAAGAAAAAGCGGCGTAATTTCAAACCACATGGCCCCAATAAGTGTAAGAAGCTGGCACACTTGAAGAATGGACAGAAGTTGGAACTTACTTTCACAATGGTCTCACTGGTAACAACCACAATCTGATAACAAGAAATATGTATATATTAGTAAAAGATAATACCGTTTGCTTTGTTTGTGTGCATTCTTGGAATTACATTGATGAGAGTGTGAAAGAACACATGCGGGCTGCTGTTACGATATCATGACATGTTGTTGTCTTGTAGTATTGCCTTGTTTTTTTTTAATTTTTTATGATAGTGCCAACTCTCTCTCTCTCTCTCTCTCTCTCTCTCTCTCTCTCTCTCTCGCTATGTATTTCTATTGTAGTATTGCTTTGTTTTTTGCCTTCTCAAATAGAAAAAAAAGTTGGAGACACTTAAGATATATGTGCATCTACACATCTGTTCTATTTGTTTTGCTTTTAGAGTTGATTTGCTCTTTTTTTTTTTACCCCAAGCATCATAATGACTTCTTATTTCTGTGTCTTAATTTATTGGATAAGTTTAAGGGTAAGGACTTTAAACTTGATAAGGAGGCTACACTTGATCATATGAAGAGGTTGTGGCATTACTAGATGGGAAGCCTTGTCCAAACTTATATAAAACCTGTAGGAAGTTATGAAAAAGAATTGGAAAAGGCTCCTAGAAATATGTTGCGAGAGGATTGGAAATGGTTGTTGGATGAACATTTTTTCAATGAAGATTTTCTAGTAAATTGGTTTTTAATTTGTTTGTTTTTCTAGTTAGTTGATCTCTTGTCTGTTTGGCTGGTTTGTAATTCAAGGTATAAAACTTGTTTTCTATGATTGGTATCCTCTTGTGAAAAGTAATCCGTCGAAACTCTGAAAATAGAGCCAACTTAACGATGCTCCATCATACTGGGAGCACACCCTTCAAAGAAATTATTTATGAAAAATTGGTAAATATGTCCTTAACTAGTCAGATTTATAATCTTTTATGTTATGCAATGTACTATGTCAAAGGCTTGTATTCTCAAAGTGGTAAGGAAGGTTTCAAAGTGGTAAGGAAGGTTTGCTGAGATATTCAAGGAAACTCGACAGTAAAAGTTGGGCACATTGGATGACGAATTTGCTGGCAAGTTGGTAAGTTTTATGTACTTTGAGTTACTAGCACAGACCTATTCAGCTTTAGGCATCTCACTTGTAAATTCCCATTAATTCCTTTTAATCCTACTGTCTAAACAGTTTTCACAAAAAGCTTGCTATCTAAATAGATTGTCTTTATTATCTTTATTATGGAAGTTTTCAAGTTGGACATAATATTATCTCTATTAGGGCAGTTTTAAGGTTTGAAAATATATTACAAAACATTTTAAATAGCTTCAAAGATGCGTATATATTTGTTTCATAGCTTGTTATTCTCTCTTAATTTTTCTGGCTTTTGTATGTTACCTATAGGAGAAGGAGATCATCCAAACATGAAAAGATAACCCTCACTTCCCTGCATTTGAATTGGTTGAAGAATGCTTTGGGCCACAAGATCGTGATCAAGTGGCGTGCTTCGGGTATGGAATGAAGCCAAAGGATGTGAGGGGACCACTGCCAAGTAGGGCAACACTTCAAGCTATGCTTCGAGAGAAGGAGAAACAAAATAGTGAATTACACAAGCGCATGGATGACATGGAAAATGCCTATAAAAATGATATGAATAAACTGCTTGCTGACTTAGTGATGGAGAACCATTTAGATTGCTCGAAATCTGACGCTAGCACTGGGTCTAATCAAGATGAGCACATTTAGGTATTGACTGTCTCAAACATTCCTTCTTTTTTTATGTTTGGTTTGGGTTCATTTTAACTTGTGCTAATGATTGTTCCCTTTCATGGCTATTGATTGTCATAGGTTTTTGCAATGCTAATCTAATTTATGGGTGAGAAAGCTGGAGCTTTTGCTAACTTTTTGGTGTAAAGTAAGTCTTCTAATTTTCCCTTAACTCATAAAAGAAATTATGTTGTTCAGCTAGTGTGCCCGTCAGGAGATCCTTGGGGTGAGTTGTAGATTTCTAATAATTTGGTTTTTAATATGCTTGCGCGTATGTGTCTAGCCTAACTTAATTTGAACTGTGGGTTGTAATTGAACTTTGGACTCCTTTGGTGAGCCTACATTTGATGCTTTTTGGATCGATTAGCTTAATATCCAGTCTAGTTATACTTGGATGTATAATTGCTTCTACCTTGGTGTGGAGTGTGGAGAACTTGAGTTGCTAAGTCAATAATGGATTTTGGTGATGGGCTTTTATACTTCTAGTTCAAAGGATATGCTTTGCATGTGATGAACTAGCTTTGTGAAATCTTAATTCAATTGGCTGGTGGCCTTACTGCCATTGTCACTGGCAGTTCCAGATTATCTGCCCTATTTTTGGATTGTTTTTGTAAAGTTTTGTTAATCAAATGTATGATTATGCCAACACAGATATGAAATTTGGGTGTGTTTGATGATCTATGTTGCTGACAATGGGTGCTAATGGTCTATGCATGGGATGATATTATATTGTCCTGTGAGACAGTGTGTGCTCAATTGAAAAATGTTGGTTGCATGTGGATTTTCTCACATCAATCCTAGGCTTTAAACATTTCTCCTTTCTTTTCTTTTTTTGTTTCGTTTGGTTTGGGATTTATTTTAACTTGAGCTAATGATTATCCCCCTTTATGGCAATTGATCGTCATAGGTTTTTGCTATGCTAATCTAATGCATGGGTGAGTAAGTTGGAGTTTTTGGCAACTTTTTAGTATAAAGTAAGTCTTCTAATTATCCCTTTACTCATAAAAGAAATTATGTATGTAGCTAGTGTGCTCATCACGAGATCCTTGGGAGTGAGTTGTGATTGAACTTAGATTGTTATACATTTCTAATAATATGGTTTTTAATATGCTTGCGCTTATATGCCTTTCCTAGCTTAATTTGAACAGTGGATTGTGATTTACCAAACGTGGTAAGACTATTTGTCAAATGAATCAATTTGCTGCTCATTCTTTTTTATAATATATATCCTATGCGGTTAGTTGCTTGAACTGTCAAGCTTCCATGCTTGAATCATGATTTTATTGTTTTGACGCATTCAGTTACTCAACTTGGCTATTGGAGCTTATTGTGTTAATTGGAATTTGTAAAGTGTGCATACTTGAGCAACAGGATGTTACTGTACTTTAACCGCTACAGTTGTTGCCTACTATTCAAGAGCAATAGGATGTTGTTGTACAACACCTCATTGTATTCACTCCTGTAGTTTAATTTTTGTGAGATTGTATTTCTTGCTTGAAGTAGATCTTAGTAGTTTGCTGATAGTACTGATCCATGCTGATGGTGGTTTGTATGACCACATTAATAGTTAATGATTAAATTTTACGTTGTACTTTAACAGGTGTATATAGATATTTTAAAGGTGCATATACATTTTTGGAATTGAAGATGGACATATTTGGTAATATGAAAATGGACATATATGGTATCCGATTTGAAGATGCACTACAAGAAAAATGTCAAATAAAGACGGAATCAGCGACGGAATTGGCGATGGAATACGGCTGCCGGATTATCGCTCGTCGCTGAGTACCCGGCGATGGAATTTCAAAATTCCGTCGTCATTGGCGACGGATTCAGTGACAGAAATTGCGACAAACTTTTTTTGGCGAGGAAAAGTGGCGGGCAGGGGGTGGCGACGGAATTAATCATCCGTCGCCACTAGCAACGGTATCAGCGACAAAATTTCTATCGTTGATGGTGACGGATTATGCATTCCGTCCCCCCCCCCCCCGGCCAAAAAAAAAATTCCCTCCCATTCTGTAGCCATTCTGTCGCTAGGTTTCTCATTTTTTTAAAATAAAATCGCTTATTTTTTATCAAATTCGTACATACAAATCATTCCCTGTAATAAATTTACAAGATCTTCGCACTCAACCAACATCCAATGGCTTCGAATAGGGCTTCATTCAAACTGTTCTCAACAATTTCAAGCCACACAAAGATGGAATTTCACATCCAGCACAACACTTCCAACCAAAGGTTTTCAATTCACAAACCACATGTTCCGAACAAACTCTCCACATAACACAAATTACAAGTTCCAAACAAAGTCTGTACATACCACAAACCACAAATCTAAACAAATTAACCAAAAGTTACCAGTAATTGAGAATGAAGTTATATATATGTTTGCTGAAGAGGGAAAAGCAAGTGCCAAATGGGAGGGGAGTGAAATAAGCACCAGGGGGAGGGGAGTGAAATTAGCAGAAATGGGGAGGGGAAGCAAGCAGCAAGAGATGTACTTCGTGAAGAATCAAGCAGAAGAGCCACCAGCTGAAGAAAAACTGCAACCAATTCAATCACTAAGGCCTTCCTCTTCGGCTTCATCTTCGTCTTCGTCTTCCTCTGCCTCACCATCTTCCTCATTATGTTGCAAGTGATGACTAAATGGTGGCTGACAGCCCGAGCCAGACGCTTGTTGCATTTAGAAGAAAGCTTGGAGGCGCTGATCAGTGCTCATCATTTGTTGGCTCAGTTGTTGGTTGCTTTGTGTGTGCAATTTGTTGGATTCCTCCAGTTACTTACATTTCTCCATAACCAACCGGTAGCTTTCAGCTTGTGAAGATAGCTCACCCCCCAAGTTGGTTACTACACCCCTTAAGTCATTGAGCTCTTGTTGCGATGGCGTAGAACTGGTACCTGCTGACAGGCATTTCAGTGAAGTACTATACTAGCTTTGCAATTAAGTAAATTCAATGTATAACCATGGTCATTGGAACCTTAATATTAAAACAATACCGGATCTTTAAGTGAGACTGAAGTAACCGGATTCCCTCATGTTGACAGCCTCGTCACCAATGCCGTAAATACGACCCTTCTTGTTCTTGAACGTCTTCACCCACAACTCATTTGGGTTTGGAAATGGCTGGTTTGGATCTTGAGAAGAGCCATCCCCGGTCCCTTGAGAGTTGATAATACTTTGAAAATTACGTTCAAAGGTTTCCTACAATACTGCAACATGCGCACGAAATCATGCATAGTACAATAACTTAAAATAAAGTATACGAGTTCATGTTGAACTACCAATGAAGATTGAGAATAGCTAATTGCTTACATATGTTTGTTGTGATTTCTTGTCAACCCAAGGGGCATCTTCTTTGTTCTAGAGTTTGTGAGTACGACTGAATAATTCAACAATAGTGGGCTCCGTCCCAAGCTGTTCCCTCTATGTACGTGCCAGGAAGAATGATGTCAAGCACAACACAAAATACAGTATTTAACTTAAACAAATACGTAGCAAACATTAATTCATTTACCAGACGCCGCCTATGCTTATGCATAGGGATCGAGCCACAGGAGTGGAGAGATGGGCCACCACTTTCTGGAGTTCCCAGTCGGTTCTTCTAGGCTGTTTCACGCAATTTCTTGTAATGTTCATTCGCCCAGTGCTATTGGATTCCCTCCCATTGAGCATCACCGAGCCAAACAGGCTTCTTGTTATGCTTCCTTGCTTTGCCAAAGAAGTCTCTCAAGTGCGCATTGCCTCGGTTTTCAAAATTCCTTCTTATACGGTCATCATGGACCCGATCCCACGTAAACCACTTCTGCAATTATGAAAACAAATAACACATCAAATAATTCAATAGTAATTTATCACCTATTTCTGAAACTGTTAATATGAAGTCACAGTTGTTACCTTGAACTCTCCAAACCACAAATCTCGTACTGGTTTGGGCACTTTGCTCCAAGTAGGCCAAGCTCCGTCCAATTTGCTTTGAAATATGAGCGAAATCCTACTTACAGCACCATCATTGTGGAGAAACCTAATTGAACATAACACATAAAATTCATTACTTGTTATGCAAAATTCTAGTAGTACTTCATAAGATATAACAAATGAAAACTTACCTGTTACCATCTGGCTCAATTCAAGTCTTAGCTTGAGTGCTCCAATGACTGGATTGTGCTTCACTTTCACCACTTCCAATGTTCTCCTGGGACTGGTTTGTGTTAGGGTGAGTGGGTTGGGGAGTGGGTTGTACAGTGTGAACAACATGGGGGTTTGGAGGAATGTTGTAAGCAAATTGGTCGTACATGGTGCTTTGATTGGGAATGTATGAGGTCTGATGATGAAAAGCCCCAAATGGGGGAGGCAGTGACCCTAAAATACCTGGTATGTAAGCAGCCATTGTCGATCCTGTCTAAACTAGAATATGAGGTACCTAGGGAGAAGATAAATCAATGTCCATTGTGGTCGAATATACAACAGAGTTCCTACGCCCTCGTCCTCTACCTTGAGGGGAGGAATTTGCTCGACGAGAACCTGAATCTATACCTGAAATAGATGACAACAAAGCCAAGCACAAATATATAATGATTGCACATATAAACCGTTTTCCTCATACATCATAATAGGTACATAGGTTACACATATTTTGCAAAGCTCATTCATACAACATAAGTAAAGTCACAACCAATTGTTTGACAAGCAAAGTACTCAAGTACATAAGAATTCATAACCACTCAATCATCTGCATCCTCAGCTGCATCCTCATCCTCATCAATGTCATCGTCGTCATCATCATACAAATGCAAATTTTCTTCAGCTTCATCTGTTTCATTACCGTCATCCCACTCCCCCTCTTCATCACCCTCATCATTCTCTACCTCATCTATCTCATCATTACCCTGAATGAGTGAAAACCCTATTTCATCATTAACCTCTTCTGGTGGTGCACTTTCATCCACTAATGATGTAGGGATGACGTCATTCACAAGTTCGACGATAGTCGTCATGTCCATTTGTTGGTACGCAGTAGGTAGAGTGTACTGCTGATCCACTCTCGCTCTTGGTTTGGTTGGTATGACAACAAGCCAATTGGTCCTATCCCTTGAGCGATCTACGTGTGGCATGAAGTATACTTGTGATGTGGTGTTTGGGAAGATAAATGGGTCGTACTTTTGGTACCTTCTTGTACGATGGACCTCAATAAGGTTGTTTAGTTTATGATATTGTGTCCCACGATTCAATGTGGGGTCGAACCACTCACAACTGAAGAGCACGCATCGTTTAAGTGGTTCGCCTACGTACTCAATTTGAACAATATCTTTCAATACACCATAATAATCATTCTCAACATCGCCTTCCCCAGTGCCACAAACACCAACACCACAATTATATGTTCTCTTCCCGACGTTTCGAGCTTCTGTGTGGAATTTAAATCTATTTAATCTATATGTCGTCTACGTTGATACATACCGCTTTGGCTTTACAGCCAATTGGCTCAAGTAGCAATGTTTGTCGGTCTCAAACAATTGAATATAATGCACCTAAGGTGACATAACATGTGGTTTTAATTAATACAATGCAACTAATTAACTGTTATCTTTAAATTATGAATAAATGAGTTACAATACTTACATTCTCACTAAACCAATCTGCGAAATCAGTTTCAATGATGGTGTCGATATCTACGTCGTTGACATTGGGACGTGCAGCTCTAACTTGTTATATGAAAATTCTATCAAATTTTATAAAGCTTATTAGTATACTTGCGCTCTGAATTATAAACTCAAATGGAAGTGAAAATACCACTCACCCTATATAAGGTTTAACTTCATCACAATTTAACAGCACGTGAAGATGGGCAGCAACATATTCAACATCTGTCATATACTTTGATCTTTCCTTACCAATAGCGGTCCCTTGCGGTGCAAACACGGACAGAGTTGGAAGATGATTAATATGTTCATTGTCATCCTCATTTCTCCTGCACCTAGTGCATATGGAGGGCACATAGGACGCGAGGAATGTCCACTCTGCCTCTAGGTATACTTCTGTGATTGAATCTTCAGGACACGCTTGTTGCTTTATCCTTTTCGTCAATCGGCCAAAGAACCTACCAAAAGCACAATTGCATTCACTTCTAAGTGATTCCACATATAAGAATTTAGATAAGGTTTAATCGACTATAGTATAATTTACCTCTCAAATGGATACATCCATCAGTATTGTACTGGACCACCTAGTTGAGCCTCTTCTGCCAAATGCACTGGCAGGTGCTCCATTATATTGAAAAAGCCAGGAGGAAAAATGGTCACCAACTTACACAAAGTGATGACAATATTGCCATGCAGTTCCTTAAGCATATCATCCCGCAATATTGTTGAGCATAAGTTCTTGAAGAACTGGCTTATCTCAATAAGTGGTTTCAACATATCATCAGGGAGCGCACCAAATGCAATTGCTAAAAGAATCTCCATGAAGACATGAGAATCATGACTTTTCATGTTGTTGAACTTAGCCTCATTAGGGTCCACGATATTCCTCAAATTAGAGCAATATCCATCAGGCATTTGAAGCTCCTTCACCCATTCACACAACTCTCTTCGTTTATCCACAGGAACTACGAACTTCACTTTTGGTTTAACCGGCTTACCACTTGGGCCTGAATGTAAATGTAATTCTGCTCTATCACATATTTCTGCAACATCCATTCTTGATTTGGCATTGTCCTTTATTTTCCCATTAACATTCATAACAATGTTGATAATATTCTCGAAAAAGTTCTTCTCAATATGCATCACATCCAAATTATGCTCTTCTTCGTCCTAGAATATGCTCTTCTTCGTCTAGTTGTGCTCATTTTTCTTAAATCCTGATATGACAAAGTCACCATTTGTACTTAGCATTGGGTAATCTTCCACCTCGGCATAAAGTCCTTCCCCAAATAGTCGGCGAGGAGGACCCCCTGTAACAATTCTACCTTTTCTAACTGCGGTTCTATTTCTTCTAAATGCATGATTCCTTGGTAAAAAACATCGATGACAGTCAAACCATGAGAATTTACCTCCATTTCTTAATCTCAAAGTCTTTTGCTGTTTCATACATACGGGACATGCCAATTGGCCATTAGTACTCCACCCAGATAACATTCCATATGCGGGAAAATCATTGATGGTCCACATAAGTGCAACCTTCATCTGAAATGTATGCCCCGTAGAAATGTCATAAGTCTCAACTCCAACATCCCACAACTCTTTCAACTCATCAACAAGAGGTTGTAAATATACATCTATCTTGTTCTTGGGATTTTTGGGCACGGGGATTACACAAGTCAAGAACATAAACGGTGTAGTCATACACATTTCAGGGGGGAGGTTATAAGGTGTAATAACCACCGGCCAAATGGAGTATGATCTTGAAGACAATGTGTAAGGATTAAATCCATCAGCACATAAGCCAAGCCTCACATTCTGAGGCTCTGCAGCAAATTCAGGGTATTTGGTATCGAAATATTTTCATGTTGCCTCATCTGATGGATGACATAATACACCGTTCTCACGTCGATGTTCATAATGCCATCTCATGTGCTCTATAGTACTTCTTGATGCGTACAACCTCTGCAGTCGAGGTTTTAACGACAAGTAATGCATCCTTGAGTATGGCAATGGATTCTGATTCCTTTGTCGTGACCTTTGCCTCTTCCATCTTGAATGCCCACAAAACTTGCACGCATCCAGGTTTGCGTCCTCCTTATAAAATAGCATGCAACCTTTCCGGCAACAATCAATTTGGACCACATCGTTGCCGAGATCTTTGACAACCTTCTTCGTTTGCCCATAGTTGTTTGGCACGCAGTTGTTAGGGGGACATATCTCTTTCATTAATTGAACAACTTCATTGAAACAATTTTGAGGCATATTATAATCAGATTTAATACTCAACAGTCTCATCGCCGCAGATAGCTCACTGTGGGTGAAGCAACCATCATACAAGGGTTGTTGAGCAGTCTGAACCACATTATAAAATGGTTCTCGGCAAATGCTTGACCCTTCTTCCCTTATATTTTGATTTTCTATTATAGCATCATCAACCATGTCCTCCACTCGATCTATGTAGAATTCGTAATAGTCATTATTAACATGATTTGAACCTTCAATATTGGAAATTTCACTATTTGAATACCCAGAATCATATTGCTAAGGTTCTATTTCCCCATGACTTATCCAAAACCCATACCCTTGCACAAAACCCTTATACATAAGGTGCATCTTGACCTCATCAGGTGTCAAGTACACCCTATTTCTGCATTTCGCACAAGGACATCTATACTTTCCCTCATTCATAAACTCCGTTTGTCCACGTGAAAATTGATCAAATTCGTTCAGCCCATCTAGAAATTCTTGCGTATAACCACTACGATCAGACAGTAATTTATTATACATTCACATACGATGTAGAGTACCATTCATATTCTGTTCAAATAACAATAACTACATAAGGTATTTCATAAGAATTAATTTTAATCAATATTATAATAATTACATAAATTATGCAATTATATATTTTATATGTTTACTTTAAAATTTCCACATGCAACCAACAAAATAAACTTATACATTTCGACAAATATACTTACATTCTCACGAATATTACAAAACTAAACATCCATAACATAGTTGGCCACTTTATTCCACGAACATATCAAATTTCAATTTAAAATTACCAAATCTACGTGTATATTGCATTGGGCAAAATCTTCGAACATATACGAGCTACAATTTCATACGAACATCACATATCAACAAAATCATAAACTAAAGCATCTCAATCCACCAAATTAGATCAATAACCTCACACAAATACCACATTTCAACAACATTATAAATTAAAACATTTCATTCCACAAACATGAAATTTCAACTATTAAAACATTTCATTCCACAAACATGAAATTTCAACTTCAAACTATCAAACCTCAACCCTAAATCGCATTTACCAAATTCTTGTAACGAATTAGAGCAACAACATCATATAAATAGCACATTTCAACAACATTATCAATTAAATCATTTCATTCCACCAACCTATCAAACTTTAACTTTAAACTACCAAACCTAAACCCTAAATCGCATTTACCAAATTCTTGTAACGAATTAGAGCAACAACCTCACATAAATAGCACATTTCAACAGCATTGTCAATAAAACCATTTCATTCCACCAACTTATCAAACTTTAACTTCAAACTACCAAACCTAAACCCTAGATCGCATTTACCCCAATCTTGAAGCAAATTAAAGCAATGACCTCACACAAACACCACATTTCAACATAAATTTGAACTAACTATGAAATTCTAACAATCTAATACAAATATTTGTAGAAATAACAACTAATTTAGTTGAACAACTCACCTCAAATGTGTTGAAAACAACGGACAAGAGGAGCGACGAAGGGGCGACTGCTGGCGGTGGGGGAAGGTCGGCGACGGCGGAGGACGGGCTGGGTGGCCGGTGGGTGGCGCGGGCGAAGGTCGGGCGTGGGGCTTGGTTGTGTTCGCCTCTCTCTCTCTTCCTCTCTCTGTTGCGTCGCGGAGTGAGTGAACCAGCACCGAGCTGGTTCACTTAAATGGGGGAGTGACGGATGGGCGACGAAAATTGGGGGAGCGAACGGATGGGCAATGGAATTTCCGTCCCCCCCCCCCCGAAAAAAAAATTGAATTTCAAATTTTTTTTGGGGTGTGGCGACGGAAATTCTGTCGCCTATAAAAAAAATTAAATTTTTTTTATTAGGCGACAGAAATTCCGTCGCTAACACTGAATTTTGACGACGAAATTATTTTTCCGTCGCCCAGTTCATCGTATAATCTGACTTTTTTTTTACGTTGTTCTTCCATCGCCACTTCCGTCGTTAAATAATTCTGTCCCCATATTCCGTTGTTCATTTTAAGTTTTTTAGTAGTGATGGGCATACTGTGATGCACAAGATTAATCCTTAGCTTATATTGTAGACTATTGTTAGGTAGCTATGGCAATTACGTATTTATTCCAAACACTAAACACATCGATTAGCCATGTATTGCACCCTATTTTTGGACATCTCTCTTTATGAAGATGACTATATATAAATATATAAATATATATATGTATGTATGTATGTATGTATGTATGTATATACATATATATATATATATATATATATAT
>JACYFF010003369.1:8246070-8282073 GCA_017589665.1 Selenicereus undatus | reverse complement strand
TATATATATGTGTGTGTGTGTGTGTGTGTGTGTGTGTGTGTGTGTGTGTGTGTATGTGTGTGTGTGTGTGTGTGTGTGTGTATTATGAGATATGAATGCAGAGTGAAAAAATTACTTTGAGTTCATTTTTTCATTTACGTACAATTTGTGTGAAGTTTAAAATTGATCGAAGAATCAATTACTTAACTAAATCTACAAGTGACGAGTAAAATCGACCTAATCGTAAATTGTCTTAAATTGATGATAAAATGCGGTTGTAAATGTATCATCAATGATGACAAGAATAGTGGTTGTCAAAGAACAAAACAACCAACATGAGAGATGCATATGGTCTGCAAATGTATCATCAATGATGACGAGAAAATTGCCTTATCATCAAAGATAATTTGTATTGATGACGAGGGTTGTGGTTGTGATTTAGCAGAACAACCACCACAAGAATCACATCTCGTTGTGTAAATGCATTTGCAATTACGACAAAAAGCACAGCTCGTTGTAATTGATAACACATGCGACGAGCCTTTAAACCCGGTTGTAATTATAGCGTAAACAATTGCAACCCGCTCTTTTACAATGAGATAGGACCATGCGGAACGCTTTGTCGTAAATGGCTTTTGCAACGAGTTTGGTGACCTTCTACGTCGAGAATTCTCGTTGTAAAAGACAATGCTTCTTGTCGTGCAATGAAAGAGTCAACAAATTAAACTATGTTTCATTCGATTTATTTCTACAAATAAGTCTTATTTTTGCAAAAATCTCATTTCTTAGTTTGTCCAAAGTTTTTATCCAAATTCATACAAATTTGTACAGGTTCACTCACATTAATTAAAATAATTCCTCACAACAACTTATAAATTCTTAATTTCTTTAGTTTCCTTCAAATTTTAAATAGATTTCTATGAATCTCTACAATGTTATCTTAGGTGGACATGGCAGATGTTATATGAATAAGAAGTGATACTGTAATTATATCAATAAATATTCATTTCTTATCTTATTATTTTTTTTATAGATTTTTGAAGGAACCAAATGAATAAACTATATAAATTTCATATAGAAGAAACAAACACGTTCTAAATGAATGCAATGAATAAACTATATAAATTTTATATGGATAAAACAAACACGTCATAGGTGAACGATGTTTTTCATGAGCATCCGCTACACCAGTCATGCAAACTACATTTGAATATGCAAAGGTACAACAAAACCAAGAAAAATAAAATTGTTTAGGTAAAGAAGTTTAAGGCAGGAAAGAAATAAGGGTCAGCAAAACACGTAGCAAGCATGATGTGTAGAATCCTCTAACTACATATAGAGTCTGAAATAATAACTAAGTCGTCATTGAAGGATTGAAAACTTCTAGGAGAGGTAGTAGTAGATGATGTAAATACATTGATTAAGAGCATCACAAATATCTTGAAAAAGTCAAAATAACTTTTATTTCTAGAGAAAATTAGTAACTAGCCCAAAGAAAACTCAGTGACTAGTCGTACATGACGGTTGCTACAAGAAATATCGAAGGAGTTGGTTTTTTGTTAAAATTACAAGATTCAATTTCAAAAAAGTACTCCGTCAGAATAATGGCTAGTAAATTTAATGAAAAAGATTGTTGGGCAAATAGACGGATGCCATATCCATTTCAAATCCATGGTGAGGGAGAGATGTGGGTGGGAAAGAGGTAGTGAGCTATATGAGATAGTGGCAAAGCCAGAAAAATCGAAGAGGGGTGTCGGAATTAATAGTACACAATATAAAATTTAACGATAGTCATAAACTGAAATTAAACAACGATTACATTACATCTAATCTAATTGTCCTCGACGAGACCTCATATTTTGAAAGCGATGTAAAATATCATCAGTAGATATACTTTCAAACAAATCATCCTCAAAATAAGTAATAACAGTATCATTCAAAAACTCATCTGCGATTCGGTTGCGCAAGTTGGTCTTGATATACTTCATTGAAGAGAACACTCTTTCAACTGTTGCTGCAGAAACTGGTAGAATCAATGCCAACCTCAACAATAAGTACACGTGAGGAAAGCTCAAATGCTTCTTTTTTTTAATCATCCTTGTAGAGAGCTCACCAAGTCCATTCAAGTTAGAGAATCTCTCATCATCACGCATGTTATCGATGTAAGTGTCCAACTCAAAACCAAGGGCCTCAATGCCTAGATCATCAAAATCATCTGGATACAGTCGAGCCATCCTAAGTATCTTGTCCTTGTCAAAGCTAGCAAATGAGTCGGCAGGGCTCAAACAAGACAAGCCAATTAGCAAATCAGTGCTTGCCTCAGTAAAGCGACTATTAAGTTCTTGCATTTGCATATCAAGAATCGAGTAGAACACATCAACACGATAGTAATGCTCATTTATCACCGAAGAAAGTCTACGTTTAGACTTTCCCCGAGCACGAAGTGGAGCAAAATCCTCCATATTAGGAATCTCAATGTCATGTTTCAGACAAAATGACTTCACATCATCAATCAAAGTATCCCATCCACGATCCCTTGTGCGTTGTAATTGCTTCTTAGTTGTACCAAGTAGTGACAAAGCATTTACAATGTCCTAATCCCTTCTTTGCAATGCCTGACTCAATGTATTTGTAATGCCTAACACCAATTTCATAAGATGTAATAAAAAAGCAAAGTCATATGTCTGAATACCATCCAAAATAGCTTGACCTCTAGCATTATCATCAGAATCTGTATCCGTTGCAAGAGCATCAAGGACATCAACAATTGGAGCAAACATGACAATAAGATTCACAAATGTTTTAAAATGAGATCCCCAATGAGTGTTACTAGGTCTCTGCAGTCCTAGTTCTTGATTCAAACCCTTCCCAGTTACAAGCTCACCCATTTGCAATGCTTCTTCAACTTTCTCTGATTGTCTTGTTCAATATTCATCTCTACGTTTATAAGAGCCTCCAATCACATTCAAAGTCAGATTGACCAACTCAAGAAACCCTTTAATATGAGGATGTCCATTTGCAACCCCAACAAGAGTCAATTAAAGTTGATGAGCAAAACGATGAACATAATGTGCCGATGGATTTTCTTGCAAAATCAAGGTTCTAAGTCCATTGATGTGCTCCCTCATATTACTAGCCCTATCATACCTTTGTCCTCGTATTCGGGATGGGCTCAAGGATAACTTAGCAAGCACATAATAAATTTCTTCTTTCAATGACAATGCGGTAGTGCTAGTGACACGAACAAGGCTAACCAAGCGCTCTATAACGAACCCCATTTTGTCAACGTATCTCAAAACAATAGCCATTTTTTGTTTACATGAGACATCACGGGATTCATCAGCTAATACAGCAAAATATCCATCCCCAATTTCTTCAAGAATAGCATTAACAGTTTCTCTTGAACATGCATTTGCAATATCTTTTTGGATGTCAGGGGAATACATTATACAATTACCAGGAGCATTTTTCAAAATAACACTGGCTACATTATCATTCTTTTCCCCAAGAAAATTTAGAATGGAACGAAAAACTCCTTTCCTTTTTGAATGTTCACTTTCATCATGACCTCGGAAAGGCAAACCCTCAAACAAAAGCAATCTTGATACATCAACCGAAGCAGTCAAACGAGTCCTATACTCAGCTTTAGCATGTTCTGATTGTTTTTCTAATGCAGTTTGTATCGATTGTTTTTGCATCATAAGGTCCTCGTATCGTTTAACACATTGGTTATGAACACTATTTACCCCACCAACATGCTTTTTGAATCTACCCATCTTATTCCAACTCTTAAATCCTTTTGTTGTAAATGCATCTCCACCAAAATGGCTTATTTCATCATTTTTGAACAAATAGCAACACAAGTAAAATGCAGCATCTTCCTTTATGCTATATTCCAACCAATTGCCATATTCACCAAACCAAACATTATTGAATCAACGCATATTTCCAGACATGAGTGTTTGAGGGAAAGCATGATTTCGGGGTTGAAATGACCTTTTTGAAGATAAGCTCTTCTTACCTCATCACGTTCATCTGGATGGTATTGTGACATTGGTTTTCTTTCTCCTGGATCAGATGGAAGAGCATTTACATCAACCCGACTTCTTTGAGTAGAAAAGGGAGTGGAATTGGTATTTACACCACAAGATGGTCGTTGTGGTTGAGTGACGTCGTTTCCACCTTCTTCATTCAAAGCCGAATTTTCGGATTTCGAACTTGAAATTAACGACGAGGATTCTTTAGCTCTCTTTTTGAAATATCTATGCATTTTGACCTATAATTGAAATTAAACATATAAATTAAATAAACTTTATATCAAAATTAACAAATAAACTCACAAATTAAACTATCAAAAAAAGCAATCTAGAAATTAAGAGATAACCTATAATTGAAATGAAACATATAAATTAAACAAAGTTGGAATTGAAATTGGCAAATAAACTCAAAAAATTAAAGAATACAATAAACTAATCTACAAATTGAAATTTAACCTAGAATTGAAATTAAACATATAAGTTAAACAAATTTGGAATTACAACTGACAAATAAACTCACAAATCAAACAATGTAAACTTATTAGTCTACAAATTGAAGAACCAAGTAAAAGAAGAGCTCACAAATTTGGAGAGAGAGTTGAGAACTTGAGTTGAGGTGGTCGTCGGTGCACAAAAGAAGAGCAGTGCACCGTGCACGGACTCACCGGTGAGCAGCAGTCGCTAGGTAGTGGCGTGGTGGACCGTGGTCTGGTGGTTGAGAGTGTGCCGTGGGTTAAGGTTAGGGTACTGGCGTACTGCTGTCTGCTGGGTTCTAGGTAGAGGCGAAGCCGTGGTCTGCAGTCTGCTGGGTCGTCATTCGAACAAAGCAGAGGCTGGAAATGGAAGAGTTCAAGAGTAAGTGGGCTTTAAAAAAAAAGTGGAAAAAAAAAACGAAAAAAGGGCAAAGCAAAGGTTCGAACCCACGACGTCAGTCATCAAACCAAGCTCCCAGACCGCTAAAGCCAGAAACATTTCATGTATCATTCCCACACATTTAATATATATAGCTAACTTTTTTTTTATCTTCAGACGTATATTAATTTATTTATTTTTTTGAGAGGGGTGTCGGCTGACCCCACGGTGGCTTCGCCCCTGGTATGAGATATTGTCAACATTTGTCCAAAAACATAAGAAGAAAGTCCTACAGAACAATGCCTTTGAGAAACAAATATAAACTTGAATGTCCTCACTTGGAAACTTAGATGGAAAATCAATTAATTACTATATGATGAGCTTACAACAACAACTGCTCTTAGTATGGGTTTTGTTTTTGCTGGTTATGGGTAGAACCATGCATAAACAACCTTATTTCCACAGGCAATTCTATCGATAGAGAGACTAATTCCAAGATACCCACATAAAAAATATTGGAAGAAAACATTTAAAAGATGGAAACCAATGATAGCTAGAAGGAAAGGAAGGGAACAATGAATGAAATAATGGAAACATATGTCAGTAATAGCAAATAGAGGCAATAAGAACACATAGTAGAGATAAGTACTTATCTTAACACAATCCGAGGTGCGCTAATATTGTCTCCTACATGATGATGGTATCACTAGCACACATGAATGGCACACCTAAAATAGAACGATATGCAATAATACACAACAACATTATGCCATACAGTTACCTATGAAAAGTTAAGATGCTAGCTATCTATGATCCATTTCCTTAATCCTAGCCTACCACAGACTCATATCATGTGTCATGTCAACGTCAGCCCTAGGGATTTTAAATCTTGTCTAATTACCTCGTTCCAACTCTTCTTCGATCATTCCTGCCTTTTCTATATCTTGAAAAGTTAATCATCTCACATTTTCTCACAGGAGCATCCTCACTCCCTTTCTTCACATGTCCAAATTATCTAAATCTAATCTATCTCATCTTATCCCCTATGAAAGCCACACTAACTCTATTTCTAATCACCTCATTTCTAATCACATCCATCTAATCATTCTCATCTCTATTACCATTAACCTCTCAACTTGGATCTTGTGCACTAAGAACTAATGAAGAATAGCTTACCTTGTGTTAAAAAAAAAGGAAATATGCCTATTTTGCAATGGATATATCTGATAGAGGGATTTCTAGCAGTCATGATGTGTCAATTTTATAATTTACACGTTGGGCAGATCTGCCTTATTGGGAGGGGTGTCCATGGACACCCCTCTCCACACAAAAAAAAAATCATCAACAATTATAAATGGGATTAGATTACTAGATGTGGACACTCCTAAATTAGGTCCAAAAATTATAGATACACTTTAAATATATTCAACCCACATTAATATTTTTAATTTCTTTAAATATTAAAAGTATAGTTATAAAGTTATAATTTGATAGAAAAGTGAAATTAAATTAAATGCACCCAAGTCCAACTTTCTCGTTGTCTCTCCCTCTCTTATTTTGATTTTAGGCTTTTACTTTAATCTAATTCCAATATCTTTAATTTTCTTTTATTGTTATTATTTATTTTTTCAGTTGTTTAGTTACAATATGTTCATGATGCAGACTTTACTTTAACTTGGTCCCAATTATTGATTTTAGCTTGATCCTAATGATTGATTTTAACTTGATACTATTTTTTTCCCTTTTGGTGTGATTAACTAGTTCAGATTGTTTATTTATAGTTGTATTTTATGTTTGACATGTTCACTTCATGTCTCAATCTTTTTTTGTTTTATTGCTTGGTGCTGATTATATGTCCTTTGTGACCAACAGTTTTAATAAATGTTACGTAATCATAAGATTCTGTTATTTTAACTCAATTTATATATCAAAACTCAAAATATGAAAAACCACAGAGAACAGATGTACTAGTAGAGGTGCCTCCCTTTTTTTGGAGGGGGGAGTAAAAAGTAGGGTATATTATTATTGCTTGTTAACTTTCTGCTAGTGTAGAAATACGAGAAGGAACGTTGGAAAAAGAAAACAAAATATCTGTACAAAATAGACTACCATAATATATATCATATAATTTTTTGGATACTGTACAACAGTAATATCTTTAATCAATTGACATCCCTATTTTAAACACCTGGATCCGCGACTGATTGATACAATACCTAATGGAGCCGTCTAACGAAAACTCTGAAATTTCGATGCCAACAATAAAACAGATAGTCCAAAGTCATAGAATTCTCCCAATCGTTTTGTTGGGGGTGGAGGTTGAGAAGACAAAAGCTGGTGAACTTTAAATCAGTAATAATAATTTTCCGACAGGACATGCATGCCCTTATTTCAGTTCTGGATTAATCAAGGTGGGGAAGAATTTGTTTTTTCACTTTTAATCTTAGATCCTCTATTTTATTGGACTCGAGTTACTGTTGGTCTCATAAGAAGTAAAACTCTCTCATCATATATTTTTTCCATTCACAAAACTCGAACCTGAGACTTTACCTAAGGAGAATAAGTGTCATACTACTTGAACCAACCTATTTTAAGAAGGTTGAGAGGATAATGGTGGTTCATTTGATCTCATGCCAAACCTACGGGGTAAGGATCGAGGTTAAGAAGGAGCGTGCCGGCAGCTTTTGGCAGATTTTGTGTGCTGTTGCACAATAAAGGCTGTGTCTGCTAAGAGCATTTTCAATTGGAGTTCCAGATTTTGAAACTCTGGTCTGCCACATTAGTAAAAGTTACACAATTTTGAAACTTGCATTCTATCACTTCTCCAACCTATGGAACTCAATTTTAATCATCCAATAAAAATATTTATCATGGACTCACCTTATAACACACAACCTATTTTTTAAATCATTTAAAAATTATATACTTACTTCAAAAAATAAAAAAAAATAAAAAAATATTTTAAAAACATGAACAGTGACACGCAGGAAGACACGCACAGACGTGCTCCCCCGCGTGTCACACTCATTTCCACGCCGCTAGGGAAGCAAATTTAGCACGCTGCAAACACGCAGGGCCCACCATTTGCCTCGTGTGTCAGCCGCTGCCAATGCTCTTAGACCCCAAGCCCAAAGGACTCAGGCTGCACTCTCCACACAAAACACCTTAAACCTCCCGGTGTTTGTCCCAGACATGAAATTCAATTCCTAGACTCTGCAATGAAAGATTAGTGTTACTACTAGTGCAAGTTGGCAGCATGTTACCATCTAAACTACGACAATTTGGCGTAATTAGTGTGCATTGTCACATAACCATGTCATACCAGGTGTCAACTTTGTGATTGGTAAGCTAATGGTAAATAACAACTATAAGCTCCCAAAATTCATCGTTAGAATTTGAAACACAAGAGCATGATATTTTGCATTTTCATCAGTTATATTTTATATATGGGCACTGATATTAAACGAACGCTATTGAATAAATGGTAGACTGTTCATCTTTCGAGATTCAAAGTCCCATCATGTGCAATGATTCCCATCTCCTTTCCCGCGTTGCTAATATAGATTGATGAAAGTGAGAGCACTTCGCTCACCCTTGTTTGCGAAGATGCAAGAACCAATTAAGCATATGTACTTAAAGATATGCGCCATTTTATGTTAACACATGATATTATTGTCTACAAGGGCAAATTAATAAAGACAAACAATTATTCTTTGATAAATCACTGTATTTCTCTTTAGACCTCAAATTAGCCTGTTCTTTTAGTTGGAAAATACGGGTTGAAAAATGGGTAAAGTTAATTGAAGTGTGTTAAAGTTTATATTTTTTTGTTGAAATTGAAATAAATTGAAGTAGATTGAATTAGGTAGAAGTTGAAAAAAGGTTGTATATTTTTTTTATATGATATGTTGAAGTTAGTATTTTTTTTTAATTGAAGTGAATTAAAATTGGTTAAAATAGATTAAAGTTGAAATTTTTTTATTAAAGTTTGTTGAAATGTGTTGAAGTTGATAAATTTAAATTTACCAACGAAAATAACAAGCCTTTAGGGTGTCCAAAAACAAGTAAAGAATAGGGATTGGTAAGGGTTATTCTTACACTTATTTACTTCTCTACTCTTATATTTATTTGCTCTACTCCTGTTCCCTCCCAAGGGACCCATTATAAAGCACAGGGACAACTAACAATAAAGCCAAAATGTACGCAGTGAACCAGTGATGCGCAGCACCAAACAGAAAAATTAACCTTAACAAATCCGGCTCAAAAGAATGCCAAAAGTGCATGGATTAGGACACTCTAGTCTCTACCATGTCACAGAATTTAGAAACTAGAAATCAAGTTCCTTCCAAAAATCTAATTAAGAGCAATTCGAATTCGATTACTACAACTTTGTGGTGTTAAAATTTCCTCTCAGGCTGAAGTGCTGAATGCTATCCATGAAAAACGACAAATGGAACTACCTTTGGATGTACACTGAATCAATGAAATACAATGAATCAAGGATATACATTTGTAAAAGAATCTTCGTCTTCAACATTCAGCTCCTGTTCCATTTCCTTGAGCTGAGAGTATTCAAAAATCACCTTCAAAACATAACCTTTGGAAATCAAGGATAAGATATGACTTTAATCAGCGAACAGGTGTTGGAGTGTCTGTCTGAACACAGTGCAGAACGATACTAAATTTGAGAAACCCAATACAGGAACTCAGATGTTGGAACTTCTATCCTTGAATTAAACTGATGCCAAGGTCCAGAGCATAGGCAAACGAATGAGAATTTTCTTTTACCATGTCATTTGACCCATGCAGTGTACTAGTCTCGAATGTCCATATTAGCTAAACAAATAATACCTGGCCACACGAGAAAAAAGGTTTATAGGAAGCGAAGCACAGAATTTGGGGACTGCCAAAAATTTCTAAGGCTTCTCCCTTTACATGCCTTGGAATTCACAAAGTATAATGGACCCTTCTCACAAAGCCCACATCATACTTTAAGAAGCACGCTCTCAAGAGTTGCAAATGATACGTTTTTTCCAACTTAAGTTTCTAAACTTCTGTGCGCTTAAATCTATCTTAACTCGGATTGAATCTAATTTATTTGACCTCATTTTTGCAGAATTAAAATTTTTTTTGCCGAAATTAACTTATTTGAGCTTATTTATATTAATTTTTGAACTTATTTTTCGGAACTGAACTTCCAAACTTATTTTGCCCTTGGTTTAAAATTGCACGCATGAGAGATGCCTAGGCATGGTGAGTAGAAAGGCAAGGATCTCAGCTTCTCAGAAGGGGCAAGCTGAGGTGAATTCGTTAAGTGGGCTGAAGCGTACACCTCAGACACGTCACTCGAGGCAAAGTTCCCAGCAGTTTGGAATAGGAGAGAAATATTTGATAAACTAGCCATCAAAATGTCAAGATCTACCAAATTAGAACTTACCCAAGTCACGGATGCTGAACTTGAGCAGAAGCCCTCCATAGGTTGCAGTGGATTTGTGCGAATTAAGCTTTAATTTGCAAATCCTAATACTTAACCCCTAAACATGAAAGTTCAGGGACTGATTGATCGAGTCAAGAGTTGGAGGTTTAAGGGTTTAAGGCTTTCACTGAACATGGCAGGGCGACTTTCTAGTAGTCATACAATCAAAGTTCTGACAACCAAGTATACCTGTCCTCTCTCATCCCCCTCCAGTTTTTGGTCAACTCTCCTTTGATCTCTTTCATTGTTCGTCATCCAAGTTGCAGCAAGATCTTCAAGTTCTCTTTTTCCACCAACTGGTGCCAATGCCTATTTAGGCCTAGTGTGTTTTTTTTTGGGGGGGGGGGGGGGCGCGCACAGGAAAAGGTGGGCATTAAGGAGCCAAAAAGGGAGGGTAGTGCAAATGCACCTGGCAAATGGATTCGGATCAGGTCAGTAAAACACTAAAACTCCATCTTGTTTTAGGTTTGAGTCAAGGCACTTTCTGTTCCAGTTAACTTCATGTCAGTTGATGTTTGCTCCAATAAGTTTGTGTAGCAAAGAAAAATAAATTTCAGTGGCAAATATTTGCGTAATGTTATTGTTCGGTTGGTTCCGGCTTCAGGTCCACTTCAAATTAGTTGTTTTCAGTGTTGGGTCACATATGGATCTGCATCATTCAGCTCCATACCAGGTTTGAATCACTTCGGCTAAGTCTGTAGATTTGAAGTTAGAATCTTCTATTCACGGGAGTTTTAGGTTTCGAATCACTTTTGCCAGGTCTAACTGTAGATTTGGGGTTAGGATCTTTTATTCAAGGGAGTTTTTGCTGTACAAGACAACCTTCCCTAGCATTTTCATAAAAACTTACATCAGCAAGGTTTTGCTTGTATATAAGGTAATTAGACGAGACCTATCTATATATTGTGTTTTAAGCATTTTCCGTATAAGTATGCCTCACATCTACAATGTGTGCGCCTTCGCCTTGTGCATTGCAATTTAAGTCTCGGGACCCTTTGCACAGAACCTTTTGAAACAAAAGTTTTTGCTAAAGTGAACTCATTTCAATTTATTTTTGCTGAATTTAATTTATTTGAACTTATTTATGCCAGATTTAACTTATCTAAACTTATCTAAGATACGATATATTTTGTACCCCTGAAAGTTAAGACTTAAGACCCTATGTAACTCTTATATCTCTTCCATGTTAACTAAATACATGACGCTCAATTTTTGTCTGAGTCATCTTAAATTCTTGTTTTCATGGTCAAAACTATTTATTTGCTAAAATTCTTATTTTTTAACAATTGTAGCAGTACTTAATATATATGACATCTAAATTGTCATTTATTTTCAGAGGTCTCTTAATAATGGGATGGTTTTTTTTTTCTTTTTGACATCAAATTTAACAAGTTACTAAATTCGACTCACTTATACATTTATACTTGACTAAGCATTCCCATGTGTGGCTATTCCTGTCATGATTCTCTCCCATAGAGTGTGTGTGTGTGTGTGAGACTGTGTGTTATGTCAGTGCGCACGCATGTGTGGACAAACACAGATAACAGATTGTTACAAAATGGAATGCTAAAATAGCTTCCAATTCTTTGAACGTGACACAACAGTGCTACCTTACTGGGGGACTAAACATTAGGGCCAGGGCCGCTAGTCTAATTTAAACATGGCATTAGTTCCTCTTGCTTTCCGGTACTGGAAACGATGTTAACATCTTAATATTCACAAAAAAATGCAAAAAATCAGACATAATAGCAAGAAACTTACAGTGATCCTAGGTAGGAAGTCCACTAACGAGCAACCGAAGCCCACCTTGATCCAGAAAAGCAGAAAGGAAAGCCTTGTGCTTACAGAATCCCAAGAAGACTCTGTAAATGGAAGGGCGAGCCTTTTCATTTATCAGAAGATGAAGAAAAGAAGCCACAGCCCATCCCCAATCTATCACAACTTCCTGCAAAATTTGTTCCACAACTAGACTTAGTCGAGTCAACTCAATCGCAAATGAAAGAACTAAAAGCAACAACGGAGAAGCTGACTCATTGAACACAAACCGGTAACAGCTACTGCTGTTGATAATTACTTTTGACGTGGATTGCACAAGGGTGGATAGAGGAAACGATACGGGTATCGACATTAAATGAATCAGCAGAGTGATTTCGCTGGTTATCCCAACTCTTCACCTAACAATTGCCAACTAAATCATTGAATGCTAATTTCTCAGAAAATTCTAATTGCACTTATGATATCAGTCAGCCAACAGTTGCTCCTTTAAATTGCTTGAGCCTCAGAAGGGCTGCTTGCATCACTCAGAATTGTGGGGCCCATGACATGTTACATCTGCAACCACAGTTGAAGCTGGCAAAGCTGATGCTAATGATGACCCCGACCAGAGATTCTGCACACAAAGAGAAGCTGCCCCCTGTTGGTGCTTGGGAACAACACTCAAATTCATAAGTGAAACAGTGAATTCTCAAGATTGTCATATGGGAGTAAGAGAGGCACCTGGGAAACGATATGTAACATGATGTCATAAGTTAGACAAGACACTGGGTAAGGTGAAGTGGTTGATTGCATTAAGTGATCTGACACGGGTACTTATAGTACCATGGACCAAAGTTATAATGTTAATTGCCCTTAATATTGATGATCCCTCTTATATGCTAAGAATTCCAAGGTTAGGTCAGTCTGCTTATGCGGCCCCCTTGCTTCAATCTGCAATTTGGGCTTGCTAAACATGAAGAATATGTCGCGCATTGAACTATATCTCACATTAAGTCCCTCACATTATGACACTGTAGGAGCTTAAGTAACGAAAATCTCATATTGTGAATCCTACACTTTTGCTGTTGCTTTGAATATCAGTCCTCCTGTTAAAAGGTATTGATTAGCCCTTCATGTTGTGCTGCATGCCGATTTGTGAGATAACATGGTGCAAGGAGAAAAGGTGAAACCATGGGGTGCAGTGCTTAATGCCTCATATTGACCTGCCTAAGGTAATGAGAGAATGCATAGCGAAAAGAAGCAGGATCTAATAGGGTGGAACTGGACCTCCACCAATTCCTCCATATCCCTTGTTTGGGTTGGTCTCCACCTGGTGTTTAATTAGCATTCTAGCAATCTCTAATCAGCAGCAAGGAGGAACTGCAGATCATGACTTTGTCCGGCTTCTTGGATGTCTTAGGCCAATCGGCTTCTTCATGTTAGTGCAGTAGCACTTAGCAAACATTTTTAGTTCCCTTTTGTCACCTCATGTTGGCACTGAACTCGAGGGTTCACAAGTTTCCACACTTGATGGCATTGTACTAGCACTACTTTTTGTTTTTCTTATAGGTAAAAGATGAGCATATATATTTCATACTATCAAACTTAACTTTACAAAAATTAATCAGGGCATACCCTGATATTTACAATCTCATAGAGTTCTAAATCTGGAGAGGATCAGCGGCCCAAATTTTTGTATCAAAGAAAAACAACCGGTTTTAGTTTTTCGAAACAACCTGCGGTTTCTTTCACTCTAGCAAGCGTAAATAATAGCAGTTAAGACTTCAAGACAATATAGAACCCAGTCTTTTCCCTCCTACTCCCTCGAAATTGCACGACTGTTTGCATAGGTAGCTAGTGAAATTGCAAGGAAAAAACAAACGGCTGTGTGTCTCGTCATGCCTTGAACAGAAAGCACACATTGGGTCATAGGTTATCCCCATTTTCAGGACTGTATCGTTTGTCATGAACCTTTGATGAAGCACCAGCCATGTAACAAAATCAAATCCAGGGAATCTGCCCTTATGCCAAACTAGAGGATACCATGAGACCGCCTCACCCTTCATTCTTATCCATTCATATATTGCATTTTCAGTATACAACCCATCATATCTTGGTTCCATCTATTATTTACTTCATTGTAACCATTTCACATAGTAACCCGAGCTTCCAAGATCTTTAACCAATACCAGCTAGACTTGGCTGCTGGCTTATAATCCCAAAATGATCTACCCTTAAGTAATAGTGGTGCACCCATCTTATCCATAGACTATCAGCTTTGTTAGTTAGGTGCCACACCACCTTGCTACATTCAATGTAATGCTATCTCTGATTGACATTCCTCCCTCCTTTGGAAGGAAAGAGTGTCCTAAGCTACCAATGCCTGTCTCTTATGCTCAGGAGTAGAATTCCACAGAAATGCACTACAAATCCGATTGACTCTTTCAACACATATTTTGGAAGGACAAAGATCTAACTCCAGTATGAAAAATACTAATTAAGGACTGAATTTATGAGTTGAACCCTCACAGAGCTCAGTGTAGCTGTGATTTTATCAACAAGGAGTTGACAGTCTTTGTTGCTAAGCCTTTGAGGTTTCACCGGAACTCCTAGGTACCTGAAGGGCAAAGTCACCCTTGCTAAACCCAGGAATAGCCATCAATTGCCTTTCCACAGTCTCCTTAACCCCTCAACCCTGCAACAATCATGTGAGACTCCTCAAGACTTGCCTCCAACCCTGAACAACTTGAAAATTGATGGAATGCTCTCATGATACACTTAACACTCTCATGATCTGCAATCTGCCCTACCGAAAAGTAGCAGGCCATCAGCAAAGCTCAAATTACACAGCTTCAAGGTGGTACTTAAACCTTACTGTCCAGCTGCAGTTTTCAGTGAACTCACCTAGTACTCCATAACTATTACAAAGATTCAGGGAGAGAGTGTGTCACCTTTAGCTCCTTTTTGCTTCCAAAATAACCATAGCATGCCCCATTGAGTTCAATAGAAAACTTGTTGTACATATACACAATGTTACCTAGACTCGGGACATGGGTGTCAGATATGGGCAAGGATCCAAGTGTCCGACTCATCAAGTCTCAAAAAATTAAGACACGGGGACGCTGTCCTAATCTTTCTCCCTCGCTCTCTCTTTTTCTCGTGCAAAGCTTCGACACCTCCACCAGGCCTCAGCTCTGCCTGCCATCAACCTATATTCCCCCCGGGGACTGCCTTGTCCCTTTCTCCGATGTTGACTGTTTTGGGATGATGGTGTCCGTCGACTTTAGCTGAATCTAACCCATATCCCTTCTCCGGATTCGCATTGGATCGTGTCAACATGAGTACAACAGCCCAAGTGCTGAGTCCGAGTAAAGTAGGATATACACACCATGATTCATTTCACAAACTTAACTGGAAACCCACGATCCTGCTAACAAAAACCCAATTAACAATGTCATGTGCTTTCTAAGTCAACCTTTACCATGCACCTTGGAGATAACCCCTCTCCTATGATAAAGCTAGGGTAGATCTTCAAAACTCATAATGTTATGCACAATGGATCTTCCTACCACAAAAGCACCTTGGGAGCAATGAATTATACCAAGTAGGACAAGCTTCAACTTTGAACATCATGGTTTTGTAAGGCACTTGTACGTTATATTGCAATATGCAATTAGTCCAATGTTGACAGGATGGTAGGGTTCTTCTGTATTTTCAGCATCATTGCTAATGTTGTAGCATTGACCTGCTTAGGGAGTTGGCC
The DNA here is from genome assembly GCA_017589665.1 of Selenicereus undatus. Classification (NCBI taxonomy): domain Eukaryota; kingdom Viridiplantae; phylum Streptophyta; class Magnoliopsida; order Caryophyllales; family Cactaceae; genus Selenicereus; species Selenicereus undatus. The sequence continues at coordinate 8,266,211 of JACYFF010003369.1, read as the reverse complement.
ACTATCAAAGAAGTCCTAACTGCTTTACACACATTAGGCCCTATCACTGACCATATGCCCTTGAAAGAATGGCTCCCAAATCCAAACAAACCTGGGCTTTTATTGTTACCAATTTTAAACATGGCTCTTCTAATATGTTCGTCTGAAAAAGGATGTTAAACAAGGTCCCTGCAGACGAACCTCAAAGGAAATTGGATTGATGTCAGATTCATTTGCCAGGAAATTTTCATATTGATTCACTAGTATTTCTCCAACTTCAGCTCAATCATAGGATAGATCTCCATTATCCTTGCACATGGCCTCAACAACATGACTTCTGTCAAAAAAAATCCCTTTCAGCCTTTATTATAAAATTATAATGCCCCAAAGCTTCCTTCCCCTTGATGTGCAACTAAGAGTTAAAAGGATCATCACAACAGAGCCAGATTTACTGCAGCTTTTTCTGAGCCTCAACGATGTTAGTTTGAATCTGACAAAATTTAGTTCTATTCAATTCATTAAGAGGGCCCTTAAGAGCCTTCCTCTTCTTCACTAGCTCAAACGTAAGGGTTCATACAACATCCTGGTGCCATACTTCTGCTACAATTAGGCACGGCAAAAATCCATCTGACCAAATTGCCCGAATTTATTTGACCTGGGAAACTGGAACGATCAAAAAATCTCCGTCCCAATTTAAAATTCTGACAGCCGGTCATGTCCGAAATGAAAACCGGGGGTTTGGATCCCATTACTTGAGTGCAAGTTGTCACCATTGGCGCATTTTGTGGACCAATTCGTTGGACACATTCGGACATCAGATAACTAGATTTAGGTATAATTTTTGCATGAATTCTCTAAGAGATCTTTGTATAGTCCAGACAAACAGCTTCGAAAATTAGGAAATTGAGTTCAGGTCTAGTCCAGTGTTCAAATTAGTAACCCGAACAAGGTCAAGGCATGAAGTTCTTGTGCGAATGTCCGATCTATCCAATCTAGGACCGACCCAAACCCAAATTTTGGCCAACTGATGTATGTAGGAGCAACCAAATGACCAAGCAAGCCTAGGTTTGTGTTTTTATAGTTGCAAAAACAAGGAAAGGAAATGATAGTTCAAGAACTCGACAAGAGATAATCCAAATGGAGCCACTCAAGCCAAGGACTTGGGCAATCCCTTAACTCAGCTAGGATACAGAAGTTAATCACCACCTAATTGAGAAAGAGGGACCTAGAACACCACTTGAGAATGCCACAACTCAAGATATAGAACTAGGGTTTAGAAAAGAAGTGAATGAGCACTCAATGCTTGAACTTGCTTTTGTATTTCTTCAATCGGATCATGCGAAACAACTTGGTGCTAAGCCTTTATATAGAGTAGGTCGTGTACATGAAAAGATACAAGCTTTCAAATGAAAAGGCATGAGAGAAAAACAAGCAAATACATGTAACTAGCTGCACACGGTTTTGGTGTGAAGAGGTATGTCTCTTGGAGCGTCTTGAGTGAAATGCACCTTAGCAGCCATGACATGCATGTACCCTCTTGTTCACACACATTTTGAACTTGTGAGAGAAGGGGGAATGCAGCTTGGAAGGGAAAGGATGCAGCAAAGGGCTGAAGAGACCAAATACATAGGCTTCACATGTTTTGTTATTAATGCATTCACACTTGCAGCTTAGCCAGATTCAAATGGGCATATCTCTCTGGTTTATGATTGAAATTCAATGATTCTTGATTCCCTATAAAGCTGGAAGAGTCTAGTTTCTAAGGGAACTGATTTCATTGCATTTGGATCAGCCGTTCAGAAGTTATGGACCGAAGAGTGATGACTACCCAAAACTGGACTGCATTTCGACACTTGATTTGATGACTACCCAAAACTGGACTGCATTTCGACACTTGATTTTGTGGGCTAAAGATGACCAACCAAATGGACTCCAAATAATGCGTGGTTGGTCTTGTTGGAATGCTTATTCTTTAAGCTTGAATAAGGGGAAGGCCTTCACGAGAATTGCCCATTATTTCTTGCTGCAACAGACTTACAAAACCGGGCCTTTGCATGGATGAGCTAGGCGCTAGAAGGGGGTTGAACTCCACGGCTTTTCTAAACATAAGCGCAATCTCCTTGACCTCCTTAGGTTTCTTTTGAACTTCTTTGAGCTCACTACCAGTAGTAGAGGTTTGGGCAAGATGGTCTCCATCGCCAACCCTAGCTACAATGTCATAACTTAGGACATCTTATCCAAATGTTAAAAAACTGGAACTGTGTCTTTATAGTAAATGTATGCTATTGCAACTTCAACAAGATCGACCAATGATCAAAGACATCTTTAGGCAGCACTCAGTATTAAATATCAGACTATTTAGCAACCCATCACCATTCAGAAAAAACCTGTCAAGTTTCTTGTAGCTCCCTATTTATTACTGCAAGTAAAGAAGCGGCCTGCACTCTTTACTTCATGCAAATAACAATGACTAAGACAACCATTGAACTCAAAAGTTTCATTCACCAATACAGGATCACCCGCCAAGGGCCATTTAGAGTGTCACCAATCATACACAACTCTTCCCATAATGCTGCATCTCAGCATCATCGCTAGCTCCATAAGCCAGTGTAATATATAGCTTATACCCCTCCATGTAAAGTGCTTCAAACCGTGTATAAACTGTCTATGCACCTCTATTATGGTCAAAGAGATCTTCATTGATCCCATATGAGACAAATTTGGCTTTGAGAATGAGTTCTTGCACTAGTGACCAAAGAGTCACAAACCCCCCTGGATAAATGGCCTTGCTTATCTCATTTCTTTACCTATGCTTGCTTTTGTTTCCAAACTACCTATAACAAAATGCTTATTCAATATCAGGAAGCATTTGACGGCTTCCTATTTTGTGAAAGATTCCCTATTGGTGGGGTAACAGACTGGCCTCTCAGAGTTTGAATTATTAGCTAAAATTCCTTATGCTTCTTTTAGGCGTAGTAGTTGTTATTAACATTTTATATTTATTAGATAAACTTTAGTCATCAATTAGAAGTTACTTAATTTCCAAGCCATATTTGATCTTATAAATAGGGTCTTTATGTATTGTTTTTCTCAGTTGTGGTTTACAAAGTTTGAGTAGTATTGAGCAATTTGAGAATTTGCCCTTGACCTCTATCACATTCTCCAACATGTGAGGCCTCTCGTCAGTCACCTTCCTCCTCCGCAGTTATCTGACCGTCTTCCTACATTCCATGAATTTGTGCCCATACATTCTAGAGTGGTCACCTTGTATAGGCTTCGATTCATAGTCTACTGCCTACATGATCAAGTCCCCTACTAGCTTTACTTTCCTCTACAAGAAAGGCCCCACTCATAACCCCATCTAATCTTTGTGTCCTTTTTTTAGGCTTTCACTTCTACTTGCACATCTTACATTTCTTGGCAGGAAAATGGAACCCACGAGGCTAGAGTATGAGCTCCCTCCCATTCTCCAATGTGTTGTGCACTACTTTGCCTCGTATTTCAATTGGCAACAGTCATGAACATGAATCATAGCTACGCATCGGATGCATCCATACCAGAGGGAAATTAGTTACACGTAATGGTGCACATGACCATTGAGGGGAATTTTGAATGAACACCACTAGTGGGCATGACTTTTAAATCGGGCCTTTGTCCTTTGTGCCTGATGCATAGGATTACCGTCTGGGAATGGGAAGAATCCCCACTCCCCAAAGTGCTCAGGGAAAGCCACGAAGGCATGCAATGGTTAATCCTTCAACAACTAGCTAGGAGGGCCTAACAAGGGAATATATCAACGCTTTGTGCACAACTTCATGCTTCAAGCTTGGGTAGGCTGGACAAGAAGCACTTGTAGCAGCTGCACCGGTGAATTGAAAAGGAAGAACTTCAAGGACCGACACAATGGAGGGTAGCCTCGGGACCAGCTTGACTACCTGAGAAGGTATAAGCTTAGGGGTGTATTGGCTTTTGCCAAGTATATGAGATTAGCACCTCTAGCACCTTTTTCCGCTACCTTTGCCACGTGTAAACCAAAGTAGATTTTGTGTACCCCTCACACCTTAAGGTATCAATTGCTCATGAAATGTGAGCACTTGTAGCACTTGCACAAGTGAATTGGGAAGAGCTTTAGGGACAAACATTAGGGAATGTAGGCTCGGACACCTTCTCTTGGCTCCTTGACACTCTAATACCATTCGAAAGGGGCACTTTTTTTAAAAAAACTAGACCCCGATCCAGGAGCACACCTTATAGATTTCCTCATTGTGGATGTATCCCTCAACCTATAAGGCTATAATGCCATCATTGGCAGACTGCCACTCAATTGTATTTAGACTTCAGCCTCTGGTGGTAACTGTGGTGACACTACATGACACTTAAATCCCTTCCATGTGCCAAGCATAGGCTTGAGGCAAAAGCATGAGTCAACGAAAAGGAAGATAACAAGAGGTTATGCTTAGGTCGTGTGCTCTGTGCTGTGAGAGCCATTCGGTGCTGAAGTGAGTCCAGGGATTCAAAACGCAGCCGTTCCGGTCCTGAACGGCCGAGTTGATGCGGATTTTGGCTTTGCTGTTCCGAGTTCGGGCGAAAATGCGGGGAGGGGGGGGGAGAGCGTGTCACAGTCGAACCGCCGTTCCACCCGTCCTGGAACAGGGAACGGACGATTGGACTAGGCAAAAAAAGACAATTTAGTGAAGAGAAGACATATGATTCTTTTGGTTTCAGGTTGAAGACAAACAAAGCAGACCAAAACAGTAAATCAGTGCTCATGAGTGGGCCTTTACCAAAAAGCAGACAGAGAGAGCCAGAATAAATCAGTGCCCGTGACATGAATGAACTTATCAGTGCCCGTGAGTCCGTGAATAAGGGAAGAAAACAGAAAATCAGATCTACAAATAGATGCCCAACAAGTATAACACAACCATAAATCTACAAATTTAACAAATTAATTGCAAGTTTTTGACATACCTTCGTTGAATGGGACTAATTTGCTTGCTTTATTGCCCAGAATCGAGAAAGAGGAGTCAAGCACCATTGGAGGTTCTGGAGCATTCGAGCAGCCTAGAATTGTGGAAGAGGAACAGAAAGAGAGAGCAGTAGCCGAGCAGATCGAGAGAGAGACGAACAGAGGCAACGAAGCAAACCCACCGAATTGAGCAGATTAGCTGACCAAAAGGAGAGAGAAGAGAGAGGTTTCTAAATTTTGGTGAGGAAGAAGAACGAACAGTGCCGTGCATAATTTGGACGGGTAAGACCCCGTATAAGGCTTCCTCTGGAAGCTTGAAGGGGTTTTTTTTTTAAATAAAAAACTTTGATCAGGGCAGCCGGGCAGGGCTTCCACCGAATGTGTTATGCCTTGGACGCATGAATCAAGTTGTTTCTTTTTTTTTTGTTTCAAATTATGATCCTAATGTTGCATTAATTTTTAATATTTATTCATTGCATAGTAAGTTGTTTATATAGTTTAATTAATTATTCTTTTTATAGTAAGTTGTTTATATAGTTGTTTATAGTAAGATGTTAATATAGTTTAATTGATTTCATATTCAGTTAATATTTTAATATTTTAATTATGTGAAAAAAAGTTATATGATCTTGAATGAGACTGTTTCATATGAATTTGATTATAGAATATTGTGTGTATAAGTATTTTTTAACTTTATATATGTAGTAAAATTTACCGTTTAGTAATATGTTATCATGAAATTCTACGAATTTTATTGAAAATCTAGGCTTTTAGTTTTGAGCTACAAGGTTACAACGACAAACCTATATAAAAATATTACTTTTTTAAATAGAAATGATGATGTTATATTGTTATACATTCGAAATATAGCTATGTGTATATATTTTAATTAATTGGAACTCATATTCGTGAGGACATTCTCCAAGTAGGTGACATACTAGATGTCACTCAAATAACAATAATTAAATTTAAGTTTACCATGACATTTTCAATTTAAGACGAGGTTATCCTAAATAATTCAAATAACAATAGCTCCTTTTTTAATTCATAGATTTGTTATTACAAATTATAATAATAAAAAAGCATAAAAGTGTACATATTGATATAGTATTAATCATAAACGCTATTCCTTATATTAGTTGTTATTTAAATAGCAATAATTAAAAAGTAGTTAATTATTATATTGTAAGAGGTAATGTTAAACTTAACTTTATTTGAAATTTTCAAAGTTGATAGCTTTTATTTTCAACTAATGCTTTTGTCAGCACAATAGCATATAAATTCAATATTAGGTTTGGAACTTAGAATTTAAGTTATTTGTCATAGAAGTTCTAAACACTAATCTAATTTTTTTAAAAAAAATTTGTACAGGTTTAAAGGAGGAAAAAAAAATGTCAGGACGCAATAATCATTCTACTGAAGACATTGGGTGGCGCTTTGGTATAGCAATTGACGGAAGTAGAAAGCAGGTTCAATGCAAATTTTGCAGCAAAGTCATAAGAAGTGGTATAACACGTCTGAAACAGCATTTAGCTCACAAGACGGGTGACGTTATCAATATATTACCTTTTCTTATCAACCAAAAAAAAAAAATATTTTCATTAGGAGTAGGATCTTAAAAGATATGATCTTTCTATTTTAAGTTAATTTTTTTGCAGGTCAATTTCAAGGTTATTTCTAGTAGTTTGTTGGATTATGTTAAAATTTCAAATTTTGAGCTTAGGTTTCAAGTCTTTCCTCTAGTGATCCTTCTCACTTTACTTGCTTCATAAATGTATTGAGCAAATTAAAATTTGAACTTTGATTTTCAACGTGAAGGGCCTTTTTTTCCCCTAACCATATGAACAGGAAAACTGGACAAGAAACCAAAGTATATCCACACTCAATCCCCAACCTAAGTTTCTCATGTTTGGTGAATTTACACCCCTAAACTATGGTCCTACGGAACCTATACCCTAGGCTTCAGCGAACCGCTTGGCTTCCCATACATAAATGAAAAGGAATGCCGCCTACTTCGGACACTAATTTAAATAAAATGTCAAAGACTTACATTTTTTCAAATGGCTTCCGTCAACGCTACGTCGCTACTAGAAGATCAACAGAAGGTTCATCCCGCAGCAAATCGAGAAACCGATAAAGCCCTTCCTAAGAAACATATACACATGTTTGCAGTAAAAATGCAACATCACAGTCCAAAACCCACACTTGATTGAATAACTCTATATTGAAAGAGTGCAAACTTTGAAAACCAATGCATACAATCAAACACCACAAAGTGGAGCAACATAGCAACATTCAAATAATGTTAGAAAAACGTTGCACTACACGATTAAACCTAACATTAGAGTTTGGTAACTCTTTGTAGCATTTACACTCCCTTTGATAACACGCAAATGGCCAAATACACTAGCTTAGGAACATGAAAGGAGATAGTAAACCATTACTGGGAATCATGAGGTAGGACGTAATCGACGATTTCATATTATGCCATATATGGACATAAATTTGAGGATTTTGAACAATTATACTTCCTTGATGTCATGTTTCCACTATGCGATAAAACAATTTGGAATTGAACAATTAGACATACCAAGATGTCAGTTTCGCATAGTATGTGCCTTATTTGTACTAAATATGGACATAAATTTAAGGATTCCAAATTGTTTGATTTCGTGCTTATTGCCTTCAGTTTATTCAATTGTTACTCAATTTGGTTAGCATGGGATATATATAACTGCTACATTAGAACGAAACGCTTCTTTTAGATTGCAGGCAGTACCATAATTACATCAAATAATTTGACAATGTTACTCAATTTGGTTGGCACTGGACATTAACTGATACATTAAAAGGAAACAATGCTTGTAGATTCTGAGCAGTGCATTAATTACATCAAATAATATAAGAATATAAGACAGCGAATTTACAACACATCGCATCAGTGTAACAATCAACACAACATCATAGGAATTTAAAAAGTAGCATCAAGGAAAAGCATGTGGTAACACCTCCTCAACAGACATCTGTCAAGTATGATCTAAAAGAAAGAAAACCTGGTAAACATCCAAAATACATAGCACATGGCTCTCAGCATCTGAAACTTCGGTGTTCTGTTCACATGGTTCTTCCGGATGAAGCTCCTAGGAAAAATAAACTGTACCTATAAAGGAAAGTTAAGTTTAGAAACAACAAAACTTGCCTGTGGGATGGCAAAATGACAGGAAAATTATACAAGGCACTAGAATAACAATAATTGGCAGTAACAGTCGATCGGAATGCAAGGTCTTATATGAGGTCACAGCCTGACGACCTTGCCAGAGTAAGCACAAAATTTAAGCAAACTACTGCCACAGGAAGCACAGCATCAAGCAATCAAAGCAAGTCAGAAGTAGCGAATATCCCTTGTAATATTCAAACGCATTTCTAACAACCACCTTGTTGCTTGAGGCTGGAAAAGACATTACTGTCCATGGAACATGGTCAGCTCACAAAAACTGAACAGTCATACAACTAAGCAACCTCGCACTGAAATTTTGCTCACTCAGGCGACAAAAATAGCATGAAAAAATAGCCTTACTATGGCGGCACTCTTGTCAGAAACAAAGTTCCTTTGGCGAGATTGTTATTAAGTTTCTGAAACATGCACACACATGCAGCAGCCAATTACTGTTGTCAGAAAATCCCATCCCCACTGGGGCAATTCATTTTACAATCAGCAAATACTGACCACACCAGTGCACAAAGGGGGACACTATATCTAAAAGAAAAAAAGTAACAGAAAGGGATTAAAAAATCAAGCATCTTAAGTACATAACAGATTGCCCTTCGCAAACTAAAGCCCTGATATTCTCTTGATTTAGTTCTTCTGGTCGAAGCTTCTCAGAAACATGAAGTTTCTCTGGGGAGAAAATGAGAAATCAGGTTTCTCGAAATCAACTTTAGGTTAAAGAGAAAATTAGGTGCTGAAAACATGGCAAATAAAATGGTGATACATGAGAGATGCTATAAGGAGAATGATTGAAGGCAGAATCAACAGGAGTGCTAATGACAAGTTACAGGCCCAAATCCCGGCTAGCAACTAGCAAGAAACAATAATGATCGCAGCTAATCCCATTGGAAGCGAGTCTAGGATAGATCCAAATGTATGCAACCTGAACCCTACAAGCAAAGAGGTTGTTTTTGAAAGACCCAAGCTAGCATGGACATAAATCAAGCATTTAGCAAAATGGTACTACTAAAAGGGTTTGGGAGCATGGCATCATGCCTCAAAGAAAAAAAAATATGTATCAAATATGCCACATTTAACACTCAAAGCACTTCCAGGGACAGTCTTTACGCTAAAGGTAGGAGAGGGCACCAATGATACTGAAGCATATTAGTAGTCACCAAAATATAAAAGGACTAGCACCCACATAAAAATCTAGCACAAAATGCACAATTAGCAACAGATTATGCAAAAAGACATTAGCTTTCAATATGATCTTTGCCACCTTTACCTTTAACATCTTCTGTTAATATTATGCAATTAAATTTCTGAAACATGATATTAACTTCAGAGAGGTGACAAATGCATGCAGCCAAGCTGCAAAAAAAAAAATTCTTGAGAGATAATCTTTCCCGCTGAAGGCAAAAAATCATTCTTCACTCAACTAATACAGACACTAGTAAAAGGGCTGGAAGTAATCAGAACTTTAAAATTCCAAAAGCTCTTGTTCTTTGAGGTTCGCACACTCATTTCACTACACACACACGCGAGCACGCACACACACGCATGTACAGGGAAGGGATCGAGTGAGAACCACCCATTGACATGAGAATTCCTTACTCACAAGTCACAGCCATTAGATTTAAGGGTCAAGACTAAATCAACATTCACATTTAAAAAAAATAAAAGAAAAAAGCAGACGACCACCTCCCTTTTCTGTTAGTCCCTCCACCATCACCGCAACCCCTACCACCCCAGTGCCCACTATTTATCATACCTTAATCATCATCAGAAAATTCATAACTATCCGATGAGCCAGATGCTGGATTTTGCAGACACTGGCTGATTTGCCAGTGGCATCACTGGCCTATTTCACCCCACCAATGCTGCCTTCACAATCCCCATCACTCTCACCGTCAGTTACACCTGTTCTCTCTCCTCAACCCCTCCCCTCCCTTGCGCTGTTCGTCATCATAACTATAGCTATGGATGGACATTCCGGCAATCAAAGGCCCTAGAAAGCCTGTGTCAAATTGAGGCATCGGCATCATACCATATATTGCACAGACCTTCTATTTGGGATTAAATCACAACATCAATATGATGCTTTGAGATAAAACATGCATACCTTTACGTACCCAGAGAGTGGTAAAACCTAAAAACAATATGAATATCAGAGCAAAAAACTCAAAGAAATATTTACCTTCACTTCAACCTCTACTCCCAGTCACCCAAAATATCAGAATTTCTTGGGGATTTGCCACCTGAAAGTAGTATGCACGCTCATATTAAATAATAAAAAGAAATAAATTGTTATGCCCAAACATGAGGATTAAAAAGTAGATGCAATTCTCATTATACCTTTCCTACATATTTCTGACCAAATTTCTGGTGATACATCTATAATCATTAACTCAAACAAACAAGGCTAAAATAGGTTATGCTCTATAGAAGACACTTTTTGCGTACATATCCGAGGCAAATACAATGCCAAAAGTTGACAGTCCAAAAGTCTAGGAATAAGCTTAGTCATCTGTTGTAAATCAATGTATCATGAAAGAAACCTAACACAAATATCCTCCCACGTGAAAAGCAAATATTTCATTCATTAAAGCCTGAGAAGCAAGCTTACCAGAACCGAAGAGGCCAAATCAAGTCTATTACTCAAGAATCAGATAATGATCCAACCAAAACTGGCCTTAAACCCAGATTGCAACTAACTTTGTCAAGATATTTGCAGGGGAAAATTGCCTAGTTGAACTGGTTCATTCTCTTTTTCGTTTTTTTCTTTTGGAAGCAAAACAAGAACAAGAAAAGGAGAAGGAGAAGCCCCTAGATCCCATGAAAAATCCCTTCCATGTGCATTGTAGAAAAGCCAGAAGTCAGAAGGACAACAAATTGATGAAGCAAAGATTACTGAAGCATGAGCAGATAAAGTTCAAATTGATGCCCTCCTATACAGACCCAAATGCACACATGCGCGCTCGCACACGCGTATACACACTCACACACACACATATGGTGCAACAATAACAAAGCAGAAGCAGGGCCTTCTAGGTTCGCTAATTTATCTCTCATTTATGGGATTGGTTAAGGAGCTGATATTCCTTTTTTCTAAGTCACTCTCTTTGTATTTCAAGGCTTACTTCCAAAAAGGAAAAAGGAAAAAAAAACAAAGAGCCTTGTCGGTAATCCTGTTCTTCATTAAACTAGTACAATTGTTAGCTCTAATAGTTATGGTAAATATAACTGTTTTCAAGATTGACAAGTATACATATAACCATAATATAAAAACCTCAGAAAATTGTTTGTCTTAATGAATAATCCAAGTTAGTCCATACAACCTGGTCAATCGTTCCAACTGCTAGAACCATTAACTGTGTAAAATGGCTGCAGTAGTTACTTTTTGAGGAACCTTTGTACTGCTTGTAGCTCATGCTTGTAAGTTCAACCTCTTTAATAGCACCACTAAGCAGGTTTGAGCATAATCTTCTCACCCACTTTTGAAAAGAACAACCCCAGCTGGTTAAAATGAAAAAAAAAATAATAATTGGATTATACTGCTTCATCTAGCTAACCCCTAAAACCATGTTGCAACCACCCAAACTAAGGATTCACAAACCATACTGAGATTAGTAGCCTGCAATACCAAAATTGAGAACATTTTTCATTGCTTACCGTGCTGTGGCCGCAGGCTACTATGACAGAGAATGCTGGTATCGTTTCCAACATAAAGTTGGCCTCTTTGGACATTTTGCAGAAAGACTACAGGTGCAGCAACTAAATTGGCCTCTTCTATGGTTCTTTAAACTGAATTGCATTTGTAGCGCTTCCATTGACACATGCACATGGACTCTGGTTCATTATCCTCCTAAAAGAACTCAATTGTATATTCTTGCGAACTTCCCCCCACCCTTCCTGATTCAACCAACATGTTCAATGCCCCAGGTTTACATTTATTGTTCATTGCATTTGTAGCTCTGTCAGGTTGCTTTTTAGGTTTTCGCTTCTATGTATGGATTTCTTCCTTGGTGAAGTAATTGCTTGGAATGGAGACGTTTGATGTAGTTGTTTGGATATTCTCGTGCTGTTGTGCTTAATTGGTGTACAGTATGGTGGTCTGCTTTCTTGAACCTTGGTTATGTTCTTCATGCGTAGCCTATGTTTATTTAGTATGGCTCCAGTTGCAGCTTCTTGAAGTTTTGCTTGCTCATAGGCTCAACTTCTAGGTTTGCATAACTTCACATGTATTTGATCTCATCTTGTAGCCTACTAACATAGCTGGAATCAAAACATTGGTTTATCAAGATTGGGATTCCCAAATGACATCAAGGCCTTAAAGTCCCTAAATCTTTCTTCATATTCTTCTGCAAAAGAATCAATTTGAATCAATTTATTAAAATCTTCCACCAAACTGGACGGAGATTCCACAAATTGAGACTAAGGCAAACTAGAATTCTATATCAAAAACCCCTCGGAACTACAGATCCACCTGACCCATAACATGCGTAGCAGCCAATTCCAAATTTTGCTGATCAAGAACGTGGAATACCGAAAAAATATGTTCACTCTTTCCCACCACAGACCAGGTTGAGTGCCATCAAAAGGGGATTCTGCTCTGCTATTAGGGTAATAAGTAAAAAGATTACCTCTAGCATCTTATGTTGATAAGGAGATTACCTATAGAATTGCACATATACTGGGGTGGTTGTTAAAATTGAAAGCTCATGCAATCGGAAGCTCGCCGGAGGATACTGCTTTGCCCGCGTTGCCTGCGACTGCTCGCCGGACTTCGAGGAGGATGGGGTAGAGAGAGACTGAAATGAGCGGGAGTTCTCTTGCCTTTTTCAATTTTTTTTCCTTTTTAATTTTAACTAGTACTTTTATATTCCTGCAATGCACCAAAAATATCAGAAATTTTTAACTATCATAACTATTTTTAAAAAAAATTATAATAAGTCATGCGACAACCATATCATACACAATCTTTTTTAAGAAAAAAAGTTATGAGAAACTATCCATTAAATTTCTTTTTATGCATTAAAATATAACTTAGTGAACATTTATAGTAATAATTGTAACATCATAATTTCTCTATGATAATTTGGAAATTATGGTAGCCCAAAAAGTTATCCTTTTTTAGTAAAAGAATTATAATAGAATTGATTTGTAATGTTTTATATTTTTTAATGAAAAAATACTTAAAAAATATTTAATGAAGATTAAAGTATTGATGATATTTTATGTAAATGCTATAATGTGCTTTTTCATTTAATAACATTATAACTAAAAAATAATTAGATATATGCGTGTGTATGTTGTGAACGCGGGATGTTTGTGCACCGGGCTGCCCTTTTTTTTTTTTTAATGTGTGTGTGTTGGAAAATTGTGTATAATTTGAAAATCATTAACAAATTTATTTGCTAAATATTATTTACTTCAACTTTATGACTAAATTGATTTGTTAGTGGCAGATTTTTTTTTTTTTTTACCCAGTTATTGGTGCTTTAACCGGGTTGCTCCTGGTGAAAAACTTGGAATTAGTCAGTGTTTTGTTTAGAAATTATTATCATAGACTCTTCTCCACAATTAAGTAAAATATTATTTATAACTTACTACTTTTGAAATTATTATTTAAGCCCCTACCTTCAAAATTATTGTCATATGGCCTCCTGAAGAACCTTCATGAAGGGGCTTAAATAATAATAAATTTTCTATATGCGACAAAATTTTTGAATTTGATGAGGTTAAATAATAATTTCAAAAACAATTGATTATAAATAATATTTTCCTAAATGTGAAATCTGTATATGATAATAACTCTTTCGCTTAGTGGGCTTAACCACTTGCCTAATTGGCTCTGGTGAGAGAGAAAAAAAGGGCATTTTATTCCCTTGATTTTAGCTTTCTTGAACCGGTTTTGAGTGGCCATTTTGCTTATAAGTGGAGGCTTAAGGTTGTGTTTTGCAATAGATCACTCACTGCACAAACAATTGTTATTTATGATGGTCTTGGACCAAGAGTGATGGCTTTCTAAAAAATTATTATACATGTATGATATATTCAAAATTATATTATTTTGAGCATTGCATATCTATTGGTTCGGAGTTCTCCTTGCAGCATCAAAAGAGAACAAACAAGTTGTTGAATCTGGGGAGAGGGCTCCATTTGAAGAATTTTCACCAATGTAGTAGGAGCATTTCCTTCTCTCTATTGACATTCTATTAATTAGTTGTTTATATTAACTTCTAATTTTGATGATGTGTCATGTAAATAGATATATTTTATATGCTTTGATTTGGCGTAAGTATAAAAATGTTGATCTTACTATTGTACTATGTCGCATCCCAAATTAATAGAAAAGTTTTCCACTGATTCTTTAGGCTTTTCTACAAAACAATCCAACAAGCTTAGATAGCAAAGACTACCTTTTTATTAATTTGGGATATACTATTTATGTGAATACACTTGAGTGCCTATAAAAAATCTATTGTATATGACGTTTTGACTGTTCATTTGCATATTATCACGATTTTCTGTTCAAAGGGGTCTTCTGTGTCTCTTATTGATGAGAGTCGTAGGTTCAATGGGAAGATAATATGCAGGTGAAGTTAAAATTGGATGAGTCATGTGTTTTCAGAAATTCATTGAGTTATGAGATGCTATTTTACCTTTGAAATTGGCTGACTACTATATGATGGTATTATTTAAGCATTGATTATGATTGCTTTCGGGACATTCTCCATTCCTTGCTACTAGCAATTAAAGGTTGTCGATTGAGATAGTAGAATAATGTATGAGTTGTGCATATAAACATGTTACCTTCTAAGATGCATTTCAATTTTCAAGGCTTTCATATATATGTTTGTCCCTAGTCTTTTTACTCTAGAAGTGTATCTTAAATTGCATTGTAGATATTATCAATGTGGATGACTATTAGGTTTGGATTGGTGATCTAAACCCCTATTAAATTTTCGGTTCCTAGCTAAGTATTTCCTAATGATGTATGTAGTATGTAGTTTCTAATATACGGATGGATGTTCATTATTGAACCTTGATATCGTATTGTAAGATGATGAATTCTTACTCCTACTTATTCCGTTACTGGAAATGAAGAAGAAAATCATGAAGATGGAGTGCTTGAACCAACTATAATTAAAGACTCATTTTGACGGAAAGTAGATTGCACTCAGCCTTTAGTACATATCATGTAGTTTGATGGCTTATTAATTTTTCTTATTGGTCTTTTATTTTTGTGATCATGCCATATGTCTATGATAATCTATTGTTGATGATGGGGATAAATGCCTATAATAATGCCAAGAATGTTGCGATCAATTTGATAGTAAGTAATCTTTGTGCAAATACTGATGGGCTTGTATCTTTATGTTCACCCTCCATAACTTTCTGTAGGAAATAAATAGGACTAACCTGAAAGTGGAAGTATATCGTCGACAATAGTCCACAATAAGAATACCAAATCTCCACTAACAATGAATCTCAGCGGCTACTAGAGTCGCCTTGTAATGTCCACGTTCTAAACCCAATTACTCCGTGGCGATGGTAGAGTAATTGTGAGGAGAGAGAGAAACAATATTTCTGTTCGTATGAGTGTCTTTAGTTGACCCTCCCAAACCTCCTTATATAGGTATTGGGGAGTTAGCAACTAGGGTTTAAGGAGGCCTCTTAGTGGCCGTCGGGCCTCAACTAATGGGTCCGGCCTACAGCTCCCACTCGGCCACAAAAGGCCGTTACAACACATGTTCCCCATGAATCATGTCTCCTCACATTCCATACTAGGAATAGGACGTGCGATCGAAGATAACAAATAATGTTATATTAAGTCACCATCCAACTAACATAACACCTTCACGAAATACAATACCCCAAAAATATCCCAAGACATCACCAGTGGCATCTTTAGTCCCTTATGCCTGATATATCATATGATTATGTTCTCCACATAATCGCCCGGGCTTGATATGGTGATGGTGGATAGATTTTCCTTAAACACTCATGAAATCTCATCTTAACTTAATTGCTTTCCTAACGTGTTCTCGCTGAACCGTATACATCGTGGCTCTTGAGAATCACATTAAAGTAGCATCATTAAGCTTCGACTTAATATCATAGCTTTAAGTCAAAGGGTCATCGTCCATAGGGTCACACAGTGACAAGTGAAAGGGAATTCAATCGTCACCCCACATATGGGTAGTCTTACAAGCACACATAGTATGAGATGTGTGTCACGGCATAGCTTCCACTTAGTTGGGTTCGTCACTCTTTACGCTATGCGAATCGTCGGTCTAGATTTTTACTCAAAAAATCTAACCTGAGCCACTAGATCAACATACTGAATATTGGCTTTGACACTCAAGATTTGGCTTTTAGGGCTTCAATATGAAAACTTATCTCATACTCGACTCCTTTGAGTCTCATCTTAGTCTTACTAAGGCGACTATTCCTCATTCATACACCTTCAGTATGAGTTATCGATATTGCACACCTAGTGCCAATATGATTACGTCTCATCCTGCCCGCTACTCAAGCGTCAGGGTGATTGCCTGTGTGACTAGGCCAATCAGAAGCCTGTGACTTTTCAACATGTCTAACAGATAAATTACAAAACATTTAGAAAAAGAACACTTTAATCTTTATTTCATAAATGCCTTTTACATAAAGAACGTATCTATCATACATAACAAGATTCTATCCAAAACTAAACACTGCAAAGTCCTAGACTCAACGAATGTGCTTTGAAAGCATCTCTAGGAATTGGCTTAGTTAATGGATCGACGATCATCTTGTTAGTGGGTATATACTTGATGGCAACTTCCTTCATCTTTACAGCGTCTCGCACGAAGTGATAACGCCTCTTGATGTGCTTGGTCTTCTGATGAAACTTCGGATCCTTGGCGAATTGGATGGCAGCTGTATTGTCACATAACATCTCTACAGGATCATCGGTTCTCGGAGTGAGATTAAGATCCTGGAGGAAGCTCCTAAGCCATATTGCCTCCTGCGTGGCTAGGTTGCATGCAACATATTCTGCTTCCATGGTCGACAGATCTATGCAGTCTTGCTTTTTACTGCACCACGATATGGCCCCCACCCAAGGTGAACACATATCCTGAGGTTGACCTGGACGGGTCACCACCCCAATCAGCATCTGAGTATCCTCTCAACTTAAGGTCCCCGCCCTGAAAGCATAGGACCAAGTCGGTTGTACCACGAAGGTAACGCATGACTCTCTTAACAGCTTGCCAATGAGCATGTCCAGGATTGCTTTGGTAACGACTTACCAGACCAACCGCAAAGCAAATGTCCGACCGTGTACATAACATGGCGTACATTAGGCTCCCTACGGCACTAGCGTAGGGGACATTACTCATAGCATCTTTCTCTTTGTCTGTTTTTGGGCATTGGTCAAGGCTCAAGGTTAAACCCTTCTCAACTGGAGTGTCTACGGGTTTGGAATAATGCATGCGGAACCGTTCCAAGACCTTTTTGATATATGCCTCTTGGCTCATACCTAAGAGTTTCTTCGGACGATTCCTTACTATTTCCACACCTAGGACATACCTGGCTTCACCCATATCCTTCATCTCAAAGACGGAGGATAGCCACCTTTTAGTAGTGTAATAGCCCGACCCTAAATCATATTTATTTATTTAATTAAGCGAAGTTATTTATTTTTCACATTTATTTATCTCATTGAATCATCCCAGTTGAAAAAAATAATACAAAAAAAAAAATAATCATTTCGGGCTCCACTTTGCAATTCGAGTTTCATTTACCGAAAATAATTTTTCGGAGAAATTGATATTAGGCCTCAATAATTATGATTTAAATGATTAAATTATTTTTCATGACATCATATTTAATTTCGAGTTTCGGAAAAAAAATAAAATAAAATAAATTTAATTATCGCACCCGGTTTGATTTTTTTTCCAACCCGAGGTCTTTTAAGCCCAATTTCAGCCCAACAAGTTCCTAACCCATTTGCTTATCTAATACCATCATTAATCCCTAATTATCATTATCAAAAGCTGAGTTTTTGTGTTTAATTCTCAGCCAAGTAAATGGGGGCATTTTCATCCAAGTGTTTTTAAGGGTTTGCAAGAGTTATCTTCAAGACTTCCTTCTTCTTCAAGGCTTTCTCTCTCTTCTCTCCTCCTTCTCTCTACACACGGCCAGCAGCCCCCCTTAGCCCCTATGGTGGTGTTTTCAACCACCAACCGGCCACCCTCCGACTACCATCCACCACCCAAACACCTCCCACATCAAGCATCATCTTCATCTCTCTCTTTTAATCACCAAGTGAGGTAAACCCTAACCTTATCTTGTTGGGTTCTTGTATTTTGGTTTTGATTCTGATTTTTTTTCTTGATCATGCTATTTTGATAAAAGTAAGAGCTATTTTTGATGTGTTAATTTGTTGGTTAAGCATGAAAGCATGCTAAGGGTGAGCTTGTTCTTAATCAAGCAAGTTTGAGTTTGAAGTGATGGATTTGGGTCATATTGTATTTGATTTGGTAATATTTATCATCATAAATGATTATGGTAATGTTGGTATGGTTTTGGATGAGTTAAATCATGATTGTAGTAGGTGGTTATGTGAAGAAAAGATTGCAAAGATGTGATTATTAAGCTATCAACATACCTGAAACATGGGCTACTTCGGGATTAAACTGGTACTGTTTGGCACATCAAAAATTCATAATTTTTGGTGCATTGATATCTTGATGAGTTAGCTTTGAATAGGATTTGGAATTAGTCAATTTTGAGTTGTGTGGACAAAGTTATGACCAATTTACTCAAGACTATGCAGAATACATTGAAACTGGGAACTGAACTGGAACAGTAACTTTACGGAAAAACTGGTATTGATTGGGTCATTAAAAAATTGTGATTTTTGGTGTGTGGATAGATAAATGATTTCTCTTTAAAATTCCTCTTGAATCGCCTTAATCCGAGTTCTGTGGAAAACGTTACGGTCGTTTTACTACGACTGCGCAGATTGATCAGAAATTGTGCACGTCTGTGTTCTACCCTACTTTTAGGGACCTTATTATGTGAATCATGCTTTGTGTCCTAAATAAGAGTTTTAGAGGACATTGTGAAATTTTCATATTGGGGTTTTATATCTCATTTGGATCTTGGGAGTGAAAGATATGAATTTTGTAATGCAGACCATCAAACGGTAATATGAATGAATACAGAAACCGTGACATTTGGAATTAATTTTTGTTGTAAGTTTCTATATAATTATGGGTATTGAAAGGAAATTAAAAAATGTAGTGGGTTCATTTGTGTTGAGTTATTATATTCAAGTTTTGATGATAACAAATCCAAGTGTAAAAATGTGTCCAAGTAGTGTTGCTCCAAACATTATCTGCAAACAGGCCTAACTGGTGTTTGTAATCTTTACTGTGTTAACTGGTTTGCTACATGTGAGAACAAGTCCTTAAAACAGGTTTTAAATTGGTGATTCTACATTAAGTCAAGAACGCCATCTTACAGTTGGTTGTAAGGCATGTTCACAGCAGCTCTTCTAGCAATGCAAAGAACAACTCCAACAAACAAGGTAGCCTTGATGTTCCCAGCAGCTTCTCTAGCGATGCAAAGAACAACCCCAGCAAACAAGGTAGCCTTGATGTTCACAGCAGCTCTACGGATCTTGGACAAGATTCAAACAAGAAGTCTTGGGTATATAGGCTTTATTTATTTAGACTCTTGTTAATATGCCAATATTGAAAAAGCTTTTTAAACATCTCTTGAATCGGTATTTGCGCTAAGTGCTTCAGAACACCAGACTGCGAACAACCCTGCAAACAGGGTGCCTAGGGTGTTTCTGACCTGAAGTGGCCATACCCGATTATCCTTGAAATTATTATTTCGGTTGGCCAAAATCTCCAGAATATTTTCAAATGTTATTCTTCTAGAAAATATATTTCTTGAATATATTATGGGAGATTTGGGAAAATAGAT
>JACYFF010003369.1:8235067-8246060 GCA_017589665.1 Selenicereus undatus | reverse complement strand
TATTACTTATAACGCGAAAATCAGACACCACAATTCACCCCCCTCTTGTGGAAGTAGACTCATAAATCTAACAATTTGGATTATGTACAAAAGCTTACTTGGGTTGAAAACTGAGTTACATGAGTATGAAAATGAAATTTGGGAAGTGAGGAGATTAATAATTCAAAATCAGTGTCCTTTGGACCGCGTTAGGGTGTTATGTGAGCTTTTATGAACCTCGTAGCACCCCTTATGGCATAAACCATTTGTCACCCATTTCAGAAGCATTAAACCTTCTATTCTCCACTTCAGAGGCATTAACCATTCTATTATCTTTTTCATAAGCTTCACACTTTCATTTATCAATTTCAGAAATATCAGCAAACCATGTGTCATTTATATCAACTAAAATCTTTTCATTATTACCCAATCATTTCCATTTGGCCTATTTTACTTCAATTTGTTGTATTTCAAGTTCAATAACTCTAACTGATTTAATTTATTATTTGAAATGCACAAGTTATGTATCCCATTTTATTACTCAATTTCTGTTACACATTTTTTTACTTACTCAATTAGGCGAGTAAGGATCATTTACTGACTTCATATACTTACAATGACATTTATGAAACAGAGTTGAGGCCTAGTTATCGTTTCCATTGTGCATAAGTATTATCAAGTGAAATACCATTTTAAAGACTTCAGGTACGTCCATTGCCTGTATCTTTAGAAATCAGAGTGTATTTATCAATGTTATCATGTTTTGGTAAGTACATCAATGAATCAGTTTACACAATTATTTATCAGTTAATTAGTGACCCCATCAGTTATCATCTATAGGGCATTCGCCCTTCAGTTACCCGTGCGGCTTCAGGCCAGGTCCCCGATCGGCTTGGCAGGTGTACACCTATCCATAGATCGTAACAGTATCAAGGGGTTCACTATCAGATAATAACTAGCAATATAGTTTTACATTTATTTCATTCACTGTTTTAACTTAAAATGAATTGCAAAGCGGGCCCAATCAGTGTTCAATGATCATTTAACAATTCAGGAAAGCATGTACTGAGCTTCGGCTCACAGTTCGAAATGTTTTTCATGTTTTGTTTTAAGCAAATGCTTAGAGTATTGCCCTCATGCCAGCAAATCAGCTGAAGAGAATAAGTGAAGCAGGGAACTCCTGATGGATCAGAAGTAATGTCGTATATGCATACTCTAACGTTGTATTTTGAATTCTTCTGTGGATGAAGATGTAGATTACATGGTGAATTATCTCACTATGGTTTATAAACTTTACATTGGTTAACACTTGATTGTGAATGGATTATTATATGTGAATGTGTACAGTGGAGGTTATGCTTAACTGTGTCATTTATAGCACTCATATTTTAAGCCTTGTCCTTTTGGACGGCGGTAATGCCCCTATCATTGGGTTGCCTAGATTATAATTAAGGGATTTATTAAGGAAAATACAAACAGTGAAACATATATAAATTTGGGGTTGTTACAAGTAGCTTCAATCATCTCCAAATTATTCCCAGCCAATAGTATGTCATCAACATATAAGGTAAGGAACATAATCCCTCCGGTTGATCTTTTGACATACACACAATGGTCCTCTGAAACCATGGATAAGCCAAAAGAGGTTATGGCTTCATGGAATCTTAAGTACCAAGACCTGGAGGACTGCTTAAGACCATATATGGACCTTTTAAGACGACACACTTTGTCCTCTTGCCCCTTTGATACAAAACCAAAGGGTTGGTCCATGTAGATCTCTTCCTCAAGGCTGCCATTGAGGAAAGCAGTTTTTACGTTCATTTGAAACAACTCTAAGTCCAAATGGGCTACCAAGGCTAGGAGTAGGCAAATAGAGGCAAATCTCACCACAGGAGAAAATGTCTCTTCAAAATCTACACCCTCAATATGTGTAAACCCTTTCGCCACTAAACGGGCTTTGAACTTGTCGATCGATCCATCTGCCCGACGTTTTATCTTGAAAACCCACTTGTTTCCAATAGACTTACGTTGGGGTGGAAGATCAACAAGTTCCCAAACCTTGTTTCTTGCCATCGAGTCCATCTCATCCCTCATGGCATCCATCCACTCTTTGTGGCTTGGTGAGTCAATTGCTTCTTAGTAAGAGGTAGGCTCCTCGACTTCCAAGGGAGTACATAGTAATATTTCCCCTTCGACTTGAAAATATCATCGAGGAATTCTTCCACGCTCACTCCTTCGGAGCCTAGGGCCTTCATTGTTCGTCTGCCCGGTTGAGGTGTCCCTCCCCCTATCTCTAAGGGGTGTGGGACTCTGAACATGTGGAAAGTTACTCCCACTATCCCTCTAGGGCGTGGGATCATGAACGTGTGGACTTACTACATGTTCGACAACTGGAGATTGAGGACGGACCTCACTCGCAAGTTGACTTTCCTCATGTACAGGAGATTGAGGACGAATCTCAATTTCCTGGTCAGGCAGGTCTCCCCCATTCCCTCTGGATAGAGGAGACATACCATCTTCGGTGACTTGGTTAAAATCCAAATTCTCCCCCTCACCGAATGATGGTTGGATGTCTGGCTGTAGCTCAAATAGTTCGACATCCTTTTTGGCTTCACCAATGGTCGGGAACTCATCCTCGAGAAAATCAACATTGCGGGAGTCTATTTCTGTCATGCCACCATTTGGATGTTCCCCGTACATCACATATCCTTTTGATTGTGCGGGTTACCTAATGAACACCATTTTGGTGGCTTTTGGACCAAGTTTCCCATGTTTATGGGTTGGGTTGTGCACATAGCCGGCCGAACCCCATGGGCGTAGATGGTCCAACGAAGGTTTCTTACCAAACCATAACTTATATGGTGTGGCAGGTACACTCTTGCTTGGCACACGATTGAGTATGTAGGCTGCCGTAAGCAGCGCATCCCCCCAAAAACTGATTGGGAGGCTAGCATGTGCCATCATTGACCTGACCATGTCAAGCAATGTACGATTCCTGCATTCCGCAACACCGTTTGGTTGTGGAGTGCGTGGAATTGTTAACTGTCTTTGTATACCTTTTTCCTCACAGAACTCTTTGAACATATCAGAGAGGCATTCACGACCTCGATCAGTTCGAAGGATCTTAACCCTACGTTCCAATTGAGTTTCTACTTCGGCTACGAAGCGTTTGAATATATCAAGTGCCTCGTAGCGGTGAGATAACAGGTACACATACCCATATCGTGAATAATCGTCTATGAGGGTAATGAAATAGATAGCCCCATGTCGTGCTTTAACGTTCATGGGTCCGCATATGTTTGAGTGGATTAATTCTAAGGGACTAGATGCTCTCATGGCTTTGCCGAAAGGCTTCATAGTTGCCTTTCCAGCTAAACATGACTCACACCTAGGTAACTTAACCCTAGTGAGTCGGTCTAGGAGACCTTCTTTAGCTAGCCGATTTATTCTATCTTGACCTACATGGCCAAGTCTAGCATGCCACTTAACAAATTCAGAATTGGAGTCGAAATAAGAAACATAAGTAGATGATATATTATTATAGTTATCATCCAAATCCAAAACAATGAAATCTCATTTCAAAGTTGCTTGGCCAAACAAATTGCCATCATAGAACAAATCTAAACCGTCTGGATGAAAAACAAAAACAAGACCTAATCTTACTAAAGAAACATAAGAGACTAAGGAGCATCGCACCCCAGGTGCATAGAGGGCATCATGAAGAAACAGCTTGTTTCCTCCACAGAGTTTGAGCCGGTATGTTCCTACTCCAAGGACATCTTCTTCGCTGCCGTTCCCCAGTACGACAGTTCGTGAACCCACCGGGTAGCGATGGTAGTCCACAAATCCTACCCTATCTTGAACTATGTGCTTTGTTGCCCCCGTATCTACAATCCATTGAGGAAGAGAGTTAGCAACGAATGCATGGGAACGAACATATAATTCAGGATTTTTAGTGGAAGTAGGTACCTTAGCTGGCTTAGGACAATCCCGAGCGAAATGGCCCTTCTTCCCACAGTTATAGCACTTCACACATGCCATATCCTTAGCTCCGTTGCCCTTGGTCTTGTGCTTCTTAGCAGTACCAGCATTAGAGCGAGGGTTCTGAGGAGGACGAGGGCCTTTCATAGGTTTCTTACCACGGTAAGGTTTCCTGTTCTTGGGCCTTAATCCTTTGGCAACGAATGCCATACTGGAAAGCGCATATTGCTTTAAACGCTCTTCCTCCATTTCGAGGTGTTTGGAGATCGCCTCGAAAGTGTTGATATGATCGTTGTGTGCCATGAATGTTTTAAAACTCTTCCAATGTCCATTATCATTGGAAAGAGCCCTAATCACATTCAGGACTTGTCCTTGCTCAGAAACCTCTTGCCCCACAGCCTTAAGGTCTCGAACCATAGCACTCATGGTTCGAAGGTGTTCGGGGATACTACGACTGGAGTCAATAGTATATTGCATCCATTTCAACTGCAAGGTACGCAACCTTGTAGCAGACGTCTACCCGAACCTAACCTTAAGTTGTATCCACATGTCCTTAGCAGTGCGGAAACGCTCAAACTCTCCCAGGAGATCGTCCCGCATGCAAGACAGCATGGTGTAGCGTGCGGAACGATCGCGTTTGAACCATGCTTGGTATGTTTTCAGGTTTTCTTTATACTGCTCAGTTGCAGTAATATCCCTGCCTTGTTCATCTTTTTCAGCCGGAGGAACCATGGAGGCAGTCAAGTGGTCCAGCATATCATCATTGTTCAGATAAAACTGGACCTTTAGATGCCAAACATCATAGTTCGAACCATCCAACTTGTCATCAGATTGCATACATCCTATCATATTTCTAGTTTCCATATCTGAAAGTATATTTTATCTGTTAGACATATCGTTTAATAATTAAATTTCCTAGAAAGCTCCATAATTTACTATGTACGTTCGAAAATTTCGCTAAACTCATAATCATCACGCACAATTGTGAATTTGGAGTTTCTTTAATTTAATTATTAATTTCATAAAATATTCTTAAAAGTTTTGTTAAACTTAATTAAAATTTTTAATTCAATGAATATCACGAAGATATTCACCTTTTATTACGTAAATATGTATTCAGTTAATGTTTATGAAACTAATTCATTTAACACAACTTCATTATATATATATATGTATAACACAAATTTATATAATCAACCTCCAAATATTTATATAATCAATGATAATAACATGAAATTAAAACCAGAGATAATATAATTTATCAAAAATAAACATATGACCAACCTATGGCCATTTTCAACATATAAAACGAATTTATACGATCATAGGGAGCAGACATTCAATAATCCAAATTGAAACAAAAAACGGCCCAAATCAGGACAGCCATATCTTGTTAAAATCAAATTGGGCCCAAAACCAAAAAAAAACAAAAATAAACCGGCCCACTTTCTGATCTTATATATGAGTGAGTGACTTACACTCCTCTAACCCTAATCTCTCACTTCTCACCTCTCTACTTACTTACCCTCTAACCCCAGGCTCTCCCTCTGCCTTTCCATTTAACTCTCTCTCTCTCTCTCTCTCTCTCTTTGGTCCTTTGTCTGCCTCTTACCGAGATTAATGGAGCCCAGAAATTTTTGCTTTCTCGGCTTGCTTCACCGCCACGATTACCCTTCTCCTTCTGGGTAGCCATGGCCGCCGTGGAGGTCTTCCCACCACCAGATGATAAAACCCCCTTAAGTGATGAATAAAGTCCCCTTCTAACCTTCGATTCTACCTCCCCTGATCAAAACGCGCGACATCGTTGTATAGATCGGCCAAAGCCGAGTCTAACGGCACACCCCACGCCCCCAACGCGCCACTAAGGTAGTGGTGCGTGGGGCTACGCGCCTTCAAACGATGGTTTCTTTGCTTCCTTTTGGTCGGCGTTGGGGAGATCGGAGGCTACATCGATGATTTGGAGGAAAGAGGAAGCCAAGGCGACCTCTGTCGGTGGCGCGTGACATACACGCGCCACCCCTTCGGGAGGTTTCTGATGGTATGGTTCGGTTCCCTTATTTCCGTTTTCATCCTCCCCCCCCCCTTTTTTTGTGGTCATTGGAGTCGAGGTCGAGAACTTAGGCAGAGGCAAACTAGGGTTAGGGTTTCGGGTCCCTGTGAGGGTTAGGGTTTCGGGTTTCGGGTTCGTCTCCATCCCCCTTCCCCCTTTTTTTTTGTTATGCGAGGGATTGTAGGGTTAGGGTTCATATGAGTGGAATGGGTCTCTTCCCAAAAAAATTATGCCTTTCAGTGTTTAGCATGTGATTCAAGCATGAATTTGTCTAAGCATTGTGATAACATAAGGCATACACACACAGTGATATTAATTTGGGTGTTAGACGTGAATTATCATCGAAAGCATGTTATGATCGAGGCCTGTGAATATTTACGCATGTTGAGGCCCATAATTATTGTGTGATAGGTTCTGCCGTGAATATTCTGAACAGTTACGTATGTTTTTGCCTGTGGTGTCTAACATTCTAGGCACATAATTATTTGTGAGCAAATTAGGATGAACATATCATCGGTACAAATAATAGGGTTCAGGATATTGAAACAGAACGTCTGTTAATTTCCTTGACTAAAATTTTCAATCTTTTAGTCAATTCAGGGCATTGTTATTGCAGAAACATGCTATTTGACACTCAGATTTCATAAAGGCATAAATATTCAGGAACCTGATTTATTAAAACTCAATTTGTTCTTTGATTCTGGACGCAGACACATAAGCATGCTATGAATATGCAAAATTACAGGAATTAGGCAACTAATCATATAAAAGAGCATGCTTTTAATAAATCAGATTATTAATCCATTAATTGGGACTATTTCGAACAGTTCTAGCTCTGATACCACTGTAGAAAATAAATAGGACTAACCTGAATGCGGAAGAATACCATCGACAATAGTCCACAATAAGAATACCAAATCTCCACTAACAATGAATCCCAGCGGCTACTAGAGTCGTCTTGTAATGTCCACGTTCTAAACCCAATAACTCCGCGGCGATGGTAGAGTAATTGTGAGAAGAGAGAGAAATAATATTTCTGTTCGTATGAGTGTCTTTAGCTGACCCTCCCAAACCTTCTTATATAGGTATTAGGGAGTTAGCAACTAGGGTTTAAGGAGGCCTCTTAGTGACCGTCGGGCCTCAACTAATGGGCCCGGCCTACACTTTCAATATAGAAGTGTTCACGTGGAGGTTTAAACGGAAATGTTTATTGTCTTGCTATTCGCATTTGGTATGAGTAGCTATTTGCTGATGTATGTCTTGGTAATGAATTTTGTTAATGTGGCCATGATTCATATGTTTTTTGAATGGAGAATGCACCCCTTTGGTTGGAAGCACAGACTTTGGATCAATATCATAAATATGGGAGTTTTAATTATAAGGTATAGGGTTCACTATTAAAAGAGTTCATAATAACGACGAAATTCAGCGACGGAAAAAAATAGCAACAGATTTGGCAACGGAAATGGCGACGGGAAAATAGTTTCAGAAAGAAGTCAGATTATACGACAGATATGGCGACAGATAAAAATTTCTGTCGCCGTTAAATTTTTTTTATTTAAAAATATGGCGATGGAATTTCTGTCGCCTAAAAAAATATATAAATTTTTTTTAAAAAAAAAACAGGGGGTGGCGATAGAATTTCCGTCGCCACCCCTATAAAATGAAACCAGATTTCTCTGGTTTCATTCTGCGGTTTCGCGAGCCATTGAGGCGAGAGAGAGAGGCGACACTTCAACCGCACAGCAGCCCAGCCACCGGCCACCTGCCCGCCGTGCCCACCCATCGCCGGTCGTCGTCCGCCGCCGCCGCCGCCGGTGACCTTCTCCCTCAGCCGGCCACCGTCTGCCGCCCCCACCGCCGGTTGTTTGAAATTAGTTGAGGTATTTTTCTGAACTAAACAACTTGAAATTTCTACAAATTTTTGTATTACATTGTTAGAATTTCATAATTAGTTCATATTTATGATAAAATGTGGTGTTTGTGTGAGGTTATTGGTTTAATTTGGTTCAAGATTGGGGTAAATGCGATTTAGGGTTTAGGTTTGGTAGTTTGAAGTTAAAGTTTGATATGTTGGTGGAATAAAATGGTTTAATTGATAATGTGTTGAAATGTGTAATGTTTGTAAGGTTATTGCTCTAATTCGTTACAAGAATTTGGTAAATGCGATTTAGGGTTGAAGTTTGGTAGTTTGAAGTTGAAACTTCATATGTTGGTGGAATGAAATATTTTAATTGATAATGTTACCGAAATTTGATTGGAGGTTTTGCTCAATGCAATTTAGGGTTTAGGTTTGGTGATGTGAACTTGAAAGTTGATATGTTGGTGGATTGAGATGCTTTAATTTATTATTTTGTTCAAATGTGATGTTTGTATGAAGTTGTAGCTCATATTTGTTTAAAGTTTTCGCCTAATGCAATGTACACTTAGATTTGATAATTTTAAGTTTAAATTTGATATGTTGGTGGAATAAAGTAGTCAACTATGTATGAATTATTAGTTTTGTGAAGTTCGTGAGAATGTAAGTATGTTTATCACCTAGTTGTAAGTTTTTTTTTGGGTGCATGTGAAAATTTTAAAGTAAGCATACATAATATATAATTGCGTAATTTATGTACTTATTATATTTTTGTTAAAATTAATTCTTATCAAATACCTTATGTGGTTATTATTATTTGAGCAGAATATGAATGGTCATCCACATCGTAGGTGGATGTATAATAGATTACTGTCTTATCGCAGTGGTTATACGCAAGAATTTCTAGATGGAGTAAACGAATTCGATCAATTTGCACGTACACAGATAGAGTTTCTGAATGGGGGAAAGTATAGATGTCCTTGTGCGAAATGCAGAAATAGGGTGTACTTGACACCTGATGAGGTCAAGATGCACCTTATGTATAAGGGTTTTGTGCAAGGGTATTGGTTTTGGATAAGTCATGGGGAATTAGAACCTCAGGAATATGATTTTGGGTATCCAAATAGTAAAATTCCCGCAGTTGGAGGTTCAAGTCATGTTAATAATGACTATTCTGAATCCTACATAGATCGGATGACTATAATAGCAAATCAAAATGTAAGGGAAGAGGGGTCAAGCACTTGCTGAGAACCATTTTATAATATGGTTCAAGCTGCTCAACAACCCTTATATGATGGTTGCTCCACCCACAGTGAGTTATCTGCGGCGGTGAGACTGTTGAGTATTAAATCTTATTATAGTATGCCTCAAAATTGTTTTAATGAAGTTGTTCAATTAATGAATGAGATGTGTCCCCCTAACAACCACATGCCTAACAACTATGGGCAAACGAAGAAGGTTGTGAAAGATCTCGGCAACGATGTGGTCCAAATTGATTATTGCCGGAAAGGTTGCATGCTATTTTATAAGGAGGACGCAAACCTGGATGCGTGCAAGTTTTGTGGGCATTCAAGATGGAAGAGGCAAAGGTCACAACAAAGGAATCAGAATCCATTGTCATACTCAAGCATGCATTACTTGCCGTTAAAACCTCGACTGCAAAGGTTGTACGCATCAAGAAGTAGTGCAGAGCACATGAGATGGCATTATGAACATCGACGTGAGGACGGTGTTTTATGTCATCCATCAAATGGGGCAGCATGGAAACATTTCGACTCCAAATACCCTGAATTTGCTACAGAGCTTCGGAATGTGAGGCTTGGCTTATGTGCTGATGGATTTAATCCCTACACATTGTCTTCAAGATCATACTCCACTTAGCTGGTGATCGCTACACCTTATAACCTTCCCCCTGAAATGTGTATGACCACATCGTTTATGTTCTTGACTTGTGTAATCTCGGGGCCCAAAAATCCCAAGAACAACATAGATATATATTTACAACCTTTTGTCAATGAGTTGAAAGAGTTGTGGGATGTTGGAGTTGAGACTTATGATATTTCTACGGGGCGTACATTTCAGATGAAGGTTGCCCTTATGTGGACGATTAATGATTTTCCCGCATACAGAATGTTATCTGGGTGGAGTACTAATGGGTAATTGGCATGCCCCGTATGCATGAAACAGCAGAAGGCTTTGAGATTGCGAAATGGAGGTAAATTCTCATGGTTTGATTGTCATCAGTGTTTTTTGCCGAGGAATCATGCGTTCAGAAGAAATAGAATCGCATTTAGGAAAGGGAGAACTGTTACAGGGGGTCCTCCTCGCCGATTGTTCGGGGAAGAACTTTATGTCGAGGTGGAACATTACCCAATGGTAACTACAAATGGTGACTTTGTCGTACCAGGATTTAAGGAGAATGAGCACAACTGGACGAAGAAGAGCATATTATGGGAGTTGCCTTATTGGCAACACCAACGGCTTCGCCATAATTTGGATGTGATGCACATTGAGAAGAACTTCTTCGAGAACATTATCAACACTGTGATGGATGTTAATGGGAAAACAAAGGACAATGCCAAATCAAGAATGGATGTTGCCGAAATATGTGATAGGCCAGAATTACATTTACATTTAGGCCCAAGTGGTAAGCTGGTTAAACCAAAAGCGAAGTTCGTACTTACAGTGGATAAAAGAAGAGAGTTGTGTGAATGGGTGAAGGAGCTTCAAATGCCTAATGGATATTCCTCTAATTTGAGAAATATTGTGGACCCTAATGAGGGTAAGTTCAACAACATGAAAAGTCATGATTGTCATGTCTTCATGGAGACTCTTTTACCAATTGCATTTGGTGTGCTCCCAGATGATGTGTTGAAACCTCTTATTGAGATAAGCCAGTTCTTCAAGAACTTATGCTTAACAACATTGCAGGAGGATATGCTTGAGAAACTATATTGCAACATTGTCATCACTTTGTGTAAGTTGGAGACCATTTTCCCTCCTGCCTTTTTCAATGTCATGGAGCAGTGTTAGGGAAAAACCACACAGTTTTAATATTTATAAACCCCAAGTGCAAGTTATATCGTTGAGTACTTGGGGTGTCGTCCGCAGGGAGTTGTGTTTCC
>JACYFF010003369.1:8213746-8230067 GCA_017589665.1 Selenicereus undatus | reverse complement strand
AAGTGGGTGAAAGAGGCACGTAAAATGGGTGAATTTATCGTTCATCAAGCAGCTGCCAGTGCATTTGGCAGAAGAGGCTCAACTAGGTGGTCCAGTACAATACCGATGGATGTCTCCATTTGAGAGGTAAATTATATTATAATTGATGAAACCTTCTATGAATTCTTATATGTGGAATCACTTAAAATCCATTCCAATTGTGAATTGCGTAGGTTCTTTGGCCGATTGAAGAGAAAGATACAGCAGCAAGCGTGTCCTGAAAGTTCAATAATAGAAGCATACCTAGAGGCGGAGAGGACATTCTTCGCCTCCTATTACTTCGGCTGTAATGTGCCCTTCATGCGCAATAGGTGCAGGAGAAATAAGGACGACAATGAACATATTAATCATTTTCCAACTCTGTCTGTGTTTGCACCGCAAGGGACCGCTATTGGTAGGGAAATATCAAGGTATCTCATAGATGCCGAATATGTTGGTGCCTACCTTCACGTGCTATTAAATTGTGAGGAAGTTAAACCTTATATAGGGTGAATGGTATTTTCACTTCCAATTCAGTTTTTCATTCATAGCGCAAGTATGTTAATAGGCTTCGTAAAATGTGATAGAATTTTCACGGACCAAGTGAGAGTCGTACGTCCCAATGTCAGCGACGCAGATGTCGACACCATCATCGAAACACATTTTGCGGATTGGTTTAGTGAGCATGTAAGTATTCGAACTCATTTATTCATAATTTGAACATAACAATTAATTAGGTGCATTGTACTAATTAAAACCACATGTTATGTCACCTTAGGTGCATTATATTCAATTGTTCGAGACCAACAAACATTGCTACCTGAGCCAATTGGATGTGAAGCCAAAACGGTGTGTGTCGACGTGGACAGCATATAGAGTAAATGGATTCAATTTCCACACAGAAGCTCGAAGCGTCGGGAAGAGAACATATAATTATGGTGTTGGTGTTTGTGGCACTGGAGAAGGCGATATTGAGAATGATTATTATGGTGTACTAGAGGACATTGTCCAAATTAAGTACGTAGGTGAACCACTTAAACGATGTGTGCTCTTCAGTTGTCAGTGGTTCGACCCCACATTGAATCGTGGAACACGATCTCATAAACTAAGCAACCTTATTGAGGTCCACCGTACAAGAAGGTACCGAAAGTACGACCTATTTATCTTCCCAAATACTGCATCACAAGTATATCTCATGCCACATGCAAATCACTCAAGGGATAGGGCCAATTGGCTTGTTGTCATACCAACCAAACCAAGGGCGAGAGTGGATCAGCAGTACACTCTACCTACTGTGTACTAACAAACGAACATGGCGACTATCATCGAACCTACGAATGACTCCATCCCTGCGTCATTAGTGGATGACAGTGCGCCACCGGAAGAGGTTAATGATGAAATAGAGTTTTCATTCACTCAGGGTAATGACGAGATAGATGAGGTAGAGAATGGTGAGGATGATGAAGAGGGGGAGTGGGATGACGGTGATGAAACAGATGAAGCTGAAGAAAATTTACGTTTGTCTGATGATGATGACGATGACATTGATGGCGATGAGGATGTGGATCATTGAGTGGTTACGAATTCTTATGTGTATGAGTAATTTGCATGAATTGTTTGTGACTTTACTTATATTGTATGAATGAGCTTTGCAAAATATGTGTCACCTATGTACCTATTATGATGTATGACGAAAACGGTTTACATGTGCAATCATTATATATTTGCACTTGGCGTTGTTGTCACTTATTTCAGGTATGGATTCAAGTTCTTGTCGAGCAAAGTCCTCCCCTCGAGGTAGAGGACGAAGGCGTCAAAGCTCTGTCGTTGATCCGACCGCAATGGATATTGATCCATCTTCCCCCCAGGTACCTCATACATCAGTTCAATCAGGAGCAACAATGGCTGCTTACATACCAGGTATTTCAGGACCCCTGCCTCCCCCATTTGGGGCTTTCCATCATTAGACTTCATACATTCCCAACCAAAGCACCATGTACGGCCAATTTGCCTACAACATTCCTCCAAACCCCCATGTTGTGAACATTGTGCACCCCACTCCCCAACCCACTCCACAACCCACTCACCCTAATACAAACCAGTCCCAAGAGAACATTGGAAGTGGCGAAAGTGAAGCACAATCCAGTCGTGGGAGCACTCGAGCAAAGAGTTGGATTGAGCCAGATGGTAACGGGTAAGTCTTCATTTGTTCTACGTTATGAAGTACTACATGAATTTTACATAGCAAGTAATGAATTTTATGTGTAATGTTCAATTAGGTTTCTCCCCAATGATGGTGCTGTTAGTAGGATTTCGATCATATTTCAAAGCAAGTTTGAGGGAGCTTGGCATACTTGGAGCAAATTGCCCAAACCAGTACGAGATTTGTGGTTCGGAGAGTTCAAGGTAACTACAGTGACTTCGTATTAACAGTTTCAGAAATATGTGATAAATTAGTATTGAATTATTTGATGTGTTATTTGTTTTCATAACTGCAGAAGTGGTTTACTTGGGATTCGGTCCATGAGGATCGTATAAGAAGGAATTTTGAAAACCGATGCAATGCACGCTTGAGAGACTTCTTTAGAAAAGCAAGGAAGCATAACAAGAAGCATGTCTGGCTCGGTGATGCTCAATGGGAGGGACTCCAGCAGCACTGGGCGA
Source organism: Selenicereus undatus (assembly GCA_017589665.1). Lineage (NCBI taxonomy): Eukaryota > Viridiplantae > Streptophyta > Magnoliopsida > Caryophyllales > Cactaceae > Selenicereus > Selenicereus undatus. The sequence continues at coordinate 8,227,385 of JACYFF010003369.1, read as the reverse complement.
ATGAACATTACAAGAAATTGCATGGGACAGCCCAGAAGAACCGACTGGGGACTCCAGATAGTGGTGGCCCATCTCTCCACACCTGTGGCTCAATCCCTATGCATGAGCATAGATGGCGTCTGGTAAATGAATGTTTGCTATGTATTTGTTTAAGTTCAATACTGTATTTTGTGTTGTGCTTGACATCATTCTTTCTGGCACGTACATAGAGGGAATAACTTGGGACGGAGCCCACCATTGTTGAATTATTCAGTCGAACTCACAAACTTTAGGGCAAAGATGATGCCCCTTGGGTTGACAAGAAATCACAACAAACATATGTAAGCAATTAGCTATTCTCAATCTTCATTAGTAGTTCAACATGAACTCGTATACTTTATTTTAAGTTATTGTACTATGCATGATTCCGTGCGCATGTTGCAGTATTGTAGGAAACCTTTGAACGTAATTTTTAAAATGTTATCAACTCTCGAGGGACCGAGGATGGCTCTTCTCAAGATACAAACCTGCCATTTCCCATCCCAAATGAGTTGTGGGTGAAGACGTTCAAGAACAAGAAGGGTCGTATTTACGGCATTGGTGACGAGGCTGTCAACATGAGGGAATCCGGTTACTTCAGTCCCACTCAAAGATCCGGTATTGTTTTCATATTAAAGTTCCAACAACCATGGTTATACATTGAATTTACTTAATGGCAAATCTAATATAGTAATTTATTTAAATGCCTGTCAGCAGGTTCCGGTTCTACGCCATCGCAACAGGAGCTCAATGACTTAAGGGGTGTAGTAACCAACTTGAGGGGTGAGCTATCGTCACAAGCTGAAAGCTACCGGTTGGTTATGGAGAAATGTAAGCAACTGGAGAAATCCAACAGATTGCTCACACAAAGCAACTAACAACTGAGCCAACAAATGATGAGCATCGATCAGCGCCTCCAAGCTTTCTTTCAAATGCAATAGGCGTCTGTCTCGGGATCTCAACCACCATTTACTCATCACTCACAACATAATGAGGAAGATGGTGAGGAAGGCAAAGAGGAAGAGGAAGGCCTTGATGATTGAGTTGGTTGCAGTTTTCCTTTAGCTGGTGGCTCTTCCGCTTATCTTCACGAAGTACATCATATTTCTTGCTGCTTGGTTCCCACCCCTTTCTGCTAATTTCACTCCCCTCCCCCTGGTGCTTATTTAACTCCCCTCCCATTTGGCGCTTACTTCACCCTCTTCTACAAACATATATATAACTTCATTCTAAATTACTGGTAACTTCTGGTTATTTTGTTTGGATTTGTGGTTTGTGATATATATAAACTTTGTTTGGAACTTATAGTGTGTGATATGTAGAGAGTTTGTTTGGAACTTGTGGTTTGTGAATTGAAAACCCTTGGTTGGATGTGATGTGTTGTGTTGGATGTGGAATTCCACCTTTGCGTGGCTTGAAATTATTGAGAACGCTTCGAATGAAACCCTATTCGAAACCATTGGATGTTGGTGGAGTGCGAAGATCTTGTAAATTTCTTGCAGGGAATGATTTGTATGTACGGATTTAATAAAAAACAAGCGATTTTATTTTTAAAAAAACAGGAACCCAGCGACGGATAAGGAAATTTTTTTTGGGGGGGCAGGGGAGGCGACGGATTCCATAATCCGTCGCCATCAGGACGGAAATTCCGATTCCGTCGCTGATGGCGACAGATGATTAATTCTGTCGCCAACCCCTGCCCTGAAACTTTTCCCCGCAAAAAAAAGTATGTCGCAATTTATGTTTCTAAATCCGTCAGCGACGAGCAAAAATCCGACAGCCTTATTCCGTCGCTGATCTTCAATTTCCGTCGCTGATTAACCATATTCCGTCGCTAATTCCGTCTTTATTTGGCATTTTTCATGTAATGGTTGTTCAGCGATATTTTTTTGATTGATGGGCAATCCTTGATGTAAATATTACTCATGTAGTGGTTCCATAATTAATTCATATATTTGAATATCTTGGTATGATTTTTTGACGATTTATTTATATCTCTATTAAGATAAATCCCATTAATGTGGGGGCATATCATTTTAGTGACAATATGTAATGTTTGAATAAATGTAAAGCATTCATAAAGAACGCCATCTATATATGCCCATCTTTGATTGAGAAAACACATGTTTTGTTGACATTAATCTGTTGAACAATATTCTTGGTATTGTTTGAGATGCTAACTTTAAATCCTTATAAGATGCATGTCATGGATCATGATGATAATACTCTTTTGGATGCCCATGTGTAAAACACCATGCTTGTTAATAGGCCATGTTAGTGATTGATTGATGAAAGAGCATACTGCATTTGAGTTATTCAATATACTCAAGATATGTTCCATTTCCAAGGTTTTATCTATGATACGTGGCCACTAAAATATAAGGTTATTATTTGAGCATACGAAGCCAATTATTTCCTAATAGAATAGGCAATTGTTTTATCAAAAGTTATATATATATTTTGTCGAAAAGGCGACTATTAGAGAGGCTATTTAATATTGGCTTCCTCTATGTGTTATTTTTATAGCCGAAAGATTAGTATCTTTTTTTTCTATTGATGCATCTATTAAATATGGACTTCTATTCTAGCATTTATTTTGCTAGTTATATCAATTTATATTAAATGTGGAGGCTAGATATACATCTAAATCATTCTACTAGTATACTCAAGAAGTTGATGGATATATATTATCCAAATCATATATTCTACCTCTCCATCTCAACAAAACACCCATGACAAGGCAGTTCCTTGGAAGAAGCCACAGAAGAACCCTATGCCTGTTCCAAGCCCAGGATTTCTATACTCCTTTGCACCAGTAAACTCTTGGCTATGCAGGGTAGAGGGGTAAGTAGCAAGTAACAGGTTTATAGTTCCAACCAAACCCTAGCAACTAGGTTCTAACAGCATCTTCATTTCCCATACTCTCCAGGAGTTCATCTCTTAGTGCAAGGATCATTTTCCATCCCCAAGCATCACAATTGCGGGCAACCACCAAAAAAAAAGTTGGACTTTTGAAGCATATAAGCTCCAGTCCAGTTGGCTAACAAGGACTCAAAACAGAACAACTTCCAAATCCAGTTAATGCACAATGCTTTGCTCCAAGCAAGAACTTCCTTGATGCCCAACCTAGCATTTTGCAGAGGCTAGCACACTTTAGGGCAAGCAACCGTAGCCAACTTCTTAATGTATCATAGCTTCTAGACCACAAAATTATGTTGCATATGCTTTCAATGACATGAAACGTGTACTTGGGAAGCAAGAACGCTGATGACCAAAAAGTAAGAATCCCAACAAACACAAACTACAACAAGGATTTTCTATCAGCATAAGAGAGTTTCTTGATTGCCCAGGTACAAACTCTTTATTTCAGCTTGTCAATAAGAGGTTGGCATAGGTGATGAGTCAGACCTTTAGTAGAAATAGGGAGCCCAAGATATCTGAAAGAGAAGGTCCCCTTACTAAAATTAATACTCTGAATCATTAGGTGTTGAACAGTAGGGTCTACCCCCCTCCCCAAAATAAACCTTAGATTTCTCATCATTAGCATGAAGACTAGAAATCTCACTAAATTGTTCAAAGCAAGTCCAACGAGTTTGTATAGAACTCATGTCACCTCTTGAAAAGAGAATGAGATCGTTAGCAAAAATAACGTGATAAAGATGCACCCAACCACATTTAGAATGAAACTTAAATTGCTTAGCCTCAAGAGCTAATCCCAAACCTCGACAAAGCACCTCCATACATAGGATGAATAAGTAAAGACACAGTGGGTCCTCTTTTTTGAGACCACACCTTCCAGAGAAGAAGCCATTAGGAGCCATCGATATTAATAGAAAAAGACAAGGTGGATACACAAGCCATAACAATTGTAACAAAATGCTCAAAAAAACCAAAAGCCAAGAGAGCAACTTCTAAGAACTCCCAACTAATAGTATCACAGACCTTATAAATGTCTATCTTCAAGAGCACATGAGAAGAAATATGTTTCCTCTCACAATACTTCACCAACTGGTGAACCAACATCATATTATCCGTAATAAGTCTGCCCTTAACAACGGCAGTTTGACTAGAGTGAATGTTGTCAGGGTATAACAGTTGGATACAAGTAGCAAGAACCTTAGTAATGATTGTATAAAGAACATTACAGAGAGCAATGGCACCATTATCAGAGAAGGTCATAATTGCATCATTCACATCCTTCCTAATAGTGTTCCATGTTGCCTTCAATAAGCTTGTTGTATAGCCGTCAAGCCCTGGTGCTTTATTATGGTCCACGCTAAACAAAGTTTGTTTGATTTCGTCAGAGGAGAAATAAGCTGAAAGCACTTGTTTGTGATCATCCTTTAGCAACGGTCCATGGGTAGTCCAACCTAACTCCAAGTCATGAAAGGTTGGGAGGTGCCCATGAGGTTCTTACAAAAACCAAATGAAAGCTTGAGCCATCCATCTGAAGTATCAAAGTCATGGACAATAACATCTTGTATCTTCAGAACAACCTGTTGCCTTCTCTTCTCCTCAATAATAGTATAAAAGTAGCTTGAATTCTCATCACTATACTTTAGGTAGCGTTCTTTAGCCCACTATCTCAAATATCTTCCTCAATTTTCCTGAATTTGATGTATTCTACTAATGCCTCTTGTTCCACGTGCTGGAGGTTTACAGATAACGAGTCCAACTGGAGAGAGTCCTAACAGTGAATAATTATGAAGTAAAGTTGTTGGACCCTATCACTGATATCACGAAAATAAGAACCATGTAACTATTTGAGCGTCTTCTTCAAATATCTCAATTTGGTAGCAATTTGAAACATAACACAACCCTCAACATCCACACTCCAACAATCCTCAAGGACATGATGGAAGTTAGGATGATCTATCCATACATTAAGAAACTTAAAAGACTTCTTAGAACTTGATCAAGTATCTCTAATATCTAAATAGATGAGTTTGTGATCCGACAGACCTGGTTCTTTAAATTCAACACGGAAATCCTAGGAATAATCAAGTGCTACACTATTAATCACGACCCTATCTAATTTGGACCAAACCTGCATACCATACTACTGCTTATTGCTCCAAGTGAAAAAGCGGCCAACTGCCTAGACATCACTAATACGTGCAACATTACAACAATCAACAAACTCATCTATCTCCCCTTAGTCAAACGAGGTCTCTTGAGTAGACCTGGCAAAACTGACCCGAGACCCGAAACCCGAACCGAATGACCCGGACCCATACCCGACCCGACACCCGAAACATGCTCACCCGAAAGTGGACCCGAAACCCGAATTAACCCGACCCGAACCATACCCGACCCGAAATTTTCAGCAAAGTTGCTTGTTTTGGCATGACGAGCGTATTTCACCAAAAATTGGTTGACCCGAAATTGACCCGACCCGAACCATACTCAACCCAAACCGAAACGACCCGAAATGTCACTTAACCCGAACATGACCCGACCCGAACTTGACCCGACCCGCACCCGAACCGAATGGCCCATTTGCCAGGTCTACTCTTGAGAGCCTTTCATCTTGATTCGGAACAATGTTGAATCTCCTAGAAGGAGCCAAGGTGATGTCATATCTCCTAAAGAATTATATGGCTATGTGTATTCTAGGAAGAATAGGAGATTTCGTAATATAGGAATCCTCTTTTAGGATAAAGTCTTTTATTTTCCTATATTATTCTTAGTTATCAAATCTTATCGTAATCTTTAGATTTATTTTATATTCTTTTTCAGCTATATTAATTCCTATATAAACCCACCCCGTGCTTTGGGGAAAGACAGACTTGAATGAATTGAATTATTAAATTTTCAGAAATTCTTGTGTTATTTTCTAGGTGTGGGAATTGCTTTTAGAGTGTCCTACATCAAATTGGTATCAGAGCCTTTGCGATCTCTTCTGCTGTCCTTTGATTTTCCCTTTTCCTTTTTTCCCTTACGTTCAAAAAAAAAAGAGAAAAAAAATGAAATCAGAAAACCCTAAGCCCTTGCTGCCTGCCGTGACACCACCACCCAGGATCGGCGGCGACCACCGGCCACCACCATCGACCACCCACCTGCGGTCGGCACCTCCGGCCGACCACCACCTAACCTCCCCCACCGGAAAGGCTTGCATTCATAGTTGCATTCGTACCACCATCTTCTATACTCTTATGAGGTGTGGGAAAACTCTTATGAAAATGGTTATAGATGGTGGCAGTACCATGAATGTCGTTGCTGAGGTCGCTATAGAGCGTTGTCATCTTAAGGTAGAACCTCAACCCCACCCTTTCTAAGTAGCTTGGGTCAACAAGACCCACCTCACAGTTACCCATAGATGTAAGATTCCGATCCAGATTGGTGGTTATAAGGACGAGGTTTCATGTGATGTCCTCCCAATGGATGTCGCTCACTTTCTCCTTGGTCGTCCTTGGCTTTATGATCGGAATGTGTCACATAATGGGAGAGAGAACACTTATACCTTTAGGTATATGAATAAGAACATCACTCTTAACCCATGTCGACCTAGAGAGTTGTTGTCTTCCCCATGTCCCAAACCTTCCCCAACCTTGTCCTCTCCCCACAGTGTGTCTACTCCTCCTAGGGAAACTATTTCCCACATTCACCACAGATCTTTTGAAAGACTGGGAAACTCTAACAAATTCTTCCTGACAATCTTAGCTAGGGAGCTAACTTCAGACTCCATTGCCTTTCCTAACGTCCCTTCGAGTAACCTGTCTCTCCAAGACCTCCCAGTTAAGATTGATGACCTGCTTAAAGAATTTGTCGATGTTGTCCCTCAGGAACTTCCTAGTGAGCTCCCTCCCCTTCATGACATACAACATGCTATTGGCTTGGTCCCTGGTTCTCAACTCCCTAACCTTCCCCATTATAGGTTGAATCCAACTGAGCGAGCAAAATTGAATAGGCAGGTTCAAGACCTATTGTCTAAGGGCTTCGTTCATCATAGCATGAGTCCATGTGCGGTCCCTACCCTCCTTACCCCTAAGAAGGACGGATCGTGGATGATGTGTGTCAATAGTATAGCCATCAATAAGATTACAGTCAAGTATAGGTTTCCCATTCCAAGGTTAGAGGACATGCTTGATTGTCTTGCTGGGGCTAGCTGGTTCTCTAATATAGACTTGCGTAGTGGTTACCACCAAGTCCGTATTAGACCAGGAGATGAATGGAAAACTGCCTTTAAGACCCAATATGGCTTATTTGAGTGGATGGTTATGCCTTTTGGGTTATCCAACGCTCCCAGTACCTTTATGAGACTCATGACTCACGTTCTTCAGCCATTTATGGGAAAATTTTTGGTTGTCTATTTTGATGACATCTTGGTATATAGCAAGTCTAGGACAGACCATGTTGACCATCTCAAGCAACTCCTGAACGCACTTAGAGAGGCCAAGCTCTTTGGTAATCTGAAAAAATGCATCTTCCTTCAAACCCAAGTCCTCTTTTTAGGATTCATTGTGTTCGCTCAAGGTATCTCTGCTGACCTCGCGAAAGTTAGAGCCATTAGAGAATGGCCTGAACCTAAGACCCTTAGCGAGGCTAAGAGTTTTCATGGTCTTGCTTCCTTCTACAGGAAGTTTATCAGACACTTCAGCTCTATCATGTCCCCTATTACAGACTGCTTGAAGAAAGCCCCATTTCATTGGACTTCTAAAGCGGCATCTGCCTTTAAGGAGATTAAGGAGATGATGTCAACAGCTCTAGTCCTTAGGCATCCTGACTTTAGTAGGTTTTTTGAGGTTGCTTGCGATGCCTCTGGATATGGCATTGGTGGAGTGTTAAGCCAGCAGGGACATCCCATAGCTTTCTTTAGCGAAAAGCTTAGTGAATCTAGGCGGATTAAGTATACCACCTATGAGAAGGAGTTGTATGCTCTACTTCAGTCCCTTCATCATTGGCGCTATTACCTTCTCCCGCATGAATTTGTTGTGTATTTGAATCATGAGGCCCTTAAACATTGGAATTCTCAATCTAATATCAACCCTAAGCATGCTAGGTGGATTGAGTATATTAGTGAGTACCCCTTTGTCCTTAAGCACAAATCTGGTGTTGAGAACAAGGTAGCTGATGCCCTTAGCCGCATTGGTTGCATCTTACAGACAATGCGGGTTGTGGTTATTTGTTTTGACAAGCTCAAAGGCACTTGCACCTCTTGTCCTTACTTTTCACTCATTTACTCGGACCTTTCGGCTGGAAATCCCAACCATCACGTTGATTTTTTTATTCATGACGGTTTCCTGTTTCGGGGTTCCAAGTTATGCATTCCTAAGACGTCGTTCCGGGACTTCTTAGTTTGGGAGATGCATGCTGGGGGATTAGCTGGCCACCTACCTAAAGATAGGACCATTGCTTTGGTTGTAGATCGCTTCTATTGGCCTTCTCTCAAAAGAGATGTACTTCGCATTGTGTCTCAATGCTATACCTGTCAGATAGCTAAGACTAAGAAACACAATACAGGACTTTACACTCCTCTTTTTATCCCGCATGCTCCATGAAAGGACATTAGCATGGACTTTATACTAGGTCTTCCTAGAACATCCCGTGGTCTTGATTCAATCTTAGTTGTGGTTGACAGATTCTCTAAGATGGCCCACTTTATTGCCTGTAGCAAGACAGCTGACACTTCACATGTTGCTAAGCTTGTGTTTCGAGAGATTGTTAGGTTGCATGGTCTTCCCACTTCCATAGTGTCTGATAGGGATGTCAAATTCATGAGCTATTTCTGGAAAACCTTATGGAGACTGTGTGGTACTACTCTGAAATTTTCTGCGGCCTTTCACCCTCAAACGGATGGACAAACTGAGGTTGCTAGCCGCAGTCTAGGGGAGTTACTTAGATGTGTTGTGGGCGAGAAACAAGGCAATTGGGATTTGACTTTACCCCTTGTTGAGTTTGCATATAACAATGCAGTCAATAGAACCACAGGTAAGAGTCCCTTTGAGATTGTCCATGGTTACTCTCCCCGTATCCCTGCTGACCTCATTCCCCTCCCACCTGATGCCCGCGTGTCACATCCTGCATCCACATTTGCACAGCATATTCATGACTTGCATGGGGGGATTCAACGCAAGATTGCTTTAAGCAACGACAGTTATAAGCATTCCACTAACATACATCGCAGAGCTGCGAATTTTGAGGTGGGTGATTTTGTTATGGCTCGGATTCGACCTGAACGATTACCCAAAAACTCCCTCAAAACGCTTCACGCTCATGCCATGGGACCTTACCAAATCCTTCGAAAGTTGGGATCTAATGCATATGTATTTGATCTCCCTGACAGTTTAGGTATTAGTCTTATTTTCAATGTGGAGGATCTCACTCTTCATCGAGGTACTTTCGAGCCTCCTTGTCTTCCTTTTGGGGTTTCTGCAGGTACTCAGGTCCCTAGACTTCCACCTTTACCACAGTCGCAGACTGACATCAAGGCGGTGTTAGATGATGAGTTTGTGTCCTCTTCTCGTGGTGGGTTCCGACGCTTCCTGGTGCAATGGTCAGGACGGCCTCAGTCAGATGCTACTTGGATTGCTGAAGATGAGTTTCGTGCTATAAATCCGACTCTTTTAGAGTGGTACCTCCAAGACAACGCGTCGGCGTCGAGTTCTTTTCCGATGAGGGAGAATGATGTCGTATCTCCTAAGGAATTCTATGGCAATGTGTATTCTAGGAAGAATAGGAGATTTCGTAATCTAGGAATCCTCTTTTAGGATAAAGTCTTTTATTTTCCTATATTATTCTTAGTTATCAAATCTTATCGTAATCTTTAGGTTTATTTTATATTCTTTTTCAGCTGTATTGATTCCTATATAAACCCACCCCGTGCTTTGGGGAAAGACGGACTTGAATGAATTGAATTATTAAATTTTTAGAAATTCTTGTGCTATTTTCTAGGTGTGGGAATTGCTCTTAGAGCATCCTACATCACAAGGACATGTGGTATTAGTGCTAATATGCATAAGCTCTCCCTATAAGTTCTGTCTCAACATGGCCGGATTATGGCCATAGGCAAATGTTAAGGCTCCATCGAAACCAGATGTACCACTACTAACCAGACAATGAATCCATAGGCTGCTATAATAATTGACTGTAACTGAAAAAGAAGGCAACCAAAAAATCCAAAATGCAGCCATTATAATGAGCTTCATAATTATGAAGAAAAACATACCAAGGAAAATTCCTTTAAGCAATGGCCTGTGCATTAGGACTCTTCACTCTCGTTTCAAACAAAGTGGGAATAACAAGATGATACTTGAATTCCTCTTTCCTAATGTGACTCTACTTGAGGGGATCGTTCAGCCCCCTCACATTCCATCCCAAGACAATCATGCACTTGAAACGTGCCCCATTGACCTTCTCATGGTATTAGCCTTATCATGTTTGCTCATAGAAGTCCCAAGAGAAAAGTCAAGTAGCTTATCACCTTCATTCAAACTATTAAATCTATTAGACAGTCGAAGAATACCAGTTACAGAGGCCTTGGAGCTCCCTCTGGTATCGGAGAAAGCAATAGCTTTCCTAGCTGTCCTCCTTTTAGCTGGAAATAAGGGGTTAACAAAGAACCTCTTGTGTAGGGGGGTATCCTAGGGAAAATTATGTGTGACTGCAACAGACTTATACATGGTGAAATGACTACCTTTTTCCTAGACGTGCTCAACAGGTGCATCAGCAATAGAATTAGGTTGCACAACCTTAGGTACCAAGACTCTCTTCGAGACACCAGAGTACACTCGGAATCTTCATGCCCAAGTCCTTTAACTTATAACAAAAATATGGAACCCACTCGTAAAGAACAGATTGAGCCATAAGACTTCCAAAGGGGTCTTGCACTGTGATGGTATCAGGTAATTTACTAGAAAGATTAGCTTCAATGAGCACACAAGCATAGGCAACCCGCTCTTTGAAGGTAGTGCAATGATCAAGAAAGAGTGGTTGCCCAATGGCACTACCCACCTAGCTCAATCCATTAACAGACCAAAAGGAGAGATCAAGGTTTAGGAATCCCAAATTGGTACCTTGCACATAACATCCAGGGTGAATTTAAATTGTGGTGTCCATGGCTTCAGAACCAGAGATCGACCCGCAAGGCCGCAACTAGCCATGGACCTCCTCTCAAGACAGTCTCCATATCCCCTATACTCATAAATCAAAACACATATCAACCTGAATGTTGTGGTCTAGGAACTAAGCCCTGATGCTTCTCGATAAAACTCCTGAGGATAGTAATCTTAGGCATAGGCCCTGCAACGTGACCAATTAAAGCAATTTCCCATAACACAACTTCCTTCGTAATAGCTTCATATGAGTAATTTATACTACAGGCTACTCACTGACAATTTGATGAGCACAAAATGGAGATGGAATCCTTCAGCTGGATCTCGATTGTTTTTAAACAAAGAACGATAGGTTTTAGTGTAACCTTTATCCGCAATTTGACAAGAATCATGATTGGCTGCCACATTAGAGTCCCCAATTTGACCAGAATCATGATTCGCTGCAACATTAGAATTTGTAGCAAGGTCAATTGGAGCTTCCAAGTTGTTCGGCCCCTTAAAACCACTTCATCCGCCATTTGATCAGTCCAGCTCGGCCGACCATCAAAATCAGGACCCTGCATGACTTCTGGAGATTAAGGTTGTGTTTGGTAGGCGGGAAAATCCGAAAAATGATTTTCACATTTTACGTCGTTTGGTAAAACAAGGAGGGGAAAATCATTTTCAGGGGAAAATTATTTTACCCCATTTGAAGGAAATTGTTTTCCCTTGAAAAAGTAGGGAAAACGATTTTCCAAATCCAATTTTCGTTGCCCAATTTTGTCTTTCGTTCTATTTTCTTTTAATTGTACCTAGAATCACTCTATTTTCATTCTCATTTTGTCTCTCATTCTTCCCATCTTCTTCATGTTCATCATGTTCATCGATGATTTTCATCGTTAATATCTGTAATTATTTCTTGAGTTCTCTAATCGTGTTACAGTTGCCTTTTTGAAGAACTTCGCAATTTAAGATGCTCATCGTCTCCCCGTTCATCATTTTCTTTAATCTGGATTTAATATCACTCAAAGTCAACTGGATAATCCTTGAGAATAGTGCAAAAATTGATATTCATTAATGTTGACTCTCTCTTTTGCTGGATTTGTTACTGTGTATATTTCTTACTGATATTTTGGGTTTGATTTTGAAGAGGAGAGAGAAACAAAATTCGTTGGTTGAGTCGGGTAGGGGTGTACCAAAAAAATCCGAAACCGAAAACCGAATCGAAAAACCGGTTAATTGAATAAATTTTTCAAAAAACGAAATTTTTTTTCGGTTTTCGGTTCAGTTACGGTTCGGATTATTTGAAAATTCAGTTAAAATCTATACGTAAAAAATAAAAAATTTCGGTAAGAAAGTGCACTTTTTAATTATTTATAAATGGTAGCCAAAATTTAATTTTTATAAAAAGGATTTAAACATAAAAGAATGACAAATTTAGGTAAGAAAGTATAAGTTTTTAATTATTTGTAAACAGTTAACCGGTAATCGAACCGAAAAATCGGTTAACCGAAATTTTCGGCTCGGTTACGGTTCGGGTTTTGGAAGAACCGAAATATTTGGTTAACCGAAAAACGGTTAACCGAAATTTTCGGTTCGGTTCGGTTACGGTTAGGAATTTTTTCGAACCGCAAAACCGGTTAATCGATTTTCAGTTAACCGAAACTCCGATTAACCGGTTTTGCACACCCCTAGTGTCGGGTAAGAGTAGTAAGCAGGGAAGGGGGTTGATGGTAAAAAGAAATGAAATGATGACGGAGGTTCATTCTATCAAATAGTAAAAAATGAAGTGGAAAGAAAATAATTTTCCATTCTACCAAACAGCTGAAAATGTAAGTGGAAAATCATTTTCCTTGGGAAAATATTTTTCATGGAAAATGATTTTCTGAGAAAATGATTTTTTCCCCTACCAAACACACCCTAAGAGACTATCGAATGTAAATGCTGGAGTTCTCCAGGAGGTTCCACAAAAATCGCATCCCTAATCTCGCCAGCAACAGCCTCGTTACCAATCTTCACCGCCAGATTTGTGCTTCACTGGTCGTCCTAGTTTCCTTGGCTGCATAAAGACGCCGAATGGAACTAATATAAGAATTACCGCTGCTCGTCAAGAGAACCGCTTCTCATGGTGCCTCTCCGGGTTTTTCATTTTATAATTGTTATATAATATTCTATAATTTTTTCATATTTTAATAATAACAAAAAACCATTTAATCACGGCCTAAGCATTGCGTGCAATTCCAAACTAGTTGTCGCTAAAATGAACACAATAACCTGTTTCACTCTTTTTTTTTTAAAAAAAAAACCTATTGTAAAGACTTATTGTCCATTCTTCGCGATTATTCTACTGTCGGTTCCTGTTCGTTATGTTGAAACTAATTTGATTGTTTAAATTTTAAAGGTTTACTAATGACAAAGTCCACCATTAATTATTAGGCAGGGCATGTAAAAATTACCTTACTCAGTCTAAAATTACATAGCAATATGATTTATTAACATATGTCACAACTAAACAAACATATCATGCTAGTAGTAATAATAATAATAATAATAATAATAATAATAATAATAATAATAATAATAATAAT
>JACYFF010003369.1:8134181-8213736 GCA_017589665.1 Selenicereus undatus | reverse complement strand
AATAATAATAATAATAATAATAATAATAATAATAATAATAATAATAATAATAATAATAATAACTTTCCTATTATGTTATTCATAAGATTCTAGCGTCCAGATGTGTTGAACGACAAGACCTCCATGGAGACCCCTACCACACAAGGGAGCAAGTGAGTCGTATTTGTTCTCTATTTGTTCCGGTCCCCTCATTTCCTCCGATATTTTGACGGCTAAGATGAGGAAAATATGCATTGAGTGTCCAATCTAGCTCAACCCTTACATAAATCATAAACAACAATGAAAAAAAGAAAATTATAAACATGTTCATATAAATCCTTCGTCATTTGCATTTACTTGGGGTAATCTTCTTTCAAATGGGAGCAGATACTCAGAACTGCTCTATTGCAGGGGCGGGGGGAAGAGGAACCTACAACCTTTTTTGTTTGTCTGCAGGAACCTACAGCCTTCTTCCAGCCGTTGGGCCTCGAAGAGCAGGATTCCTGAACAACTCCTTGCTCTAATGTAAAGGATTTTGTGGAAAAATCTAATTTTAACTGATGAGCAGACCCATCTTCTTAACTCTGATCACCGATACAGGGCAGATAAATGCACTTCAGCTACGCTAGCTACCTAAACCTTAGTACACAAATGTGTTTTGCGTGTTAGTAGCTGGATTTTCCTCCCATTTAGCAGGTTAGCAGTGCAACGTTGACCAGCTCCTTGTCCAGTAGCAGTAATTGTGGGGTTCTATATGTGGGTTAATGCCAAACTGTTCCAACTCAGCATTCAATGCTATCAGATACACCAATTGGCCTTGTACTGGGTTCGTGGGCTGTAACTCGAGGAGGTGGATGTAGATCGACGAATGCTTTGCTTCCGTCACCAAAGGTCCCCACACATATTGTGTCACCCCTTCCATGCCAAGTGCCTCCTTGAACATTGTTCATCTCCAATGTTCTTGACTCCTGCATCACATTTCAAGTAAATTGTCATAACCCAGGAGAAAATGGGATTGAGGAACATTGTTTCATATTAAATGTGTAAGTTTCAAAACTAATAGACGAACTAGAAGATTCAACACTGTACAATGTTTAAGCTTATTATAATGAGCTAAAGGGAAGTAACCATTAGAGCAAACCTACTGCTTTGCGCTTGACTTGAAGAATGGGGCATTAGTGTGTTCTAAAAACGCTTTTCTAGCTGAGTTTGTATCTGTTATGTTAGGTTCGGTTCCAAATGGGTCTTTTCAAAACCACCTCTTTGCTAGTTTCACACGTCATGGCGTAAGGTTGTTCATATCTTGCGGTCTTGCTCTCTACAAATCTCACAAGAACTAACAATTGTCCTTTTTTGTTTACGGACCTTCTACTCTTACATATCTTTCTTTCAGTGCTCTAATGTAAAAACTTGACAGGGTTCTGAACTCAGAAATTGCAGAAGTATACCTGAGAAATGGCGCAGCAGGGGCAAATCAAATGGTAGAGAAAGTCATCAGCTGCACTATCGCTTACCTGCAGTTGGGACCATTTTCCAAAAATCAGAACAGTTCTGAGAATGCACTTCAACAAAAAAGAACTGAAATGAAGCATGTAAGTCGGAAAGACAATCCAGAGATCACAAAATCAAGTTGAGACAAAGTTTGACAACCCCTTGATCCAAAAAATTAAAATTCATGAAACTCATGACCATGTCAACAACACAACAATCTCAAATTTCAGTTGTTTTGAACTTTTGATACTTCAAAAATGATGTTGAAGTGAAACCAAACCCAGAATTCAGGATTTAATCTAGCTTTCAAGGCATGTTAGGCTCGCCAAACTATTGTTCACGTTATAACACTAAGTTTAGTTCGCACAATCTCAGGGCATTTGGGCAGAGGCAATGAGATGAAAATTAAGTAAAGAGATAGCGTTGCCCCACGAAATACAGTACTTGGCAATGGAAATAAATCCGGTAAGCCCTACTTACTCCAATATTAAACTTCTTTCTTATCTGTGTACGGAAAAGCCCCAAATATGCTGCCAATGATAGGGTAAATGCGATAGCCAGATAAAGGAAATGATGCCTCCTCGTCACTGTGAAGGCAATGCAGTTGAGAAATGCTGAGGCGACAAGAAGGAAATATACGGTTCCCTGCAGCATTGAATAATGTAATTACTTCGAATTACTCTAGAAAATCAAAAAGGGAAAGATAATGCTCACTTAAGACACATGAATTTGAATTCCTTTTTCGCAAACTTCGAATGACAGACAGACATAATCTGTACATCTCTGATGCAACTTATATTGCTATGACTGTTCAGTTCACCCTAAGCACCAAGTTCGGCATGTGACACTTGCACAAGGGTATGGATATTTTATGCTTCATTTTAGACAAAAATGTGAAAATTCTTCCGAAAATAGCCAAGTGCAAGAACTATGCCCTTGCCCATTACTCAAGAACCCAACAAGGATATCGCTAAGCCCACAAAATGATTCAAGCGTTATTATTATCACTAAATAGAGATTCTTCCCCTCAAATATTTCCATAGTTGTCTCCCTTCTGGCCTTCTCAGTCCAGACAAAGTATAATCCTTGTCATCATACACTGGTCTATATCATTCAACAACCCAAAAACATGCAGGTTCATAAAACTGATTCACTGATTAAGCATGTAATCAAAGATTGCAGAGCTGAGAAACCAGTAGCTTAAAACAGAAGCCACTTCAAAAAAACTACAAGAACCCTCACCTGAAGAAAACAAGGGCCTAGACCAGCTCTTCTCATATTCTTCCCAAATCTGTAACATGGACAACTGCAGAACCCAAAAACATGGTCAACCACCAGCCCAAAGAAGCAGCTCCGTAGAAAATTACCCATGTATACTAGCTTAAGACAGGTTAAATTTCAGGATGGAGGGGAGCATATTTTAGAAACAGCAACACAAATAAAACTGACATAGAACCATTAAACTGCTTAAAACGAGCAACCCTTGGAATAATAACCCGAACCAAATATGAACAAACTACCCGAAATTGGCCCAAACAACAAGAGCTAAATATAAAACTTCCTAATTATGAATTCAACTATTCAAGCACCAAAATACACCCAATTACCGCAAGAAAATCATAAGAGAGAAAAAGAGGAACAGAACTAACCAGGCAGATTCAATGGCTATACGATGATCATCAAAACAATCAAGAACTTCACCCTCCCACATCCTAAGAACCCCACCACCAACTTCACCTTCTTCTTCATTCTCTAACAACCTCCATTTCCCTTGGCTTTGTGAAGCCACCGTTGAGCACAAAACATCAAAATCCAAAACTGCCACCCCTTCAATTAACCTCTCTTCCTCCTCTTTCTCACCAACCATTCTCTCTTCCTTCCCCAAATCAGCCATCGATTGAGAAAACCCAACTAGCCCAAGAACCAAAAACACCCCTTTTCAGGGTTTCTAGCAAACAACTGAGAGAGCAAACTTGAAATTTTTGGAACCCACGAAAAATGGCAACTTTTCCAGATACCCGGAAAGGGTTACGCAGAAAACAGGACGAAAAAGTTTGAAATGTATTCAATAGATTTGTAGATATTGGTAGATAATATAATAATAAATGAGTATAGTTGTTCTCTGCTGTCAATAACTATAGTATGATCTATGATATACAATAATATGTATGCAAATACACCTTCTTTTATGCTGGGAAATTACTAGAAGGTGGTGGCGAGAGAAAATGACGAGTGAAGATTCGTGAGCTGTAAATCCAATAATGGGTGCTTGTAGATTGGGCCACAGGTTTGTTTGCAGCTGCTTTGCTTTAAACTGGTGATGGCTTGGGATTTGAGAGAGAGAGAGAGAGAGAGAGAGAGAGAGAGAGAGGAGAGAGAGAGGCGGGAGGGTGTTTGATTCGGTTGCTTTTGTGAATGGGATTTGTAGATAAGCATTAGGAGGAATTGGATGGGAATTGACAAGTAGACAACTTGGCATTGGTGACCTAACGCCATAATATAGTTAATGAATGGGTAGATTAGATGATTGAGTATTTGCGATTTATTTTTCCAGATTTTTTTTTTATATCCAAAGAGACTCCATTTTAGGCCAGATATGTTCCTCAGTCCATTAATGAAGGCAAGAATTTCTTTTTGTTATGGGCTTGTGGCTTGTGTCAAACTTGATTTTATAAATGAGAAAAAAAAAGAAAATTTCTTCGGAATGGTCAATGATTAATACAAATAAAACTAATGAGGTCTTAACTTAGAAGCTAAACTGAAGTTCTGGGTATATTAAATCTCAGGTTCAATTCCCCTTTTATTTTATTGTAATTGTATTTTACTATCCTTTGTAGCTCATACAGACCAAAAATAAAAAAATGAAAGAAGAGGGCATGGATTTAACTTTAAATCAATTTAGTTGGTAATTTATTAATTTCGTACCAAAAGTCTAAAAACGTAAATTCCACTATAATTAATCTACATGCTTCATTTTAGATAAATAAATTTATTAGAACATAGCAATTTATCTTTATCTGTCATGAACTCAAAATTCAGAATTGATCCATTTGACGTGTTGGCAATGACGAAAAACTAACTTCTTGTCGAATATAATGAAACATACATCTCCCTTTGTCTAAAATCTAAAAGTGTATTAAATAAATGTCCATAGTGATACGTTATTAAGCAAATACAGTCAAGCAATTATTAACGTTCTTCTACAATTCTTCATTTATTAACCGTTAACCAAAATGCTAGACAATTAACTAATCATCTCTTAGGAAAAAGAGCCACCACCACTACATAACGGGTCTTATGCGACGTTAAGGATGCAACATTTTAAAAATTGTTGCATGTTTGGTAAACTTAATTTTTAGTGCAACTTTAGATAAGAAGTGTTGTATTTAGATGTCTAATGCAACACTTTTTATAAAGGCTCCAATATTTTGAGTAAAATTTGCGTAACACTTGTTCACAAACGTGCAGTAGGAAATAGAAATGAAGGACTTATTTTAAAATGTTGCAATCTAGGGTAGAAATGTAACATTATTTTATAAATGTTGCATTTACAAGTCTACTATCATAAGTGTTGCTCCTGTGTAACTTAAAAAGCAACACTTTATATTGAAGTGTTGCATTTTTAAAGACTGCTACAACATTTCAAAAAAAACATTGTATACAGGAAATTACAGAATGCGAATTATCTCTAAAAAATCTTTAATAAGCCACGCACCTTAGATGCTCACAAGGGTGCACAATCCAATTGAAATGTTGAATCAATATGTTGTTCTTCTAAGTATTATCGATAAACACTATGTCATAAATAAAACAAACTAATTAACAAAAAAGGAATTTGAATTAAAATTAAAATTATAAATACCTGACGATCTATTATAAAATTTCCTAAAGTGCATAATGCAAAACAAATCGAAATGAAACTCAATCACATTTGGAGTAAGCGATCAACTGAAATGAAATCCTATTATTTTTGGAGTTTGTGGTCAATTGAAAGAAAGAATTTGTAGGCAATAATTGTCATAGGGGAAATTATGGATTAACATTATACAAGATGCCACAACTAGGTCGATTGTGTCAAAAACAATAATCTTATCGGAAAATAGAATATAATTGAATATGAAACATTACTTAATTCGTAAAAAACCACTTTATTTGAATGGTTGTATATCATTAAATTGCCTAACCTTGATCAATGTAGTTTGTCAATCAATCATATTTACTTATTATATACGAAAGATGAACACTTAGAATATGGTAACCAAATAATTCGATGTCAAATCTTTAAGTGTTTCTCAGTGAGTGCAACCAAGCTATTTTTTATTACAAATTTTGTTTATCCTTCAACCTATATTTATACAACTTAGATAAAGTATAAAATATATATCTTTTATGCCATTTCATTTACAATTAAAAAATAGATAGGACAGAGAAAATAGAAAAAGGAAAATTTGATAGACACATTCCGCAATAGAGATTAGCTGGAGGAGGGGATAGATGGTTTTGACATTGCTAAGAAAAGTGGAGGACCAGATAGAGAAACATATGTGAGAAAAAAAATTAATTTTGTCATATAAAGAAAGTTTTTACTATATTCAGTCTTAATATTTATAATAATTATAAATTATTCAAAAAATAGCATCCTAAAATATGGTTAGTTTATATAAGTGAATTAATAATGATACATATATTAACATAATACAACTCACAAGATAAGTGACCAACTTCTAAAAAATGTACAGTTAAGCGAGCTGAGTTTGGAGTAGTCAAGAAATAGATGAGCTCATAGGAAGTTTGTGTAAACATAAAGTATGCTATAAAGACTTGTAAAGATTTGTGATCCTAGTTAGCTAGCAATTCAAAGAGAAGTTGCACACGACAACAAGAGGGCCTGATAATATCACTATTTTTGTTAGGAAAAAAAAAATTAAGTTTACTTAGAGATGGAATGAAAAAAGTGTTGTACTTAAGTGATGAAAAATATTTCAATTTGATTGATAAAGTGTTGTATTTGAGTAATGAAAGTGTTGCATTTGCCTTAGCAAAAAAGTGCTACATTTGCTACTTAAAATAAGCATTGCATATCTCTAAAAAAGTGTCACATTATGCTAATACAAAAGCATCTAGGGCGGTGTCAAAAAGTATTGCATAGCATTAATGCAACATTTTATAGTGCTAATACAACACTTGTAGAGTATTGGTGTAAGTTTGTAGTGCACTAAAACATGAATGGAAGATCATTTTCACTTGTCTGTGAGCTCCTCTATTGATCAAAATGTAGAAAAATTATAGCTTACTAATCAATAATAGGCATGTTTAAGAGTGCATTTGGTAGGAGTGAAAATCATTTTCCCAAAAAATAATTTTCTCATTTTACGGTATTTGGTAAAACAAGAAGGGTAAATTTGTTTTTAAGGGAAAATCATTTTCCCTAGAATGAAGGAAAATATTTTCACTTTGAATGGAGCGTAAGTTGATTTTACGCTTCTTTGGCGCTCACACGGTTTCACATTCTTTCTCTCTTCCTTGTCTATTTCCTCGACATATGGTTCGAAGATTAAGGCAGTGACTTATAGTTCAAAGATTAAAACTGCATATTAAAGATTGGCGAAACAGTTTCATTTCGATGTTGATACTAATGCCGGTGAATCTAACAATCATGATTTCATCGAAATCAAAAATGCTCTGCATTTTATCGTCAGGGTTAAGAAGATAGAAAAACCCACTAGGTTTTTCCTCTTCTTTTTTTGGATTCCTATTCGAAGGTGGGAAATCAATAAAGCATTGCTACCATCAAATTTTTGGCAGTAGGTAAGATCAAAAAATAAAAAAAAAGTACATATTGTCACAACTTTGATCTGTATATTGTAATATAATTTCCTAAATAACAAAATATAAATTAACATTTTTCTAAATATCTTACTTATTTTTGTTTTTTCACTAATGTGCCTCTTTTTAGCTTCTTTGTTCATTTTTTGTTAATCAAATTCATTTTTTCGAAACTTAATTTAATTTTCCCTTTTACCAAGAAAATATGAGCTGAAAATCATTTTACATAAAAAATTATTTTACATGAAAAATGGTTTTCTAGGAAAATGGTTTTCAACCCTACCAAACACACCCTAAGTCAAGATAGATTTTATATCACCCCTTATAAGTCTATGTTAGATTCTATAGGGAGAAAGAAATTGGTATAAAAGAGTAGAAAATTGCTATGTGATGTGCACACACCAAACACACCCTAAGTTAACATAGGTTTTATGTCACCTCTTATAAGTCTACATTAGATTCTATAGGGAAAAAGAAAATGGTATAAAATAGTAGAAAATTACTACGTGATGTGCACCCAAACATACATGCTTGCTTTTTAAAAGTTCTGTCTATTAGTGTAAAGGGAAAGTAGTAACACCAAGTGAATAAATGTCTTTTCATAGTGAGTGAAGTGGCAAGGCTGACAAGAGGTGTTGCATTTAGATGAATCGCTCTTGACATTCTGCACTCGGATAAATATCTACCCCAACGTTTGACTATCCACTATCCAGTGTGAGATGGTACTATTGTACTGGTTCCACACTACCCCTTTTGTTATGTGATACCTTCTGGCTTCCATCCGGTCACTGGCACCAAATCTAGAAGTAATCTTAGCAGGAGAAATAAAATGAATAGGGATCTGAAGTGGTGACACATAGTGACCAATCTTGGGGGGGGGGGGGACTTGCTAAAGAACAAGGGGATTTCCTTCTACCTTGTTAAATCTCATTCTTTCAACTATCAAATGTCTTCAAACAAAGAAAGAGACTTTGAATAGGTTACGTGGCACATATTCATCGATTGGCTAACCCGAGTAAAACTGTGCTTTTGGATTAGAAAGTCTTTCATGCAGAAAGCCTACGATGGGAATATCGTTGCTGACCCATGTTTAACATAATGAATTACTTCATCCCCGGCTTAGCATACTCTTATTGGAAAAATATAACTTTAGGTGGTGTTATATACAATTACAACCACTAAATATATTTTATGAAATGATACTGATCGAACCACTAGGCCACTACTAAAAAAGCACAAAATAACGACAAAATTTGGCAATGGAGTAATTCAACGACGGAAAAATTGTAGCAGAAAAAAGTCAGATTCAGCGACGGACCCGTTGGTGGAGTTAAATATTGGCGACGGAATATTCGTCGCCATCTGAATAAAAAATTAATCTTATTTCAAACTGGCGACGGAAATGCCGTTGCCACATGCATTTTTTTAAAAAATGGGGACTAGCAATGGAATTTCCGTCACCTATTCCGTCGCCCCTCACTGAAATGAACCAGATCTGGATCATTTGTTAATTCGACCTCGAAACGCGCGGCAAAGAGAGTCGTTGTCGCAGACATTCACCACTGCGAACGCCACCGATTGGCCATCAGCCCCCTCCTTTGTCGTCGCTGTCGTCCAGTGCCTTCCCCCGCCGCTACCCGCCTCGCCCATTGCCGATTCTTTTGACAAATTTTGAAGTAAACTTCTCAAGTAAACTAGTTTTAATTTCTATAAAATTTTGTATTACATTATTAGAATTTCATAGTTAGTTCATATTTATGTTGAAATGTCATATTCGTGTGATGTTATTGCTCTAATTTGTTTGAAGATCTTGCTCAATGCAATTTAGAGTTTAGATTTGGTAATTTGAAGTTAAAATTTAATACGTTAATGGAATAAAATGCTTTAGTTCATAATTTTGTTGAAATGTGATGTTTGTATGAAGCTATTACTCTAATTTGTTTCAAGAATTTGCCCAATGTAATTTAGATTTAGGTTTCATAATTTGAAGTAAAAATTTGATTGGTTGGTGGAATGAATTAGTTCATACTTTTGTTGAAATGTGATATTTGTGTGAAGTTATTACTTTAATTTGTTTCAAGATTTTATCCAATGTAATTTAGGCTTAGATTTGATAATTTTAAGTTGAAATTTGATATGTTGATGGAATAAAATGCTCAAGTTTGGATGAATTATTAGTTTTCTGAAATTCGTAAAAATATAAATATATTTGTAGAAGTACTTACTTGGAAAACTATTGGTTGTGACTTTACTTTTATTATATGAATGAATTTTAAAAATATCTGTTGCCTACCTATTATGTTGTCGTAGTAAACGGTTGATATGTGCAATTGTTATACATTTGTACTTGCATTTGTTGTCAACTATTTCAGGTATGGATTCCACTTCTCATTGAAGTAAGTCTTCTACTCAAGATAGGGGACAATGGCGTAGGAGCTCCGTTGTAGATCCCACTGCAATGAACATTGATCAATCTTCCCCCCAGGTACCTCACACCACAGTTTAGCCAGGAGTAACAATGGCTGCTTACATATCAGGTCTTTCAAGACCAATTCCTTTCCCATTCGGGGCTTTCCATTATCAGACCTCACATATTCCCAACCAAAAAATCATGTGCAATCAACTTGCCTATAACATTCGTACAAACCCCCCTTTCTCAACCGTGTTCACCCTACTCCCCAACCCATTGACCCTAACTCAAACTAGTCGCAAGAAAACATTGGAACTAGAGAAAGTGAAGTACAATCTAGTTATGGGAGTGCTCGAACAAAGACTTAGATTGAGTCAAATGGTAACAGATAAGTCTTCAATTGTTATATGTTATGAATTTCAAGTATTTTGCTTAACAACTAATCAATTTGATGTGTTTTGTTCAATTAGGCTACTCCCAAGTGAAGGTGATGTTAGTAGAATTTCTCTCATATTTCAAAGCAAATATGATGAAACTTGGCCTAATTGGGGTAAAGTGCCCAAACCTGTATGGGATTTGTGGTTTGGAGAATTCATAGTAACTAAAGTCATTGCATATTAGCACTTTGTGCAAACCTGATAAATTACTATTATATTATTTGATGTGTTTGTTGTTTTCCTAATTGCAGAAGTGATTTGCTTGGGATCCAGTCCATGAGGGCCGTATAAGAAAAAACTCTGAAAATAGATGCAATGCACACTTGAGAAACTTCCTTGGCAAAGCAAGGAAGCACAACAAGAAGCCTATTTGGCTCGATGATGCTCAATGGGAGGGTCTCCGACAATACTGGGAGAACGAAGTTTACAAGAAATTGCGTAAAATAGTCCAAAAGAATAAACTTGGTACTCCAGAAAGTGGTGGCCCATATCTCCATACTTGTGGCTCGATTCCTATGCATAAGCATATGAGGCGTCTAGTAACGAACTTTGCTATGTATTTCTTTAATTTTAATATTCTAGCCCACTTTGAATATGGTTTGGCTTGTGCTTCATATAATTCTGTTTGACACGTAAAGGAAAAAACTTGGGACGGATCCCATCATTGTTGAATTATTTAGTCGCATTCACAAACTTCATAGCAAAGAAGACGACCCTTGGGTTGACAAAAAATCACAACAAACATATTTAAGCTATTCTAAATTCTCAATTTTTATTGGTAGTTCAAACTAGACTCATACACTTTAATTTCATTAATTGTAACATATAATTTTTTACATATGTTGTGATATTATAGGAATCTTTTAAGCGCGAATTTCAAAATGCAATCAACTCTTAATGGATCGGGGATGGCACTTCTCAAGATCCATCCTAAATACTTTCAAACCCAAATTAGTTATGAGTGAAGACGTACAAGAACAAAAAAAGGTGGTATTTATGGCATTGGTGATCAACATTAGGAAATCCAGTTACTTCAGTCCCACTCAACGAGCCGGTACAGTTTTTATATTAGAGTTTCAATGAACATGGTTATACAATAAGTTTATTTAACTGTAATACTAACGCATACTTCACATAAATGGCTGTCAGCAGGTACCGGTTATATGCCATTGCAATAAGGGTTGAATGATTTGAGGGGTATACTAACCAACTTGGGGGGTGAACTAACTCCAGAATCTGAAAGTTACCGGTTGCTTCTAAAGAAATGTAAGCAACTAAAAGAATCCAACAAAATGCTCACCCAAAACAACCAGCAACTGAACCAACAAATGATGGGCATCGATCAACGATTGCAAGCTTTCTTTCAAATGCAACAAGCTTTTGGCTTGGGATCTTAGTCACTCTTTACTCATCATTCACAACATAATGAGGATGAGGATGAGGATGGGGATGAGGATCAAGAATATGATAGTTCTCACCTTGGTGATTGAGTAGGTGTTAGTTTTACCCCAGTTAGTGGTTCTCCTCCTTGGTTCTTTATGGAGTACATGTCTTGGTGCTTATTTCATTTTCCTCCTCTTGGTGCTTGCTTCTCCCTCTTCTTATAACTTAATTTCACTTTGATTAACTAGCAACATGTGATTTGTTTGGGATTTGTGGTTTGTGATATATACCATTTATTTGGGACTTGTGGTTTGTGAATTGAAAACAATTGGTTTTAAGTGTTGGATTTGTTGTTTAGTGTCATTGGAAACTATTTTGCTTTATATGTGATATTCCACATGTTTGTGGTTTGAAAATTGTTGAAAACGCTTTGAATGAAGTCATACTCGAAGCCATTGGATGTTCATTGAGTGAATACTCTTTGTAAATTTCTTGCAGGGATTTAAATGTATGTACTGAGAAATACGATAAAAAACAAGCATTTTTATTTTGAAAAAATTACAAACATAGCTATGGATTGGCAACAGAATGAGATATTTTCTTTTTTTTACACAGAAATCAGTGACGAAACAGTATTTTGTCGCCATTGGCGACTGAAATTCCACCGTTACTTTCGTCACTAATGGGACAGAATACTGTTCCGTCACCGACTTCTCCGCCTTTTCATTCCCCGCCAAAATTTGGTATGTCGCTGTGTCCGTCGCTGATTTTGTCGCTATTGGCAACGGAATTCTGAAATTCCGTCGCTGAAATCAAAATTAGTCGCTATTCTGCCCTTTTCCATCTCGGAATCTATCGCTATCTGGACTTTTTTTTGTAGCGGAGTTGAATTAAACTGATCAACTTAATTTGTACATGAAATTATCAAGTAATGAGATTAGTAATAACAAATATAATAACTGAAATTAATTTGTAGATCAAATTGCATTTTGGCTTAGCCACCGTCCTAAGAATAATTTCGCCGAAACTAAGGTGCAAACTTCATGTGGGTGGCCATTCCCTAGGATTAACGCGATGTTAACCACTCTAGGTACACTCCCAGACAATTAACTTGGAATACTTGAATCAGTGCCTAAAAATGTTTATAGTAGGGATCAAAGCTTATGTGTTCAAGGCTAATTTTATTGAGCTAATTTCTTTGTGGTTTAGGCATGTAGAAGGAGGATAGTGGGATTGGTTTTTTCCTGTGTTTTAGTGTGTTAGGATGAATTTTTCTTGGCAAAAAAACCTTCCCTTAATTGAGTATATATATTCACCAATCTAGTAGTGTAGTTTAACAAGCTTTGGCATAAAACAAAAGTAGGTCACTAACATTTGACATGGAACCTAATTAGGTTATCAACTTCCAACAACATCACACCATACTTTGATTTTTTTTTCCCCCACCAAACCCCCATAAAAATCAAAGTATGATTAGGAGATATAAACATGTTTGGGCATAGAGAAATTAATGCACTGATGCCAATGTCTCCCAACTTGAATTGACACCCAGTGGTACAAGGTTTAAAAACAAATATCCTACCAAGTGGTAATTGTCTTGAACTTGTTGGGGAGGTGTAATTCCACCCCTGGGCATACATTAATCTCAAATATTATCATACTTCATAGTCTGACTCCACTTTCGATAGTTCATACGTGCTCTAGGAGGTAGACCCACACTGACCCTTCAACAAGAAGCGACCATACATCCGCACCTAAGTAGGTGGATCTGTCTAACATGTGCTACTTTCACCCCTCATACGTCCATTAAGAGCCAACTATTCAACCTTTCCCAACAGTGGCAAAGCAATATAACACACATGCACTATAAGGAGGGATACTATATTACCATGTACTGCTGTCGGAATTAAGTAATGATTTTGTTATTACCCTTTTAACTTCCCTTTCGGTGAATTAAAGATCTATGATTGCAATTCCTTAATTGGTTTCAATCCCGTCCCCCTCGATGTATCAAAGATCAGTTTTCTACACAGGCTTTCATTAGTGGATCTGCAAGATTCTTTTTGAACTTCACAAAGGCCAATGATATCACTTCATTTTCCAGTAGCTTCTTCACTAATTTGTGTCTCAATCGTATATGCCTTTGCTTTCTGTTGAAGGCCTCACACATTGCAATTGAAATAGCTACCATATTATCACAATGCTGTGCAATTGAAGGAGCTGGCTTCCCCCACAATGGGACATCTGCTAGTACACTTTTCAACCATTAGCCTCATGGTTTGCCAATTCAAGAGCAATAAACTCATACTCCATAGTAAACATACCAGCACAAGACTGTTTACCAGATTTTTAGGATATAGCACATCCACCTAGTGTAATCACATAACCACTAGTGGAATTAATTTCATCATTGTCAGATACCAAATTGGCATCCCTATATCCTTCCAACACAGTAGGAAATTTTCGACAATGCAAACCCCAAACAATAGTACCTTTCAAATATTTAAGCAAGTGTTTTAACGCATTATCACTGGGTTTATGAGTATACATACTAAGTCTACTTACAACATATACATTTTAGGCCTTATATAATTCCCTAAAACATGACACTGCCAATTATTTTTGCATATTCCATTTGGCACACATGAAAATCTTTGTTTTTCACCAAATACATACTAGCATCATAAGATGTCCTAACAAGATCAACATCAAATGAATTTAAACTTTCTAAGTATTTTTTCAACATAATGAGCATGGTTAAGACTACTGTCATCTTGGGTCCTCTTAATTTTTACTCCTAAGATAACATCAGTTTCACCCATATTTTTCATTTCAAATTGGGTATTTAGAAAGTTATTAGAATCATTAATAACATCCATATTCGTGCCAAATATGAGCATGTCAACAAGGTATGAACATATAATACACAACTATCATAAACATTCTTAGAATATACACAAGTGTCACCTTTATTGGCCTTAAAGCCATATGCAATAATTGTGCAATCAAAATTTTCATATAATGTTTGGTGGTCTATTTTAATCCACACAAGGATTTTATCAATTTGCGCACTCTATGTTCTTGTCGTGGTACCACAAATCCCTCATGTTGCTCCATATAAATTTCTTCATCTAGGTCCCCATTCAAAAATGTAGTTTTCACAGCCATTTGATGCACAAACTAAGCCATGAATAGAGATAACTACAATCAATACTCTCATGGTGGGTATTTTAGATACAAAAGCATATGTGTCAAAGTTATTAATTTCTTTTCTTTGATAAACCGTTCAACCACCAAGCGAGATGTATATTTATCAATGTATCCATCAACCTGAAATTTTTTTAAATACCCAGTTTCACCCCAAAGGTCTCGGGGAAGGTCAGCTAATACCCATGTATGATTACTTAATGTAGAATCAAGCTCGCTATTAATAGCTTCGTTGCAGAAAGCAATGCTAGTAGATTTCATGGCTTCTTCATATGTTTTGGGATCTTCTTCATTAATATATGCTGAAATAAATTCCTCATTTAACATGCAATCTTCAACTAGAAAACAATTTCTTTCCTAGTTCTTTTACTTCTTCTTAGTTCTACACTAGATGAACATGCATATCTCTTAGATGACACTTCGTGAGGGATGCGATGATCATGAGATGCAATTTTCATAGCAAATATATTTTCAAAGAATTCAACATCCTTGGCTTCAATTATATTACTATGCATACACAAGTCATTTGCACCTTTAGTAATAAATCGGTATGCAGCACTTTGATAAACATATCCAATAAATAATACATCGATGTTTCTAGGACTAATTTTCTCCCTTAAATTCAGGCAATTCAATTTTAGCTAAACACCTCCACACTTTCAAGTAATTCTGTTTAGAAGGATGCACTTTCCATAATTCATATGAGGCCTTATCGAGTTTCTTACGAGGCACAATGTCTAATACATGATATGTAGATAAAATTCATTCATGGCATTTTCCCATGAATTTGTATTTTTGCATCTTTCCTTTTGGCTTGTAATCACTTCTGTAATTTTTCCTTCATTTGTTTTTCAATCTGTCAAAATTAGCAAATCTAGGCTTCGCGAGGTTAGCTCTAGAAGAAATTATTTTATCTTTCAATCTATTTTCTTCCTTAATTTTTAGATGACCAATAAACCCTTCTAATGTCTAATCTTTCTTTTCATGCATAAGCTAATTTTGGTATTCTTTCCAAGATGGTGGTAATTTTTCAATCAAGGCAATAGCTAGGGTCACATCACATATTTTTAATCCTTCAGATGCAATAGTAGAACATAGATTTTCATATTGATGAATATTATCAATAATAGACTTCTGTTCCTCGAACTTGAAATTTAGCCATCTAGTAATTGCATAATATTTAGACCCAGCATCATCACCAAGATATTTTTGTTAAGAGCATCCCAAATGTCCTTAGCAGATTCATATTTCATATAAGTAATGCATTAGAGATATGATGCAATAACATACCCTTGCAAATTTTATTATCTCTATCAAATTTCAAGTTATATTCAATTTTGGAATTTTCATCTTCAGGAATAACCTTTTCTTCCAAGACATATGCAATTTCAATTTGCTCAACATAAAATTTCATTCTAACAGCCCAACAGTTATAATTTTTAACATCTAATGGTTCTAGCTTAGACACATTAGGAACTGTATATTTAGATGCCATAATTGTATATAATCTAAAATTGCTCTTAAATTGTTGGAAAAACATAGCTTTAGGTGGTGTTATATACAATTAGAACCAAAAAATATATTTTAAGAAATGATATCGATTAAACCACTAGACTTGAATTGGACTGATCAACTTAATTTGTACCTGAAATTATCAAGTAACAAGATTAGTTGTAACAAAAATAATAACCAAAATTAATTTGTAGATCAAATCGTGCCGAGGTTTAGCCACTGTTTTAATAACGATTTCGTTGAAATTAAGGTGTAAACTTCATATGGGCAGTCGTTCCCTAGAATTGACACGATGTTAAGCACTCCAAGTGCTCTTCCATACAGTAACTTGAAGTGCTTGAATCAGTGCCCAAAGACGTTTGTATTAGGGGTTAGAGTGTTTAAGTTTAATTTTGTTAGGCTAATTTCTTTGTGGTTTAGGCATGTAGAAGGAGGATGGTGGGGTTCGATTCCCCCCCCCGGTTGCTTTAGTGTGTTAAGCTGAATTTTGCTTGGTCGAAAAACCTTCCCTCAACCGAGTATATGTAGGCAAGAAGAGAACAAAGTTAGTTCATCAATCTAGCAAAGTAGTTCAACAAGCTTTGACATAAGGCAAAGGTAGGTTATTAACATTTGACAAGAAACCTAATTAGGTTATCAACTTCCAACAACATCACACCAATCTTTGATTTTTTTTTTTCCAGCAATTCTAATAATTAAGATCACGCTACCAAATTAAAAGTGAGGAAAGCGGCCTACAGAAGTCAGCATATGGTTAATTCAGTGAAGTCTTTTTTGGAAGTGAAAAATCGAAAGGTAATACACTGATACAAGTGAGTTTCAAACTTTAATATCTTGTATCAATTATGTATAATTTGCTTAATTTTACTGACACCTATGTAGACAATTCACAATTTAAAAAAGAGCAAATAAGATATTAATGGTTTAAATTCTTAACTTAGAATGCTCAAAACCACAACAATTATGATGATTACAGTTATCATGCATTTTAAGAAAATGCGATAAAGATGTACTTATTCCATGTGGAAGAAAATGACATTACTATATAAGTTAAAAGAAAGATGACACCTTGACATGCCGGCGCCACCCATGCATGAATATGATAATAAAACAGAAAAAGGAGAAAGACAACTAATTTTGACTAGAATAGTTAGACCGTGTCATAATCAGAAGAATATGAAGCAGAAACCCCATATGCTTTTGGCGACTAAACTGAAACGGATAATTCATGTATGAGTGGCCTCAAAAGGAAAAGGAATAAAAAAAAAACTCATCTTGACCGTTAAGGGCAGCCACCTCAACCTCAAGTTGTTTGACCCGCGCCCTCAATCATTCTTGTCATCTTACCCGTGCTTGTCGTTGCTTTTTTCATTGCGCATGTTTGTTGGGTGCCTTGTCCCACTTTTTGAACCTCAAAACTCTGTATAAACTTTTTTTAAAAATAACTGTGCAGGGTAATACAAGTATTATAAATAAAATATAAAGACTGTTAAAAACAATTTAACACTAAACTATACAAAAGCCAACTTCCTTTAGCATTGTTCCAAAAAACCTATTAACACTATAACAATAACCACTGAATACTCTTTGTCTTCAGCATCAATTACAAGTTGTTTCTTGACGATAAACTGTACATTATTCAACCTAGCACTTGAGCCTTTTTTTTTTCTAAGTTAATTCTGATAGTCATTATTATGTTGATCAGTTTGACTTCCTTCTATCTCTTTTTGGGGGGGGGGGTGATGTCACCCGTCAGATATCTAATTTTGGTGTCTGATAAAAAATCGGATTAGTCATTCTGATATTAAGGTTTTGTCAAACATCTTTTCTAGCAATAGCTAGTTTGCTTTGTTCTCCTTTTTTTAAAAATCAGTTAATACAAATAGCTAAAAAATAACTAATACAATCAATCCAAAATTTATCATCAATGTCACGAACTTGAACAAATGCTTAATGTACGATAAAACAACAATATTGTAGAGAACTCATAAGAAATTGTAGAAAGCTAATTATCGTCATTGTCTAACATAGACATAGAATATAGATGATTTTATCAAGCACAGTACTCATAACTTAATTATAATTAAAAATCTAGGCGCTTAATTTACTCTAAGAAGTTTAGTACTCAAACGATCATTGATCACAATATATATCAAGATTAAGGAATGATATTTAGTACATATTACTATAAGGCTTCAAATTTTGCTTTGTTATTCTTTTCTTACATGTAGGTTAAATAGAAAAAAGGGACCAATAAAACTTTTGAGGAGTGTCTTGCATGATCTTTAGATCAATGGCAGGTTCAGAATTTTTGTACATAAGAATATAGATGTTTCTCCTTTAACTTTCCCTGAAATGTATATACGTATTAACGTTAGCATCCCCTTTGTAAATTTTATAAATTTTTATATAAAAATTTTAAATTTCTCGAGCAGGCACTGGGTGCATAAAACACCTATTGCCATAGGATGGACATAGTCACTGCTTACAATGGATGTGTTCAGTAATAAAGGTTGAAGCAGATGTTACAGACTTGTAATTGTCAAAATATTATGAGCTACTACTTAAAAGTGTTCGATAAATTAGTGGATGAGGCAGTGGTTAGAGGTTTATGTAGTATTTTTCAAAAGCTAATAGATGTAACTTTTAATAATATTTATCTAGTAGTTGCATTGCAAATTACAAAATTCTTCTTTTCATTTACTAAAAGCTTTATTTATTGTGCCCCTTGTAGTCATTTTACCAAAATCTGCTACTTCAACAGTTACATTTACCAAACGCATTTATTTTAAATCACTAGTTAAACAACTAACCTAGTGGGTCACAATTAATTACTAGTAAAATCGCTAATAGTTAGTAAACTAACTAATCATTACTAAAATAATTAATTTTATCAAACACACCCAATGTAAGAATTTGATGGATTTTTAAAGTTTGAACTATGAGCATCAGTATGCAATTAGGACTCAAATTTATTTATTTTTGTATGGTGCGGAAGAGGGGCTATGCCCTAAGAAGAGTATTATTACTGTTTGCTAATTCTGGGCCAAGCAGCCCCCATACAATCTGTGAGAATTTCATCTCTAACCTCCGCAGGAGGAACATACAAAGTGGTCACACTAAGGTAGTTGTCAATCCCATATTTGCTAACCTATCCGCAACTTGATTAGCTTCCCGGAAGCAATGAGTGACTTTAGTCTCCCAATCTTCTCGTGATAATAGCTCAGTACACTGCTAAAGAAGAAATCCATGATGGGTACACCAAGCCATGTTGCCTTGTAGCATCTCTACTAGAACCTTAGAGTCCAGCTGTACCCACAATCTCGACACTCTCAGTTCCTTCGCGAGTTGGAGACCTCTTAGTACCGCTCGGATCTCTGCTTTCATGGATGTGCACCTGCCCAGAGTCTCAGTGAACCCCATCAACCATTTTCCATTGTGATCACGCAAGACACCCTCGGCAGCAGTTGGACCGGGGTTCCCTTTGGCGGCTCCATCTGAATTACGTGCCACCCAACCTCCAGGAGGGGATTCCCAACGCACAAGCTGTTCGATTTGGGCGAGCTCTTGATGCACCTTGCGAGTCGGGTCTTCCTTCTCAAGCGCCTGAATGATTTCTGTGAACCTGACTAGTAAAAAATTCCTTTTGATCGGGGAATATCCCTACTATCATTGAAGCTGGCTGAGCATCTCCCTTTCCACAAGTACCACAAGGTTGTAAGGAACTTTGTACTCCAGTCCTTGTCAGCATGACTTCCTCGGACATTGTGGAACAGCCATTCCATGAAATTAAGCTCGTCAAAGACGAAATCAAGCCCTATGGCTTTTAAATAGGCCCACACGTCTCTTGCTTTGGGCAAAATCTGAGGATATGTTCACTGTCTTCTAAGCTGACGACAATTAAGACTCAAATTGGAATACAAGCTGGCCCGTTACTAGAATCCACTTCCCCTCTACATCAGCATTTTATTTCATTTTATTTTATTTTTTAATCAGCGGGTAATACATGTAATGTAAGCATACAATCACACCTTAACTAGGGTAAATGTTTCTCCTAGGAGCAGGGGCGGAGCCAGGATTTAAACCAAGGGGGGGTGAGATTAATAATATACATAATATAAAATTTAATAGTTCTAAAAATAAAATGCATAGCTACTACATTCAAGAAAGTTGTCATCGACGAGATTTCATGTTTTGAAAATATAGCATGATATCCTCGTTCGAGAGACTTTTAAAAATATCAATCTCAAAATAAGTAACAACAGTATCATTCAAAAATTCATCTGATATTTTGTTCCGCAATTTGGTCTTGATGAACTTCGTCGCAGAGAACACTCTTTCAACAGTTGCCGTGGAAACCGGTAAAATCAATGCAAGCTTCAAAAGTTGATGTAGTTGGGGAAAGCTCAAATGCTTCTTTGTTTGAACCAACTTCCTGCAAAGCTCAGGAAGTCCCGAAATGTTGGACAACCTCACATCATCAGCTGCATTAGCAACGAAAGTATCCAGTTCACAAGCAAGTGTCTCAATAGCCAAGTCATCAAATCATCTGGATATAGCTTAGCCATTTTTAGTATCTTGTTCTTGTCAAAGTTAGAGAATGAGTCACTAGGATTCAAACAAGCCACCCCAAGAAGCAAATCAATGGTCGCCTCAGAAAAACGACTATTAAGTTCTTGCATTTGCATATCGACAATTGTGTAGAACACATCAATGCGATAGTAATGCTCATTTGTGATCTTGGAAACTCTACGCTTGGATTTTCCTCGAATAATATGAAAGTCATCCATGTTAGGAATCTCAACATTGTGTTTCACACAAAATGAAGAAACTTTATCAAGCAAATCATCCCATCCTTGATCCCTTGTTATTTGTAGCTGTCTCTTGGCAGTAGTAAGGAGAGATATAGCATTAACAATATCTTGGTCTCTTCTTTATAAAGCCTGACTCAATGCATTTGTAATACCCAGCACCAATTTCATCAAATGTAGTAAGAAAGCAAACTCAAACGTTTGTAAGGCATCTAAAGCACCTTGCGCCGTGACTCTATCAGGTGAATGATTTCCATGAGTTGCTATAACATCAAGCACATCAATGATAGGAGCAAACATGATAATCATATTTGTAAATGTTTTATAATGAGAGCCTAAACGAGTGTCCCCAGGTCTTCTAAGTCCAAGTTCTTGGTTTAAACCCCGTCCAGTTTGTAGTTCACCTAAACGTAATGCTTCTTCAACTGCTTCTGTTTGTTTTTCACGAAACTCATTTCTACGTTTATAAGAACCACCAATCACATTCAATGTAACACTAACCCACCCAAGAAACCATTCAATATCATCATGATGATTTGCAACCGCAACAAGAGTTAATTGAAGCTGATGAGCAAAACAATGAATGTAATGTGCTGATGGACAATCTTGTATAATCAAAGTTCTAAGCCCATTGATATGCCCACGCATATTACTAGCCCCATCGTACCCTTGTCCTCTTATGCGAGATGGACTCAAGGAATATTGAGATAACAAAGAATAAATATTTTCCTTTAGTGACAAAGAGAAAGTATCGGTGACATGAACAAGACCAAGTAGTCGCTCCATAACAAATCCCTTTCTATCAACATATCGCAAGACAATAGCTATTTGTTGTTTACAAGACACGTCACGGGATTCATCAACTAATATACCAAAATATCCATCTCCAAGTTCTTCAAGAATCTTTCCAATGGTTTCGTTTGCACAAGAATGAGCAATGTCCTTTTGGATGTCAGGAGAAGTCAATTTATGATTTAATGGAGCCTTCTGAAAAATACTTCCAAAATTTTCATTACTTTGGGCATGCCATTCTAACAAATCCAAAAAATGACCTCTCCTTATTGAAGATTCACTTTCATCATGACCTCGAAAAGGCAATGCTCCACTCAAAAGTTGTCTCGCCACTTCAACTGAAGCATTTAAGCGGACTCAATATTCAGATTTAACCTCATCAGATTGTTTGTCTAAGGTAGTTTGTATGGATTGCTTTTGCATCATAAGATCTTCACACATTTTAACACATTGATTATGCACACTATTCACTTCACCAACATGTGCATCAAATGATTTCCTCTTCTTCCAATTTCTAAAGCCTTTACTTGTAAATGCATCCCCTCCACCATGACCCAACTTGTCATTCTTGAACAAATAACAACACAAACAAAATGCCGCGTCTTCTTTTATGCTATATTTTAACCAATTAGGATTTGCCGCAAACCATGATTCATTAAAACGCCGCATATAATTGGACATTTTAGTTTGAGGGAATGCATGATTTCGGGGTTGGTAAGGACCTTTTTGTAAATATGCTCTTCTTACCTCATCACGATCATTCGGATGATAGCTTGAAATCGGTTTTCTATCGGCTGGATCCGATTGAAGAGCATTAATATCGATTGGAGTTCTCTTGGAAGAAGATGGATTAGTACTTGTTGGTTGTTCATTGCTAGACGGTAGTTGAGTACTTTGTTTGGCACTTTCTTGGATCAGTGGTGGGTTTTCTGACGCAGAGCTTGAACCAACAGATCATCTAGCTATCTTGTTGAGAAACTTTTCCATTTGAAACTGAAAAATACAATCAAGTTCTTACTTAGGTTCATGGTTTTTAGTAAATCATAAACATAATTATTTACAAAATAATTTATATAATTACTTACAAAATTAGGTTTTGCCTTTCTTGATTGAGAATTTAGGAATTAGAATTGGGGTAATTTGTGTTTATCATAAACAAACACAAATTTGCCTAAAGTCAATAAATTTAACACAAATAAACAAACAACAACCAACAAATTACCCCAATTCTAATTTCTAAAATTCTCAATCAAGAAAAGCAAAACCTAATTTTTTAATTGATGAATAAATCTCTAAATTAACCACTTCTTCAACACAAATTCAATAAAAATTAGTAAACTAACCATAAACAATGAAGTAATTACAAATAAAATTAGCCCAATTTTAAATCTTGAAATAAGAAGACAATTAAATTAAAATCTTCATTTTTCATTTTTCAATCCATGAATCGTGAATAATTCACTAAGTTAATCAATTATTTAACCCAAATCTAAGTAAAATCAGTAAAATAAACATAATTATTTACAAAATAACAAAATTAAAAATAAAAAATGAGAATTTTTGAGAATTACCTCAAATTAGGAGTTGAGACTTGAGATTTAAGAGGAGTTAGGAGGAGAGATGAGGAGCAGTGGAGGCGGCCGGCCGGCGGGTGAACAGTGAGCCGACGGCTGGCGGGCGGGGGCGGCGGCTGAGTCAGAGTGAGAGAGAGAGTGGGCAGGGGAAATAGGTTTCGTCCCTGGGCCTGCGAGGCGAGCAAGAAGCAACAACGAAATTTCTTGTGCGTTTGGAGGAAATGAAGATACAAAACTCAAAAAAAAAAAATAGAACAAAGAGCAAACAACTACCCAGAGTCGAACCCCTGACCTATTGAAACAAGGACCGGGCAACCAACCACACAGGCCAACACAAGTTTGCAAAGTATTACTAAATGAATTGGTATATATATTTGTTTTCATCCACAAAAATAATCCATATTTATTTATTTTTTTCCCAAAAAGTTGGGGGGTCAATTGACCCCCTTTGCCCCAATGTAGCTCCGTCCTTGCCTAGGAGCTAGCTAGTTGATGTGATTCCTGAACTAGTTGTATAGCAACTTTGAATATTCTTATAACACTAAAAGCCCATTCTTTTCGTGGG
Source organism: Selenicereus undatus (assembly GCA_017589665.1). Classification (NCBI taxonomy): domain Eukaryota; kingdom Viridiplantae; phylum Streptophyta; class Magnoliopsida; order Caryophyllales; family Cactaceae; genus Selenicereus; species Selenicereus undatus. The sequence continues at coordinate 8,189,749 of JACYFF010003369.1, read as the reverse complement.
TAAATTGGATGGGTAAAAGGTTGAAGTAGGTTGAGGTGAGTTGAAGTTGGTATTTTTTTTTTAGGTGTGTTGAAATAGGTTGAAGTAGGTTGAAATGGGTTGATGTAGGTTGAAATGGATTGAAGTTGCTATATTTTTTATGTGGTGGGTTGAAGTGGTTAAAGTAACGAGAATGTAATTAATGTGTGATAATTTATGAATTTATCAAAATTTTGTGGAATTTTTGTTTATTCTTTTTTCTAATTTATTTTTTATTTTATTTATTTATTTTTAATTTTTAATTTTTAATGTTAATTTTTTTAATTTTTAATTTTTAATTTTTAATTTTTTTTTGTAATTTTAATTTTGTAATTTTATATTTATATTTTTAATTTTTAAATTTTTAATTTGTAATTTTTAATTTGTAATTTGTAATTTTTTTATTTTTTATTTTTATTTTTATTTTTTATTTTTTTATTTTTTATTTTTTATTTTTTCATTTTTATATTTTTATATTTTTTTATTTAGTATTTAGTATTTTTATATTTTTTATATTTCATATTTCATACTTTATATTTTTATTTTTATTTTTAGTTCTTATTTCTTATTTTTTATTTTTTATTTCTTATTTCTTATTTCTTATTTTTTTATTTTTTATTTAGTATTTAGTATTTTTTATTTTTTTGGAATTTTCTGTAGCTTTTTTTTGAAATAAAATAAAAAGATAAAAAATTAAAAAATAAATACAAAAAATTAAAAAAAACAAAAATACCAAAATAAAAAAATGAAATATAAAAAAAAAAATAAAATTTATATACAAAAATAAAAAATAAAATTAAAAAATTAAAAATTAAAAATAAAAATTAAAAAATTTAAAAAAATTAAAAATAAATAAAAATAAAAATAAAAATAAAACAATAAATACAAAATACAAAATAAAAAAATACAAAAATACAGAAATACAAAAAATAAAAAAATAAGAAACTAAAAACAAAAAATAAAAAATACAAAAATACAAAAATTAAATACAAAAAATTAAATATTAAAAATTAAAAATTTAAAAAATTTAAAAATAAAAAAACTAAAAAAATACAAAAATAAAACAATTCCAAAGTACGATAATTTACAAAAAAGTAGTATAGTAAATTTTTTGGTACAAGAATGATTAAATCTCATATGATACTTTACAAATTATTAAAATTATAAAGGGGTGGGTTGAAGTGGGTTGAAGTAGGTTGAGGTAGGTTGAAGTTGGTATTTTTTTTTTTTTTCAAGTGGGTTGAAGTGGGTTGAAATAGGTTTAAGTAGGTTGAAGTGAATTGAGGTTGATAAATTACAATTGACCCACAAAAAGAACAGGCCCTAAATCTTTGATATGATTGTTTACGGGTGGTAAAAAGTGGTTTGGCTTGAGTTGCTAGTAGCGGTTGTCCTCGTAATGCTCCGATAATTTCTGTTGGAGCAGTCCATATGGCCACCATTGTCCAACCATGTTGCCGAGCCATCTTCATAGCTTGTTCAATGGCCAGAAATTCTTCGACAAAGGCATTTTTAGCTACTACTGGTTGGGATATAGCAACTATTAGAAGCAGCTGGTTGTAGGCAACCACTCTGAACCCTCCTTCACGTCCTCTCACTACAAAAAAAATAGGCAACAGTGACATAAACTCTTCAACGTTTGACTCAAACGTCACAGGGCAAGATTTGTAAATTAATTTCTAAGGCGTTTAAAGCTGTCGTTGCCAAACAACATTACTTGAAAATGTCACAAGACACATGGGCCCCCTGAAATTTCAATATACCGCTCAATCCCCCCCGTCAAATTTTAGTTTTAATTTAAATAGATAAATTGTGAGTGAAGCATGTTATCAAAAATCAGTCCAAAAAACATTAAAAAAATATTTAGAGGGCCCCATCGACTTTCTCTCTTTCTCTCTCTCTCTCTCTATCTCACTTCAACTAAAAAGCAAAAACAAACAAAACCCCTTCGTGCCAATTCTACCTCGCGTGAACCCAGACAAAAGCAAAGCAAAACATCGATACCCCTTCTTCGATTCTCTTTGCTCCTTCTACTCTCTCTCTCTCTCTGTATCTCGCTGCCCCATCTTCATGGGCTGAATTTGCTGCTCCTTCTTCGTCCCTTTGCATTTTCTTCCCACTCCTTGACTTTTCATCCCACAAAATTTTGCAATTTATGGGCAGAATTTACTACAGAATGTTGGGGGATCTGTGGGCCAAGTTTTGTTCAAAATTTCAGAGGCTAGGGCGCAGATTTTGAAGATGAATCACCCTGACTCAAATTGACGTGGTGGGCAAGTGAATTTTTTTTTCAAGAACTGGTGTCGCACTATTCGTCTCCCCCCCCCCCATTTCATCGCTTGAGTCAACATTGATAAAACCTTATATCTCAAATTACAGTTTTTCCTTGTATCAAGTAGCTTGATTTGGTGTTATTGTGGATAATTTTGATGAAATATTACTGATTGCATGATTTATAAGTAGAATGTAATATGTCCATTGTCAATTTCTTATGAGCATAAAGATACTCGATTGAATGCTTAATGGTCTGACAAGTTTGTTGCTTTAAAATTGAACTATGACAAGTTTGGTTTTATACAGTGTAGCTCCATACACTTTTGCTCTTGAAAGATTCTCCCATTTTCCCATTTTGTTTAACTCGATCAATTGACCCCTCAGCTGTGGTATCAGCTAGTCATCTTCAGTGTGAGTGTACCCTATGCTGTATGACTTAGTTTTAGTGATGAGTTTATTGTTGGTCTATTTTTTTGCTCTTTTCAAAATTGGTGAATATCTGAAGCTGTGATTTCCCTTCATTAACTGTGTACTGTGTATTTGATGCACTATCTTATGGGAGTTCCATCCGAATTTCCGTTATCATCAAGACATTGAAATAGACGGAGTGCTTGTAGAAATTTATGTTTTGTAACTAAGAAATATTGTCTGCTATTCTTAATCTATTAGTGTCAGACTGCATGTGTTTTTGTTTCCTAGACATTGCCCTGGTGTGGATCTACTCCGAGTGTGGAGCGGTTACTATAGAGTAACTGGAAGATTCAATCATATATTTTTCATGTTGTTACTGTCAAAATTATTTAGGGGAATTGTATGCGGTTTTAGCCATATTACCTGTTATTCTCTCCACTTCTCTATTTTTTCCCAACTCCCTGTTTTGTTTAGCTACTTTTTCTGTTCCCTTCCATGCAATATAAGTATATAACCGATATAGCTGATGCGAATAGTGTTAGTAATGCAACTATTGCTTATAATGGAGGAGATGATCAACAATGTACAATTCCCTTTTTGTCCAACACATACTGCGTGATAGATTTGATTAAATTTTGAGAAGATTGACTGTTTTTGGAAAATGGTAGGAAGTTTTAGCAGCAATGCATGATAGAGGCAGAGTCGTAGCAACAAATTATGTTGGCTCGATTTGGCTAGTTAAATCACCCTAGAGGGGGATGAATATGGAGGTGATCAAAGTCACAAAATAATCAAATAGAAATGCGGAAAGTAAATGCGGACAAAACATGCTATTTATAGAGGTTCGGCCACGCCTAGTCCTCTGCCCACATGCGCCTCTCGCTGATAGGATTTTGAACTTTTTTATTTTATTAGGTCAGTCGATTACACACGATTCACTAATCGTACAAGCTACGAGTTAACCCTATAACTATAGGTGTCCCAACGTACGCATTACTTCCCAACCGTACTTGGGTAGTCGGCCCTCCAACTAATCAACTCAACCCAATACAAAGAAATATAACAACATACACTTTATAACAAAAAGTAAATGAACACAATAGATGTGCCAATGTAAGTTCAATGTATCTCTCAATGTCTTCTTAATTTGCAAGTGTAGCTCTCTTTCTTCTCGTTCTTTTCTTGTGCTCTCTTGTGTCGCTTTCAGCTGCAAGGACCGCCCTTTTTCATAGCAAATGGAATTGAAGTAGCCGTTACATTCAAAAAGGGAAAGAAAATCTTCAGCTGGTTTTCAAGCCCTTGGAGTCCAGCTTCAAGGCCTTGCACTGCTGCTAATTTTCAACAACAATAGCTCCCAAAATCTTCAATGGGTAATTGCTTATTCTTCAACGGTTAATTGCTGATTCACTACAAAAACGGTGTCAAACTCCGACGTCGTGGGCATCCGATGGAGTGGAGCAGAGTTTCCGACGGAAATACCGTCAGGCTCCGACAGAAACAGTTTTCCTCGAAAATTCCAACAGAATTCCGTCGGAATCCGATAGTATTTCCATCAAAAATTCCCGCGCGCGTTTTCCAAAAAATTTTAGATATGATTTTTTCTATTTTGGGTGGGCATGCGTTGCCTTCATTTGAGCCATGAAGAGAGAGAAAGAGAGCTGCGAAGTGAGAGAGAGGGAGGAAGGAAGAGAGACAAAGAGGAAGATTCATGGTTTCCGGTGGCTGGTGATTGGAAAAAAGAGTTGCTGTTGTTTATAATTCAGCGTTAAATAATTTATTTTTAGTTAATTTGTTCTTTGAAATTGAAATATTAAAGTTGATTGGTGTTTTTTTTTATGGTGGTTGATTTGTTATGAATGAGTTGAAGAGTTGCCGCCACCGCCCGTTCCTCCGCTGCCGCCGCCAATTCTGCTGGTAGTCCGATTATTTTTTCGAATATTTAAAGATTAATAGAATTGTTGTGTTTTGAAATTATATTAATTTGGTATGTGTTGTTAAATTTTGTGAAATTTAATTTTGAAGCATATTTGTATAGTTTATTTAATTTATTTTGTTTCGTAAAATATGGATGTGAATTATGTTAATTTTTTATTTGATATGTGAAGTACATTTATTTGGATAAGTTGAATAAACTATATTAAATATGTCTATTTATAAAAATTGTCTAATTATTATAAAATGTTGAAGTATGTTAAGCATGTATAATGTGTTTTGTTTTGGTAAATAATTTAAGTTTGTTAAGTGTGTTTATTTTTTGTTCAATTTGTAGTATATATTAATTTTTGGTAAGTGTTTGGTGGAAGCAGGTTTAGAGTGGCTTTCGGAGCTTTTCAATATCATTTTTAGGACCACTAAGATGCCCAGAAAATGGAGGGCTAGTACAGTCATCCCCCTGTACAAAAACAAAGGGGATATTCAAGATTGTAATAATTTTAGGGGTATCAAGTTGCTCAGCCACACTATGAAGCTCTGGGAGAGGATGATTGAGAGAAGGTTGCGAAGAGATGTTGCAATTTCAGAGAATCAATTCGGTTTTATGCCAAGCAGGTCGACCATAGAGGCGATTTACCTTCTCAGAAGGCTCATGGGTTTGTACAGGGATAGAAGGGTGGATCTCTATATGGTGTTCATTGACCTGGAAAAAGCATATGATAGAATCCTGCGGGAAGTGTTATGAAGCTGTCTGGAAAACAAAGGGGTGTCACCCTTATATATTCGTGTGATTAAGGATATGTACGAGGGAGGGTGGACGGAGGTTAGGACACTGGGAGAGGTCTCAAATGACTTCGCTGTTAGTATGGGTATGCATCAGGGCTCCGCCCTAAGCCCGTTCCTCTTCACCTTAGTTTTAGATAAACTTACTAGAGAGATTCAGGATGAGGTCCCATGGTGTATGTTTTTTGCAGATGACATTGTTCTTATCGATGAGACCAGACAGGGGGTGAATGGCAAGTTAGAGAGTTGGCGGCTTACACTGGAAGTTAGAGGTTTTAGATTAAGTAGATTGAAAGCGGAATACTTGCATTGTTGTTTCAGTGGAAGGATAGAAGAAGGGGGAGAAGTCACCCTGGATGGGAGACAAATACCTAAGGTGGATAAGTTTAAGTACCTTGGTTCGATCATCTAGCAAAATGGGGATATTGACGAGGATATTAACCAGCGCATAAGAGTGGGCTGGCAAAAATGGAAGTCTGCCTTAGGGGTGCTGTGTGCAAGAGGGTGCCCTTAGGATTGAAAGGCAAAGTCTATCGGATGGTAGTTAGACCGGCTGTCCTATATAGATCGGAGTGTTGGCCTCTAAAAAAGACGCAGGTCCAAAGGTTGATGGTAGCTGAGATGAGGATTGTTAGGTGGATGTGTGGTTTTACGAGAATGGACAGAGTTAGGAATGGTATAATCAGGGACTTAGCTAAAGTGCCCCCCATAGAAGAGAAGATGAGGGAATCAAGACTCCGATGGTTCGGCCACGTGAAAAGGAGAAGTATGGCCACCCCAGTGACGAGGTGTGAGTTGATCGACCTTTCCGGTGGTAAGAGAGGAAGGGGTAGACCGAAGAAGAGTTTGGACGAGGTGATGAGAGAGGACTTGAAATTAGTGGGTTTGACGGAGGACCTGACTCAGGATAAGAGGCTTTGGCGGAATAGGATTAGAATCTTAGATGGCAGATAAGCGACTCTGTAATTGTCAGTAGCTGGAGTGGCTTAGTGCTGGTGGGGGTCTGTCGTGCTTGTATGCAGGTTGGATTTTTTTTCTGGGAGTAACGGCAGTTGCTTAACGTGGATTGTTCAGGTACGTTTTTTTAACTTTCTTTCAACTTCTTTCAGCTTCAACTTCTTTGGCACTGATTTTCCTCTTTAAATGCTGCGTAAGCGCTTTCCCCTATAAAACTTTTTCACAAAACTTTTTTCGTGGGTCTCTTGGAATCAACCTCTCTATGGGTAGGAATACCGGTAGAGGTAAGGTTGCCTACAGCTGGATCTCCCCAGACTTCACAAAAGTGGGACCCACACTTGGAGGTGGTGTTGTTGTATTAATTTTTGGTAATTATGTGAAGTATATGATTTTTTTTAGGTATGTCTAATTTTTTATATGATTTGTCTGACATGTTAAGAATTTTTATTTTATTTTTATGTTAATAGTATTTTGTTTTTTTTTTTGGGATTTGTTTATTTGGATAAAGTATGAAATAAATCGTTTAATTTATGTTTGATTGTTAATTAGGTTTATTTTGATAAATAAAATAGTTATGTTAAATTTATTTTTTTGTACCATATATGTTTAATTACATTGTTGTATTTTAGGTTTTTGTAAAAATTTATTTTCGGAATACAGGGATATAAAATGTGAACTAAATATGAATGTAATTTTTTTTATTAGTGTCATTAGTGAATATAAAATTTATAGTAAATAATTTAATCTTTAATTTAATTTGGAATGTATGTTGATTTGGATAAATGAAATAGTTGTAAGTAGGCAAGCATGTATAATATTTTTGTTTTGGTAAATGATTTAAGTATGTTAAGCATGTTTATTTTTTGTTCGATTTGTTGTGTATATTTATTTTTGGTAAGTATGTGAAGTATATTCTTTTTTGAGGTATGGTTAATTTTTTGTATGATTTGTTTGATTTGTTAAGTATTTTTATCTTGTTGTTTGGTTAATAGTTTTTTTTTGGGTTTGTTTATTTGGATGAAGTGTGAAATAAATAGTTCAATTTGTGTTCGATGCTTAATTAGGTTTATTATGATAAATAAAATAGTAATGTTAATTTTTTTTGTAGCATATATGTTTAATTACATTGTTGTATTTTAGGTTTTTGTGAAAGCTTATTTTCGGAATATGAGAATATAAAATGTGAACTAAATATGAATGAAATTTTTTTGATTGGTGTCAGTAGTGAATATAAAATTTATAGTAAATGGTGTTATTTATGACTTATTTGTTATGTATTTTACATGGGAAAAAAAAAGAAAAAATGTTCAACCATCCAAAAAAAATCGCAATTGTTCATGTTCCGGTCACAAGTTCAGCGTTGTTTTTTGTCGATTGAAACAGATTTTTTATTATCTTTACGTATAATTATTTATGTGCTTCAACATTGTGGTAATATTCGCACATAAGTTCAGTATTGTCTTTCAAATATTGAATTGTATGATGTATTACAATAATTCATTGGTCATTAGTTAAATTGATTTCTAAAAGATATTTATTGAAATTAATTGTAGTATATATAACAATTAAGGCATTCAAATTAGCAACATATGGATGGGTCATGCATCGTCAATGGATGTATAAGAGGAGAAATCCTGATAGACATGGGCTTAGAAATGAGTGGTTGATGGGAGTAAATATGTTTGATGAATTTACACGAAATCAGGAGGAGTATAGATTTAATGGAGTTTATAGATGCCCATGTGTGAAGTGTAAGAATATGCAGTATTTTACACCTAACGTCATAAAGTCTCATTTGTATAGAAAGGGGTTTGTGAAGAATTATTGGTATTGGATAAGTCATGGGGAAGAAGATAATTCGGAAGTAGGGGATGCAAGTGGTTCACAATCTATGAATTATAATTACGATCATACAACAACAACAACAAACTCCCAGTGTGGGTCTCGCTTTCACGGGGTCTGGGGAGATCCGGGTGTAGGCAACCTTACCTCTACCGGTATTCCTACCCATAGTCTTATAATTACGATCATAATGATCATAAACATATGGAGAACATGGTTCATACCGCCTTCGAAGCTAATGAAATGAACATGAGTTGCTTTCATGACGTAAATCCTGAGACATTTTACACTATGATTGAATCTGCCCAAAGACCCTTGTATGAAGAGTGTAACATAACTGAATTAGAAACATCTGTGAGGCTAATTAGTATTAAATCAGGCCACAATATGTTTCAACGTTGTTTTAACGAAGTTGTTGATCTGATGAAAGATACATGCCCTCCGATCCTGAAAGTCGCACTCCAAAAAATTATCATCAGCAACTGAGAAAAGTATGAGATTTAGGTATGGATGTTCAGGAAATTGATTGTTGTCCGAATGGTTGCATGATTTGTTATAAACGTGATGAAGGTATGTCTGCATGCAAATTTTGTGGATATACAAGATGATTACCAAAGAACTTCAACCAACGAGGTCATAAGGAGGTTTCATGTGCTAGAATGCACTACCTACCTTTAATCCCAAGATTGCAAAGACTGTATGTCTCAAAAAGTACTATCGCCCACATGAGATGGCACAATGAGCACCGCCAAGAACCGGGCATTCTCCGGCATCCGTCGAATGGACAAGCATGGAAGCATTTTGACCAAAAGTATCCAAATTTTGTAGCAGAGCCTCGGAATGTGAGGTTAGGTCTATGAGGTGATGGTTTCACCCATTTTTCATATCTAGAAGATTGTATTCTATGTGGCCAATTGTTTTTACACCTTATAATCGGCCTCCAGATATGTGTATGACTACTCCATACAAGTTTTTAAGTTGTATTATTCCAGGTCCAACAAATCCAAAGAACATAATTGATGTTTACTTGCAACCCTTAATTGATGAGTTGAAAATACTACGAGATGTTGGGGTGGATACATTTGATGTTTCATGCGAGAAAACTTTTAGATTGCATGCTGCATTAATGTGGACAATTTATGATTTTCGCGCCTATGGTATGTTGTCCGGTTGGAGTACTCATGGGTTGTTAGCATGTCCGGTTTGTATGCACAAAAATTGTGTCTTCTAGTTACAGCATGGACGAAAGCCATCTTGGTTCGATTGCCATCGTCGGTTGTTGTCTCAGAATAATTGTTTTAGAGCTAATAAAGTCGCTTTTCGTGAATGGAAGAATATACACATTGGCCCTCGAAAGATTTTTGGTGAAATATTGTCTGATGTAGCATCTAAATTGCCTAAAGTGGCTACAGAGATAGAATTTCAAATTCCCAGATTTCAGAAAAATGAACATAACTGGACAAAGCAAAGTATCTTTTGGGAGTTGCCTTATTGGAAGCATCAACTTTTGAGGTATAATCTTAATGTTATGCATATTGAGAAAAATTTCAGTAAAAATGTTATAGACACAGTGATGAATATTCCGGGAAAAACAAAGGGTGATATAAAAGTAAGAACATATATGTCTATTCTGTGCAATAGGCAAGGGTTGAACTTAGCTACAAGAGGGTCTATTGATAGATTGTGTAAGCCGAAAGTCAAGTTTGCACTATCGTTAGCTCAAAAAAGGGTCGTGTGCCAATAGTTGCGAGAGATTTATGTGCCTGATGGTTATTGTTCTAATGTGGGAAATGGGGTTGATTCATCTAACACAAAGTTTCGAAATATAAAAAGTTATGATTATCATGTGTTTTTGGAGAATCTTCTTCCAGTAGTATTTGCTGCTCTTACGGAAGATGTTTTGGGACCCTTGGTCGAGTTGAGTGAATTCTTCAGAAACCTATGCTTCAGTGAGTTGCATGTTAGCATGCTTGAAGAGATGATTAAGAACATTGCTATAGTTGTTTGTAAATTGGAGACAAGTTTCCCTCCTGGGTTTTGGAATGTTATGGAACATTTGCCCATTCATTTAGCAAAAGAAGCTTTGTTTGGCGGTTCTATTCAATATTGATGGATGTACCCTTTTGAGAGGTATTTTGGCTGGTTGAAGCCTACGGCAAAGAACAAAGCTCGTGTAGAGGCATCCATGGTTCAGGCATATTTAGCATTTGAGATTAAACATTTTGTCAAGTATTATTTTCAGTCAAGCTTGCATTGCCCAAGAATTGGGAGTAATGAGGGTATGCGACAGTTCGAACCACAAATGCCAACTCTTTTGGTGTTCAATTGTAAGGGTACTCCATTTGAAAATCGAGGAAAAAGATATCTTACTGAGCCGGAGTATCGTGTCGCTCGCCTTCACATCTTACTAAATTATGATGAAGTGCAACCATATTTAGAGTAAGTTTATTAGTTATTGAAAGTTTCATTTGAATACTTAAATAGTTGAGTAATTAAATAATTTGAATCGTTAAACGCGGTTGGTTCAGACATCAATTTCGTGGTCATAATCCAAACACGAGTGGTGTGGAAGTTGACTTATTTATCGAGGTAAATTTTGCACAGTTGTTTGATTACAATATAAGTAATTTTTCATAACTAATCTTCAATTCCTACGAAATATTTTTTTTTACTCTAAAAAGAATAATCTGTTGTTTTTTTCCTCATAGGTCAATTCTTACCAGATGTTCGATGGTGAGAGGCAAAATTTTTTTGTCAACTTATCTCATGGACTTATTATGATAGTGGAATGTTTTTCTGGGTATAAAGTTAATGGTTATCGGTTTCATACCAAGGTTAGGAATGAAGGTAAAGCTACATATAATTGTGGCGTGTGTGTCAAAGGAGTAGGCAAAGGTAATGAAATATCAGGGGATTATTATGGCATATTTCATGAAATTATTCGTGTTGAATTCACAGGTAAACCAATTTAAAAATGTGTACTTTTTAATTGTGAGTGGTTTGACCAGGATGTTCGTCGAGGGCTACGTTATCCTAAGTTTACCCTCTATCCTAAGGTTAATCATAACCGATGTTACAGAATGTTTGACCGATTCATATTTGCTGATACTACAACCCAAGTAGTATACCTTAAGTACTCTGAGGGGATACCAGGAAAAGCGAATTGGTGGGTAGCTATACCGAACAAACCTCATGGTGCTCGTAAAGATAAGCATAATTCAGAGCTTACCTATTTATAGTTAGGAATAACAATCATGAATGTGGATGACATAATAGCCACAACATTAGTCGATGAAGCTGCATAAGCTGATGATGTTGATGGACATGATTTAGGTGATGATCATGATGGAGATGGTGAACATGATGATGATGACTCTGAAGAGAACGAAGAAGGTGAATGGAAGGATGAAGGTGAAGACACTGATGATGATGATGAAGGAGATATGACATTGCAAAGTGATGATGACGATGATGATGGTGTGTCCCACAATGGTTGATTTAATCTTCTAGTTGTATGGATGTTTATGCATGTCTGCGTACTGTATTTTTATTTGCAAGTTAGGAAAACCAATTGTTTTTTTTGACACATTTGTTCCAATTCAGTTGTTGAAAATTTCTTTGTTCACTGTAATTTTTCAATGACAATACTATCAATGTTTGCGCCGCTGTATTTTGTGTTTATGTTGTTCTTATTTGTTAGATGTCTGGAGCAAATGGTGGACGTGGTCAGGTCGAAACGTTAGGGGTGGTGCGGGTAAAGGAGCATCATAACCGACCCCACAGGATGATCCAATTGAAAACTATAAAGCAAACACTTTCAGTAGAATGTTTGAAGGTTTCCTTGACTTAACCCAGCTGTTTGAAAATTATTTTGGTAGCATGAACAAGCAACCATATATGCAGTTACCTTTTTTTGGTATGAGTATGGACCAGCCACATACGATGCATTTCATGCAAAGTACACGTGGGAATACACCTATCCAACCCAATAATCCTTACATCAGTGGCACTTCTGCTGCTCTATTAGTTTATCAACAGTTTGGCACTATTAGCCCATATTACAACAGTAATCAGATTATTGGTCAGCCTAGAATGCCAAGCCACTTAGTCCATAATGAATAGGTCCAAAATGAAGGGGCAGGAAAAGATAGATAAAGTCCTACACTTGATAGTGAAGCTGCAAGCACAAATAATAAGATTTATTTGCAACTTGATGGTGATACATAAGTTCATTATAAATTTTCTTCTTCAGTAATTATATTATTTTCATGCCTACAGTAATTAATTTTTTTAATTAATTTTTTTAACGAATTTTTTTATTTTTGTACTTAGTTTTGTTCCATACTAGGGAATAGTTCAAAAAATTGTTGAAAGTTTAGCAGGTAAGTACCCGCGTCCTTGGACCACGTGGGGGGAAGTTCCACAATCTCAGTGAGACATATGGTTTAATGAGCTCAAGGTTGGTTTTCTGTACAGTGAATTTGAATGTCGTCGTTAAATTGTTTGATATGTTTACTAATATACTTCAATCTTGTTACAGAAACATTACTACTCGCATCTAGACAATGAAATCCATATACGACGTAACTTTGAGTATAGAGGTACAACTCGGCTTAGGGACATTCTTAGATATACTAAGAAGTACAACAAAAAGCCAAAGTGGGTACCACCTAGTGTTTGGAATGAAATGCTCAAGCATTGAACTGAGGATGACAAGTTTAAGAAGTTGAGTCAACAAAATAAAATGAATAGATTGAATGATGCAGATGGTTTTGGTCATTCGTTACATACATGTGGCTCAATTCCGGTTAGTGAACGGAAGAGGCGCTTGGTAAGTAATGAGCTTATTAATACGTGTATTTTCGATATTCAATGTATGGTAAGGAATGAGATTTTGGTCCTTCGTTACATTTGGTCGTTTGTTACATTTTCTTTTTTGTAGGCCAAAGCATTAGGTAGGGAACCCACATGTGAAGAACTGTTTAAGGACGCTCAGTCACTCACTACAAGGCCAAAGACCAAGTATTCGTTGATAAGAAATCTGCAAAAAAATATGTACGTTTGGCATATTTTATTCAGACATTATTCATATGTTATAATTGTCGCCTTAGTATGTAAAAGTTTTATTTTTGACAACTTTCAGGAGGAGCACCACAAGAAATGGAATGAGTACACTCAAGCTGCAACTCAAGGGGGGTCCCAACTGCCCCCTATGACCCTAGAAGAGTTTTGGCTTAAAGAAAATCTGGACAAAAAAGGTCATATATATGGTTTTGGCACGGAGGGAGTCAAGTTCAAGCAATCAACTACAATTACAGCTGCACGCCACTCATCAGCTCAGCATTTTGATCGAAAAGAACAAGCACAACTCCTCAATCAGAGTATTACCAAGCAAGCAGAGGTCATAAACCAAATTGCCAAGAAATAGGGGAAGACAAAGCGTATTATGAAAAAAGTTTTGAGATTTCTTAAAGGACAAAGTGCAGGTTCTTCTAGCCAAGTCAACTTGGACACTGATGACGAGCAGGACTTCCAAAATGACATGATGATCCCATGAATCTATTTGATTTTTATTGATTTATTTGATCTGCCTACAGATCGAAAACAATTGTGGATGTCATGAATAATTTTTAATTTAGTGCATTTAATTTTCAAACATAAAAATTCGTATTTGGTAACCATTATATATGTTGTCTGTGGTGGTTGTTTTATATTTAAGTAGTAGACAATTTTGTTTTGGGAGCTAGAAATTTTTTTTGGAGGGAAAAGGAGATTTCTGACGGAAATTTTCGTTCGGAAAATCAGACGGAAATATCCTTTTCCCTGCAAAATTCCATAGGCCCTGAAAACTGACATATGGATTGTCCGATGGGTTATTCCATCGAAAAAGCCGTCGCATGCCGTCGGAATGTAAGTTGTGACGAGCTATTTCCCAATGGGCGTCTGTCCGTCGTGGTTTCTGTCGGAGATAGAATTTTCTGTCGGAATTTCCCAATTTTTCCGGTTGAGATTCCATCGTAGATCCCAAACATGTTTGAAGTGATATTCTGCTTGGGGGTTTTGCTTTTGAAATCTGTTAGTTGCTATTTTTAGGCCAACCAACAACTAGAATTTGATTTCAAAATATATGGCCATATTTAGGGAATCATAATCTTATATTCAAATTTGAATCACACAATATAATATCATAAAAATCATATATTCAAATTTGAATTCTAAATCATCTCAAGATATTGTGGCAACTTACATCAACTAATTAAGCAACATGTACTAGCATGCTAATATTCACTTAGAATCATAATATATTTAAACAATATAAATTTCAAGATAATTCAAATACAAGATGATGAATATATCAATTGATTAATCTCTTTTTGTCTTTCATCAAAACATATTAATAAACACATTGTGAGCTTCATGAAAGTCAACAAATTATAGTCGTGGAGAGGGAAGAAAGACAACAAAAACATAAAAAAAGGGCGAAAAAGCATGAGTTATGTCCTCATTTAAGTTAAGTTTTGATGGTTACGATATACTTGTTAAAAGGCAAAAACCCAACATAAATAATTGGGCTCACAAAAAATTTCACACTCCCAAATAGATGAACCCTAACCCTAACCGAGTTAACCTAAATGGTATCACATAACCATTGTCCCATATCGACAACAGGTATAAGGAGGTGCTAGTTTATAGTGTAAATGAGCTACTCTACCCATTGTCAATTGGTTTTGGGTTGAAATCTCACTTAGGCTATAACAAATGGATTCAAGATTTCAAGTCCTCAAATCTTATCGAATATGCTGAAGTTTTCAGAAGAAATTGTAATGAATTATCAAGTAAGGTAATTTTTTACAAGATCTCTCAGTCAACTGCATTCCTTCCATATAATATTTCTTAACAGAATATGGTATACTAATTGTTGAAATTTTATACTGTCACTTAATCATTGAATTCATATTGATAGATGTCAATTTCTATTCTTTCTCCCATCAATTATATTTGCGAGAAAAGGAACAAAGACGTGCAAAATCCATTATATCGATTTTATAAATCACCTAATAATGAGTATCTCGAGAAACAAAAGTTAGACCCATAAATCAAGGTGGCTGCTAATTAACCTGAGAGTTACATGGGTGACATGTGAATGTGTTGGAACTTGGAAGCATGTACCGAATACTCAAACCTTAAGACCATACCAAGTTCATACTTAAATGCCAACGAGTCTTTCACAATACCCCCCAACCTAACCACCCAAAAAAAAAAAAGAAAGGAAAAGAGCATGCATATGTGTAAATAATAGTCTGTGGATTTTAGGCTGAAATCTCATTTGGACTTATATTTGTTATTTGATTTATATAAAAGTTATATGCATGAGAGGAGGTTGCTTATTACTGATTTGTCATTGTTCCTCTTGTATGACTGATTGTAACACATTAATAAAAATGTTGGCTTTAGGCATCCCTATGAAATTGGAGAGTTTTTTTTTGCCATTGTCAACTATTTCTGTTATGAAACCTTACTGGGATTGCGTGCATTTCTTAGTTCGTTACGATCCAAAAAAATTCCGATAACTTGTATATTAACTTAGACCCTGTTCTTTTCTGAAGGTTTAGATTACCCTTAAGGGGGGGTGAATAGGGTGATCTTAGAAAATTAAAACCAAAACTCAAATTAAGAACTGAAATAAAAGAGAGACAAAACTCAAGGATATTTTAACGAGGTTGGGCCTCAACAGGCTTAGGTCCCCGCCTAGAGTTATCCAACTGTAGGATTCAACTTTCTACTTTTCTTATTAAGATGAACCTTTACACTTTCTTTCAGAGCACCACACTCTAAAGATCCCAACTATTTAAATCAACCACTAATTTAAGTTTGGGAGGAGTTGCGACCTCACACCAACTCTTTCGTTCACTCCTTAATAAGAATTCCTCAAGATCTCTCAAGACTTTTGATTACAATTCAAGACTCAAAAGAATTTGCAAATGTATAGCTCAGTGTAGTATGATTGCAACTTGCTTGTGTGATTTCTTGGGGCTCTTGCTCTTGCTCTTGTGATAAGTATTTATAGCCTTGCAAGTTGTGACTCCCATCATCCAATAAGGAAGTGTCTCATCAAAGATATTTTGATTTTATCTTGTGATCTTCTCCAATAAGAAAGTATATGCTGACAATCTCTTCTCTTGAATCTCTTTGAAGCTTGGCAACAAAATATATTATATTGCAATAAAATAAAATCATGCAATATAATATTTATAAGATCAAGTTTGAAATTCAAAAAGAATATTCCAATCAAGTAATATTGCTAGAATATTCCAATCAAATAAGGACAATATTTTATCCTGATTAGAATCAAGGATAAAATCATTTAATCAAATAAAATTCTTTTTATTTGAATAATATTTTCCATATTGTCCCTTGCCTAGCATGCATAATTAATCTTATGATATCATTGCCTTTAAATAATATTGCATACAATATTTTCAGTCAAATAAATGTGATATGCATACAATCTTTGATATCATCAAATAAATTTGAGATGCATGCAATCTTTTATATTTTCTTCATAATTTCTTTATGATTATATTAATATATATTACATCTTTTTAATGCAACAACTAAGTCACTAATTTTGTGTTTCATCAAAATTTTCTCAACCACTAAGGGAGTCAACATCAACAAAAGCATGTTGGACCAACCATAGATATTATCTATGAAGTAGAATAGTTATAAAATCAATTCACTTCACAATTTCATATATAACACTAATTATATTGTTTGTTATCATCAAAATCAATATGTGACTCTTGGAGTCAACATTTTTGATTTATTTTGTCTGCACTTATTCTAAATTGAACTTGTCCAAGCATATTCTGAGCTTAATTGCTAAACTTATTCAGAACTTATTTATTGAACTTGTTCTGAACTTATTTGCTGAATTCATTCTGAATTGAACTTTTTCTGAACTTATATGCTGAACATATTTGTTAAACTCATTTTGACTTATTTACTAAACTTATTATGAACTTATTTTGAACTGAACCTATCTAAATTTATTATTCAAAAAATAAGTTGAATAGACAGGATCTTAGTAATGGGCCTAAACTGGACATTAATAGGCTACATGAAAATGAGAGCCTCAAATTAAAGCTAGGAGGACCATCATACATTATCAGTAGTTTATAAAATGTACGCAGTCATCCTTTACAATACATATACTGATATACAACAATACCTATAATTACAGTCCTTTAAACTTTATTACTGGCATGTCTCACAAAGTGATTATTTTGGTTCTTTCTGTGGTATAACTGTTATGAAAGGTGACATAATATTTGCATGCATTCTCCTGCTATCTCACTGTCAATCTTGTACACTACATTCCTCAAGAATAATTTTATAGTTTAATGAGGAAATTTGCAAGAAAAAAGCAGTAATGTATATCATATACCTAAGAGTGTGTACTCCCACTTGCCATGCATATATATATTTATCCAGGATATATTTGTCATATAAACAACTTTTAATATGTGACACTAAGGTGTCTTGTGGGAGTATATACTCTCAGGGCCTGTTCTTTTCGTTGGTAAATTGGGGTTGGTAAAAGGGTGGCGTTGTATTACATGTAGTCCTCCTTGATTCTACTTTCCTTAGTTTGTATATTGTTAGGACTCTATTTTTGGCTAATCACATCTTGTACACCCATATGTATCTCTTTGTCTGGCTTAATAAAAGGGACAAATGGTGAGGAAGTAGCACCAAGAGATAATTCTCTCCCAAGTCTCCAATACTTCTCATGGTATCAAAGCTTGGTCAATAAACAACGCATTACATAAATTGTGCAGAACCAAAAGCCACAGTCATGGATGGTAAGAAAGATCAGCAATAGAAAAGGGAAGTCAAAGATGAGAGACACAATATCAATGTTGATCCAACAGATCCACTATCCCCATACTATTTGTGTAGCTCAGATAGCCCGAGCAATATCAGCAGTCTCGTAAGCCTCAATGGCAATAACTAAGCAAATTGGAGTCAACTAACTCTCAACACTTTAAAATCGAAGAATAAGCTCGGTTTTATCAATGGGATCATATCCAAACCTCAAAACATCTCGCCAGAAGTTCATTCCTGGGAGAGATGCAACTCAATGGTTGTAGCATGGCTATATAATATTATTGACAAGACTCTTCGTGGTTTTGTTGCCTAGGATGAGACAGCTAGACAGATCTTGACTGATCTTGAAGAAAGATATTCATAAGAAAATGCTATCAGAATCACCAAATCAAGAGATAATTGACTTTAACGACACAGGGGAAACTTGGTGTTGCTAATTATTTTATGAACTTGAAGACTATGTGGGATGAACTAGAAAATTATCTGGTTATATGAAGATGTACCTGTGGAGTCGGCAAGGACATGAGCAAGCATCTAGAAGAAGAAAAGATCCATCAATTCCTCATGGGTCTGGACACGGATCTCTATAGCATAGGCCGTTCTAGCATCCTCTCGCTAGAGCCACTTCCCAATTTGAGCAAAGTGTATGCTTTCATCATTCGAGAGGAGAGGCAGCAGGCTCTGGCAAAAGAGATGGACATCCCTGATTCGATAGAAGGGGCATCATTTCAAAGTAACAGCAAACATGAATTGGGGTGCTTGGAGCAATAACCATGCCAGAAACTCAGGCCAAACAACATGCAACCATTATCAAAAACTCAGTCATGAAAAAGAGCAGTGCTTTGAGTTGGTGGGTTATCCACCCAATTGGGGAAGTCGAAGAAATATTCGGCTGAATCAAGGAAGAGGAAGAGCAAATTTAAAGATTTGGAGCAGCGAAGGTGGAAATCACAAAGAAGCTGGGCAAAGCCATGGCGTGAATAAGCAAAGAAATGTGAGATGGAACCGACAATCAAGTTAGGTTTGGTGGGCTTTCCACGACCCAATTGGAAGACTTATATGCTTTCATTAAAGAAAAAGAAAACCAAGAAAGAATTTTTGGTAAGAGCTATTCCGCTATTTCGGTACAATGGGTCCTTAATAGTGATGCCTCACACCATATGACCAATAATGCTTACATAATCAAAATCTCATCAAATTGCCCAAGCCTATTTTTTATTACCACTGCTATTGATGTGACGATAATGGTTGAAAAGGTTGAGACAGTGGTTGTTTCTCCTGAGATAGTTTTGAAGAATGTTTTGTGCTCGCCTAAATTTTCTTGCAATCTTATGTTTATTCCGCAATTGACCAAAGATATTAAATGTCTTGTCACATATGGTGAACAATCTTGTGTCATACAGGACTGCACCTTAAAGAGGCTTATTGGAGTGGGTGACTTGACAAATGGGTTTTATTGTCTAATGAATGGGATGGGAGGAGCAAGTTTTGCGGCAGTTCATAGGAATGATGCAGTACTTTGGCATCAACAACTTGGACACCCATATTATGGTAGCTTATCTACTTTATCTAGTTCATATGGTTTCGAGATAAATAAAGGGCTTTGTGATTGTTGCAATGTTTGTCATAGAGCTAAGCAAACCGGAAACAGTTTCTCTCAGAGATTCTAAAGCTATTAGAGCTTTTGGGCTTATACATTGTGATTTGTGGGGGCGTTATCATACCCCGTCTTATTCTGGATGTCATTACTTCTTGTACATCGTAGATGACTATCGCAGAGCTATGTGGGTTTTTCTTCTTAAAGACAAAAGTGAAACATTCAAATGTCTTGTTAATTTTTGGTCCATGGTAAATATTCAGTTTGGTGTGCCAATTTAGAAGGTTAGAAGTGACAATGTTAATGAATTTACTAATGGCCCATTAAAGGAGTTCTTTGTTGAGAAAGGGATTATACGTGAGACCTCATGTATGGATACTCCACAAAAAAATGGGTGGGTAGAATGTAAAACAAACATATTCTCAATGTGGCCAGAGCATTAAGATTTCAAGCTTCACTTCCAATTAAATTTTGGGGTGAATGTGTTCTTACTGTCACCTATCTCATTAATCAAACACCAACAAAGATTTTTGAATCTAAAACTCCATATGAGATATTGTTTGGGGTCCAACCAACTTATGAGCATGTACGGGTCTTTCGGTCTTTGTGTTATGCTCATAATCATTCCAGAACCCATCATAAGTTTGATGAATGGGCTCATAAATGCATTTTCTTGGGCTACCCTTCTAGTCAGAAAGGGTGAAAAGTTTACGACCTTGAAACCAAATGCATGTACGTGTCTCGAGATGTGGTATTTTATGAGCACATCTTTCCATGGGCCCAGGGACAAGATACATGTGAACTTGCAAGTGATGAGAATGGTTTTTTCCATAAAATTTTTGGTCCAAAACGATACAACACCTCATGTTGTCCACCAATCAACCCACAAAAATGGGCCAACGAGCACCTCTAATGAACTAGAGCCTACTGCATCGACCTACCAACATGTGTCAGTTCCATAAAACCCCCTAGCACCTTATCACAACTCGATAAATCAGCCCATTTGTGGATATGTCTAGCCGGGCCTAATTTCGCATAGCCCCAACATGCCCAATGCATGCTTAGCTCCAGCCTGTACAGATGAGGGCACTTCTTTTATCCCCTGCTCGCCGGTTCAATATGAAGGAACTGGGCCTGACACAGCCTGTGTTCCGCGGCCTACAGCACCTGGACAGGGGGATGTCCCTCTTAATCAGGCTGTCTCTCGACCTCAACGCAATAGGCGTCCACCTACACATCTCAAAGACTTTATTTGCCATGTAGTTGCCTCTCCAATCCCCGTCTCATCACCTCTCCAAGATTCCTCTTCAGGTACTCCTTATCCGATTTCTAATTTGGTCTTATATGATAGATTCTCCACTTCCCATTGAGCAATCTTATCTGGATTAGGATATCTATATGAAGTCATCGCTTGGGTTTGCACCACCATCTCCTTATTTGGTGTGCAAGCTCAAGAAGTCCCTTTATGGCCTCCGACAAGCTCCACCGCAATGGTATTTTAAACTTTCCACTGCTTTGCAGGACTATGGTTTCAAACAGTCACCATTGGATCATTCCCTTTTTACTTATAATAGAGGAGGAGTTTTTCTTGCCCTTCTCGTTTATGTGGACGACTTGGTGCTGACAGGTAATAGCTCTTCTCATTGCAAAGCTTTCAAAGTCTACTTGAATGGTCATTTCAAGTTAAAAGATCTGGGCTCTTTAAAGTATTTTCTCGACATTGAAGTTGCTCGGTCTCCCAACGGCCTGTTCTTGTGTCAGACGAAATATACATTATAGATACTGACTGAAACGGGTTAGCTAGGGGATAAACTTGCCTCGTTTCTTATGGAGAAAAAAGTCCGACTCACAGGTGATTTTGGTGCTCACTTATTTGATCCATGTTAGTATCAGAGTCTCCTCGAATGCCTTATTTATCTCACCGTTACCCTTCTAGACATTACCTACCCTGTTCATGTGCTAAGTCAATTTATACAAGATCCATGTCAAGATCTCCGGGATGCCGCTATTCCTGTGCTACGATATTTAAAATCTAATCCAGGATAAGGCATCTTGCTATCTCCTACCTCTACTTTCAAGCTGCAAGTATATTGTGATTCAAATTGGGGGAGATATCCTATGTCTTAAAGATCTATCACTGGATATTTTATTCAACTTGGGCTAGCACCTATTTCATGGAGGACTAAGAAACAAGACACAGTGTCTCGATCTTCTACCGAAGTAGAATATCATGCTATGGCTAATGCTGCTAGTGAGGTTGTTTGGTTATGTAATTGAATGATTATCATATACCCCCTGACTTTAAAGTTAATCATTTTTATGCCCCTCACCTTTTTTTGTCATTATTTGAATTACTTTAGTTGGAAAGAAAGGATCATCGGTAAGAACAAAATCTTAGAACTTGACCCAACAATAGTATGTGGACGAAATTACCCTTACCTTTTGCAAAAAGGGATGGGAGAGTTAATTTTGCGGCTTCAGTACTGAACATAGTATTTATTAGCTGAAAAGCAACTCTTTCTCTCTCGATCTCTGTTTCTCTCTCCCTCTCTTCCATCATGCGATTTTTGGATTCCTCTGCTCTTCATCCTTCAAAAGTGGCTCAAAACCCTAAAATCTAGGTAAGGGAGAACTCAGTAAGTAAAGTGTAAAATTTTTGGAGGAATTAGAGGAAAACAAAGTGTTGCTGCTTTGCAGGGCATTAAAGTTGAACAATTGAAAAACTTAAAAAATCTTTAAAACAAAATGGCAATTTTCTATTTCCCTCAGTTTGAGCATGAGGTATTTTGGCAATATTTGAGTAGATTGAATGATTTTTGCGCTCAATGTGTTGATTATTGTTTTGAGAAATGAAAAATTTGCCGAGTGATCCTTGAGGGTCTTAATGATGAATATAGGGGTCATGCTGAGACTATGTACCCTGAGGGTTTGAAAACATTGTTATATGGTTATTCTTATTGAATTTGGGATATTGGTTTGTTACTTTAGGATATCAATTTATCCATGCAACTTCGTCTTCGAGGTCATAGAAACAGGTATGTCCCATCTTGGCCTCTTGACAATTTGTTATTGTTTCCTGTTTTTGTTTAATTTTCTTTTCATAAAGACTGAAATTGTATCCCAATTACTGCTTTATTTACATGAATTCTTATATCTTAGGGTTTTTTCTTACAAAATTAGATTTGTGTTGTCGTTAAATTTTAGTATGACTTTTGTTTGAAATGTGATACTGGGGTCGGATTCCAATTTCTTGAACATGACATACATTGCAGTAATAGCCTGATAGGAGAATTGGTCAAAAACCTAAATTGTGACGCATTAGACTTTTGATGCCATTATGATGTCCATATTTGTCCATTAGGATGTCTATGAACTAACACGATAGGTTGATTTTGGACATTCGATTCCCAGGGTATCGTTATGACTCAAAATTTGTTTTGTTTTAGCCATAACCATAAGGAAATCCCTAAAGTTGCATTTGGGTACGTATTTGATGGCCCTATTTGTAGTATTTATTAGCATTGACATAGTTTGAGATTAACATTGAATACAACTATGGTTCAATTGGTTGTTATGGGGGAGCAAACGAGTCATTGGAGCTGTCGTTGTACCTTATCGTTTGCTTCACACTTATGTGGCTCTTGCAGGTAGATGCGGCCATGGTTGCTGGCTGTGACTTTTGCTACAGCTCTGCCTGTACTTTGTCTCGACATGCTATAGGTGTTTTACTAGTAAACGCTTATGTCTGTTGATAAACTGTGATAAATCCTAGGTCCCCAGATCTCTGAGGGGTTTCCAGCAAAAACTCTTTAATTATAGTGTAGCAACTTTAACTGGTGCATAGTCCCATTACATAGTCTAAAAGTAGCTACATAATGGGCACTTCTATCTGTACTGCAGGCACTACACGGATGTACAATTTGGGCATCACATGACCATACATTGGCTATAGAACAAGCATTCTGCTCTCAGTTATGCAACAACCATATAGTAAATGGCCTTGATTAATCATAATTTTTACATGTATATTTTGTTGAGATGCTAATACTCGTAAATTTTTTTTGCTTTGTCATAGATATTCAGTAACCATGGCGGACAATACATACATGATGACTACCTTTGGAATTAAGAAGACTAAGGGTTAAGAAGATGTCAATTTTTCCCCTTTATTGGGAGAATTGGTCTCTTTTTTTTTTAACTCCAAATTTGAATACTTTATGGAGTTATTTAGATCTTTTTGTGGTTAGGATGAAGAAAATATGTTTGTCAATATTTCACTCGTTGCATTGTTAATGAACTCCACACATGTAAAGATATATATCAATAAAATTTGTTATGTTTTATTATGACTTCCTTTTCTTTTCTTTTTTTCATTACATTAAGATATGTTTGGAGGACAATAGTAAATTATTAACCAACAAATTTAATTTCATTATGGCTTATATGAATAAATTGTAATTTATTATATAATTATTATAATAATTTAATTATATATTTTGTAGTAAATATAAATTGCCATAAATAAATATTTGCCACCAAAATATGGTTTGTGGCAAATGCAATTTTCCACAAACATCATTCTTTTGTAGCAAAATCACTTTTGTGGCTGGATTAAAGTTGCCACAAATTATGGCACATTGTAGCAATCTAATATTTGTGGCAATTTCAAACTTGCCACAAAATGTTTAGCATTTGTTTGCTACAAAAGGCTTTGTAATGAGGTATTTGTGGCATTCTTGTGGCAATTTTTTGAGATGCTACAAAAGGCTATTGTAGCAAAATTTGGGCAAATTGTAGCAAAACTTGGCGCTACAAGAAACTAATTTTCTTGCAGTGAGGTAATTTGCACATTCTGAAATTTGTAAAGTGTAAGGCTTTTGAATGGTAAAGTTTGAATTTGTCTAGAAACTGAAGTGTATGTGAAAATATGTAAAACAATGAGCATAAAATTATGTGTTGATAAGTTGCAGGGCTTCCCTTGTTGTGGTGGGTTTACGACATAAATTTGGTTCACAATTGTTTTTGAATGTAGACTGATTTTGAAAGCTCGTGTTGTTGAGTGGTTGTGAAATGTATCTAATTTGTTTTTTTTAGATTTGGATTGTTGTCCTAGTTTGGTAGATGGACACTGAGTTTTAAGTAGTATTTAGATATAAACAATGGATGTATGTTGGCCATTGGAGGGATAGAGATTAGTATGGGATGATTAAGTTGGTGAGGGATACTAAAGAGTTCTTTGAGAAAGGACAAATAGGTGAAAGATGTCCGAGGTATTTCTCCATTTTTTCACACCCTCCAAATAAGTCAAAACGAAGGTTGCCTATCAATTGTGAAAACCAGTTGTTAGAGTTGTCTGATAAGTGGCAAATATCTAGAAAGAAATAAATTCCTTTTTTCATTGATGGCAAGGACAAGCCCATTGTTATTGGACAAGTAGTGGATGAACTTGATAGGGATGGGAATAAGGACGGAAATGGGGATAGGAATGGGCAAGCGGGTGTTTGTAAGGTGCCTAATTTAACTCAAGGGCATTGTAGAGATCATGAAGGCAGCTTGTGGGATGATTTAGTGGCTTTAATTGATGAGGCCCGAGATGTAGGTGAGTTGAGAAACAAGTGCAGTTCATTCCCATTATTATAGGTTGTGCTCAGTATAAATAAGGGGCAGTCCATTAATACTATTTGTAACCTAACCCCACCTACTGTACAAACTGATAGGGTTATTAAAACTGCAGCAAGGGTTGATAAAGGGAAGGGGATTATGATTAAGGAGGAGCACATACACAAGGGGAAGGGAATAATGTTCCCAGATGTGGGCACAGATAATGATGATGATAGTTTTGAAGATGACTATTCTTCTGATTATGAAGAGGATGATGACTTAGATGATGGGGGTGTGAATGATGAAGATGATAGTAATTGTAGTGTAGTTGATGAGGATGAATTATTTGAGCATAGTAATGAGAATGAGATAGACAGGTATGAGAAGATGCATGCTGGTTGCACAATGTGGGAGGCAGAAGGTGATGGAGAAGTGGTTCTGAAGCAAGGCGATCTGTTTGAAGATAAAAAAATAGTTTCTTGATGTATTTAAAGACTACTTGGTTCAGGAAGGCATTTATGTGAATTACATTAAAAATGAAGGAATAAGATTCACTGCTGTCTGTAGGGGGGATAATTGGAAATGGAGAATTCATGCTTCTCCTTTGCAAGATGGCCTTATTTACATGATTGAGTTCATATCTGAGCATTCATGTGCTAAGTAGACTCAATACAATTCTACTGCCGCAACTGCTTGGATAGCCAAAAAGCTCTATGAGAATGTTAGGGCTTATACTTCAATGCCAGTAAAGTTTATGGCTAAGTTACTGATGATGAGGCATGGAGTACTGAGAGAACTGCAGGTTGTGAGGAGGGTTAGAAGGATAATACTAAACATGATTGAGGGGAAACATGAGGAAGATTATGAGAACTTGCCAAAGTATTTGGAAATGTTGAAGGCTGCAAACCTAAGATCAGTCACATTCATTAAATGGCAGCAACCAGAGGAGGTTGGATAAAGGCCATTTTTTTAGAGGTTGTTCATGTGTTATAATGCTTGCAAGGAGGGATTTTTGAAGGGTTGTAGGAAATTGATTGGACTAGATGGGTGTCATTTGAAGGGACCTTACCAAGGAACCCTACTAATAGCTTGTGGTTTGGATGGAGACAATCATTGTTTTCCAATTACATTTGTTGTGGTTCATCAAGAAAGTAAAGATAATTGGGTCTACTTCCTCACTGCTATGAGAAGAATACTTGGTGATGATTGCATGACTGATTACACTTTCATAGCAAATAGATGTAAGGTATGAAATTATGTTCATTGAATTCAATACATGCATTATATAAGAAAATTTGGTATTTATTGCATGTAATCTAATTTGATTTCAGGGGATAATTGTTGCAATTAAGAGCACGTTTCCAAGAGCTTGTAGGAGGATTTGTGTGGTCCACTTTCAAAGGAACTTTATGAAAGCCTTTTCAAGTCCAAAGCTCAAAGCATTGATGATGAGAGCCTGCAATGTATACAATGCATGGACTCACAGGAAGGCCATGGAAGCTCTGCATAACCTAAGCCCAGGAGCTCATAACTGGTTGCTTGATTAATCTAAGGAGTACTGGTGTAGGTAAGGAATTGATGATTGCTTCTTACATTGAATTTGCTTTGCCAATTAAGATTGCATGAACAACATTCATACACATATACTTGTAAATTACTGCAGGCATTTGTTTCCAACATTCACAAAGTCTGATGACAACACAATCAACTTTGTGGAGACTTTGAACAATGTATTCAACATGGCAAGAGATAAGCCTATCTATAATTTGCTTGAGGAAATTTCATCAACCTTGACTGAATGGTTTTGTAATAAAAGAAAGCTAGCTGTTAATTGGAAATTGAGGGTAGTACCTAGTGTGAAGCATACCTTAGCTAATTTTTAGAAGGATTGTTGGGCCTTCTCTATGCAAGCATGTTCAGATGGGCTATTTGCCATAATTCATGGGAGAACAAGATTCATTGTCAACGTAAAGGACATGACATGTGGCTACAACTATTTGTAGATCACAGGGATTCTATGTAAACATGTGGTTAGGGCTCTAATGTATTTGAATAAGAATTTGGAAGAGTGGGTGCATGAAGCTTACAACATAGAAAAGTTTAGAGCTGCTTATGAGTTGGAAATTTACCCTGTCTAAGACCCCAAATTCTGGCTTGAATTGCCTAACCTTCCCTCACTAATGCCCCCATAAATTCCTAAGAAGAGAGGCAGGCTACCCAATGATAGAAGGAGAGGATGGGATGAGGGTAGGAAAAGGAAAAGGTCAACAGCAGTTAGATGCAAAAATTATAAGGAGTTGGGCTTCAAGTCAGCTGGTTGTCCACTATTAGGGAAAAAGCATGGGATGAGAAAGCCTAGACCCAAGTCAAAGAACAAAAAAGGCAGGTTAGGGAAGTAAATTGGCACATCTGAAGTTGGGCCTTCAAGATCACAAGGCATGGAGTCAACTGACCTTGGAGCTGGGCCATCTAATTCACAGCCCACAACAGTAGCAACTACTTCCCTAAGGAGGTTCACCACACAGCTGCTGCTTCAACCTAAAAAATCAAAGGCCAAGAAGCAAAGAACAGGTCAAAGTCTTTCTCAACCTCCTCTAGCCATCAGAGACTCCTCTCCCAACACTACAACTCCTTCTCCATCACAGTCCCTGTCCAGTGCCACTACAGAGCAGACAACAAATGCAAGACATACATGTAGTGCATTTTGTTGAGCCGACAAGGTACTTCCAGTCAAAAATTGAATCCAAGGAAGAGGATTTCCCTAATTCAGGAAAGAATCAAGTCTTTGACTTGATTATTTTCAAGGAGGAATCAACATTGACACTTTTTGTATCTTATGGATTATTCTACAATTTGACTACTTTGCATACTTTTGGTGGTTGTTAATGATGTGTTTTTTGGGGAGGAGTTGACATGCCTTGTTTAGGTTGGTATGATGCTTTCATAGCTTGTAACAACAAACTTTTGGAGGCTGTCAATGTTGTATGTTTTATTGGGGGAGAGTTGTCACGACTTGTGTAGGTTGGTGTTTATGTATTTAAGTAGCTTCCACTACTTATAAAGCATTTGATAGTATGACAAATATGTACTCAGTGACTATTGCTCCAGTTTTTAATGTATGAATGCTTCCTCTTTTTTAAGTATGTCAGCTACTATTAATGCATGTTGTTGCCACTATTACTGAATCTACAAGGCTTGGTTATGTTGTATTTCACATTAAATACCAACCCTCCATTTCATCTTCTTCCAAAACACCAAGTTGATTCACATTGAATTTGCAAAGGTTATGTTGTATTTCATATTAATTATAGATTCCCATTCATTACAATGACAAACAGTACATCCCTTTTGACATTACATTCACAGCTTAAAATACCCAAATACCCACCCTCCATTTCATCTTCTTCCAAAACACTCCCTTTCATTACAAAAGTTCCTTTTCCATCTCAAGCATTAGCTGCTAAAGTAACAATTAACACAAATAAGATTCCTATGCCTAACAATATAATCACCCTAACTGCATCATATATCTTTCCTAAGGTTGCTTTAGACTTTTTCCTCCCTTCTGCTATCTCCTTGTACATGCTTGCTAGCTGCTGCTTCACAACCTTCAATTCATCGATTCTTATTAGTTGTTCATCTTGCTTAACTTGCTCATTGCTTCTTTGTCTTCCTCTTACAGCTCTTCCAAACACATTCCCTTCTTCCTTTGCCCACAATAAGAAAGCCCCATAGTTCACACAACCACAGTATGGCCTCATGAAGTTTTTATCAGATCTAGAAACACGATACTCCATTTCTTATGGTCCACTACATTTGGGATAGTGAACCTTTCATTTTGAATCTTGGTAAGAGCCGTAGCTTGAACTCCCATCCATGGTTGCACAAGTTAGATACAAGGTACAATAAGTATCACAATATTAATGTCATTATGAATATTTGATATTTAATTCCCACCTTCAACCCAGAATCTGTCCAACAATTCCAAATCATAACTTAACAACTTCAAAACCATAACTTAGGGTTTTCAATTTAAGATAGGTGAAGCTCACCTTCAGAAATAGAGGAACAGAGTTCAGTTAACCTTCTTCCTTTGTGCAGGAGTAATAGATACGAGCTCCTCAATCACTTTAGAGAGATCATAAAAGGAACAAAAATGGTGAAACCCTGTGAATGAACGCAGAGGAATGATAGAGAGATGGAGAAAGAGGAGGGGAACAAATAGATACACAAAGTGTGTGTGTGTGTGTGTGTGTGTGTGTGTGTGTGTGTGTGTGTGAGAGAGAGAGAGAGAGAGAGAGAGAGAGAGAGATTGCTTTTAACATCATTTCCCTTTTTCAAAGTATTAGGTTTTAAGGACACTAAGGGTACTTTTGACCTTTACCCACACCTCACCGGAATAAGCAATTACTTGACTCTTTCTTTCACACTCATGCACCTTAAATAAATAGAGAAAAAGGTGAGGGGTATAACAATGATTAACATAAAACTCACGAGGGGCTTATGATAATAATTCTGACGTAATTTGATTATATCTCTTGGCTTCTCTGTTCCTCCTGCTATTATGCATTGTGACAGCCAGCTCGCTTTGCATATTGCCACTAATCCGGTGTTTCATGAGCGCATTGAGCACATCGAGGTCGATTGTTATTTCGTTCATGAAAAATTAGTTTCTAGAGTCATTGTTACCTGTTATACTCCTACCACGGAGCAACTTGCTGACAATTTCGCTACCTTCTTGGCAAGTTGGGTGTTGCACATTCACACACTCCAACTTGAGGGGGAGTATTGGGTACACGATATTAGGAAAATATAGTGTATGATAATATTGTATTACATGTAGTCCTGCTTGATTCTACTTTCCTTAGTTTGTATATTGTTAGGACTCTATTTTTGGCTAATCACATCTTGTACAACTGTATGTATCTCTTTGCCTGGCTTAATAAAAGGGACTAATGGTGAGGGACTAGCATGAAGAGATAATTCTCTCCCAAGTCTCCAATACTTCTCAGTTTTATACCTCCAATTAAAAGTGAACATATAACAACAATGATCAGTTCTCATTAACTAACACTTTTATTTGTTTAGTTAAAAAAAAAGTTAAATAAACAAAGGCGCAAAACACTCTTGTTTCTCGTCCTTTGACTTCCTGGCACTCATTACAAAAGAAGCATGGCCGCCAACAACCACCGCCATGGCGATTATTGGAGGCCTGTCTTCCTCCCGTCATCTTACCTAGTTCTTTTTCCCTTTGGTGCAAAATAAAGGTAACATTGATACTTCGGCTAAATCATATAATTTGCACTTCTTGTCAAAAAAAAAGCTTAAAACATAGTAAATATGCTTTGTTTTCCAAATTATTATACAGGTTATGAACCTTAGAAATTTGTAGTATCAGAAGATCTTTTTCATTAAAAATGGTGGATTGAAAGGGTTACAAAGTATAGTATGTTAGATGAGATTATTTGTTGTGGCTAACGATAATCCGAAACGTACATTTATAAAATTTGGAAAAATGAAAATCTTTTTCATGCTATGCTTCTATATGAATAATCTGTTCACTTAAAATACACACAAATGATCAATCTTCCTTGCACAGTTTTTGTGGATATGAAGATAAGTGTCATATCCTTAATGGAGCTCTGATTTTTGTGATTTCTAAACACATAAGATTTGAATTTTTTTTCACTTAGGCAGAGAATGATGATGATTACTTGAAAGGTTTGTATTATTGAGATGCTGATAGCACTAATGATAGGTTGGGGCATGGAGGGTTTGAGGTGGAACATGGAGGTGATAATGAAGAGGCTAAGTAATAATCCTATGGGATGGTGTTGCTTTTTTAAAATTGAGATTTGGAATTGTAAGAGCCACTTGATCTGGACATACAGATGGGAAAAATTAATTCAGAATAGAGAATAAATTTGACACGTTGAATTGGGGGTATTTCTGTTAGGTTAGAAAAAGAAATTAATGACAAATTGTCACTGCAGATTTTAAAATAAATCTCACAACATTCGTTAAATATTCTCCTAGTGTAAAGAGTCTACAATTACGTCAAGTGTAAATGGATTTTTCCCCAAAGATGTACGGATGAGTTAATCAATGATTCATTGTTATTATGGTTCAATTCACTACCCGAGGACCTGTACCTAGCATATTATGCTATTTTTTATTTAGCTAACAAAGCGGTAGAAGTGGGCTAAAGAAGAATTAGAATGCGGTGATTAGATAGGATTTGAGGCATTTAACAGTTATAGAGGACATGAGTAAAGGTAGGAGTTATAGAGCTTTAGAATTAAAGTGCTAGATTCTAAGCAGTTAATTGTTCATGCTTCAATTCAGTTTTTTTAGTATATAATTCTTATAGCTTACTGCACCTACTTTATATCATGTTTTCCCCTCGAATGATGCCCCACATTTTATATAATGTTCCTTTTTAAATATGTTTCAAAACTTTCATCTTAGGCTTCTCAACAAAAGCACTTTTTTGTGATTTTTTTTTACTTTTTTTACTTGTATGAGTACTTGCAGTAATAAGATCACTTACATATGATCTTTGCGGACCTCGTAAAAGCGAGCTCACATTGGAATCAAAGGACTTGACATTGTTGTTGTTTAGTTAACAAAGACTATTAAGCGGCCTGTCAATCTGATGGACCTCTGCCTCTAGTACATACATAAATGCTACACTCTTAAAACCCGAATTTCATATTTTACATTTGTCATGCGTAGCTCAAAATCACGAGAAGGTGTCCTACAACTTGTTATGCCTATTTGCTTATGCAAATCAATGACTTTATTTCTTAGTCATTCATGCATACCCACATATGTCAAATGGTGTACAAGAATTGCATAATTAAAAACTACAGATTTCGGATTCAAAAAAAAAAAACCCTGCAGATTTGTGCAATTTTTGGGTCAAGCAACAAGTTGTCACTCCTAGGTATTGATATTTGCAACTTTTTATGCGTATGTACTGGATTCATGTTGTAATTTGCTCCCACTTTGAGAGATGATATTGTTGTTGTTATTTAACAAATATAATGGAACCCCCAAAATAAAAGGGAAAAATATTGAAAACTCTAAAAGGATAAACTTTGATACTGTTAAGACATGGCAAATTAATAAATAAACTTTTAACACATTAATAAAGGAATAAGTAATTTCTATATACACAAGAAAATTAACAAAACATGATAAATTATCCTATAAAGATACATATAAATAAAAAATAAAGACAATTATTTAGAATTCAAACCAACTTATTAATGTTTTTAAATTTAAGATAGTTTGTATTTTTGATACCAATGTCACGCTCTGGTACAAGGAAGTACAAATACCAAGTTTCTGTTAAACATAATTATCCTAAAATTTTAATTCTTTTATCTTTGATCTTGAATCCGTTTCACGGCAGTCGAGCTACTATTAACTCAATAAGAGGGTGAGCTCTTTCATTATAGATAGTTGGTTTAATTATTTTCTAAAACCAATTATCAACGAGTGTTTTGTTTTCTAACAGAATGCTACTTAACGTAATGCATTTACATTTTCTATTTATGTACATCATTATTTGATATTAGCTTTTTTTAGTGTTCATGTTATTTTGTTTGTTTTCAAAGATTTTTAACTCAAAAAATATTTTTCTCAGATTTTTTTTATGTGGTTCTCTTGGAATTGTTCTTTTTGCTGACAATTATGCTCATAAAGGTAAGACTACCTATATTTAGATCTTCTTAAAACATGCGAAAGCAAAATACACACTAAAATTTATGATTGTATAAAACCAATTATCAGTTAGACAATAACAATATACTATGAAATTATCTACAAACCGACAACAAATATAGTACATAGCAAAATGGTAATAACTACTTTTCTATGTAATAATGTACATTACATTAAATATCATGAATAGATATGGAAAAACTGACCCAATACCCAAAACTCGAACCGAATTCCCTAGGCCCGTACCTAACTTGACATCCAAAATAGGTTCATCCAAAAGTGAGTGTGAAATCCAAATTGACCCAAACTGTGTCATACCCGACCCAAAATTTTATACATAGTTGCTTATTTTTGCATGAGAAGTCTATTAGACCAAAAAATGGTGGACCTGAAGTCGACCCGAATTGAAGTTCACTCGACTCAAACCGAACTAACCCGAAATGTCACTTAACTCGAAATATAACCCTATCCAAATTTAACCCGACTCGTTCCTAAACCAAATAACCCATAGGTATAATCATGAAGCTACATCTTGGACTTTGTTAAGAAATTAGTGCTATCCAAGGGGAAACTTTTCCATTCTAATAGAAGGAAATTCGTTAAAAATGATTTGGAGAATGAAGAGTCGGATTGCCCTAGAGGGGAGGTGAATAAGGTGATTACAACAATTTAAAATCAACTTGAAATCAAACTTGAAAGTCAATGCAGAATTTAAATAGTAATAATATGCAGCGATATTTTAACGATGTTTGGTCTCAATTAGGCTTAGGTCCCCGCCCAGAGTTATGCAACACTAGGATTCAATTCTCTACTTCTTTTGTTAAGATGAACTCTTACAATCTCTCAGAGTTACCTCACTCTAGAGGTCTAAGTACTTAAATCAACCTCTTGATTTAAGTATGGGGGAGTTGTGATCTCACCCCAACTCCTAAGTTCACTCATTAATAAATAATTCCTCAATACAGTCACAACTTTTGATCACAAAATAATTCTCAGTACAATAGTTTAGAGTATGTGCTTAATGCTGTTTTTGGTACACTGCTTCTGCGTGTCTTTGCTTCCTCGGTTTGGCCGCTATTTATAAGCATTAGTGGTCATGCTTCAAAAAAGGAAGTTTTGTCTAGGATATATTGAAATAGCATTTCAGACCCTTGATTTTTGGTCAACAACTTTTGTTTTGATTGTCTTACCATTTTTGCCATGATTTAGATTGATATGAAGCTGCACAAAATCTTTTCAAAACATCACAGAGATTCACTCTAGAATCAAGGGATCATATAATATCTTTCCTTGATTGGCTTGCAATTAATCAATCAATTAAAAGCATGTCAAATCTCTTAAATTGATTTCTCAAAGTTTGAATTTCGAATTTTGAATCAGCTAACTAATT
This sequence comes from Selenicereus undatus, assembly GCA_017589665.1. Taxonomy (NCBI): domain Eukaryota; kingdom Viridiplantae; phylum Streptophyta; class Magnoliopsida; order Caryophyllales; family Cactaceae; genus Selenicereus; species Selenicereus undatus. The sequence continues at coordinate 8,155,325 of JACYFF010003369.1, read as the reverse complement.
TCCATGATTGGCTTCCAATTAATCAATTAGATAAAATCATACATATCCTTTCCTTGTGCATCTACACATTTTCCGATGTAAATAGGTTGCTTATATTTGCATTCAATTTTCCAACCTCTTAATTTTACATCCAAGGCTTTAATTAGTTTTGTGTTTCATCAAAATCTTTTTAGCCATTAAGGGAGTCAACAGACAATTGCACCAACCTAGCTAATAAAGTAGCAAGTTCAATTGTTCAAGTCATAATCAGCAGCGCGCGCGCGCGCGAGAGAGAGAGAGAGAGAGAGAGAGAGAGAGAGAAACAGGGGAAGCAAAAATAGAGCACGATTGATGAGGGGTTTTGGATTTGTGTTGGCTATTTGAGGGTAAAAAAATTATTTAAAGGTAAAGAAACAAGTGATATTAGCTCGACATTCTTCCATTCGATGCTAACAAATGTATTTACCAGGGAAGTGACACTGGATATGACCATGGAACAACTTGATTATCTTCACCATCATCTTCCTCATCATGATCATGATCATGTTCATGATCATCATCATTTTCTACATCATCATCGTCTTCCTCACCACCGTCATCTTCATCATCATCATCATTATTTTCTTGATGCCTATTACAATGATCAACATTTACACGATGCCATCACCAAACCCATTCACTTCTGTATCCCCTGCTTTCCTATTGGCGCCAAGGCATGTTTGGCAAATAGAGACAGTATGCCCGAGCTTCGGCCCGGACCCCATCCAAGATGTTGGAGATTGACAAACAGTGGCGGAGCCAGGATTCTAAGCAGGACGGGGCGAGATTAATAATACACATAACATAAATTTTAATAGTTCTAAAAATGAAGCCCGTAGCTGATACATTCAAGAAAGTTGTCATCGACGAGACCTCGCATTTTGAAAGTAAAGCATGATATCGTCGTTCGATAGATTTTTAAAACGATCAATCTCAAAATAGATTTAACACAAATAAACAAACAATAACCAACAAATTACCCAATTGTAATTCCTAAATCCTCAATCAAGAAAGGCAAAACTCTAATTTTTTAATTGATGGATAAATCTCTAAATTAACCACTTATTCAACGCAAATTCAATAACAATTAGTAAACTAAACAAAAACGAGCAAGCAATTGCAAACAAAGCTAGCTCAACTTTAAATCTTCAACCAAGAAGACAATTAGGTAAAAATTCTCATTTTTTAATTCATGAATCATGAGTAATTCACTAAATTAATCAATTATTTAAAATGAATCTAACTAAAATTAGTAAAATAAACATAATTACAAAATAACAAAACTAAAAACAAAAATTAAGAATTTTTGGGAGCTACCTCAAATTGAGATTTGGGAATTAGGAGGAGCACCGAGGAGGACTGAAGGCGGCGGCAGGCGGCGGCACTAGTGGCAGCGAGCCGGCGACTGGGCAGAGAGTGAGTGAGTGCATGGTAGGTTAATGGGTGACTCAGCACTTCAGCGTGACTGCGTGAGTGAGGACAGAAGAGTCAACTGAGAGCTGCGAAAATTTTGAAACAAAAATTGAGAAAATTAAAGGGCACTTCTAAAAAAAAAAAAATACAGAAAAGGCGGAACAAAGAGTTGAACTAGGGACCTCCCATCCAAAGCAAAGGACAACCACCACCCTGCTATGCACTCATATGATGTGTACTTATGAACTAATTAACATATATCTATTTTTCTTATCTACAAAAATATCCCACATTCAATTTTTTTTTTCCTCAAAAAGCTGGAGGGTCAATTGACCCCCTTGCCCCAACATAGCTCCGGCCATGCTGACAAACATGGCATAAGAGAGTCCTCAAGTGTTTGGCAACGAGGAAATTGGCACCATGAACTTTAGAATCACATTCACAACACAAGTTTGCTTGATCTGATGCACAATGTATTCTGGCTAGATTGCCACAAAGCTCTCATTTTCCTTTCATTCCAAACTGGGCACAAGATTTTTCTTTTTTCCTTCTTTGGGTTTCTTTAGTTGTTCACTCAGGGGGTGAGAAACGGATTGGTAAGGGGATATTATAAGAGGTAGAGGAAGAGCAAGTTGCAGTTTGTTAAATCAGAAAAATGGGTAAGTTAGCTTCAAAAAAATGAAAAAAAGGGTAAGTAATGTGGTGGGCTTTTTGAGATTGCTGAGATTTTTTTTGCCCCCTCTTTCTTTTCTCTTTCTAGCATTTGATTATTATTCAAAGAGTGACAGCTAGTGGAGGTTGTATTGGATGTGTAATTTCTTCTTGTCAACTTTCCTTCCCCCCCCCCCCCCCATTTTTTTTTTTTTTAGGGAAAGATGATGTTGGATCCTCTTCAGAGATTTTTTTAACTCTAATATTTTTCTTTTTGATAATTACATACCTCTAGAAGGTGTTTGGCAACAACAACTATTTAGGAAAAAATAGTTGTTTGAAAGGATTTTAATTATTTTGATCAAATCAAACAGCCAAAGGATGTTTGGTAAAGAGCTGTTTGCAATAGTTGTTTACCTCCAAAAAGCTCTTTTTAAAAAAAATTATTTTCATTAGCCTTTTGAGAAGAGTTTTTTTATAGAAATGATATAATTGTGCATAAGTTTGGAAAAATTAAACACATCTCATTGAAAACTAATTCGTAAATAAAGGCATAAATGAAAATTTACCAATATATTTTTCAGAAACAACTAATTTTTACCGAACGCTTTTTTTAAAAAATAACCGATTCAAATAGCTAATATAAACAACTAATTCAAAAAGATAACAGCTAACAACTTACACACAAACAACTAACAATGGGGTCTACAAGGCTAGAAACAACTTATTAAGGTCTGTCAATATTTATGATCAAATATTAAGGTCTGTCAATATTTATGATCAAATATTAAGATCTGTCAATATTTAAAAGATCATGCAGGAGGCAGTAACGTTTGTAGGAAACGGAGGGATATAGGCTAGAAGGCTAGCTATAAAAAGGTGGATCAAGAAATATGTAGTTCATTTTATTGATTTTGGGCCTTAAAAAAGGGGTCTACAACACATTTACAAAGAAGATTGTCCCGTAATTGGGCTCTTCCCTTGACATCAACGGTCTGACTCAGTTAAGGCTAGTGTGGGCAAGGGACTGGATCGACCTGTTTATAAAGTAGGTTGGGTCAGGTGATAGTAGGTTTGTTAATGATTTGGACAGGGTTGGACCTTTTATGTAAATGAATAGTTCGGGGCTTTTGGCCTATTTTAAAATATAATACATTTACACAAAAAACTATGTATAATAATTGTTGTTATATATAAAGCGTTGATAATAAAATTAACTAATTACAGCATATAAATTAGTATGATAAGTATCTTAAAAAAATAATAGGTAACTAAACGGACCGTTAATAAGTCTACCCAGTCCAACCCATTAATATGCTTACATGGGTTGGCCTACTATTGACTCGGTTTATTATTGACTAAGTCATTTGTTAACTTTATTTTAAATAGGTCAACTCGTTTGATGTTTTGGGTACCCGACCCTATTGCCCACTCCTGATTAAGGCAATTGGTTCATTCCATCAAAAAAGGCCACAGCCCAGAAGTTGGGAAGTCCAATATTTTAAGGCAATTAACATGACATTAGTCGCTTGGGCTAGGCCCGTCTTACAGGCGTTCCGTGTTTTGTAGCCATTTTTTGCATGAAATAGGTTTTAAACGAGATCATCTCCTTCCAAAGACATCACAAGATAGAGAATTCTAAGACAAAGTGGCTTCGTAGTAATCAATTCAATCTACATGACTTCAATTAGAATCATTCCTAAATGAATTAGTTTTTTTTTTCAAATTAAAAGTCTCTTTAAAACAAATTATTAGTTAGTCCGAAATCTTTAAAATGCCATCCCTAAATGTTATAAGAAGATAGTCTCGTCCAAAAATGTGTTCTCTACATGTAATGTCCCTTTATTTTTCTAAATTGTGATATTCGAACTTGTACAACTGCGTCCAATTTTTTTCTTTCCCTTTCATCGATAAACTACCCACCCATTTCAGGCTGACCGCCGGGGGGGGGGGGGAGGAGGAGAAGCTACACACTTTTGGGAGGCCCTTTCGTAGAGCTGATCCAATGAATTGGTAATAGTCCTAATGGACATAGGAAGTTAAATAGAACAGATGGAGACATAAATAGTACGGTAATGAAGCTTTAGAAGACCTAGAAGCTTTAGAAGACCTAGGGACTATCATAATTTCCCTAAGGGCACTTGCAATGCAAGGCTCATGTGCCAAAAAACACCTTGCAGTAGTGATCCGTTTCGCTTGTCCCACAGTCCAGCTCAGGATCGTGATTCGCCCCTCACACATTTTCTCTTTTTTTTTTCCAACTAAGTTCTTAAAAGTTTAAAACCTAAAATATGTTAGTGGTGGGGTCCATAAAATATTATTTTATTTGGTGATCTAAGTTGGTGATCCATAGGATGGAGAGAAGAGAAAAAAAGTTGGCTTGTGAGATAATGTGGAGGGTATGAGCCTCCACTTGTGATCCAAAATTATACATTACCATTACATATGCTCTAATAAGCGGAAATTACTTTTAGGAACCTCAATCACAATCCTAATCCTGTAATTGCAACGAAACTCAAATTATGAGAGTATTCTAGAAAAACGAATCAATTAATTTTATGTTGTCGCTCTTCTATTATCGTCATTGTCGTCGTCATCAACAACAACATCAACATCATCTTCATCATCCTCTAGGCCAAATGGTAAGTGCCACTCATTTCAAATGAAAACGTTTATGCACAAATTGGGTTGGGCATACTCAAAGAACCAAACAAACTAATATATTGATAATCTTTCTATCCTTGGCTTAAATAAGCCCTTTCTTCCATAAGATATAGTTTTCTGTCCCCTTTTAATCTCTTCGCAACAGCATGAACATGCTCCTATTTCAGAGCAAACGACCTTCTGTTTTCCCAGCAAAATGCCATGTCCTGCAACAATTGTCAAGGTGAAAAGGATCAATTTCTTTGATTTTGTAAGTACATCACCTCATTTCCATCGTTCCTGCCAGTTTTGCCGTTACACATCAGAGCACAGTAGATTGAAGGTTTGTAATGATAACCTACAATTAAAAAATAGGTGTTGTGCGCTCCCATTCTGATCACAAGAATTGCCTGTTTCTTCAATTTTAATACCTATACGGCAGAGTCTGTCTGGTGGCTAGCTTCCCATGGAAAAGTGGCCAAACTATAAATGCATGTTTGTGATAAAAACTTTATGCCAAACCCACTCTACTAAAGCATAAATGTCTTAACTCTGCTCTGGTGTGCTTGTAAGCCGCAGCTATGCTATATTTTCCATTCTTATGTTGTTTAAGAACCAACTCAACCAAAAGTTTAAGCTGATGGTTAAAGGCTCAAAATAGGTTTATACTTTGGGCTTGAAGCATGAATGTTGTAAAGACCCGCCTTGCCTTGCGCGATAAATCATTATGTGGGTTGCTGATATTTGAACATGCGACATCTCACTCAGAAAAGCTCTGATATCATGTTCAAAAACCAACTCAACCAAAAGTTTAAACTACAAATGGTTGAAGGCGTAGCAATAGGTTTATACTCTAACATATCCAATGGCTAGTGCTTCATATTAATATCATAACATTGAACAGGATACTCTGTCTTTCATAACTTGTCTCTAATACCAACTCACATAATAGATGAGTTGGAGTTCAATAATATCAACTGGCTTTAAATACACTTCATGACACCATTTAGCCCATAACGTATCATCCTTGTCTATGATGTATTAGATGAACTTCCCCATCACTACAACATTCCAGTCAAGAACCCTTCTAATATTTGACCACCCAACTGTTTTGGCTAACACATGTCTTCCCAAGCAACTGGATAGAGTAGCGGCTACACTGAAGCACATCTGAGTGCCCTGACTCTACTATTCTTATCCTTCACCCCCTTGACAAACCAGTTCAACTCATGACTCTAGCACCAACATCTTTGGCTCCAATGGCGAAGCCAAGAATTATGGGGAGTGCTGGATTTAGAACTTGATGGTAATGATGATTTCTTAGCTATTTTTTTCAAATATCTCTGCATTTTAACCTAGAATTAAAATTAAATTCACAAGGTAAACAAATTTGGAATTGACATTAGAAAATAAACTCACTAATTGGACAAGAAAGGCAAATTAACCTACAAATTGAAGGATTAAATAACAAATTCAAGTCAATTAAAGCATTTAAATTAGTGTTAATAAAAGGAGAACTTGCAAATTTGGAGAGAGGAGAGGTAAGCAACAAAGTCCGACAGAGAGGGTGGGCCTGAGGCAGCGCCGCAACAAAGGCCGCTAGTCGAGGTGCCCATTGGCGGTGGCTGGGCAGCGAAATCGAAGAAGATAATGGACTATAGAATGCAGAGGGTTAGTGTTTCTTGGTTTGGGTAGTCTGTGACAGGGGCTGGAATAGAAAGTCGAGGCAGCCAATAGGGGAGAGGGGGAAAATTCTTAGATACAAACATATGTATCTAGTATGGTACACACCCTGAAGTCATGCAGTGGATGCGCGATCAATATGTTGTAGTTTATCATTTTTTTTCTCGCATTAGTGTATCTTTTCTGTTTTATAGTGTATTTTTTCCTTCCTATAATGTACCATTTGTTTTTTGCAATGTATCTTTTCTTGCCTATAGTGTATCTTTTCTTATCTGCAATGTATTTTTTATTCGCTATAATGTATCCTTTTCTAGTTGGTTGGACTGGAGAATTATGAAAATGCTTGTTAGGTTGAGGGAAATGAAATAGAGATTTACCCAATTATATAATACTTCTTATATAGGTATATACCTAAGTATGATGCATATGTATGTATCTTAGAATTATTGGGGAGAGGGGTTGATGGTTTTGAGTTGCAAAAATGATAAAAAGTTGAAAAAGAATCATAAAACAATGAAAATGTGTATAGGATGGCTCAAACTTACAACCTCATAGAAACCTGAGCACTACACACACATCATTCACACGCCAAGCTAAGCACATTTTCATGTAATTGTCCGTCAAATTTTTTATTTATTTTAAGCTTCTATTTTTTTAAAAAAATTTTGCTGTATATTAAATTATTTTTTGGGGGGGATGGGTGCCAGATGATCCCACTGCACTCACGCTAGCTTCTCCCTTGTTTGGCTCACACCCCACCACTGCAAAATGAAATTCCACACTTGATGAATGAAGATGCTCTTGAAAAAGAGATTGTGGCATGACTCGATTGCATTAAAGCGAAATGTACAGTGTAGTACTGTACCAAAAAAAAAAAACCTAGCAAGCCTTTCCTAAGTCAGCAACCGTGTATGTGACGCAAACCAAGTGAAAAAAGAATGCCTAGGCATGAATGACAATTTTATCCCAAAATGTTTTCACCTAGGACGCAATTCCTAGTACATTTTTCTAGCGGAAAAGGACCCTTGTTTCCACAGCTTCCAACAAACCATACAAAGTGCAAGTATGTCTTCTCTCTAAGCTTGATCTGATTTCTCCATACCTAAGAGTCACTAGCAGCACCCTGCATCGATCAACTGTCTTTTCCTTTGAGATGATAAGCCCTTACCTAAGTTCCCTAAATATCCCGTTCGTGCTTTGCTACCAGCCACAGAAGCTTTCGAGCGAGAGTTTTATTCCAGCTGAGCATTTCCGTAATTGTTAGGACCACCCTCCCTCTGCTGCCTAGATAGTAGCCCACAATAGCTTCTTGCAAACACACTAAGCTCATGAATAACCCGTTTGGGTATCAAGAATACAAACTCCAGAACCCATGAATACAACAAAAATTGATTTAATTAATTATTTTCTTCTAGCATAAGAAAGGAGTAGTTTTGTATATTAGAGTTGCAACTGAGGTAATATAATTTATATAAGAGGCTTGCACATATTGCAAGCAAGCGTAGTAGTAGATAAAGGGGCCCCTAAATATCTAAAAGGTGAGTCACCTTTAGAGAATCTTGTTGTTTGAAGTATCAAATGCTATTGTGTCTTACCCCACTAGATTTTGCTACATTTGCCTTCACTTCGTACATCCCACTCAAGTTCTTAAGATTGCTACGCATAAACTTCTTTACTTACCTATTGCCTCTTCGGAGCCAATCTGCCCATTCTGCTCAAGTACTCTATGCATAGCACGAATATATATGGAGATTGAGTCCCTTTGCCTCAATCTCCTCTTATGTTTAATCGATCCTTCCTGCAGCCCATTTATGTCAGTAACGAAGGAAGCAAAGATGATACAAGCCATAATAACTGAATAAAATCATTAATCTGGAAGCCTTCTTCCCTCAAATACACTCAAAACAAAACTACATTCAACTGTGTCATATTTTCTAATATCCACTTTTATCATAGGCCTAGTTCAAATGTGTTTTCTATTGTATTTATGCTCAAGTTCATGACTAAGAAGAATGTCATCCTGTATATGTCCCTCTTTAACAAAAGCTCCTTGTTCATGGTACATCACAGTACAAGCTCCTTGTACTAACACATCTAGTACACTTTATATTTTACTCACCAGTAGTTTAGCGATGATCTGGTACATCACAGTACAAGCTATGACCCTATACTCATGTATAAAAGAATAATTTTCCAGCTTAGCAATTAGGGTTATAAGAGCAGAATGAATGGCTTTGACGAGCTTACCAATCTTGAAAAAAATCTTGCCATCTCACATATGTCTTTTAACTGTACAAAACCAAGCCTTCTTGACAAATCCAGAGTCACACCTGTATGAACTGGCAACTTTGCTCGTAAGAATGCCCTATAAAGTAAGCTTGATCTCTTCTTCACTTGCCGTTTGTAGTAGCATCAACCCCTGATGCTTCAAAAGAATATGAGCTGCAACAACCTCCCCATCAACAACCCTAGCAACAATAGCCTTCCTGAACAATTTTTTATGAAAGCTAAGAATCCTAGCTTTGATTTGATCTTGATCAGTGACAACCACTCCATCTTTATTGACTGAAATGTGAATGCTATACTTTGCTTGTCCAGCCTTCAAGCAAGCACCATAATACGCATTATCTGAATGCTAAAGTTTAATGTACTGCTGCTTAGACCTTTTCAAGAGCAGCCTCTTCAAGTCTTCTAAGTTCTATTAATTCTTCACACAGTTGCTTCTCAGCATGCATTAAAACCCTACAATGAGGCTAAGCTTACAAGTCCCTGTGACATCTAGTTAACTCGTGTGGCTTTTGTTCTGTCTTCCTTGTGAGTCCACCAAAAAAGCCTCTATACAGCCCCTTGAATTTCTTTATTATACCCTCTAGCTTTACAAACACTCTATGCATGGCACATCCTCTAACAAATTTAGCCCATCCCTCATTCACAATCTGCCTGGAGAATATATGATCAACCCTTACATTCAGAAATTTGAAAGAACGCTTTACTACCACTTGACCAGTCATCACCACTTCTATTATAGTATGATCTAAACTACTAGTCTGCAAAATGTGCTCTCAAAACAAGATCAGAGTCAAGCCAAGGAGAATTACACAAAATCATGGTCAGCTTACATTAGTCATGATCCTCCTCCTCCTATTTGTTCCAGCAAGTATAAAAACCCACATATGCATTGACATCAGAGAGATTTGAGTATACATAAAATCAACAAAATTAGAAATGGATCCCAAACATGGTGGAGTTGAGCTAATCCTTTCAGTGGTATTAGGATTAGGAAGTACATTAAAGTCACCCATTAGTAGCCAGGGACAACCCTTCATACCTAACCCACCGATTCATTCCACAAACATTGTCTCCCTTCTCTATTATGGAACCTATAAATCACGGTATAGAAAAAACACAACCTGTTTATCCTAGGTTCCCACTCTACAATGCACAAATAGAGTCAAGGAAGCCAACACTTTCACTATGATAAAGTCATTCCATATGAGCCAAATTCCTTGATATGATGTACATGATTGGGGTAGCTAGAGCAACCCCTGTAACACTTAATAATTTACTCACTTGACCTCATTTAACTTGGGTTTCCAAAAGCCTAATCAAATTAATTGTATTCCTCCAAAACATGCCACTAATTTCTCTATAATTTGTAGGGAGTGAACATATGACTATTCATGCCCTGCCCATTTCACCCAAATAACTTCATGATCTAACGTTTATAAGAAAATAAGAGCAACGTTTTCCTTCTTACCCCCATTTATACATATTCAATCAATTGGCCCTTTCTTGAAATCTTGAAACAAATTTGTCAATAAAACTCTCAATCCATTATACTCCCTTTCCAGATCCCATTCCTTTAGCCCTATTCACAGAACTTATCTAAAGACTACACACAATCGGAGTTTTCTTTGAATCTTATGAAATTCCTTTAGCACTTATGGATTCAGTTTCTCCACCAACTTCCCTTGCCTTATCCCCCCCAAGCGCCCATAACAGTCTTCAGTTGATTTGCATCATGCTCTTTAGAACCATTATCCACACCTTGATAAGTAGCAGGAATTTTTCCTTCCATACCCAACAAGTCCCTGTCTTCTTAGAATCCTTGTACTTATGCACAAGGCTGGTACATTTTTTGCAGTTGTCGGTTAGGTCCAACCCAAACCAAAAATAATATTGATTCGGGTACACCCCTGTGGGTGTCAAGAGTGCTGTTGGGTTTAGTGGCCTAAATTTTGTCCTCCACGGAGCCCCCGTGGGTTTGGCCACGGTCTGTGGCCAAACGCGCTAAAATCACTGCTCCTAGAGGGCACCACGGACCGTCCGTGGTGTGTGGGGCGCCAACTACTAGTGTTTTCCCGATTTAACCTACTAATTACTTTTTAAGGAGCCTCGCCTTAGGCTCCAAAATAATCCTCAAGGTTCATAAGAGACACAAGCATTATTGAGTATCTAGAAGGTTGTTCTTCTCTTTGATCAGTCATTAGTTATACTATTCTTGCTTTATAAGAGAGCATTCTGAGTGAATTTGTAGTCACTAATTGATCTCTTCTTAGCGCACATCACTCTGAGATCAATTATGTACTTTCTCATCACCATAGTGGATTCTTCGCTCATCGCCGCCTGTTGTTTTTCCCGTTTAAGGTTTTCAAAGTAAATCTTGGTGTTTGTTTTCTTTATCTTATTTTTATTGTATTTTGTGATTACTTGTTGCTTACAATCAAATCCTAATCGACCCTAACAAGTGATATCAGAGCTTTGACTATGGGATAGCAACAGTCACAAAATTCAATATTCCCAAATTTGATGAAAAAATATTGATATCAGGAAAGTCCAGATGATGGCCGTTCTCACTCATAATGGGTTAAAGAAAGCTCTTGGTGGTAAAACCAAAAAAACTGCTACCATGATAGACGATTTAGTTATGATTGGCAATCCATATTCTCCGTGAAGTTCTGGATAAAACCACCATGGTAGATCTCTGGCTTCGATTTGAAGCGTTATATATGACAAAGAGCCTAGCAAACAAGATTCGTCTAAAAGAATGTCTGTCCACGTTTCTATGGCACAAGGTACTCCTATCCAAAACTAGATTGACAAGTTCAATTCTATTATTTTTGATCTGGAATTTCTAGATGTGAAAATTAAAGCTATATTGTTGGTTGTCTCATTGCCTGTCTCTTATAAGCATTTTAAAGAAATTTTGTTACATAATAAATAATAATGATGACACTTTGTCATTTTAGGATGTTAAGGCCAATTTGTTGTCCAAAGAAAAATTTGACCTTGAAATTTGTGCCGAAAAAGGTGAAGGCTTATTAGTGAAGGGTGAATCCCTTAATAAAGATAACACATCTAAATCAAAGTTTGAGAGACGTAAGTCCCATAAATCCTGTCATTATTGTAGAAAGTCAGGGCATGTAATTTCTGAGTGTTTTAAGTTGAAAAACAAGAGGGAGAAAGAAGAAGATAATTCTCAATCACACCGTCATGAACCTGCTAAAGCCACCTTAGTTAAATCTCTGGTTCTGAAGTTGACACTTTGTTCGCTACCTCTACTAAAAAGGCGTTCGATTCTGATTGGATTCTTGATTCTGGGTATACGTATCATATGTGTCCTTATAAGGACTAGTTTTCAACATATGATCCAGTTGACTCAAGTTTTGTTCACATCGGCAACAATGCTCAATGTAATGTCACTGGAATCAGTACTATTAAAATCAAAACCCATGATTGTGCCATTAGGACTTTATTAAATGTTCGCTATCTTCCTGATTTGAAGCGTAACCTCGTTTTTTCAGGCACCCTTGAATCCAAGGGGTGTAAATATTCAGCTGAAGGTGGAATTCTGAAGGTTTCCAAAGGCACTCGAATTTTGTTAAAGGGTTTGAAGCAAGGAAGCCTCTATGTCCTGCAAGGATACTGTGACAGGTTCTACTACTGCCTCTCATTCCTCTCCTAATGACATTTTCGTTCATCTATGTCATATTTGGTCAATTTATATGAGGGAAAAAAGTTCATGCAAGTTACTTCCTGGTGTTAAGTTCAGGCATCCCTTGAACTCAACCGGTGTTCGGTTCGCTTAATACCCTTCGGGGTTCTTTGGCGGTGTTCTTTCCTCATGGTGATGAATTTGGTCCAAGGTGGAGATCATTGGGTTTAGTGGCCCAAATTATGTCCTCCACGGAGCCCCCAAGGGTTTGGCCACGGTACATGGCCAAATGCGCTAAAACCACTGCTCCCAGAGGGCACCACGGACCGTCTGTGGTCTTGACCACGGTCCGTGGGGTGTGTGGCACCAATGCTGGTAAAACGGATTTCTCGATTTTGACCTACTGATTGCTTTATAAGGAGTCTAGCCTTAGGCTCCAAAATAAACCTCAAGGATCACGAAGAACACAACCATCATTGAGCGTCTAAAAGGTTGTTCGTCCCTTTGATAAGTCATTAGTTCTACTATTCTTGTTTTGTGAGAGTGTGTTCTGAGTGAATTTGTAATCACTAATTGATCTCTTCTTAGTGCACATCACTTTGAGATCAATTATCTACTCTCTCATCACCATAGTGGATTCTTCGCTGATCGCTGCTCGTGGTCATTCTTGTTTAGGGTTTTCCACGTAAATTTTGGTGTTTGTTTTCTTTATCTTATTTTTATCATATTTTGTGATTCCTTGTTACTTACAATCAAATCCCAACCGATCCTAACAAGTTCCACATCAGCCGACGAGTTGGCCTTGAAGGTGACATGAGGGTAGGAATTTATGACTTTACGGGCCATGAAAAAGCTCACTACAAAAATACATCTAATCTGCGACGGAAATACCGACGGAAAAAGTTTGTTTTTCCGACGGGAAAAGTGATTTCCGACGGAAACTCCGACGGGATTGGGCTCGACGGGATTGGGCTCGTCGCAGAATTTATCCCGACGGAATCCGACGGGTGTCCGACGGAATTTCCGACGGAAATATCCCGTCGGAAATCCCGTCGGACAGGCCTGCAGCATCGGAGGAAGCGAGATCGGAAAAAGGGGGGAGGGAATTTCCGACGGAATTTCCGACGGAAATTCCCGTCGGAATTCCCGTCGGAATTCCATTTTTTTTTTAAAAAAAAAAATTTTTTTTTTAAAAACAATTTTGTTTAAAAAAGAAATTGTCGGATGAAATTGTTTTGTTATTTAAAGAATTGAGAATCCGATAGAGAAGCTAATTTGTAGGAAATTTTTCTTGAAAACCGAAAAAAAAAAAATTACGCAAAATTAATATGCGCGTAACAATATAGTTACCACGATAACATTGTATAGATATTTCTGTCAAAAGAAACATGCTGAATTAAATATGAAGTACGACATATATAGGAAATTGTCTAAAATGTATGTACACAAATTACTAAACTATTCGGAGTCGGATAAATTTGTGGGATCATCATCGTTGTCATCTTCAGAGTCCTCTTCATCGTCGGGATTCAAGTTGATCTGGCTGGAGGAGCCTGCACTTTGACCTTTGAAAAATCTTAAAACTTTTTTCAGCATTCGCTCTGTCTTCCCCTGCTTCTTGGCTATTTGAGTTATAGCCTCTGCTTGCTTGGTTATGCTCTCATTGAAGAGTTGTGCTTGCTGTCTTGGATCAAAATGCTCAGCTGATGAGTGACGTGCAGCTGCAATAGTAGCCGATTTTTTCAACTTCACCCCCTCTGCGCCAAAACCGTATACACGGCCTTTCTTGTCGAGATTTTCTTTAATCCAGAACTCCTCTTGGGTCATAGGTGGCAGTTGAGAACCCCCTTGAGATGCAGTTTGGGAGTACTCCTGCCATTTGTTCTGATGATCCTCCTGAAAATATACAACATAAAACTATTTTAAATCAAACCTGCAATTGTCACATATGAATTATCTGTAAATAGAATGTGTGAAACGTACATATTTTTTGGCAGATTTTTTGTCCACAAAAGCTTTGTCTTTCACCTTGCAGTGAGTGTCCTTGAATAATTCCTCACACGTTGGCTCCCTACCTAATATTTGGGTCTGAAAAACAAAAGTAAATCGCAATTAAATATAAGCGATGATGATGAACGAGGACCTCAACCCATATAATATTAATAATCAAATTTCTTACCAGACGCCTTTTCCTTTCACTAATCGGAATTGAGCCACATGTATGCAACGAAGGACCAAAACCTTCAACATCACTCAATCTATTCTTCTTGTTTCGTTCACTCAATTTCTTGAAGTTGTCACTGTCACTCCAATGTTTGAGCATATCATTCCAAACACTAGGCGGTAACCACTTCGGTTTTTTGTTGTACTTCCTAGCGTATCCCAGAATGTCCCTGAGTCGAGTGGCACCTCTGTACTCAAAGTTACGCCGTATCTGACTTTCGTTGTCTGGATGCCAGTAGTAGTGTTTCTGCGGCAAAATAGAAGTATACATATTAGTAATCAAACATTCCAAATTAACAATCTAATCACGACTTTGAAATTTATTGCACAGATAATTATGAACCTTGAACTCATTGAACCAAATGTCTCTTTGAGATTGTGGAACTTCCCCCCACGTCGTCCAAGGACGTGGGTACTTACCTGCAAAGCTTTCGACTATTTTCTGAACTACACCCTGATATGGAACAAAACTGAGAACACAAAAAGAATTGGTTAGTAATAAAGATTACACGTATGAAGAGAATATGAGACGTGAAGAAGTTGCAAAGTTCATAATAAACTTACGTGTCACCATCAGGTTGTAAATATATCTTATTGTTGGTGGTCGATGTGTCACTTTCAGGTGTAGGACTGTGTCTATCTCTTCCTCCCCCTTCATTGCGGACCCCTTCGTTGTGTACTGACTGACTTGGCATTCTAGGTTGTCCCATAAAATGACTACTGTTGAAATGCGGACTGACAGTACCGAACTGTTGATAAACTAATGGAGTAGATGAACCACCACCCATGTAAGGAATATTTGGTTGAATTGGTGTTTGCATACCCGCACCAAAGAAAGGTGGTTGCAGGTGGGATTGCTCATTCATACTACCAAAATAATTTCCGAATGGTTGACTTGGATCAAGAAACCCTCCAAACATTCCACTAAAGGTGTTCGGCTCATAAGTTTGATCTGCAGGATCATACTGTGGAGTCGGTTGTGGTACTCCTCTACCGGCATCACTCCTGGCCGTTCGACCACGACCACGTCCACCATTGTTTCCAGACATCTAAAAAATAAGAACAAAAAAATAAAACCGCGCCATTTTTGATACTATTGTTAGTGAAAAGTTACAGTACATACAGACAATTTTTTTTGAGTTTGCAATAAAAGAACGTTTTATATACATATGCATAAATACCCATATATACAACAAAACAATTCAATCAATCATGGTTGGACGCATTGTCATCGTCATCGTCATCATCACCACTTTGCACTGCCGTATTTTCATCATGACCCTCATCAGTGTCTTCTTCTTCATCCTCCCATTCACCTTCTTCATCCTCTTCATCACCATCATCATGTTCACCATTCCCATCATCATCATCACCCCAATCATGTTCATCAACATCATCAGCCTCTGCAGTTTCATCGACTAATGTGCCTACTATGACATTGTCCACGTTCATGTTTGTCATTCCAAACTGTTGATAGGCAAGTTCTAGGTTTTCTTTATCTTTAGGAGCACCGCGAGGTTTGTTTGGTATAGCTACCCACCAATTCGTTTTTCCTGATATCCCCTCAGGGTACTTAACATATACCACTTGGGTTGCAACATCAGCAAATATGAATGGGTCATACTTTCTGTAACGTCTGGTATGATTCACCTCAGGATATGGGGTGAATTTAGGGTAACGTAACCCCCGAGGAACATCCGGGTCAAACCACTCACAATTGAAAAGCACACATTTTTTAATTGGCTCACCCGTGAATTCAACACGAACAATTTCGTGAAGTACACCATAATAATCCCCTGGGACTTCGTCACCTTCCCCAACTCCTTTGACACAGACGCCACAGTTATATGTTGCTTTACCTTCATTTCTGGCCTTGGTATGAAACCGATAACCATTAATTTTATATCCAGAGAAACACTCCACCACCGTAAGCGGCCCATGAGATAAGTTCACCAAAAAATCTTGCCTCTCATCATTAAACACCCGATAAGAATTGACCTACGGACAGAAAAAGAAGGCAACCCTCTTCAGAATTACACAAATGTGTTTTGGAAGTTCAAGATTACTTACGACAAATTACTTACATTACACTCGAACCACTGTGCGAAATTTGCCTCGATGAACAAGTCCACTTCCGCATCACTCGCACTTGGATTATGACCGCGAAACTGATGTTTGAACCAACTGTAATGTTTAAGAAATGAAACTATTTACTTATTATTCGACAATTATTAAGTATTTAAATGAAACTTTCAGTAACTGATGTACTTACTCCAGATATGGTTGCACTTCACCACAGTTCAGTAAAATGTGAAGGCGAGCGACACGGTACTCCGCCTCAGTGAGATATCTTCGGCCTCGATTCCCAAATGGAGTACCCTTATGGTTGAACACCGATAGCGTTGGCATTTGTGATTCAGGCTGTTGCATACCCTCGTTACGCCCTATACTTGGGCTATCCAAACTTGACTGAAAATAGTACTCAGCGAAATGTTTTATCTCAAACGCCAAGTATGCGTGAACCATAGATGCTTCAACATGGGCTTTATTCTTTGCCGTCGGTTTCAACCAACCAAAGTACCTCTCAAAAGGATACATCCATCGATATTGAACAGGGCCACCCAACAAAGCTTCTTCGGCTAAGTGAATAGGCAAATGTTCCATGACATTCCAAAACCCGGGAGGGAACACAGTCTCCAATTTACACAGAATTACAGCAATATTCTTGTGCATCTCTTCCAGCATGCTTACTTGCAGCTCACTAGAGCATAGGTTTCTGAAAAATTCACTCAATTCGACCAAGGGTCCCAATACATCATCCGGAAGAGCAGCAAAAGCTACCGGAAGAAGATTCTCCAAAAACACATGATGGTCATGGCTTTTCATATTTTGCAACTTTGTGTTAGATGGATCCACCCAGTTGCCCACATTTGAGCAATAACCATCAGGTACATGAACCTCCCGCAACCATTGACATACAGCCCTTTTTTGAGGTAGCGATAGTGCAAACTTGGCTTTTGGCTTACACAATCTATCACTTGACCCTCTTGTAGCCAAGTCCAACTCTTGCCTGCTACACAAAATGGACATATCCATCCTTGCTTTGATGTCATCCTTCGTTTTTCCCGGAATATCCATGACTGTGTTTATAATATTTTCACAGAAATTTTTCTCAATATGCATCACATCAAGGTTATGCCTCAGAAGTTGATGCTTCCAATACGGCAACTCCCAAAAGATACTTTGCTTTGTCCAATTATGTTCATTCTCCTCAAATCCCGAAATTTGGAAATTGATATCTGTAGTCACTTTAGGCAAAGTGGATACAGTATCAGACAACATCTCACCAGGAATCCTTCGGGGAGGGCCAGTGTGTATGCTCTTCCCTTTACGAAAAGCAACTTTGTTAGCTCTAAAACAATGATTCCGAGGCAAGAACCGACGATGGCAATCAAACCAGGATGGCTTTCGGCCATACTGTAACTGAAATGCACAATTCTGATGCATACAAACCGGACATGCTAGCAGCCCATGAGTACTCCATCCAGATAACATACCATATGCGGGAAAATCATTGATAGTCCACATCAATGCGGCATGCAATCTAAAAGTTGCACCGCTTGATACATCAAATGTTTCAACCCCAACATCCCACAGCAATTTCAACTCATCAATTAAGGGTTGTAAGTACACATCAATCCTTTTCTTCGGATTTGCTGGACCTGGAATAATGCAACTTAAAAACATGTATGGGGTAGTCATACACATTTCGGGAGGTAAATTGTAAGGTGTTACCACAACTGGCCACACCGAATACGACCTTCCAGATATGGAAAATGGTGTGAAACCATCAGCACAAAGACCTAACCTCACATTCCGAGATTCTGCAGCGAAGTTTGGATACTTTTGGTCGAAATGCTTCCAAGCTAAACCATCTGAGGGATGGCGGAGAACACCCGACTCTTGGCGGTGCTCATCATGCCATCTCATATGGACGGCAGTCTTTTTGGAGGCATACAATCGTTGCAATCTTGGAATTAAAGACAGGTACTGCATTTTTGCATATGGTACATCCTTACGACCTCGTTGGTTGGAGTTCTTCGGTAAGTGTCTTGCATGTCCACAAAATTTGCATGCGGACAAACTCTCATCTTCTTTATAGTAAAGCATGCAACCAGTTGGACAACAATCAATTTCCTGAACATCCATACCCAAGTCTCTCACTTTTTTCATTTGCTGATGATAATTTTTGGGAATGCCACTTTCAGAAGGGCACACATCTCTCATCAGGCCAACAACTTCATTGAAACAACGTTGAGACATATTGTGTCCCGATTTAATGCTCAGTAGCCTCACAGATGTTTCAAGTTCAGTTATATCACACCCTTCATACAAAGGTCTCTGAGCAGATTCAAGCATAGTGTAAAAGGCCTCAGGATTTACGTCATGCGGACTACTCATGTTCATTTCATTAGCTTGGAACGCAGCATGCACCATATTTTCCATATCATTATGATCGTTGTGATCATAATCAAAATTCATAGAATGTGAACTACTTGCACCCCCAACTTCCGAAGTATCTTCTTCTCCATGACTCGTCCAAAACCAATAACTCTTCACAAATCCCTTTCTATACAAATGTGACTTTACAACGTCAGGTGTAAAATATTGCATGTTCTTACACTTGACACATGGACATCTATAAACTCCATTAATTTGATATTCCTCCTGATTTCGTGCAAATTCATCAAACATATTAACTCCCTCCAACCACTCCTCTCTAAGTCCATGTCCATTAGGATTTCTTCTTCTATACATCCATTGACGATGCAACGGCCCATCCATATGTTCCTAATATGAATTCCTTAATTGTTATGTACACTACATTTAATTGTAATTAAATTCTTGCACAAATGAATTCAACGTGTTTATAATACATGTACGAATTACATTAAAATATATTTAACAAAATTAAACATACTTAACATACTTAAACAATTCAACGAAAAATTAAAGACAGTACGTATTATTTGGAAAAATAAATGTCATCGAATATCAAACATGAAACACCAAACCAAAAAAATCACGCAGTTAACATTATTAAACCATTTATGAAAACGAAATACACATAATACACACACTGTTTAATTATTCAAAACAATACACGTCCCATATTCAATTAGAACACATTCAAAAAAAAACTATTTAATATATCATAACACACCTAATTAAGCATAACACTTCATATACCTATATAATAAAAATTACACACAAATGCAATTATTACTTCGTACTTCATTGAAATAAATAAATCCCAACCAATTTAATTACATATATTACAATTCACATACTTACAAAACGTAAATATATATATCACAAACCAAAGAAAATATTCATGTACTTATGAAATTTAAAGTATTTCCTAAACCAAAACACATTACACATGTGTAACATACTTCAACATTTCGTAACAATTTAATTACATATGTGAGCAACAAATAAATTTTGTATTAAACCAAAAAAATGATTTCATGATGGAAAATCCGATGGAAAATGACTGTAGGAAAAAGTCCCCTAGACCCGCTGGTTTCGATGGAATCTCCTGTTTGTCGGACACATTCCGACAGAGAGAGACAGCCATCGGGAAGCGGGCCAACGGAGTAGGCGACGGAAGCCGACGGATATCTGGAACGAAACATTTAATGTAGCACCAAGAAAATCACCATCTTTTAATGGCAATTCAATGTTCTCTCCAATAACATTGGGTTCGGTTACTCATTTCAAAGATGATGATTTTCTTAGTGCTACACCGAATGCAGCGACCAATTGAGGCAGTGAAGGGGCTAATTTCGAGGGAGGAGCGAAGGATGTCGGACGACCGCAGAGCGCGGCGATAGTGGCTAGAAGAGGGCGACACTAGGTAAGGTGTAGACAGAAAAAGGTTTGTGTGTGTGTGTGGAGTGTCCCATTGCTCGAACAATCGGGTTTTTGAAGACAGTGGACCACTAAAAAAATTCAGGAAAAAGTGTCATCTGACGGAAAATTTCGTCCGGTCACTTATTTCTAAGAAAAACGCAAAACAAAAAAGTAAGACACCGACATTCCAAATAAGTTCAAAATTACACATTTTCAACGTTAATGCGTGTCAGTTGGAAAATCCGCCGTACAATTCCGTCGGAATATTCCTTCCAACAGGCATTTCGTAAAAAAAACCTACCACTTCTATCCGGCAAAGAGAAGTTTCGAAAATTGGATCCATCGAACAGTCCGTCAGTGTAATTTTCCTTCGCCATTTTCCGTCGAACAAAGCAAATTTTTTAGCATGTGCACGACTCAGAAAACGCACATTATTCACATATTCACCAAAATTTAATGCACACCACAATTCAAACAAAACACGCACTTAACATTATTAAACCATTTACTACAACGAAACTTATATTAAATTAGGATTTCATAAAATTAGAATTATTTCACATGCTGTTTAATTATTCAGAACAATATACGCTAAATATGAAATCAGAAAAATATAATATAGTACTTTTTCCTTATCATAAAAAAATCTCACAACACTTCAA